>CM060940.1:433287509-434537509 GCA_030765085.1 Allium cepa
TATATTTTTAATCGTCATCTCAGTTAATTGCATTTATTGAAATTAAATCGTTATTTAATTTATTATTGAATATAACTACTAGTTAATTACCTGTTATATATTATCAGTTATATACCGATATTGATTGATTATTTTGTATGATGATTGTGATGGATGTATGATTTTATGATGGATATATGGATGTTTTATTTATATCATCATAATCTACAAGTTGTTATGCACTTATTTTAATTCCGGATCGCGGTTTGAAATGATATACAACCGCATTTTTTATTTTTAAATTATGGATTGAAATGATAAATATCTATATCACTTGACCATAGAATAGAAATTTTTTACAGGCACCACGATATATATATATATATATATAATTATTTTTGAAATGATTTTTATGGTTTTGTAAAGAAATATATAGGTTATACAGATATTGATTTAGATGTTATATAAATGCTATTTTATTATTGATTTAGCTATGTATAAATTTGTTTGAATTATAAAATAAGCTAAATAATAAAGTTTGAATTTCTTTTATGTAATATGGTTAAGTATCTATTTAAATTCTATTGTATATAGAGTTTATAATGACTCAAAGAAAATTAAGGTTGGAAGATAAATGATTTGAATTTAAGATTTAAGGATTATCCTTGAAAAATTTGATTTGAAATATGAATAAATTGAGATTTAAAATGTATGATTTTATAACTTGATTTTTGTTTAGAGGATTTAAATGAATATCTAATTTGTTTAAATAACTATTATCAAATTAAATAAATTGAAAGAATAACAGTTGTTCGAAATTAAAGGTTTTACTCAAATTTTATTGGATTATTTTTAAGTAAACATTTCAAATCTAAATAATAGTAATTGACATTGATATATATGAAATTATCAAAGATTTAGCTTAGAAATGGTGGAATATTTAAGCTTTGAAATTTATGGAAATTTTATTTGTTTATTTGGGGATTTAAACCTATATTTGGAATTGATTTGTGAAGGTGAAGAAGCTATTTTATATATTAAGCAATTTAATATTTAAACCATTTAAATGTGTAGTTATATTTCAAAGTTATAAAATTCAAAGGTTTATGATTTGAAAGTGCTATGATTTTGAAAAAGGATATATTTGAAATAAAATGATATCATATTGATTTGGGTTTTAAAATGGAAATGATATCGCGTTTATATGATTTTGAAATGGATATTATATTCTGATTTTAAAGAAAAAAATTATTTTGAAATAACCGCGGTGTTATAATAACGTTTGGTTGGTGAAGAGACCGAGATCGGAAGTTGTCATACTTTCTGCCAACTCCGAAAACCACTTTAACAACCGTGTACGCGGTGGAGATTCCAGAATGAAGTAGGATGGCGGCGGCGTTTCATTTGAGGTAAGTACGTGGACCGGACTCCCGTAAGTTGGCATAAGGTGGCTAAAACTGGAACGATCGACGGGTTAAGTAGGTAGCCCCTTTTATCGGACACATCCCTTCTATATTCTACTCTAACATTGGATTTATTCGGTGGCCACTTTTTATTTCTTTGATTTGGGGTATGGCTCGTGGTGGGCGGTAGCTGTGGCTATGCGTTACCACCGACCCGGAAGCGTAATTGGTACATCTACCCTGGCATTGCCTAGTTGTGCCGTGCCACCTACCCTACCGCGCCTTATACGATTTTGTTTTGTACCATACCTATGGAATGTGCTCCGACGACGCCTAGTACGGGGGAGATTATGGTACTGGATAGACTATGAGAATATATTATGTGTTAAGGGGTATATTGGGTCACTCCTTAACGCTATTTTAAAGTAAGTTTATTTTACTAATAGACACTATTATAATAGCGAAGTATTACTACATAGTAAATAGTTTAACGGATCCTTAGGAGATGTAAATCCCGAGCATCTCTTAAGTTACTGTAATCATATTTATTTCTGTTGATTTAACTCACATAAGATCTTTTAGTTCTGACTCGAGTGTTTTTTCGTTTCAATTCGCTCGGGTCAGTCCGAGCATTTCAGGATTTGAAGATTTTATTCTGGAGGAAGAAGACGAAGATTTGTATTCCTATTATCTATTACATTATTCCACTATACCATTTAATTCCGCTGCATTAATTATTATTCTTTGGTATGTGTACTCTGATATGTGCTGTATAAGTATAATTGAATATTTTGTAAACACCTTCATGAACTGTATATTTGATTATTATATTTTATCGTTCCGCTGTAAGATTCTATTTTGTTTTTTTTCTTTCTCTACTTTTTCTTATTTACCCCATAACAATCCGCCCTTTGTATGGTTTAAGTCTGATGTGTGTGGTTTATCGTTGATTTATACCGTGCAAAAAGGCGGGACGTTACATCTGGTATCAGAGCTTTGGTTTAGCAATAAACCTTAGCTTTGTGGGGTTTGACTCCTTTTTAATAGGGTAGTAATACCCTATGATGAGTCCCTGAGTGTACGTATATGAGAGAGCGTACTTCTTAGTGTCATAAAAAGGTTTTAGTATTGTGTTAATTTGTTCCGTTTTGTATTTATAAATTCTGGTTGGTGCATGGGTCGCTATGACACCAATAGGGATTTCTAAACACTTAACAGGACAGACCGGCATAATATTTGGTTTTTGTTATCCCAACTTTTGGCAAAGTTAAGATATCCAAAATTTGCTAAGAATCAATGATTATTATTCTTGAGTATCAACTATGTACTACAGGATAACCATGGATATCGATGAATTTTGTCCGAGTCCAGATTGAGCTACAATTGATAGGACATGACCAGAAAGATCATAGAAGCCAGTGATTCAAATTTCAAGTCAATCTGAGTTCGTATGTTCAAGTTATGATGGATTCAATTTGAGGGCAACAAACCTTGCTCGGTTCGAATCGATGGGATACCCCCTAGTTCGAATCGATGGACTTCGCATCCATCGGTTCTACTCCATCTACCTCGAACCCATCATCCTTGCATTAGTTCGAACCCAACAGGTGTAACCATGCTTCAAATCCATCCGCGCCTGCCCCGTTCGAACCCAACATGATGAAATCCTTCGAGCCCATCACGATGGCCTACCTTCGAATCCATCCACATGCCTCAACTCGACCCCGTGTAGTTCGCATCCATCAACACCTCGCTCCATGCAAACCCACCAGGTTCGAATCCATCGAGAGTTTGTTGCTTCGAAACAAACTTGTTCGAATCGATCGCGTTCGAATCCAGAAAACATTCACTCGCTCGCATCCACCGAGTAAACTAACTTGGATAACGTGTCACTCCACGATGCGAAGTCGGCGAGATCCACTGAGACGAAGCGTTCAACCCGGAGAGAAGGCCGGATCGACTCGAAGGACGCGCACCACCTCATCACAGAACCACGTGCGCTGATGGATTCGAAGGGAGTGGGTTCGAAGGGATCGATTCGACCCAAACAGCTAAACGAAAATCTCCACTTCGAATGGATCATATCTCTCAATCCCTAGATCCAAATGCCATGAAATTTTTAAAGGAGCTTGCCTACATGTTGAAGAATGTCCACGCCAAGTTTCATCGCGATTGGACAATTTCTTGAACGATTCGAACCAAGGGTCGAATCGATCCCAATGTGGGTCCGGATCTCTAGGTTTCGACCGTGTGGGCCCCCTCACGTGCCTGAAGCGGTCTACCGGACTTTTAGGAGAAATATCAGCCTCCTACGCCTATAAATAGATCCCCAGGTCATTCAGAAAAGGGATCGATCTCTCTCTTGCTGGATTTGGATTCTAAAGCACCGAGACTCTACTTTGCACTCCACTACTACCATTGTATTCAAATTTCAGAGCTATAATCCGTTGTAACCCGCTGTAATCAACTGTAACCAGCGAAGAACATCAATAAAAGTTAAAACCTTTGAAGTGGACGTAGGCCGGAGATAGCCGAACCACTGTAAATCATGTGTTCTTGTTCATAATTTCTGTTTTGCTGCGTATTGCTTGCATGGATCTGTGATTTGTGTTTGAATATTGCTGATTTATATTCCAACACTGGTGCTTTCACAATACTTGGGGTTTGTGACCAATTTTGGCGCAAACACTTTGGTGCTTTCACTGAGAAGAACCAGCACCCGCTACATCAGATTCAGAATTCAGGTTTAAGAGTTTGAAGAATTCCGATTCAGAGACAATGACTCGACAAACAAGACAAAGAGTCGATCAGAGCCAACAAGGAGGAAGCCAAGAAGCATCCTCAGGAGCAGGAGTAGGACAAGCTTCCGTCTACATAAATAGAGACGAGATGGAGGCTATGGCTAATTCAATACGTGAAAGCATGATGAAGACCCAACAGGAGATGCTGCAGAATTTCCTCGAACAAATGAGGGCGGCGAATATGCAAAACCTTGGACCAACTACAACAACTGCAAATGCGGGACAAGGAATCAGGATTACAGAAGCTAACGAAGGACAGGTTCAAGACCAGAACGCAGGAACTGAAGTTGACCGACAAGGACTTGGGGGCAGACCCTCAGGGTCCGATACTGGAAGACCAACAGACGGAGCTCAACAAGCCGAAGCCAATGCTTATGCTAACGAACCACCAGAAGAATACGTACCAGAATTCCCTTCAAGGCTCGGGGGGTAGGATAGGAACTTGACAAGGGGCCAACCCATAGATGGAGACGAGAGAATGATTGGCCTAATGCGACGAATCATGAGAGGAGGACTACCTAGCGGAGGGCTGGAAGAAGTTAGTCGGAGTCCGTTTACCCCGAACATCTGAAACGCAAAGAACCCTCCAAAATTCAAACTACCAACACTAGAACCTTATGACGGGAGTTCAGACCCGACCATGCATATTACCAGATATATTAGGCACATGGAAGTGCTGGGGGCATCCGAGGAAGTGATGGCACGATGCTTCCCCCTATATTTGTCAGTTTTGGCTGCGCTTTGGTTCAGGCAACTAGAGACTGGATCAATCAGAACATGGAGCGAGCTTGTAGACTGCTTCATGAGACAGTTTAGGGTCCATGTGACGCGACCCAAGAGCGTGATGACTTTAGCTTCGATCAAGCAAAGGGCCGGAGAGTCCATAAAAGATTTCCTACTAAGATTCAATGTAACAGTGACTTCTGTAGATCGCCCGGATCCATCGATGATTTTGATGGCGGCGGTGGCAGGAGTCACGGAAGGCACCAAATTTAAAGATTCTCTGACTAAAGATCCACCACAAGATCTTGGAGAGTTCTTTCATGAAGCTGAAAAGTTCATCCGATTAGAAGAATCACGAGCCGAGAAGCTAGAAACAAATGTTGCACAGAGCGAAGGAACCTCCAGAGAACAGTCCGGAGCGGACAAGGGAAAAAGGAAACAGGATGAAAGACATGATGGTCTTGATAAACGGAAGAAATTCCGAGAACCAAGATTTAGGCAGTACACAGATCTGACTGCAGGCCTAGAAAGAATCTACACTGAAACTGGGGGGCAACTCCCCTATCGAAAGCCACCTATAAGGGATCCCACTGAGCGGGAGCGCAGGACTGGAAAATATTGCCTATTCCATGAGCTGGATGGGCTCACCACAGATGAATGCTGCCACCTAAAGGATGAGGTGGAAGAACATGCCAGGGGTGGTAGATTGCCACAATTTGTCAGAGAACGGACAGCGGTGGTAAGGCCTGAACAACTACCGCCTCCACCTAACAGGAACGATCCTGGATCAGGATCACGACTCATCATCCACTGATTAAAGATGGCAAGGGCCAAGTCCAGGATTTGGGCTTCGGTCGAATAATTCTATTTAGATTTGTTTTCAGAATAAACGATCACTCCACTTACACATGTACGGGAACCGGAGAGATCCCTAGGCATGCTTCGAGATGGAGATAAACCGATATGCCCGGAGAGGCAATGTTTAGCTTTTTCTGATGTTTGAGATTGAACATCTAGAACTCGAATTTTAATGAATAAATTAGAATCTCTTGCAATAAACCTTTTGACCAAAGATTCAGAAGATGAACATTAAATACCAATATTAAAATGATCGCTTTAAGACCCTACCCGGAGAGGCGGGGTCCGGAGTGCAAGAAGTGAGTTGCTTCGCCGGAGAGCGACAGGATCAACTCACTTAAGCGCTGTTTCCCCTTCACCGGAGAGTGACAGGATGAGATCCAGCAAGAGCCTGGAGAGGCTATGATCGGTCTCGAACGACCATGACATCGCTTAATGTTCACACACACTAAACCGGAGTGCAAGAAGTGAGTTGCTTCGCCGGAGAGCGACAGGATCAAGTCACTTAAGCGTTGTTTCCCCTTCACGAGAAAGTGACAGGATGGGATCCAGCAAGAGTCTGGAGAGGCTATGATCGGTCTAGAACGACCATGACATTGCTATACGTCCTAACCAGGACCAGAGTGCAAGGGATAGAAGGCAATGCAGGAGTGCAATAGGATCTTTCTATTCAATCACTAAGTCTAGAATGGACTTAGTAAGGGTTCAGAGAAGCCATTAATAGACCGGAGAGACTACGGAACTACATTCTCAACTTCTACAGAAAGAATTAATGCTGATTCGGCTTCGAACAGCCATAAACTTGATTGATAATACTGCAGCTATGAATGAAATGTGAATTTACTACATTCGATTTAAGACCGTTCAAAACATACCTTTTACCAAAAGGCATGTCTTGGGGGGCAAAGTGTTATCCCAACTTTTGGCAAAGTTAAGATATCCAAAATTTGCTAAGAATCAATGATTATTATTCTTGAGTATCAACTATGTACTGCAGGATAACCATGGATATCGATGAATTTTGTCCGAGTCCAGATTGAGCTACAATTGAGGACATGACCAGAAAGATCATAGAAGCCAGTGGTTCAAATTTCAAGTCAATCTGAGTTTGTATGTTCAAGTTATGATGGATTCAATTTGAGGGCAACAAACCTTGCTCGGTTCGAATCGATGGGATACCCCCTAGTTCGAATCGATGGACTTCGCATCCATCGGTTCGACTCCATCTACCTCGAACCCATCATCCTTGCATTAGTTCAAACCCAACAGGTGTAGCCATGCTTTGAATCCATCCGCGCCTGCCCCGTTCGAACCCAACATGATGAAATCCTTCGAGCCCATCACGATGGCCTACCTTCGAATCCATCCACATGTCTCAACTCGACTCCGTGTAGTTCGCATCCATCAACACCTCGCTCCATGCAAACCCACCAGGTTCGAATCCATCGAGAGTTGGTTGCTTCGAAACAAACTTTTTCGAATCGATCGCATTTGAATCCAGAAAACATTCACTCGCTTGCATCCACCGAGTAAACTAACTTGGATAACGTGTCACTCCACGATGCGAAGTCGGCGACATCCACTGAGATGAAGCGTTCAACCCGGAGAGAAGGCCGGATCGACTCGAAGGACGCGCGCCACCTCATCAGAAAACCGCGTGCGCTGATGGATTCGAAGGGAGTGGGGTCGAAGGGATCGATTCGACCCAAACAGCTAAACGAAAATCTCCACTTCGAATCGATCATATCTCTCAATCCCTTGATCCAAATGCCATGAAATTTTTACAGGAGCTTGCCTACGTGTTGAAAAATGTCCACGCCAAGTTTCATCGCGATTGGACAATTTCTTGATCGATTCAAACCAAGGGTCGAATCGATCCCAATGTGGGCCCGGATCTCCAGGTTTCGGCCGTGTGGGCCCCCTCACATGCCTGAAGTGGTCTACCGGACTTTTAGGAGAAATATCAGCCTCCTACGCCTATAAATAGAGCCCCAGGTCATTCAGAAAAGGGATCGATCTCTCTCTTGCTGGATTTGGATTCTAAAGCACCGAGACTCTACCAGACTCTACTTTGCACTCCACTACTACCGTTGTATTCAAATTTCAGAGCTATAATCCATTGTAACCCGCTGTAATCAATTGTAACTAACGAAGAACATCAATAAAAGTTAAAACCTTTGAAGTGGACGTAGGCCGGAGATAGCCGAACCACTATAAATCGTGTGTTCTTGTTCATAATTTCTGTTTTGTTGCGTATTGCTTCCTTAGATCTGTGATTTGTGTTTGAATATTGCTGATTTATATTCCAACGCTGGTGCTTTCACAATACTTGGGGTTTGTGACCAATTTTGGCCCAAACAGTTTTAATATAGGTGAATGAAATAATTTTGCCTATTATATTTTCTATATATACAAAGGAAATTTTTGTAAAGGTTATTTGGTTGTGTTATATTGGTTGTTAGGTAATGAAATTTATAAATAATAGTTGAAATAAGATTGAAATTAAAATAAATGAAATTTGGGAATTTAGAACTTAAGTTCTGAGGTTTTGAAACTTTCTTTTGAATGATTTTGGAATATAATTTGAAAAGAATTGTTTTAAAGAAATTTTTGAAAAGAAATAAGTTTTGTACTCCCCTCTTTGTCACTGGAAAATAATTTCGGTAATAGCGGTCGTATCATCGACATTCATTTTCAAGTTTTGAAGTGGGAAGGCAACTGTAGCAGTTTACTGCAGATTTGTTTTGATAAACCAAATATAAATTATTAAACTATTTTAATTATAATTGGATATATAAATTACAAGTATATATTTATCTGTTATTTTAAAATGATTTTGAATATAACCCGGTATTTAATTCCTAAGTTTCCGTTAATTAATAGTTTCAATTAAGTGTAGTAAAATGAAATATAACTAATTGGAACCTTTATTTAAAATAAGTGATTTAATGCTAAGTTATAAATGAGATTAATAGAAAGTTGAAATAGTAACTTATAAGACAAAAGATAAAATCATTGAACATCTAATTAATTAAAAGAAATAAGATAAACTTGTATGATTTCAATTACATTCTTTAAAACACACACACACACACACACACACACACACACACACACACACAGATATATATATATATATATATATAAACTTTCCTAATATTAAAGTTGAAATGTTTAATAAGAAAATGTAATGGAAATCATATAAGTAAAAGTAGGTAATGAAAGTGTTCAATAAATTGCCTTTGTTTATAAGAATTGATATTATAGAGTTATAAACTTAAGTTGTAATTAAAATGTCTCTATAATTAAATATAATAGAAATGTAAGCATTAAATAAATAAACGAAATTGAGAAATAAATAAATGTAATGCAATAAAAAGAAACTTACATGACCTGAATAAGTGAAAATGAATGGAATTAATAAGAATAAACCTAATTTGTTGTTTGACATCGTTGTTTGTTTTGTTTATGGTTGTTTGGCCGAGGATACTTTAAAATTGTTTGGATAGGGGAATAATCTATTTAGTCCCGTCTAAGAGTGTTGAGTAAATGATGCACTTAGTAGTTTATTCTTCATTCTATAAAATTTAAAGTTTTGAACTCGAACAACTACCTGTTTTGTTTGATATGGATGGATAGTTGAATTGTGTTGATTCTGTATGATGGTTGTATGCTGTTTGTTGCAATTGATTGTTGTTGTATTGATTTGATTGTTTGTGATTAAAACAACTTAAATATTCCATTTTTTATAATTGTTAACCTTTTGGATTATATAAGTGAAATAAAGGTTATGGAAGCAATTGCTACTGCTTTTGGTTTCATAATTAAGCGTAAATTGCCCGATAAATAGGTATCTTTTCGGATTACGGTTTATAGCGCTATTATATTGTTTCCAGTGTTGGGATATATATTATTTTTGAAAATATATGTTATATATTGTTATATTTGGTATTATATTTTCTCCCGAGCCTCTCCGTACAAAGGAGACTCTGCCAAAATTTTCCATAAATTTTGGACTTAGAAATTTTTTGAAAATGTTTTTCCAAACTTTAATAATTTAAGTATAAAAGATTAAATGGTTATAAATTGGTATATTTTATTTTAAATTATTTTATTTTGTAAATTTATTTATTTTTAAATTTAATATTTTAAGTAAGATACATTGATTTCTTAATTCTTCTTTTCCCTTCTTTTCCTTTTTGGGGACGAAAACTTTTGAGTGGAGGAGAGTGTAACGACCCGTAAATTTTCAAAAATAAAGTTTGGTTATTTTGTTTGAAATCGAGCAATTAAATTTAGAAGAAACAAAATTTTTATAATTTATAATGAAGCAAACGTTAAAAAGGGTAATAACAATGGTAAATCACATAAGACTTTGTGACTTAATATTTGGAAAAATAAAATTTATGTAACTTATTAATCAAATGATAAGTGAATTAAAACGTAAAAATGCTAATTATGGTTAATAATAATTATTAGGAAGAATGAAATGACAATTAACGAATTTATTTAAAACTGTAAAGTTATAATGTAATAAATGGTGATTGGTTGGGAAGAATGAACATTCCAACTTAATAAAATAATTCAAATGTTATGGCTTAGTTTTAAATAGAATATAATAGAAAACAAATGCCATCAGTATATTAATGGGTGAAATGATATATGGACTAATTGTAACTGAATGTAAATTAAGGAGATTATGTTAATGTAAATTAATAAATAAATAATTTTGTGCTAGCCCAAATAATTAAAAACAATGTAAGGTTATAATTGATTGTATTTGATAGATTGGAAATAAATTTCAATAAATACAAATTAAGTAAATAAATGTAAGTATTGTATGAATATATGAATTAATGTCTGATTTAGGGTAATAGAATGAATTCATATGATATAAGTAATTATAATAAATAATGAAATAATAACTGGGTTGGAATATAACAACGAAGTTAATTAAAGATGAATTGTGTAAATTGAATGAAATTGCAATAAATGAGGCAATGTAAGAGGATATAAGTTGGTAATAAATTAATATAAGAAAATAAATGTAAAGGTTGAATTAATCAATGAATTAATAATGAAAAAATGGTAATGGAATAAGATTAGTGTTACATATGTAGAATGATAACCTGGGTTGATAGGTAACAAACTTTTAAATGCAAATAGAAGCAAATAGGTGACAATTAATATAGGTTGCTATTTATTTAATGTGTCAAATAAACATTGGTAATCAATTACAATAAATCTTAAATGTAACGTTTTGTTAATGTAAATTTAAAGTAACAATTGATATAACAAAGAATGGAACTAAGGTAAATTAATTTATTGGATTTAAAATCTATATTAATGGGTGAAATTGGCAAATTTCGATATGATTGGATTATGGTAGTTATTACACAATAAGTGGAAATAAAATAGTTAATACGAATAAAGGTGAAACGGAAAGTATTAGTGTAATGAAACGTAACCAAATGTTAAATATGTTTATAGGATAGTGATTTGTTTGAATAATAAGAATGGGAATCAAGATTTATTTATTTATTTGTGGTAGTTGGGTTTATTGCAATTAATTGGAATTAAATATTTAAATATTATGTTAATGGAGTTTAAGATGCAATTTGAGAATAACAATGTAATAAACCATGAACCAATGTTAATTTTATTTATTTGGTGATAAGGGATTGAATAACAATGAAATGAATAGTAAAATGACAAGTAAATTTAATAGAAATTTTGGAAATTTAATTTATAGTTTTCGAATTAAATGGAATTGAGGTTAATACCGAAATTTATAAATTTATAACTCTATTTTGACATTTAAATTGGTTTAAATCGTTGTAAATGATTGGAAAATTAAAAATGATAAGAATTGGCAATAACGAATTTGAAATTGAAAATTTGATTAAATTGACTAAATTTTATTTATTTAATTAATCTAATAATAGCCATTTTGGCCACTGACTCGGATTTCAACGAAAACAGTTACATCGGATCTGTATCCGTGAATTATTGTAGGGTTTCAAGTTTCGTAGCGATCAGACTTGTTGTTTGATCGTACGAACGTGAAACGCCTTGAAATCAATGAAATTGAAATCAATTTGGAAAATATTGATTTTAGCATAACTTCTTCATACAAGGAATTTGGACTTGAAAATTATTCTATTGTGTTTAAAATAATTTAAAACATCTATTTTGATATATGAGTTGACCCAATTTCATTCCGGAGTCGGAACAGGCTTTTTGGGCCACTTTGTCGTTAGCGCGTAAATCTATCTTATCCATCCATTCAAATTTCAACCCTGCCTATAAATACTCTGTTATAAACTCTAATTTCCTTCATTGTCATTTGTCTGTGCGTACCATTTCTTTCTCCTCCTCAGTTCAATGGCAGACAAACACCTAATTCCAATTGCAATTCAAAATCAAAGCCAAATTTCAAACTCCACAAAATATAGCAAATTATATATTGATTCAAAGCTCTTGAAGAGCGTAACTCAGATATGCAATTCATTTTTCAATTCGAGGTTCGATGTGGCTAGGAATCGAGCAAACATTCTTGGCCGTTCATCGCGCGTCAATGGAAGGTGTCGGATCGCCAACTCCTTTCTGGGTTTTGTGGAGAGGGCCGAGTGCTTTGCATCCATGGTGTTCGTTCGTGAAGTTAACGGCTAGATCGTGCGAATTAATTCGATTAGGGTTTAAAAATTTTATACGGGCGGCGGCGGCGCACGCCACTAGGGGCGACCGGAAGCGGCGTCGTGCTACCTGGAGGTGCGACAGAGGTAGACGAGTGGGATGGAGGCAGTGGCGTTGGCTACGGTGGTCCAGGGAGTGTGAATTCGATGGTCAACATCTTGGTTAAAGGCGTATTTTGGGTTCGATAGGAGCTGTGTGCATTCAAGTGGGTTAATCCCTGTAGTGTGCGTGTAATTCTGGAGGGTGACGCAATGAAGAAGGTGACGTGGCATATTCCTTTTCCTTGCACTATTTAATTTTAATTTTGTTTTCACAGTGTTCTAATTCGAATATCTTTCTCATAAGATGTCCTTCTAACACACGGTTTTCTCCGCTAGGTTTGTATTGTAATTCCGAACATTTTGGCGCTGGTTTGGTCAGATTGGGAGACTGTTTAAATTTTGGGTTTAAATTGCATTTAAATTCAATTTAAATTCAAAAGGTGAGTGTTTTAACCCACTCATTCTAAAATTTATTATGTTTGGTAAATTAATTTAGGTTGTGATTATGCATTTATTTATAACTATTTCGTATATTTTTAATCATCATCTCAGTTAATTGCATTTATTGAAATTAAATCGTTATTTAATTTATTATTGAATATAACTGCCCGTTAATTACCTGTTATATATATTATCAGTTATATGTTGATATTGATTGATTGTTTTGTATGATGATTGTGATGGATGTATGATTTTATGATGGATGAATGGATGTTTTATTTATATCATCATAATCTGCAAGTTGTTATGCGTTTATTTTAATTCGGGATTGCGGTTTGAAATGATATACAACCGCATTTTTTATTTTTAAATTGCAGATTGAGATGATAAATATCCATATCACTTGACCATAGAATAGAAAATTTATACATGCACCGCGATATATATAAAATTAATTTTGAAATGATTTTTATGGTTTTGTAAAGAAATATATGGGCTATACAGGTATTGATTTAGATGTTATATAAATGCTTTTTATTATTGATTTAGCTATGTATAAATTTGTTTGAATTATAAAATAAGCTAAATAATAAAGTTTGAATTTCTTTTATATAATATGGTTAAGTATCTATTTAAATTATATTGTATATAGAGTTTATAATGACTCAAAGAAAATTCAGGTTTGAAGATAAATGATTTGAATTTAAGATTCAAGGATTATCCTCGAAAAATTTGATTTGAAATATGAAATAATTGAGATTTAAAAGGTATGATTTTATAACTTGATTTTTGTTTAGAGGATTTAAATGAATATCAAATTTGTTTAAATAAATATTATCAAGTTAAATAAATTGAAAGAATATGGGGTTGTTTGAAGTTAAAGGTTTTACTTAGATCTTATTGGATTTTTTTTAAGTAAACATTTCAAATCTAAATAATAGGAATTGACATTGATATATATGAAATTATCAAAGATTTAGTTTTGAAGTGGTGGAATATTTAAGCTTTGAAATTTATGGAAATTTTATTTGTTTATTTGGGGATTTAAACCTAAATTTGGAATTGATTTGTGAAGGCGAAGAAGCTATTTTATATATTAAGCAATTTAATATTTAAACCATTTAAGTGGTATAGTTATATTTCAAAGTTATAAAATTCAAAGGTTTATGATTTGAAAGTGCTATGATTTTGAAAAATGATATATTAGAAATAAAATGATATCATATTGATTTGCGTTTTAAAATGGAAATGATATCGCGTTTATATGATTTTGAAATGGATATTATATTCTGGTTTAAAGAAAAAAATTATTTTGAAATAACCGCGGTTTTATAATAATGTTTGGTTGTTGAAGAGACCGGGATCGGAAGTTGTCATACTCTCTGCCAACTCCGAAAACCACTGTAACAACCCGGTATTTCGCATCAATTGATCATTGACATTAAACGATTAATATTGTTGCTAATTGCTAATTGAAGTTTTTTTTCTTCTAAATTGAGTTAAAATTCTTTTATAAATTGTTAAAAGGAATTGTGGGCTTTGAAATTAAATAGTAGCCCATGTTTTAATTGTGGCCGTGAAAATTTGCAAGGCAAATAACCCGTCCCCCTTTTCCATTTTCATTTCTTCTGCCCGTTCCTTTTTCATTTTGCTTTTGTAAAATGGCGGCCTTGCTTTCGTTCCTCTTTGCGCTCTGAAATTAGGGCTTGAGTTTTTAGATCCAAATTAGGGCTTTTCGAAGCACGCCTATGTTGATCGATTCTCTGGTTTGCGTGTTGCCTTTCTCGCTGCTTCTCTGATGATCGAATGCTTGCTTCACTTGTGCTCGTTCGCAGCTGCTCCTCTGTTGATCGAGTTCGATAGATTATGCGTTCGATTTTTCCTCGGTTGCTACGGCTTCGTCCTGGCTGCTTCGATGTTGGTCGTGCTCGAGGGGACTTCGGCTGCTTCATTCGTGGCAAAGGTGAGTAATTCTTATTACTCACATCTAACTATAAATTGTTCGACCTCGTCTGCTTATTTTGTTTACGTTGTCTCGGCTTCGACTTGATTTTATTGATGTTTGATTTTTGTGATTGTCTGGCCATTCTTTGGTCTCGTAGGATTGTTGCACTGTCTTTGTCATTGTACCAGTTGTTATTGCATTTTTCATTGTGGCATTCATTCTCTACTATTATGATTACGTTACAGTGTTCATATATGGTTATTTAAAGCCATTTCATTGTTGAGGCTGTGTCACTGATGTTGGCTTGCCTTATTCATTTCTCAGTCGCACTCTGGTTCATTTTACATTGCCACTTCCCATGTAATTTGCAGTTGCATTTTTGATTGTACTGCCTTGGGCTCGAGACTTGTACTGCTTAATGTATACTATCGGCTTGGAACTGCTACATGGCTCATTTCATTTGATATTGAACTGCAGCTGTGTTGAGTCATTGACTTGACCTTCTTGTGTTGTGTGGTAGTTGTACTGTGCAGTCATGTACATTTGTTCCACTTGGTGTTGTAGTGCGCTGTGCATTCATGTGCTTGCTGTGTTTCCATATTAATCCCTCTACTTGCTTTGGTTTCACTGCATCCTCATTTACCTGCACATATGAGCTTAGTTCACTGGCCCTGTTTCAATGAGTAGATATGTATGCGTGTACTTATATATGCATACATGTGCATTTGCGTTAAAATGTTAATCCTGGTTGTATTATGTTGCACCTATAGTTTTTGTTGCTTCTGTACATTTGCCTATATCACTTGTAACTGCCGTTACATGTTGTTCGGCCTTGTTGACTTCGACTTTGATTATGATTGCTTGCTGTTGACCTTCTCGTGACTGCAATCTTGTTGCAGTCTTGCCTTGTATTCGCGAGGTGCCACCTCGAAACCTGTACATTGCTAAGTTGTAATGATATCCATGCTTGCACTTGACTGGATATTAAATTTTATAGAATTAAACAGAGAATTTGTTGTCCCTGTTTTCTGTTAGTCGATTTGAACTATGGTCGAGACTTAGTTGATCATTTTTGTTGTTGTTGCAGTTGTGTTGAGTCACTAACTTGACCTCTGCATTTCGTAAGTGACTTAGCTTTGTAGTTACGACTTGTTTCTCTGACATGTTCTTGTGTTTGTGCATGTCACTATTTAATTTTGATTGCACCTGAGTTTCATATTGATTTTGGAATTATACCTGTGTTGAATCCGGTATTTCGGGTTTGACCTTGTGCCCGTTTTAGTACATCATCACTGTAGTGGCAAGGCAGTGCACGCAAGCATGAACTGCAGCCACACGGTATGGAGCTTTAGAGTACATCATCAAGGTAGTGACAAGGAAGTGCACGCAAGCGTGAACTACAGCCACACAGTATTGTTTTATTGATATTCTTTTTGTGTTGATTTAATGATCTTTTGGTATTCTATATGCTATAGCGGCGAGGCAGTGCACGCGTGCGTGTACTGCAGCCCTACATGAATTGATATTTCAATATTTTGTGTCGTATTCTGATTTGGTTTAATTTGATGGTGTAGTTGATGTATAATTATCTTTTTGATAATTAGATTATGAGTTTCTAATTATTTATTCAATAATTTGATTTTGTTGTTAATTGCCGATTTGGCAATTTTGATGTTTTCCAAATTATATTCGTTGATGTTCTTTTTACTTATCTTTGTAGATGATTTGAATCTGCTAATTGTTGTTTAACACTGTTATGTGTTATATTTATCGTTATCCGATTTCTTTATTTAAGGATCGGATAGACGAGATTTATTGTGACTGTCGTCTATTTGTTACTTAATTATTATTGCTTCTGTGCTCTAATAACTGAGTTTGAATTAGACTGACCCGTGTATTATTTTCTTTGAATTTAATACTCGGGTCAGACCGAGTTATTAGAGGTTTTCGATATCCTGCTTTGGATTGCTGCTAGAGCTATGAAGTCTTTTTCATATCTTTTGGAGTAGTCGTTGTCATTTTTAGTAGTCAGTGTATTAGTGTAGGAAGATATGTATTCACGTATATTATTCACGATAATGTACTTGTATATGTAACTTCCAGTGTCGACAGTTGTGGTTGTATCATATGTATTGTATCACATGTATTGTAACTGACATCAGTTATTGTATATATGAGACTTTCCATTTTATCTGTGTTCCGCATTTATATTATCTGTGTTATTATTATATTTACTGTCCTAAACTATTATGAACTATCGTAGTTCGTTTTATACTGGAATTGGGGTATGTCGATGGGAGTAAATAAAACAGAGATGAAAAATGAAAGAATATATATACCACTCCTATCGAGATAACCAATACTAGTGTAAGGCCTAACTACAGATAGCCGCTCCTCAACAGCCTTATTCTCCGCGCTAGTTGACAACATTACACCGTAGTGTTCTTGGCTAGCGTGGGTATAGAGGTGGGGCGTCACAACTTGGTATCAGAGCCTGGGGTTTATGGACATAATATAAAACATAACTTAGACGGAACATGTGTTACAACTATTTGTCGATGTTTTATCTCTCATCTTTGCCTATGATTATCTTTGATTGTTAGGTATGAATTCCAAACGTTTATTCATGTGCATTTGATTTTGATTTCGTGAAAGTATTTTGGCTTCGGCCACCGTTTGCTTTGCGAACTCAAGTTGGGTTATTGATGATGAGGATTTTGTTCTTGTGTTTTCGGCTTTGTATTGATTTAGCCGATGTTGATTTTATTCGAATTTGGCCAATTAAAGTTATTTTGACCTCTGGACTTTATTCCACTTTTGTGTTATGCTATGGGTGTCATTGTGTACCTGTTACACTGTGATGAAAAATAGCTCGACCGGTTGCAAATTGAGTGATTTTGATTTTTCACTCACATCTAGTTCGAATCTCAGCGATTTTGAACTTGATATTTTGTGTTTTCCTCGGCTTGATTTCCATTCGACTTCGGTCACTTTGTTTCAAGACTCTGACTTTGTTTTCCGTTGAATTCTTTGATGAGGATGTTGATTCGTTTTGTACTCGACTGTGGCCAATAATTGTTGACTTCGGCATTGACTTGATTTTTATTTTTGTTGAAGTCATTTATGCATTTATGCTCGTTTTGCTTTGTTTTTCCAATTGTTAATCGATTCTTCTTTTCCGATTAGTTGTTATAACTTCTATTTCTAGAATTTTTGGGTATTTCTACTTTGATGGATTTGGAATCGAATTCTTTGGATTTTATTCACGTCTTCGAATGTGAATTTTAGTGAATTGATTTGGTTTCCAAATTATTCGATTCGTGTTAATTCCACGATTTTGTTGCTATCATTTATTAGCGACTTGGGTGACATTTTCTTCGGAATTTTCGTGAACATACCTTTTGGTGAATTCGGTATCGATTTCTTTGGATTCTATTCACATCTTTGTGTGTGAATTCTTGTGACTGATTATTTCTACAATCATTTTTGTGATTTGTCACTTTAAAAATATAAAGGTTTTCTATACTAGCAGTAAATATCAAAACCCTTTTCTGCAAATGATTTCAAAACTATTTTACTACAAAGCTCTTTTCCTAAACCATTTTCCAATCCATTAGTATATACAAACTTTTACCTCACTCATATGAGAAATTGAATTAAACGGCTTAGTAAAACAAGTGGTAGAAACGCTTGTGTTTGCTTCGTCGGTTAATTCTTGGACTTGTTCGATTGAATCTTTTGTGACAATTTTCTAGTGAAGATTTACAGTGTGTTCGTAAATATTTAAGTTAAGCAAGTGGTTATGGGACATGAAGCTAAACTTTTATATTTACTAACTTAGTGTAATTGACACTTCTTGATGATCATGGCGATCATTTTTGTGATTTAGACTAGCAACTGTGCGATGTCTCTTTGTCTGCGAGGGAGACTAGACCACGCTCTTGTCATGTTTCGCCATCACATATGTGGGGTAGCGCCCCACGGTCTTTGGACCATTCGTGTGTCAAAATATAATGGTTGGCCACCATGAGATAGAATCTTGTTTTGTGATACCGGTTGGTGAGTTTTCATGCTCCCATTTTGTGTTAAGCCTTCCCCTTTTTATGATTTAGACTAGCGATTGTGCGATGTCTCTTTGTCTACGAGGGAGACTAAACCCCGTTTGTGTGATGTTGCGACTCACATATGTGGGGTAGCGCCCCACGGTCTTCGAACCATTCGTGTGTCAAAATTTAATGGTTAGCCACCATGAGATAGCGTCTCGTTTTGTGATACCGGTGTGGTGAGTTTCATACTCCCGTTTTGTGATAGGCCTCCCCCCCTCTTTGTGTTTTTTGGATTTCTTGTGTAGATTTCTAGAATTTATGTTTTCTGGATTTCTTGTGTAGACTTCTAGAATTGTGTTTTTTGGATTTCTTGTGATGATTTCTAGAATTTGTGCTTCACCAATTTTCGTGATTTCTATTGATAAGTTTTATCAATTTTTGTGCATTGGTGAATTCGTGTGTCATTGACTTGTTATGAATACAAGTTTAGGGTATGATATCCCTTTCTATCTTTGAGAAGATTCTTGTGATATTTTTGATGAATGAAAATTCGTTGGTATTATATTATGATGCCAATTATTTTGATGAGATTTTGACGTATAAAAATTACTGTCGCTTTGACTTCAGTAACCGTCAATTTTAAAATGGATTTTCAAGCGGTTATCCCGCGATGCTTATTTTGTTGTCCGTTTTTACGGTATTTATAGAAGTGCAATTTCCTTGTCAAAGTTGCTACAGATGTTGCTTTTTTAGTCACGTGTTTTAAAAAAAAATGTTTCAAAATAAAAATTGTTTTCAAAAAAATTTCAGTTTGCGCTTTCAAAAGAATGAGGAAGCGAATTAAACATTTCAGCAAAATCGAGGACTGTGACCCCTTTCTTTTACTGATTCGTTTAATTTCGGAATTGTCCGTTTGAGAATGTGAAATGTTATTTTTAGAATACACAATTTTGCACTTTCAAGGAAACGATGCAGTGAATTAAACGATTTAGTAAAACTCGTGGTTATGGGACATGTGCGTTTGCTATTTCGGTTAATTCCGGACTCGTTAATTGAAATATTTGTGATTGCTGATTATCGTTTTTGATAATCGGATATTTGTGATTTCTGATTATCGTTTTTGATAATCAGATATTTGTGATTTCTGATTATCGCTTGTGATAGTTAGATATTTTAGATTTAATTATCGTTTTTGATAATTAAATATTTGTTGAATTGAGATTTGATTATCATTTGTGATAATTAAATATTTGTGATTTAAGATTTGATTATCGTTTTTGATAACTAAATATTTGTTGTTTCCGATTATCGTATTTGATAATTGAATATTTGTTGATTTGAGATTTCTAATTATCGTTTTTGGTAATTAGATATTTGCAATTTTGCGACTTTTGATTTTTGTTTTCTAATTATCTTTGTTGATAATTAGATTTTGCTGTCTTCTAATTATCGTATCGATAATTAGATATTGCTGTTTTGTGATTTCTGTATTCTGATTATCTATTTGATAATTAAATTTTGTAGAGAATTTGTGAATTTCTTTTATGAAATTAAAAGATTTCTTTGGTGTTTATATTGTACTACATCGGTGTACCGGCTCAATTTTCTACTATTCATGACGTTCTCCACGTCTTCCAATTAGGGAAATGCCTTAGGGATTTTCGATTTTTATTCTTGAGTCCAGTGTTATTGAAGAAATGGAAGTTTTGCCTATTTGACTTTTGAGCAACCTTCTATTCACATCATTGCTTCGGGGGCGTAGCACCTTCGAAATAAAGATGTTTTTCTTGCGGAAGTTCAATGGTTCTCAAATCCTAAGGATTGCACTTAGGAATCCAGAGAATTCATCGAGCAAACTCGTTCAGGCTTACTCTTTCATGCTCTTTATGGTGAACTTCCTATTTTTAAATTTCTTCATTTTGTGATGAAATGCTTTTATGGTTGTTACCTTTTGTCCATTTATTCCTTATGATTGCGAGGACGCAATTTATTTAAGGAGGAGAGTCTATAACAACCCGGTATTTCGCATCAATTGATAATTGACATTAAACGATTAATATTGTTGTTGATTGCTAATTGAAGTTTTTTATATCTTTTGGAGTAGTCGTTGTCATTTTTAGTAGTCAGTGTATTAGTGTAGGAAGATATGTATTCATGTATATTATTCACGATAATGTACTTGTATATGTAACTTCCAGTGTCGACAATTGTAGTTGTATCACATGTATTGTAACTGACATCAGTTATTGTATATATGAGACTTTCTATTTTATCTGTGTTCCGCATTTTTATTATCCGTGATATTATTATATTTACTGTCCTAAACTATTATGAACCATCGTAGTTCGTTTTATACTTGAATTGGGGTATGTCGATGGGAGTAAATAAATCAGAGATGAAAAATGAAATAATATATATACCACTCCTATCGAGATAACCAATACTAGTGTAAGGCCTAACTACGGATGGCTGCTCCTCAAAAGCCTTATTCTCCGCGCTAGTTGACAGCATTACACCGTAGTGTTCTTGGCTAGCGTGGGTATAGAGGTGGGGCGTCACAACCACTTTAACAACCGTGTACGTGGTGGAGATTCCAGAATGAAGTAGGATGGCGACGACGTTTCCTTTGAGGTAAATACGTGGACCCGACTCCCGTAAGTTGACATAAGGTGGCTAAAACTGGAGCGATCGACGGGTTAATAAGGTAGCCCCTTTTATCGGACACATCCCTTAGATATTCTACTCTAACTTTGGATTTATTCGGTGGCCACTTTTGATTTCTTTGATTCAGGGTATGGCTCGTGGTGGGCGGTAGCTGCGGCTATGCGTTACCACCGACCCGGATGCGTAATTGGTAAATTTACCCTGGCATTGCCTAGTTGTGCCGTGCCACCTACCCTAGCGCGCCTTATACGATTTTGTTTTGTACCATACCTATGGAGTGCCCTCTGACGATGCCTAGTACGGGGGAGATTACCTACTGGATAGACTATGGGAATATATTATGTGTTACGGGGTATATTGGGTCACTCCTTAACGCTATTTTAAAGTAAGTTTATTTTACTAATAGACACTATTATAATAGCGAAGTATTACTACATAGTAAATAGTTTAACGGATCCTTAGGAGATGTAAATCCCGAGCATCTCTTAAGTTACCGCACTCATATTTATTTCTGTTGATTTAACTCACGTAAGACCTTTTAGTTCTGACTCGAGTGTTTTGTCCTTTCAATTCGCTCGGGTCATTCCGAGCATTTCAGAATTTGAAGATTTTATTCTGGAGGAAGATGACGAAGATTTGTATTACTATTATCTATTATATTATTCCACTACACCATTTAATTCCGCTGCATTAATTATTATTCTTTGGTATGTGTACTCTGATATGTATTGTATAAGTATAATAGAATATTTTGTAAACAGCTTCATGAACTGTATATTTGATTATTATATTTTATCGTTCCGCTGTAAGATTCCGCTTTAAGAATCGGTAATTATCGAATTCGAAATTGAAAATTTGATTAAATTGACTAAATTTTATTTATTTAATTAATATAATAATAGCCACCACTGACTCGGATTTCGATGAAAACATTTTCATCAGATCCGTATCGGTGAATTATTGTAGGGTTTCAAGTTTCGTAGCGATCGGACTTGTCGTTTGATCGTACGAACGTGAAACGCCTTGAAATCAATGAAATTGAAATCAATTGAAATCAGTTTGAAAAATATTGATTTTAGTATAACTTCTTCATACGATGGAATTTGAACTTGAAACTTGTTCCATCGCATTTAAAATATCATAAAACATCTATTTTGATATATGGGTTGACCCAATTTCATTTCGGAGTCGGAACATGCTTTTTGGGTCACTTTGTCGTTAGCGTGTAAATCTGTCGTATCCATCGGTTCAAATTTAAACCCTGCCTATAAATACTCTGTTATAAACCCTAATTTCCTTCATTCACATTTGTCTGTGCGTACCATTTCTTTCTCCTCCTCAGTTCAATGGCAGACAAACACCTAATTCCAATTGCAATTCAAAATCAAAGCCTAATTTTAAACTCCACAAAATATAGCAAATTATATATGGATTCAAAGCTCTTGAGGAGCGTAACTTAGATATGCAATTCGTTTTTCAATTCGAGGTTCGATGTGGCTAGAAATCGAGAAAATGTTCTTGGCCGTTCATCGCACGTCAATGAACGGTGTCAGATCGTCAATTCCTTTCTGGGTTTTATGGAGAGGGCCAAGTGCTTCGCATCCATGGTGTTCGTTCGTGAAGTTAACGGCTAGATCGTGCGAATTAATTCAATTAGGGTTTAAAACTTTATACGGGCGGCGGCGGCGCATGCCACTAGGGGCGACCGGGAGCGACGTCGTGCTACCTGGAGGTGCAGCAGAGGTAGACGAGTGGGATGGAGGCAGTGGCGTTGGCTACGGTGGTCCAGGGAGTGTGAATTCGATGGTCAACATCTCGGTCAAAGGCAGATTTTTGGTTCGAAAGGAGCTGTGTGCGTTCAAGTGGGTTAATCCCTGTAGCGTGCGTGTAATTCTGGAGGGTGACGCAATGAAGAAGGTGACGTGGCATATTCCTTTGCCTTGCACTATTTAATTTTAATTTTGTGTTCATAGTGTTCTAATTCGAATATCTTTCTCATACGATGTCCGTTTAACATGCGGTTTTCTCCGCTAGGTCGGTATTGGACAGAACATTTTAGCGCTGGTTTGGTCAGATTTGGAGACTGCTTAAATTTTGGGTTTAAATTGCATTTAAATTCAATTTAAATTCAGAAGGTGAGTGTTTTAACCCACTCACAACTTCTAAAATTTCTTATGTCTGGTAAATTAATTTATGTTGTGATTATGCATTTATTTATGACTATTTCGTATATTTTTAATCATCATCTCAGTTAATTGCATTTATTGAAATTAAATTGTTATTTAATTTATTATTGAATATAACTGTCAGTTAATTACCTGTTATATATTATCAGTTATATGTTGATATTGATTGATTGTTTTGTATGATGATTGTGATGGATGTATGATTTTATGATGGATGAATGGATGTTTTATTTATATCATCATAATCTGCAAGTTGTTATGCATTTATTTTAATTTGGGATTGCGGTTTGAAATAATATACAACCGAATTTTTTATTTTTAAATTGCAGATTGAAATGATAAATATCCATATCACTTGACCATAGAATTGAAAATTTATAAAGGCACCGCGATATATATATAAAATTATTTTTGAAATGATTTTTATGGTTTTATAAAGAAATATATGGGCTATACAGATATTGATTTAGATGTTATATAAATGCTATTTTATTATTGATTTAGCTATGAATAAATTTGTTTGAATTATAAAATAAGCTGAGTAATAAAGTTTGAATTTCTTTTATATAATATGGTTAAGTATCTATTTAAATTCTATTGTATATAGAGTTTATAATGACTCAAAGAAAATTCAGGTTTGAAGATAAATGATTTGAATTTAAGATTTAAGGATTATCCTCGAAAAATTTGATTTGAAATATGAATAAATTGAGATTTAAAAGGTATGATTTTATAACTTGATTTTTGTTTAGAGGATTTTATTGAATATCAAATTTGTTTAAATAAATATTATCAAGTTAAATAAATTGAAAGAATATTGAGTTGTTTGAAGTTAAAGGTTTTACTTCAATTTTTTTGGTTTTTTTTAAGTAAACATTTCAAATCTAAATAATAGTAATTGACATTGATATATATGAAATTATCAAAGATTTAGTTTTGAAATGGTGGAATATTTAAGCTTTGAAATTTATGGAAATTTTATTTGTTTATTTGGGGATATAAACCTATATTTGGAATTGATTTGTGAAGGTGAAGAAGCTATTTTATATATTAAGAAATTTAATATTTAAACCATTAAAGTGGTGTAGTTATATTTCAACGTTATAAAATTCAAAGGTTTATGATTTGAAAGTGCTATGATTTTGCAAAAGAATATATTTGAAATAAAATGATATCATATTGATTTTGGTTTTAAAATGGAAATGATATCGCGTTTATATGATTTTAAAATGGATATTATATTCTGGTTTTAAAGAAAAAAATTATTTTGAAATAACTGCAGTGATATAATAACGTTTGGTTATTGAAGAGACCAGGATCGGAAGTTGTCATACTCTCTGCCAACTCCGAAAACCACTTTAACAACCGTGTACGCGGTGGAGATTCCAGAATGAAGTAGGATGGCGGCGGCGTTTCCTTTGAGGTACATACGTGGACCCGACTCCCGTAAGTTGGCATAAGGTGGCTAAAACTGGAGTGATCGACGGGTTAACAAGGTAGCCCCTTTTATCGGACACATCCCTTCGGTATTCTACTCTAACTTTGGATTTATTCGGTGGCCACTTTTGATTTCTTTGATTCGGGGTGTGGCTCGAGGTGGGCGGTAGCTGCGGCTATGCGTTACCACCGACCAGGAAGCGTAATTGGTATATCTACCCTTGCATTGCCTAGTTATGCCGTGTCACCTACCCTAGCGCGCCTTATACGATTTTGTTTATACCATACCTATGGAGTGCCCTCTGACGATGCCCAGTACGAGAGAGATTACGGTGCTGGATAGACTATGGGAATATATTATGTGTTAAGGGTAATATTGGGTCACTCCTTAATGCTATTTTAAAGTAAGTTTATTTTACTAATATACAGTATTATAATAGCGAAGTGTTACTACATAGTAAATAGTTTAACGGATCCTTAGGAGATGTAAATCCCAAGCATCACTTAAGTTACCACACTCATATTTATTTCTACTAATTTAACTCACATAGGATCTTTTAGTTCTTACTTGAGTGTTTTGTCTTTTCAATTTGCTCGGTCAGTCCGAGCATTTCAGGATTTGAAGATTTTATTCTAGAGGAAGAAGACGAAGATTTGTATTGCTATTATCTATTATATTATTCCACTACACCATTTAATTCCGCTGCATTAATTATTATTCTCTGGTTTGTGTACTCTGATATGTATTGTATAAGTATAATCGAATATTTTGTAAACAGCTTCATGAACTGTATATTTGATTATTATATTTTATCGTTCCGCTGCAAGATTCTATTTTGTTTTTTTTTCATTCTCTACTTTTTCTTATTTACCCCATAGCAATCAGCCCTTCTATATGGTTTAAGTCTGACATGTGTGGTTTATCGTCGATTTAAAGAGTGTAGAAAGGCGGGACGTTACAAACAACATCTATTTAGTGGCGTTTAGAAAATGCTACGGAAAAAATATGTTGAAAAAAATCGCTACTAAAAAATATGGTGGCAGCAAAAAAATGCAAAGTAAAAAAATATTGTTGCGGCGAAATATATATTATGGCATATAATAAAAGCAGCTATAAGGTTTGGGTTTAAGTTGTAACCCAAACATCACTTTTGGTGGCGTTTCAACATGCTATAAAAAAAAGATTGGCGGTGGCCTTTTTTTGCCTCCGCAATAAGGCACATTATAACGGCGTTTACAAAAACGCAACCAAAAATATTAGTTTTTTAGTTGCATGTCATATGGCGGCGTTCTCTAAAACGCCACTATAAGTTATGGTTGCGTTTTTTGTGCGCCACCAAAAGTACTTTTTGGTGCAGTGAATACTCAACTCTTTAACTCTAGAGTGGGAAAGAAAAGTATTAGCTATCGAAGAAGCTAATGATCTCTCAGCATTCGTAATTGTAGAGTTGATAGGAAATTTAATGCCCTATGAAGCTAATTTTCAGGCACGAAAAGAACTAAATTAGAAAAAGAAGAACATAGCATTCCCAGCAACAAATGAAGACTCCTACTTAGACGAAGAAGAAATTGTATTTATTGCCAAAATTTCAACTAATTCAAAAAGTTTAGAAAAATGACTAAATTTCAGAAAGGAGGAAAATCAAGCTCAACAAATCAAACATCATTTAAATGCTATGAATGCAATCAATTTGGACATACAAAGAAAGACTATCCCAAGCTCAATAATGATAAAAAGAAGAACAAATTTGAAAAGATCAAAAAGAAGAAGGCTTTCAAAGTAACATGGGATGACTCGGATTCTTCATCATCTGATAGTGATAGTGATAGTGACGGAGAACAAACTAATGTGTGTTTTATGGCACAAACTGATGAGGCATGTCCCGAACTTAGCTATGACGGATTCTTAGAACTTAGCATGGAATTAGAGGATAAATTTAAACAAATTAAAAAATTGAACAAAGAACACATAGCCAAAATAAATAGGTTAGAACTTGAAGTAGGAATGTAAAAAGATGGAATTTTTTTTTTTTTGAAACAGGGTTCAAATCTTTCTATTAAAAATACAGTAACAGAATATACAAAATTCAATAAGGCAACCAAGCCTAATACAACCATTTACACCCGATAAGGCCATATACCGTTAAAAGCCCAATTACAAATAGGACCGAACTTCACTACAATACCCGCTACCAAAAGAATGTTCGAGACACTGCAAGTGGTAAAAAAGGCAAACTGATACTTCATTTACTTTATCTTCAACTTCATTTACTTCTCTCGAGCAGAAAAGAAATAAAAACTCGTTAATGGCGACACGAGAGAGATAATCATATCTCTATACAGCTTTAACTTGAGATGAACACGAAGCGAGCCAGAGGAACATCCATTCCTGCTATCAGATTCTCTATGTTACAGCAACTGGGAGACGAACATCGACTTTGATTCTGAAACCATCTCGATCCAGTGAAGTTTAAGCAGATCTGGGACAGATAAGTCTTTAACTTTCAATACTTGAAGTGTATGAGCTTAAACTTGGTTGCTAACCCATTTTCATCCATAGATTTCCATGTCAATCGGGAGGAAAGCGCGAAACTTCATTCAGAAAAGATCTGCAGTCTAATAACTTACTTCTAGTTCAAAAAAAATATTGTTAATTGTAAATTAAAATGTAAATTAAAAGAGAGGTTGTGAGGGAAATGTGAAATTAAAATAGGTACAAAAGATGAAAAAAATTATTTTAGAAGAAGAACTAGAATTATCTCAAGAAAAAATTAAAAATAATTTAGTCGAAAATGAGGCTATTGCTATTGATCTTCATAAAAGTAAAATAGTAAAGGATAATTTGTTAAAAGAAAATGTCAACTTAAAAAGTAGTATTGAAATATTGAAAATTGAATATTTAGAATTAAAAGAAAAATTAGATAAAATTACAAATAATGTATCAAAATTTAATAAAGGAAAACAAGATTTGGAAAATCTTATCAAAACTTCAAAACCATTAGGTAATAGAAATGAAATAGGATTTAAAAATACTCCTAAACAAAGAGGAAATGATGTTAAGAAACATAGTGATGAAAAGACTAAAAGTTCACCAAAGTCTAATATGAATACCAAGAATATGAAAATTTGGATTCCTAAGACAAATAATAATTTGATTAGACAAAAACATATTAATAATTTCTTAGAGAATGCAGTATAATAAAAATTATATTCATAAAGGTACCAAACCATCTTGGGTATGGCTACCTACTTCTCCTAATATCTAGGACCCTAACAAAGTATATGGGTACTAGTTAAAACATCTATTATTTTGCAGGTACCCAAAATAGAAAATAAGAAGAAATGGATACTAGATAGCGGATGCCCCAAGCTTATGAACAGAAATTCAAAAATGTTATCAAATATAAAATACATCGATGGTGGAACGGTAACCTTTGGAGATAACTCAAAGGGATATGTCATGGGCATTGGGGAGGTCATCAACTCTGGTATTTCTAACTCTCCTATTATTACAAATGTTTTATTAGTAGAAAATCTAAAACATAACCTACTAAGTATTAGTCAAATATGCGATAAAGGTTATCAAATCAATTTCGAAAAAGATAGATGTAGTATTTTCGATAATAACAAACAACTTATATTTGAAGGTTTTAGAAACAAAAATATTTATGTCTTAAACATGAATATAAATAAAAATTTAAATTTGTGCTTAACCGCCAAACATGACGATCCATGGTTATGGCATAAACGATTTTGTCATATCAATTTTAAATATATTAATAAATTAGCAAAATACGAGCAAGTTAGATGTTTACCTAAAATAAATTACAAAGTAGAAATTTATGTGACAATTGTCAAATTGGAAAACTAACGAAAAATTCTTTTAAATCTAAAAATGATATTTCTACAAAACAACCATTAGAATTATTATATTTAGATTTATTTGGTCCAATGCAATTACGATCTATAAATTACAAAAAATATATTTTCCTAATAGTTGATGATTTTTTGAGATATACATGGACTTTGTTTTTAAAACATAAAAGTGACACCTTTGGTATGTTTAAAATATTTGCTAAAAGAATTAAAACACATATGGATTTGAAAATTAAAAATATTCGAAATGATCATGGTGGAGAATTATAAAATGATCTTTTTACTAATTTTTGTAATAAGAAAGGAATAAGTCATAATTTTTCTTTTCCCCATACACCTCAACAGAATGGTGTAGTAGAAAGAAAAAATCGTACGCTACAAGAATATGCACGAACACTACTAAGTAGTAGTGGTCTACCAAAACATTTTCAGGCTGAAGCCATTGCCACAACTTGTTATGTGTTGAATCGAGTGACCATACGTCCTATGACTAAATAAACTTGTTTTGAAATATTTTTTGGAAGCAAACATAAAGAATTATACTTTAGAACTTTCGGATCAAAATGTTTTATATTAAATACAAAAGTTATTTTAGGAAAATTTGACCCGAAGGCCGATAGAGGAATCTTTGTTGGATATTCAGATCGCAGCAAAGCATATAGAATTTTTAATAAACTTTAACACTATTGAAGAAAGTTTACATGTTTCGTTCAACGAAAATCATCTTCACTATCATACTAATGATGATGAAGAAAATAATTCCAATAATAAATACAACAAATTTTATTAATAATGAAACAGATGTGCAAAATAATACTTTGACATCATCCCCTAGAATTCTTAAGGATCATCCAAAAGATAATATCATTGGAGATCTCAATTCTAGAGTAACTAGAAATCAACTAAATCAAACAAGCCATACAACATTTGTGTCAAATTTTGAACCAATAAATTATAAAGAAGCTTCAAATGATAATTTTTTGGATAATAGCTATGCAAGAAGAATAAATCAATTTGAACGTAATAATGTTTGGGAATTAGTATCAAGACCAGAAGATCAATCGGTTATAGGAACAAAATGGGTATTTAAAATCAAAGCAGATGAAAACGAAAATATTGTTAGAAATAAAGCACGTTTAGTTGTTCAAGGCTATAATCAAGAAGAAGGTATCGATTATGACGAAACCTTTTCCCCAGTAGCAAGATTAAAGACCATTCGTACATTACTCGCTTTTGCAAATCATCACAATTTTAAACTATTTCAAATGGATGTCCAAAGTGCTTTTTTTAAATGGTTTTATTAAAGAAAATTTATTTGTTGAACAACCTCCATTATTTTTTCATGAAAAATACCCTAACCTTGTTTTTAAATTACAAAAAGCATTATATGGATTAAGACAAGCTCCTCGTGCATGGTACGAACATCTTAAAAATCACTTAATCACATTTGGTTTTCAAATAGGCAAAATCTATACAACTTTATTCATTAAATGTAATATCCCGGAATTTCCAGGAATTTAAAATGTGATAATCTCTTATTTAAATTATTTGAAAGTGATAAAATTGTTATTTTCAAAGATAAATAACCAAATAATATTAATACAATGTCTTAAGTTTGGTTATAAATTGGTTTTAAAATAATAATAATTATTTTGTTTGTATAAATAAATTCAATATTGATTTATGGTGTGTTCAAAATTGATAAGTGTGTTTAAAAATATTTATTTCTGTGTATTTTAAATTGATTTTTTTAACTAGGATAAATTATTTGTAAATAATAATGAGCTTATTTAAAAAATTGATATTTATTTATTTAAATTGATTTTAGAGTTGGATTATTTTTTTATTTGACTTTGAATTGAATATAAATTAGAATTCAAAGAATTTACATACATATTAAAATAAAATTATAATATAGTTTGGTTTTAAAATATATAGATAATGTTTTTAATTAAAAATAAGATTTGTTTTGTATTTTTCTTTTTATAGAAATTTATTGATAGAAATTTGGAATTTTATTTAACAAGAATAAATACAAGGTTTTTGAAATAGCGTCTTTAAAATAAGTTTGCAATATTGTATATAATTTTATTTAAATTATATTTGGTTTCATTCTTTTTAAAGATTATATTTTATATAAATTTAGAAAACATTTATAAATGTATAAATGTATTTGTTTATTTGAAATTTAATTATAAAAGTATTTTTAAAATTATGAAAACATATTACTAATTAGGAAATAATTTAAAAGGGTTTTAAATTTCTTTTGGAATAAAATTAAATAAAAATTGACAAGTGTTTAGTTTTAAAACACTATGTCAACAAGTGTTAAACATTAATGCAAATTTAAGACAAGTGTCCATTATTTTTCTAATTTTCTTTTAATTTGATAAATCTAAAAAATTTGCCTATATAAACACCCTTTCTCTTCATCTTCTTTTTCTTTAAAATCTTTGTTCATTCCTAAAAAGAAACTTGAATATCCATGCAACTTTTACTCATTCCAAAATCAGAAAACACTCAACAACCAAATTCTGAAATCCTCAAACCAATGCACAAAATAAAATTTGAAATTTCCTCAACATCAAGTCTGCAAGAATTTATTTTCCCTGTAAACATTCATTTCAGTTTTGTTTCAAACTTAAATCTGAAGCTCCTCAATTCAAACAACCCTCAAACAAACCCTGAAACATTTCTGTGATCAAAAGTTCAAAATTCATACCATGCGAACATTTTGAAATCTGAGACCAAATCCTGTAGCTTCCTTATACAAAAACCTGTAATTCTTTTCAAGTGCAAATCAAAATTGCATGCCTGCAGTTGTTTTCAAAACAAAATCTGCATATGTTTTCAAGAGTTTGACGCAAGTTAATAATCCAGTTTTGGATATCCATGTCTGCCTCAATTTTTCATATGCATGCAAATATGAATCTGGTTCAAAGGCTTCTCTGTTTAAAAAGAGGTTACAGCATCAAGTTCAAATTTATTTTTGCAAGCTTTCAAAATGCAAAATCTGTTGAAAGCAAAATTCAATTTAAAGGCTAAGCAAAAGGATAAAGCAATTCTGTTTTTAGAGGTTTTGAACCAGATTTTAGATTTAACCAGGCTTTGAACCAGATAAAGCAAAAGGATAACCCAAATTAATGTTCAACCAGATTTTTATTTAAAATATGTAAGTTTTAAAAATTTTAAAAAAATTAAGTTAAAATAAATTCTTGAGAACTTATTACTTTAAATGGAATCGATTATATGATTGAATTTGTATGAAGTGTTTAAGATGTTTTAAGTTAAAAACCTTAATGTTATTTTCAAAATTTATTTTGGAAATATAAAAAGGAAATTCATAAGAAAATGTTTTTATTGGTTAATGGAAAATGATTTATAATTAACAATTAAAGGTTTAAGTAATTTATGAACTTGAAACTAATGATTGTTAATTAAAAAACTAAAGATAGGTAATTAATGATTTCTTTATATTTTAATTTAATTAATGAATTAAGTTAAGTACAGATTTCAAAGTTAATTTAAGATAATGTTTTATCTAAAATAATAATTAAGTGTTAATGATTTGAAATTAATTAAGTTGATTAAGAATTTTAAGTTTAATTAATTATTTTAAAGGATTAGTTAAGTAATTAATTAAGTATAATTTTTAATAATTATGATGATTTAATTAATGACTACTGATTACATAAATTTTAATTATTAATTAATTAAGTGATTAAACTAGTAATTAAGTTTTAATTTGGTTTTCTTAATCAATAATTAAAAAGGTTATTAATCTAATGAAAGTTAATTAAGAAATAATTAACTATTTTTATTAAGGTTAATTAATTATTATTAATGATTGATTAATTGTAATTATGGATTAATTAATTTGTAATTAAGGTTATTAATTAATAATTAAGTTTATTAATTAATGATTAAGAGTTAATTAATTGGTTAATTAAGGTTAATTAATTAATTTTAAAAGTAATTAGTGATTGATTACATTGTATTAAAGGATTGATTTATAATTGAGGTTTATTAATTAATAATTGATGATAATTAATCTGTTAATTGAAGATTAAATTGGTATAAGAGTAATTAAGGGATAAATTACTCGATTTTAATTTATGGGATGTTGTGATCAGGTAAGTTAATTAATTTGTTAATTAATTAAGAATAGTCACTTGGTAAAGGATTAAGTATGTTTACTTAATAGGTTTTGATAAGAGTAATTACTTAAGATAAATAATTGATAAATTGCAGGAGGTAATTGAGATAAGTCAAATTACTTATTGGGAAGTAATTTTAAATGGATAATTACTTGGTAAAGTAATTAAGGGTATATTACTTGGTGTAATAAATCAAAGGTTTCTTATAAAGTAATTAAAAGTAATTAAGAGTAATTAAGAATAATTAATTACTGTTTATATTTATTTAAGTTGATAAATTGGAAGCAATTAATTTAATTATGATTAATTAATGTAATTAATTAAGAGTCAATGTAATAAATTATAGTTAATTAATTAGTGGAAGTAATTAATAAGGTTCATTAATTGATATGATTAATGAGAATAATTAAGATTAATTACTTGATTAAGAGTTAATTAATCAAGGTTGATTAACAAGATGATTAATTAATTGGTTTAATTAATGTTTATTTAAACAAGATTTATTGTGATGAAGGTAATTAATTTAATTAATTTTAAATTAATTAAAGAGATGAAGTAATTAATTTAATTCATTTTAAATTAATTAGAGATAGAGATAGTTAATTTAATTCATTTTAAATTAATTATGTTGTAAATCATTGCTTGTGTATGAATGGATGACATTGATTGTCTTGAATGGATGTAATCTCAGAAATGAGATAAGTAGTGTTGTGTGGTATGAATGCTTGGTTGCATTGTGATGGTAATATATCTATTGTGATGATTATGTGGATTACCTATTTTGTTATAGATCATCTTTTATTTTGATAATGTGGTTATCAATTGTGACTTCTGAATTATCTATCTGTGTGTATATAGATAGTTGAATTGAATTGTTTAACCTTAAACAACTTGGACCTAAAAGATACGTTTTGGATTTCGATGAGACCGGGATCGGGTTTCCGTATTTGGATTTCCGAAAACCACATCGATCCAAATTAACGATAGGTCGTGAATCTCTTGTGAAGAGTGAAGACTCGAGGTATAAGAACTCTTCGTCAGTATAACTCTGAGGGTGATTCCGTGATGAGTTTGACGAGTAGTACTTTCAGATTCGAGATGAAGATTCAGAGTGCAAGGGTTATTGTTGTTAACTCTGAAGGTGATTCCAAAATGAGTGTAACGAGATAATGCCTTCGGTTTCGTTCGAACCCGGAACGAACTTTTATGGATTGAATGCTTTTAGAACATCGTCAGGTAGATGATGAGCATTCTAAGTGATGTGTTCACTAAAGGGAATCGTAGTCTCAAGCCTCATCAACCGGGAATTGCTAAAACAGGGGAGGTGCAGCAAGGCTTCGTGGGTAGCCCCCACTTGAGAGTAAGATCTACCCCTGTCTAGAGGTCCCTTTTATTTCGGCTGTGTGGGCGGTTGAATAGCTACATCCGTCGGGGTTGTCTTATTTGGAACTGTTCAGTAAGGAATGGTTCCGGCTTTATGTTGCAGGGGAGTTAGGATGGCTCCTCGGTACGGTGATCTAGGCCACATACTGTGACTGGCGGTACCCCAGTAGCCCTGCCATTGTATGGAATCCAAAATCCAATAAGTGTAGTACGTATTAGTTGTGCCCAACTATGTTGGAAAGTGAGATGTAAGCATTCCAGCTATTACTGTATTTTACTTGAAAACCATAGACACTATTATAATATCATCGGATTTCTTATCAAATGATTTGGTTAGCGTAAGGTAAAAACTTTTCCATGTTTATGTGTGGGAAGTGTAACGACCCTGAAATTCAGACCCAGTTTAAAATTTTTAAATCGCTTATTTGATGTAGAAATTCGATTTTTCACAAACAATTTCCGTTGCCAACCAAACTTCTCATTCGGAATGCGTCTAGATAGACATAGGCGTGCGCCAAATTTCGTTGAAAAATATTGAAGTAAATTACGCTCGTCGCATTTACATTTTAGTTTAATTCTTGTGTGAAAATTTTCTATCGTCCGAACTCAAATATTTTTCTCGATGTTGCATAAGAAAAATATTCTGAACTTGACGACGCATTTCGTTTCGTCAAATTTCGATGTTAATTGCTAGCTAAAATGTTCGCTCGTGCAAATGGTTCAATAAGATTTCTCACTTCACAAACAATGTCAAACCGTAAATATTTTTATACCGTTGTGTTCGTCGCGTCGCGCTGATCAAAACGGTATATTTGTTTGTGTAAATCGGAGTTCGGCGCTGCGAACTATAATTGTTTAACGGATAGCAAATCGGTCCGTTACGCAGCACAAAACGGTATCCGTTTTCTCCAACGATCAGAATCCTAACAGCCTTTGACTGTTCAGTTACATAGGAAATCAAATAGCCATTTCGGTTACCAAGGCAATAAAATTTGAGACCTTTGATTTTCTAGATTATTTATTTTATACTGGTTCACTTCATTCTTCGTTTGCAAAATCTACATCTCTGGTACAGGTTCTTCTCTCCTTCATCATGTTTATTTCATTTTTTCTTGTTTCGTTTCCTTTCAGAGAAAATTTATATTACTCACTCCTCTACTCCTCCTTCATGCATTCACCGCCCTTTCCACCATCTGCCAAGTCAACTGCTGCAACGGCCACCACGCGCACAGGCCAGCCTTCGCCCAGACTTTCGCCAGCCTTCGTCCAGACCCCCGCCAGCCTTCGCCCAGACCCGCCAGTCTCGTCCAGACCCGCCAGCCTTCGTCCAGACCTCGCCAGCCTTACCCAGACCCGCCAGCCTTTGCCCAGACCCACCAGCCTTCAACCTTCGCCCAGACCCGCCAGCCTTCGCCCAGACCACAGCCGGCCTTTGCCCAGCTCTGTCCCCAAACATGCAACCACCGGCTCGCCTCCACCAGTTCGCATATAGCCCAGAACCCGCATCCGTTAACCACCGCAACCCGAACCCAGAACCGCCTCCCCTGCCTACACGTCCAGACCCGCGTCCCAAACCCACCTTATTTGTTTATATAGCCATCTTATCAATAAGTAATATAAGTTACATTATATATTAGTTCCTATGTAGTTGATAGGTTACAGTTTTAAAATTTTATACAAAGCTATTGAAATTATATACAAAGCTACAGGTTTTGAAAATTTTATTTGAAGCAGTTTTCTTATAATCATGTTTGTATTAAGATATGTAAGTGTCCATATTTTAGTTTGGTTTATAGTTCGGTATATAATATGTTAATCTATGAGGCAGTGAGGAGTTATAATCTAGGGGCTCACGATATTTGATTTGGTTGTTACAGCAACTGCTAATCCGGGATCTCAGTCCTAGGCTTCATCCGACTTGTCTGAATCTACCTAGTTTCGTTGTTTGGTATGGTTTATATATATATTCAATTAATATATATTGCAATAAACAAATAGTTGATTTATTTAATTGTTTGAATTGTAGTTTGTGTCGTTTTGCATCGTGCTTGTTCGTGTCTCTTATCTATTCGTCTTCGTGCTTCGTCGTCTTCTCTAACCACGCAAGGTGAATATTTCATTCACGACTCAATCTATTATGCTATGATAATCAAGTGATAAATTGTTGTTTATGCTAATTTGGATGTTAAATTGTTGATTTTTAGAATTGTTGAAATAAGGATTGCAAATCACTATGCAAGTTAAAAATTTAATATTGTTAGTTCACGACAAACAAGTGTAATCCTAAAATTTGTTATGTGATGATTGAATTTGGTTGTTAATGTAAGTGAATTTGAATATGAAATTGATATAGGATAGTCGACAAAATTTAAATTGGACTATATATGTTGAACTTGACCCCTTAACTGTTAAATCAACCGTCGCGTAGAAATAGCATTAACTACACTTTGAACCATTGTATGTATGATTGATGTAGAAATGTGATAATAGACACCAAGTGAAACCATAAGATAATAATCTTTAATCTACATGAAACGATATTATAGATTCTAGGAATAATTATATTAATTTGCATAAATAACAAATGTAAGTTAATACGATTATTTCGGGATTATTTAATAAATTGTTAAATTGTATGTATGGTTGCTATTGCTTGTTTATTTACTTTGACACCATCCCAGTTATCACACTGCAAGTTCCCTTTGCTATGCTTTGTTTTATATTGAATAATATTGGGTTGAAATGATAAATACCCCATTTAAACAATTTGGCCTAGGATAGAAAATAAAATAAGAAACCCGATTGGTCAACAAAACCACTTTCGAAATTGAAATATATTTTAATTTAAGGAATGAACTTAACAATTTGTTTGGAAATTTAATAACGAACTTAGGAATTTAAGTTGGAATAAATTAGCGGATTTAAAATTGAAACGGATTAATAACTTACCAAATTGGATAAAATGAATTGAAATTTTAAGTGAAATAAGATTTAGAAGCAAGTAAGTTTTAGAATTTAATAATTTAAAGATTCAAAGATTTGTTAGCTCTAGTTTTAAACTCAGGCTTTAATGTAATAAATTGAACTTGTATAAGTTATATTGAGATTTAGGAAATTTTGACTTACTAATTTAATGAATTTAAATTAGGGATAATTTGAATTAAAGGATTTTAAATATTAACGAATTTACCAAATCAGGACATTGTATATGGAAATGAACTTCTTTGATTTGAAATTTAATTGAATCGGTAAATAAACCAATGAAGTTTGAAAGGGGGAATTTAGTTAATAAAGTTGATTTAATCGAATGTATGATAACAGTGGATATAAACATAAAGTGACATGAATTGAACTTGAGTTAGTATTTTAACTAAGTTTACCTTTAAATTGAATCCATTGATTTTGAACTAAATTTAATAAGCGACTTTTAGACCTTAAATCAAACTTGATTACTAAATTTTAAATTGTCAACTCAATGTTTGAGCGAAAATTTCATTTGGAAATATGTTTAAAAATATCTAAAATAAATTGAATCGTAAAATGTCAAATTTTGGAAGTCAAATTTGCACCTTGACTTTTGGACTTTGATTTGTTTACACGTTAATTTAATCGACCATCGGGTAATAAATACGTAGTTGTTGAAGAGACCGGGATCGGATATGGACATACTCTCTGTCGATACTGAAAACCACTTTAATAACTATTATACGCGGAGTGTTGATTCAGAATGAAGTGGATGGTTTGGTGAACGCGTTGACTAAAGAAAGAGAACGATATTGGATGACCTCTGACATGACTAAAACAGGAGCCGCGCCGGGCCATTGAGGATCGCCACCTCTAGCGGACACACTTCTTCGATACCATATCTATTACTTTTGTGATTCGATTTGGGTGCACCCTTTGATTTGGGAGTGTTGTTTCGCGGTGTTGAGATAGTAGCTACTATGCTCAACATCAGTCCGGATCACGCAACTACTAGTATCCTAGTTGGTATTGCCTCATGTACCTTGTCATACTGATTATCCTATTCGCGACCACTACGTTTTGATTTGTACCTTGAGTATATGGATTGCCCTCTGGTGACTTCCGGTTTTGGGGAAACTACGGTCTTGTATATGCTTTTGGGAATATAAAATGTGTTAAGGGGAATTATGGTAACGCCTTAACGCTATTTTAATATACTATTTTATTGATTAGACATTACCTACATACCATATTCTACTATATATATATATAGATAATTTATCGGATCCTTAGAGATGTTATTTTATTCATCTTTGAGTTATGGACTTTATTTCTTGCACTTGATTATCCTGTATAAGATTTTGAGTCCTGACTCGAGTGTTTCTTTTGTATATGCTCGGGTCAGCCTGAAGCTATCCAGTTTGCTGATCAAGGTTGGTTGAAGATGTTGAAGACTTAGCATTTATCTTTATCAGTCTATTTCTATTCCAGTATTGTTGTTCTTGTCTGTTGGACATTTATGTATTTCCTTTCAGTCACTTTATGTTTAGACATTGTTGTATATCATATAGTAGCTTCATGAACTGCTATTACGACGATGTATTTTCCGCTGCATTATTCTGTGACTGTTCTGTGTCTGTGATGTTGTATTGATTCTCATTTACATTTATGTATATATAATCCCATAATGATTCGTGTTTTGTATTATTTAAGTTGACATGTATGGATTATTGTCAATTTAAATGGTCCAAATATACGGGTTGTTACAGTTGGTATCAGAGCTTTGGTTTCCACTAAAAACCTTAGTTTGGGGTTATATAAACTCATTAGACATAGGGTAGCAATACCCGGGGATGAGGAGAATCAATTCAATATACATATCCTTCCAAATTCAAACTTCTTAATTGATTCGTTGATTAGACTTTCCATAAAGTTCTATGATTTTCTATCCTTGGTTCTAAAAAAAAAAAAAAAATTATTTTGGTATTTCAGGATGAGTGCCAGAAGAAACAACAGGGGAGGAAGGGGAAATGGTCCTGCCCAGGCTGCACCTGCCGCCCCAGCTCCAGTCAAATTCACCACTCTTAGTAAGGAGTATACACAACTTGGTGGTGTTAAGTTCTCTGGATCCGAGAATATTATTGAAGCTCAACAATGGCTCAAAAGCTTAGAGATGATATTTTCTGGATTGGAGATCACTGATGCTCAGAAGCGTCAGCTTGCTGCTTGGCAACTTCGGGATGCCGCACGAGACTGGTGGGAATCTGTTACTTCTCGTATCGAGGAGAACACCATCACTTGGGCCCAGTTTAGGTATAAATTTATTTGGATTTCATAGTCTAAATTCTTCTTTCAATCCTTGGAATGTTATTTATCTAGTCTATCTTTTGATTAGGGATACTTTCTCGGAACAATGGATGCCAGCTGCCGGGAAAACCCAACTTTATAGAACTTTTATGGACCTTAAGCAAGGCAGTATGACTTTTTCTGAGTACGAGAGAAAATTCAACGAGCTCTCCAAGTTTGGCCCGGGATTGATTGATACACCACTTCTGAAGAACGAGAAATTCATTTTGGGAGCTAGACCAGAGTATTATGACTTGCTTACTGGCCACATTCACTGCACTTTCACAGAGCTTGTTGACTATGCTCTTCGATATGAGGCGAAGCCTAAGGGACCCACTGCCAAGGCCACTCCTACTCAGTCCTCTTCGAGCCAGCTCGGAAAGAGGAAGATGAACTTTGATCAACAAAAGAAAGCTTGGCAAAAGACTACAGGATTGGGATATGCCCAGAAAAGCCCAATCGACCTTGCTAATATCACTTGCTTCAAATGCGATAAGAAGGGTCATTATGCAAATAGCTGTCCATCCACCGGAGCTGCTATTCCACCACCTCCTCAGATGAGGAATGATTTATGCCATGTCTGCCTCCAGCCAGGTCACTTCAAAAGAGATTGCCCATTGAGGAAGAAAGACACACCATCAGGAGTATATGCTGTCACCACTCCTGCACCACCTCCACCACCTGCTCAGGATGACCAAGGTACCTTACGAAGTACTTTTTCATTTCATAATTTACCTGTTCGGGTATTATTCGATACTGGTGCTTCTCATAGCTTCATATCTATTGATCTTTGTAATAAGCTCAAATTAGAACCTACTCTTGCTACTACTTCCCTATGTGTCTCCAACCCTATTGGAGGACTTGCCAACCTCAGTAGAATTTGTAAAGGGGTTGTGCTCTTGTATGGAAGATATCGATTCACTTGGGATTTCTATGTGCTTGGCTTCGTAGCATTTGACATTTTGTTGGGTGCTGATTGGTTAAGAAATTTCGATGCTGTTATTTCTTGCAAAGCTCGATCTGTTTCTCTAGTCAATGACAAGGGTCTACCGCTTGTCATCGAATGCAAATCACCTCAGAAATATGCGGGAAGCTTCATATTCTCTCTTGATGCTCACCCGGATGACCTTAGTACTACTCCTATTGTTCAGAAATTTCCCGATGTATTTGGAGAGGTCGACTCTCTACCGCCAAAGCGAGAGATCGATTTCCGCATTGACCTTATTCCCGGAGCTACTCCCGTAGTTCTCCCTCACAGAAGGATGGCTCCTAAAGAAAAAGCTGAACTTAAAACCCAAATTGATGATCTATTTGCTAAGGGTTTGATCAGGAGAAGTTGTTCTGAATGGGGCGCCGCAGTCGTATTTGTCACCAAGTCTGATGGATCTCTTCGCATGTGTGTTGATTACCGGGAATTAAACAAACGCACTCTCAAGAACCGCTATCCGATACCTCGAATCAATGATTTATTCGATCAGCTCCATGGAGCTAAAGTTTTCTCACAGCTTGATCTAGCCACTGGGTTCCACCAACTCAGAGTAGCAGAAGATAGTATTCATAAGACAGCTTTCCGTACCGAAAATGGATTCTATGAATGGTTGGTTATGCCATTTGGTTTGACCAACGCACCTGCTTATTTCGTTGACTTAATGAATAGAGTCTTCCGTGATGTCCTTAACAAGTTTGTTCTTGTCTTCATTGATGATATTCTTGTCTTCTCCAAGGATGAGAAAGAGCATGAAACACATCTTGCTTATGTTCTGGGAACTCTCCGAAACCATCAGCTAAAAGCCAAGTTTTCGAAATGCCACTTCTGGAGAGACGAAGTACGATTCCTTGGCCATATTGTTTCTGAAAATGGGATTTCGGTCGATCCAGCTAAGATCGCCGTAATCAATGTAAGTTCTATCTTATTCGTTATTTCTATTCGATCCATCTTATTCCTTTCTAATTTGAAAAATTTATCTACAGGATTGGGAGACTCCCAAAACTCCTACTGATATCCGTAGCTTCTTGGGCCTAGCCGGTTATTATCGCAGATTCATTGAGCGCTTTGCCCGGATTTCTGCCCCACTTACTGCTTTAACTCGGAAGGATGTCAAGTTTATTTGGAGTGAGAAGTGTGAATCAGCTTTTAATGAGTTAAAACGTAAGTTAACTTCAGCCCCAGTTCTCGCGGTAATTGACGGGAGTGAAGGATTAACTGTCTATACTGATGCTTGTCGAGAAGGTTTAGGCGCTGTCCTTATGCAAAATGGAAAGGTTATTGCTTATGCGGGCCGTCAGTTGAAAACTCATGAAGTAAACTATGCGACCCATGATTTAGAGCTTCTAGCAGTTGTATTCGCTTTGAAACTATGGAGGCACCATCTTTTGGGGACAAAATTTGAATTATTCACAGATCATAAGTCCTTGCGGTATATTTTCTCTCAGAAGGACTTGAACCAGAGACAAGTCCGATGGCTTGAATTCTTAGCTGCATATGATCTCGACATCAATTATACTCCTGGAAAGGCAAATGTTGTAGCTGATGCTTTGAGCCGTAGCAAAGCATTGTCATGTTGTAACCTTGTAGAAAGCATGCTCTTTCAGCTTACTATCTCCCCATCTCTGATGGATCGCATCAAAGCTAAGCAATTCGAAGACACCTTGCTCTATCGCATGAAGGAGTTAGTTCTTGGTAGAGTTGGAAATGCTGACAGTAAAGTGGGAGCACAGATAGATAGTAATGGAGTTCTAAAGATTGACAACCGTATTTGTGTTCCAAATGTTGATGGACTGAGACAAGAAGTGCTTAGAGAGAACCATCAATCATCACTTTCATTTCATCCTGGTGTCACCAAGATGTATCGAAATATGAAGCATTTATATTGGTGGAGTGGGATGAAGAGAGATATTTCCACATATGTCAGTAGATGCACCACTTGCCAGCAAGTCAAGGCCGATCACCGGAAGACGGCAGGATTACTTCAACCCCTGGAGATTCCGTGTTGGAAATGGGATCAGATTTCTATGGACTTCGTTGACGGATTACCGAGGACCAGAAAAGGGAACGAGAGTATATGGGTGATTGTTGATAGGTTGACAAAATCTGCTCATTTTATTCCTGTTAAGACCACTCGTACTGCTTCGAGTTTAGCCGAGATTTATATGAGAGAGATTGTCAGACTTCATGGAGTTCCATCTAGTATTGTATGCGATAGAGATCCTTTATTCACTAGTAAATTCTGGAAGGCATTTCAGGACGTCTTGGGCACTAAACTGAATCTGAGCACGGCTTATCATCCTCAAACAGATGGCCAAACTGAGAGGGTAAATCAGATTTTGGAAGATCTGCTCCGAGCTTGCATTATTGATTTCGGTGGATCTTGGGAAGACCACATACATTTGGTTGAATTCACTTACAATAACAGCTATCAGGTAATCCAAAATTTTCAATTTGAATAAGTAAAATTTGAATTGAAATATAACTATCTTTATAATCAGGCGAGTATCGATATGGCACCGTTCGAAGCTTTATATGGACGGCCATGCAAATCGCCAGCTTGTTGGATTGAGCCTGGTGATCGATTAGTTCTTGGCCCGGATATGATTATGGAAGCATCCGAGAAGGTCAATGAGATCAGAAGGAAGATGAAGACTGCACAGGATAGGCAGAAGAGCTATGCCGATAGGCGTAGAAGAGAGTTAAAATTCCAGGTTGGAGATGAGGTCTTTCTTAAAGTATCACCTTTAAAGAATGTTATTCGATTTGGTCGTAGAGGGAAGCTCGCTCCTAGATTTGTTGGACCATTCACTATCACTGAGAGGATTGGTACACTAGCCTACAGAGTTGCGCTGCCGGAGAAATTTGAGGGCGTGCACAACGTATTCCATGTTTCACATCTCCGAAAGGTTGTACACGATCCATCCATGACCATTCCTATTGCTCAGTTAGATGAGGTTGATATTGAGCCGGATTTGACTATAGAGAGGAGACCGCTTCGTATTGTTGATAGGGATACGAAGCAGCTTAGAAGGAAGACTGTTAGCCTAGTTAAAGTCCAATGGAGTCCTGATGATCGTGATTGTACTTGGGAAACCGAGGAGAGTATCCGAGATTCTAATCCAGAATTGTTTGTTGAAGGTAAATTCCATTCTATATTCTTTACTTTATTCGATAATCTATTCTATATCTATCGTACCTCTTTTATTGTTCTTCCACTCTTTCCTTTGTTCCTTTTCGGGGACGAAAAGTTTTGAGTGGGGGAGAATGTAACGACCCTGAAATTCAGACCCAGTTTAAAATTTTTAAATCGCTTATTTGATGTAGAAATTCGAATTTTCACAAACAATTTCCGTTGCCAACCAAACTTCTCATTCGGAATGCGTCTAGATAGACATAGGCGTGCGCCAAATTTCGTTGAAAAATATTGAAGTAAATTACGCTCGTCGCATTTACATTTTAGTTTAATTCTTGTGTGAAAATTTTCTATCGTCCGAACTCAAATATTTTTCTCGATGTTGCATAAGAAAAATATTCTGAACTTGACGACGCATTTCGTTTCGTCAAATTTCGATGTTAATTGCTAGCTAAAATGTTCGCTCGTGCAAATGGTTCAATAAGATTTCTCACTTCACAAACAATGTCAAACCGTAAATATTTTTATACCGTTGTGTTCGTCGCGTCGCGCTGATCAAAACGGTATATTTGTTTGTGTAAATCGGAGTTCGGCGCTGCGAACTATAATTGTTTAACGGATAGCAAATCGGTCCGTTACGCAGCACAAAACGGTATCCGTTTTCTCCAACGATCAGAATCCTAACAGCCTTTGACTGTTCAGTTACATAGGAAATCAAATAGCCATTTCGGTTACCAAGGCAATAAAATTTGAGACCTTTGATTTTCTAGATTATTTATTTTATACTGGTTCACTTCATTCTTCGTTTGCAAAATCTACATCTCTGGTACAGGTTCTTCTCTCCTTCATCATGTTTATTTCATTTTTTCTTGTTTCGTTTCCTTTCAGAGAAAATTTATATTACTCACTCCTCTACTCCTCCTTCATGCATTCACCGCCCTTTCCACCATCTGCCAAGTCAACTGCTGCAACGGCCACCACGCGCACAGGCCAGCCTTCGCCCAGACTTTCGCCAGCCTTCGTCCAGACCCCCGCCAGCCTTCGCCCAGACCCGCCAGTCTCGTCCAGACCCGCCAGCCTTCGTCCAGACCTCGCCAGCCTTACCCAGACCCGCCAGCCTTTGCCCAGACCCACCAGCCTTCAACCTTCGCCCAGACCCGCCAGCCTTCGCCCAGACCACAGCCGGCCTTTGCCCAGCTCTGTCCCCAAACATGCAACCACCGGCTCGCCTCCACCAGTTCGCATATAGCCCAGAACCCGCATCCGTTAACCACCGCAACCCGAACCCAGAACCGCCTCCCCTGCCTACACGTCCAGACCCGCGTCCCAAACCCACCTTATTTGTTTATATAGCCATCTTATCAATAAGTAATATAAGTTACATTATATATTAGTTCCTATGTAGTTGATAGGTTACAGTTTTAAAATTTTATACAAAGCTATTGAAATTATATACAAAGCTACAGGTTTTGAAAATTTTATTTGAAGCAGTTTTCTTATAATCATGTTTGTATTAAGATATGTAAGTGTCCATATTTTAGTTTGGTTTATAGTTCGGTATATAATATGTTAATCTATGAGGCATTGAGGAGTTATAATCTAGGGGCTCACGATATTTGATTTGGTTGTTACAGCAACTGCTAATCCGGGATCTCAGTCCTAGGCTTCATCCGACTTGTCTGAATCTACCTAGTTTCGTTGTTTGGTATGGTTTATATATATATTCAATTAATATATATTGCAATAAACAAATAGTTGATTTATTTAATTGTTTGAATTGTAGTTTGTGTCGTTTTGCATCGTGCTTGTTCGTGTCTCTTATCTATTCGTCTTCGTGCTTCGTCGTCTTCTCTAACCACGCAAGGTGAATATTTCATTCACGACTCAATCTATTATGCTATGATAATCAAGTGATAAATTGTTGTTTATGCTAATTTGGATGTTAAATTGTTGATTTTTAGAATTGTTGAAATAAGGATTGCAAATCACTATGCAAGTTAAAAATTTAATATTGTTAGTTCACGACAAACAAGTGTAATCCTAAAATTTGTTATGTGATGATTGAATTTGGTTGTTAATGTAAGTGAATTTGAATATGAAATTGATATAGGATAGTCGACAAAATTTAAATTGGACTATATATGTTGAACTTGACCCCTTAACTGTTAAATCAACCGTCGCGTAGAAATAGCATTAACTACACTTTGAACCATTGTATGTATGATTGATGTAGAAATGTGATAATAGACACCAAGTGAAACCATAAGATAATAATCTTTAATCTACATGAAACGATATTATAGATTCTAGGAATAATTATATTAATTTGCATAAATAACAAATGTAAGTTAATACGATTATTTCGGGATTATTTAATAAATTGTTAAATTGTATGTATGGTTGCTATTGCTTGTTTATTTACTTTGACACCATCCCAGTTATCACACTGCAAGTTCCCTTTGCTATGCTTTGTTTTATATTGAATAATATTGGGTTGAAATGATAAATACCCCATTTAAACAATTTGGCCTAGGATAGAAAATAAAATAAGAAACCCGATTGGTCAACAAAACCACTTTCGAAATTGAAATATATTTTAATTTAAGGAATGAACTTAACAATTTGTTTGGAAATTTAATAACGAACTTAGGAATTTAAGTTGGAATAAATTAGCGGATTTAAAATTGAAACGGATTAATAACTTACCAAATTGGATAAAATGAATTGAAATTTTAAGTGAAATAAGATTTAGAAGCAAGTAAGTTTTAGAATTTAATAATTTAAAGATTCAAAGATTTGTTAGCTCTAGTTTTAAACTCAGGCTTTAATGTAATAAATTGAACTTGTATAAGTTATATTGAGATTTAGGAAATTTTGACTTACTAATTTAATGAATTTAAATTAGGGATAATTTGAATTAAAGGATTTTAAATATTAACGAATTTACCAAATCAGGACATTGTATATGGAAATGAACTTCTTTGATTTGAAATTTAATTGAATCGGTAAATAAACCAATGAAGTTTGAAAGGGGGAATTTAGTTAATAAAGTTGATTTAATCGAATGTATGATAACAGTGGATATAAACATAAAGTGACATGAATTGAACTTGAGTTAGTATTTTAACTAAGTTTACCTTTAAATTGAATCCATTGATTTTGAACTAAATTTAATAAGCGACTTTTAGACCTTAAATCAAACTTGATTACTAAATTTTAAATTGTCAACTCAATGTTTGAGCGAAAATTTCATTTGGAAATATGTTTAAAAATATCTAAAATAAATTGAATCGTAAAATGTCAAATTTTGGAAGTCAAATTTGCACCTTGACTTTTGGACTTTGATTTGTTTACACGTTAATTTAATCGACCATCGGGTAATAAATACGTAGTTGTTGAAGAGACCGGGATCGGATATGGACATACTCTCTGTCGATACTGAAAACCACTTTAATAACTATTATACGCGGAGTGTTGATTCAGAATGAAGTGGATGGTTTGGTGAACGCGTTGACTAAAGAAAGAGAACGATATTGGATGACCTCTGACATGACTAAAACAGGAGCCGCGCCGGGCCATTGAGGATCGCCACCTCTAGCGGACACACTTCTTCGATACCATATCTATTACTTTTGTGATTCGATTTGGGTGCACCCTTTGATTTGGGAGTGTTGTTTCGCGGTGTTGAGATAGTAGCTACTATGCTCAACATCAGTCCGGATCACGCAACTACTAGTATCCTAGTTGGTATTGCCTCATGTACCTTGTCATACTGATTATCCTATTCGCGACCACTACGTTTTGATTTGTACCTTGAGTATATGGATTGCCCTCTGGTGACTTCCGGTTTTGGGGAAACTACGGTCTTGTATATGCTTTTGGGAATATAAAATGTGTTAAGGGGAATTATGGTAACGCCTTAACGCTATTTTAATATACTATTTTATTGATTAGACATTACCTACATACCATATTCTACTATATATATATATAGATAATTTATCGGATCCTTAGAGATGTTATTTTATTCATCTTTGAGTTATGGACTTTATTTCTTGCACTTGATTATCCTGTATAAGATTTTGAGTCCTGACTCGAGTGTTTCTTTTGTATATGCTCGGGTCAGCCTGAAGCTATCCAGTTTGCTGATCAAGGTTGGTTGAAGATGTTGAAGACTTAGCATTTATCTTTATCAGTCTATTTCTATTCCAGTATTGTTGTTCTTGTCTGTTGGACATTTATGTATTTCCTTTCAGTCACTTTATGTTTAGACATTGTTGTATATCATATAGTAGCTTCATGAACTGCTATTACGACGATGTATTTTCCGCTGCATTATTCTGTGACTGTTCTGTGTCTGTGATGTTGTATTGATTCTCATTTACATTTATGTATATATAATCCCATAATGATTCGTGTTTTGTATTATTTAAGTTGACATGTATGGATTATTGTCAATTTAAATGGTCCAAATATACGGGTTATTATAGGAAGTCTTACGTGATACCCTTTTTTTCAAAAGGTTTTTAAAGTTAAGCAACTTTAACCATTTACTCACAACAGTCCCATGTCTGACCCGAAGTTTATTCTGTTTTTCTTAAACTCTTGGGTACTCAAATTTTTACGAGTAGCCAGGGGAATTTAGGTTGGCTTGACGAATTCAGGAGGAGCAATGGAGCAGTGGCTTCTGCATGTAGATATAGTATTCCGCTGTGTGTTCTCTGAGTTGTTGTCTTTGAGTTGTAATGAGTTGTAATAACTAGACAGGTGTTTATAACTGTCTAGTGTGTGTTGTTTTAGCTATGTATCTCTGATGTATATAATACTATGTAATGTATTATGTGATTAATATAATTTATTCGTTCCACTGTTTAGATTTTGATGTTGTTTCTTTCTTCTTCTCTGTATTTTCTCTTTTCTATCCCTTTCTTTATTAAAAATGATGCCTGTTCGGGTTTTCCAACATAAGTTATAAAGGTAGATAAAGTAGTGGTGTGTGTAACACAACTACCAATAGTTGTAATTTGAATGTTTGAGATTGGAAGTGTATTTGTCGAGACTGTAGACCTAATACCGTCTCGAGTAATCTCTGTAGTTTGGTGTAAGGATTTCATTTGATCTCTGAAGGAAACTGGCGCAGCGGATTAATCAAACAAAACTACAATCGGTGAAATGTAGCAATCGGTGAGTTGAAGATACCAAAATGCCCAAGTTCGTTGATCCAGAGATACCGAACTCTAGCTATCTCAAACACGTTGATAGCGCACTATACCGTGTTCTAAGATCTACGATTCTTCGCACGTTGATCTAGCGCACTAGATTCCGTGAATCGGCTTCTACGATCGTTGAATCGAGCGCACTCGATTAACCGAAAGAGGAGATAGGAGATTACACTCAACTACCAATTGGTATGAAAGCACAAAGCTAACAAAAAGGAATTTTATTCAAAAATCAACTTCTTTACAAATGACTCACACACGGCTATTTATAGCATTTACAACTCACGCCACTCTTAAGTCGTATGCGACTCATGAAAACCCCCCCTCCCCCCCGACTCATCATAAGTCGTTGCCGACTTATACACAACAATACGACTCAACTTATTTACATACAGCCCAATGTAACGACTCAAACCCTGACCGACTTAACAAGTACGACCTACATACAACAACTCATCCGACTCAATGCGACCGACTTATGTATATTACCGACTCACATATTACATACATGACCGATTCAAACTGTTACCGACCCAACATCATGCCGACCTACGACTCAAAGAAACACGACTTAACTCCTTGCCGACTCAACATCCACGCGGCTTACCCTTCTTCATTAACTCGCACCCTTTCTACACATGATTCCTTAGGTCGGAAACGACTTATAAGTGAATCGTTGAGTCGTGTACGACTCACCAAGCTCGAATGATTCAGTCGTAACTTCTTCCCCTGTGGTTTGTTAGGTCGGGCCCGATCCAAGCGCCTAACCCGTAGCCGACTTAAAGCTTCCCTAACTCGTAACTCGGCTTCACTGGCTCGTAGCTCTTTCTCCTTAGGTCGGAACTGACCTAGCTTAACCTGTGCTCGACCTAAGCCTTCCATAGGTCGTGCTGCATCAGAAACCTGTTAAGGTTCGGAGTTCATCTTTGAAGTGTAGGTTTGATTGCGCTCGTGTGAGCGGATTTTTGAGAATCTGGATCTGTCGGTTAGGCAGAAGCAAGCGATGATATCTTGACAACCTCAGGGAGTAGTAGCTTCGTGATGAAATGCAGTGACTATGGGTGTCTACGAAGATGTTTCCTTTCAGAGCAAGTTTAAGGAAGTGTGTCTGCTTCAGTGTTGTAGCTAAGTTTAGCAGGATGTATGTGTTTAGTTGGAGGTTCGAGTTTCTCAAAGAACTCTAGATAAGAAGTCTTTGGCATCTGTATTAGTGGTGCAACTCGGGAGTGTTCTATATTCCAACAGGAAGATCTTTTTGGTTTAGCATTTCCTAGAAGTGGAATTTAGGAGCAGCAGTGAGGATCTGTTTCTTCGATGGATTAATTGGTCAAGGATAAACTGTTCTGATTAGTGGAAAGAGAACAACATCTTGGATATTGGATTGGTTGATCGCAAAAGTGACTTGCGATAGTTTGGTGATTATCTTAGATAGAATTTTGCTTGGATTTGTGGCATCTCTAGTGGATGTAGAAGTTATGGAATTGTTGAAGATTTTCCGGATATATCTTCAGGAAGTTAGAGATTTACCCACATTGGAGATTGAGTTCTGAATCGACTTGATGTTAAGAGTGATACGGGTAATTCAACTAGGTAGAAGGTTGTCTCCTAGGTTGGTTGTTTGGTAAAGCAGCTCTGTATTTATTGGAATTTCTATTGAACCTTATTTCCGAGATGTGCTTTTTAGTTCGTGCCTGTGTTCATTCTACGGCATTTTCATCTGCTCCAGATCAGAGTTGTGCAGCGGAAGCAAGGTGGCTGTTGTTCTTGAGTAGAAGCAACTGGAAGTTGCAGTGTTTTGGGTTAGAGAGTTTCTACTGAAATTTTTCAGAATCTGAGGCAAGTTGGCGAGTGATTCTGTTCTGTCTTTTCGGGATGGGAGAAGTTGTATTCTTCTATTAATAGTAAAGTTTGGTTTTGATTTTGGATTGATCTTTTGAGGATCAGTTTGTGAGTTGTTGTTGATCAGTCTTGTCTATGTTTAGATATCTTCTACAGATTATAGATTTAGCTGAGTAAGACTCAGTAGCTTAGCAGTATAGCTAGTTTGGATTTAGTAGAGCGAGTATCCCTGTGTCTGTACTTGGGAAACTCGAGATAATTTTAGGAAGCTTATCCAGATCTGTGTCCGGATAGCTAGTGTTAATATATTTGATCGAATTGGTTATTTGGATGAAATTGTTTGTTTGATTGATCGTGTATGGCTGTTATATATGTTTGAATTGGTTAAAATAAAATAAAACTTTGGATTATATATTTTAAATTTCGAGGACAAATTCTTTTAAGGCGAGAGGATTGTAATATCCCAGAATTTCCAGGAATTTAAAATGTGATAATCTCTTATTGAAATTATTTGAAAGTGATAAAATTGTTATTTTCAAAGATAAATAACCAAGTAATAATAATAAAATGTCTTAATTTTGGTTATAAATTGGTTTTAAAATAATAATAATTATTTTGTTTGTATAAATAAATTCTATATTGATTTATTGTGTGTTCAAAATTGATAAGTGTGTTTAAAAATATTTATTTCTGTGTATTTTAAATTGATTTTTTTAAATAGGATAAATTATTTGTAAATAATAATGAGCTTATTTAAAAAACTGATATTTATTTATTTAAACTGATTTTAGAGTTGGATTATTTTTTATTTGACTTTGAATTGAATATAAATTAGAATTCAAAGAATATACATACATATTAAAATAAAATGATAATATAGTTTGGTTTTAAAATATATAGATAATGTTTTTAATTAAAAATAAGATTTGTTTTGTATTTTTCTTTTTATAGAAATTTATTGATAGAAATTTGGAATTTTATTTAATAAGAATAAATACAAGGTTTTTGAAATAGAATCTTTAAAATAAGTTTGCAATATTGTATATAATTTTATTTAAATTATATTTGGTTTCATTCTTTTTAAAATTTATATTTATATAAATTTAGAAAACATTTATAAATGTATAAATGTATATATTTATTTGAAATTTAATTGTAAAAGTACTTTTACAATTAAGAAAACATATTACTAATTAGGAAAATAATTTAAAAGGGTTTTAAATTTCTTTTAGAATAAAATTAAATAAAAATTGACAAGTGTTTAGTTTTAAAACACTATGTTAACAAGTGTTAAACATTAATGCAAATTTAAGACAAGTATCCATTATTTTTCTAATTTTCTTTTAATTTGATAAATTTGAAAATTTTGCCTATATAAACACCCTTTCTCTCCATCTTCATTTTCTTTAAAATCTTTGTTCATTCCTAAAAAGAAACTTGAATATCCACGCAACTTTTACTCATTCCAAAATCCGAAAACACTCAACAAATGAAATCTGAAATCCTCAAACAAATGCTCAAAATAAAATCTGAAATTTCCTCAACATCAAGTCTGCAAGAATTTATTTTCCCTGTAAACATTCTTTTCAGTTTTGTTTCAAACTTAAATCTGAAGCTCCTCAATTCAAACAACCCTGAAACAAATCCTGAAACATTTCTGTTATCCAAAGGTCAAAATTTATACCATGCAAACATTTTGAAATCTGAGACCAAATCCTGTAGCTTCCTTATACAAAAACCTGTAACTCTTTTCAAGTGCAAATCAAAACTGCATGCCTGCAGTTGTTTTCAAAACAAAATCTGCATATGTTTTCAAGAGTTTGATGGAAGTTAATAATCCAATTCTGCATATCCATGTCTGCCTCAATTTTTCATATGCATGCAAATATGAATCTGGTTCAAAGGCTTCTCTGTTTAAAAAGAGGCTACAGCATCAAGTTCAAATTTATTTTTGCAAGCTTTCAAAATGCAAAATCTGTTGAAAGAAAAATTCAGTTTAAAGGCTAAGCAAAAGGATAAAGCAATTCTGTTTTTAGAGCTTCTAGTTCAATGCATTTTGCAAATTTCTAGTGCAATATCAAACCTCTGCATCTCTTTAAAAGGTGAGTAAACTTCTTATTAAAAATTAAGTAGACAAACTAGGTTGCTTGAGATTCTATTATGAAATTGCTCTGCATGTTCATATTTATATAAGTGCAATGCTTTTATATAATTGGCTGTGTTCAAAGGTGTGCATGTCTGTGTTACACTTTTTCCTGTTTTTGTTTCAAGATTATCAAGTTTTAAACATATTTCATACTGCAATCACTCTGATTACAGATAGGATTTGGTTATCAAATATTAAATGATTTGTTTAAGCTAAGATTCAATAATTAAAAATGAATTTAAGTAGAATTTTTAGCAACTCTTCTGGAAATTAGAACTCAGCAAAATTTCTCATAAACATGATAAATCCTATTACTTTAAAATTCACTGCTTCATATTTATGACTTGAATCCATTTTAGATGTTAGGATTTTTAAAATAAAAATTACAGTTTTAAATAAAGGAATGAATGTTAAATTGGGGTTTAGCTGGAAACTGAATTTTGGTCAAAATCAGTTGATCCTTGTATCCGAAGTGCTCGGGGATCTTGATGGGGTTAGAGGTTGGACTGGAGGGTTTGGTAAAAATGGTGGAGGAGCTTGTAATCCACTGTGAAGGTTGGAATTGTTAGATTATGATTTTAAACCTAGTTCTGTTGAACTTGGAAATTTTGGCTACTGTATTTTCATCTTTGCATCGAGTTGGATGAAATTCTGGGAAGTGGAAGCGCGGTGTGTCGGCAATCCATGGCCGGAGTTGTGGCGATTATAGTTGATCGAAGGCGATAGATTTGGGATTTTTCCTGATGATGTTTTGGGGTTCTGTTCAACCAGGGTGCTCGATTTTGAATCGAGGGAAGATATGGAGTTCTGTTGATCGTGGATGCTTGTAGGGTTGTTGAGTGATGTGGCGGTGGGTTCGTCGTTGACCGAAGGTGGTTCCGGCACTGGTGGAGGTGCACGTATGAGCTTGGTGTCAGTGGTTGTGGGTGTTTGGGTGCTGAGTATTAGCTCGGGTAATAAGGTAGATGACTCGGGGAGGAGCTCGTGTATTTTTGGTCGTGTCTCGTGTGAAATCTGGGTTTTTGCTTGCTGATTTAAACTGTTATGTTTTTAACAGTTTTTTTTTTAATTTTTAACTGAAACAGTTTTTAAATTTTAAAGTCAAACTGTATTTAAAAAGAAAAAGATGTACTTGTACTTGAATTCAAGTATACATGGGTTGAACCCAAATTAATGTTCAACCAGATTTTTATTTAAAATATGTAAGTTTTAAACTTTTTAAAAAAATTAAGTTAAAATAAATTATTGAGAACTTATTACTTTAAATGGAATTGATTATATGATTGAATTTATATGAAGTGTTTAAGATGTTTTAAGTTAAAATCCTTAATGTTATTTTCAAAATTTATTTTGGAAATATAAAAAGGAAATTCATAAGGAAATGTTTTTATTGGTTAATGGAAAATGATTTATAATTAACAATTAAAGGTTTAAGTAATTTATGAACTCTAAACTAATGATTGTTAATTAAAAATTAAAGATAGGTAATTAATGATTTCTTTATATTTTAATTTAATTAATGAATTAAGTTAAGTAAAGATTTCAAAGTTAATTTAAGATAATGTTTTATCTAAAATAATAATTAAGTGTTAATGATTTGTAATTAATTAAGTCGATTAAGAATTTTAAGTTTAATTAATTAATTTAATTAATTATTTTAAAGGATTAATTAAGTAATTAATTAAGTATAATTTTTAATAATTATGATGATTTAATTAATGACTACTGATTACATAAATTTTAATTATTAATTAATTAAGTGATTAAACTAGTAATTAAGTTTTAACTTGGTTTTCTTAATTAGTAATTAAAAAGGTTATTAATCTAATGAAAGTTAATTAAGAATTAGTTAACTATTTTTATTGAGGTTAATTAGTTATGATTAAGGATTGATTAATTATAATTATGGATTAATTAATTTGTAACTAAGGTTATTAATTAATAATTAAGTTTTTTAGTTAATGATTAAGAGTTAATTAATTGGTTAATTAAGGTTAATTAATTAATTATAAAAGTAATTAGTGATTGATTACTTTATATTAAAGGATAGATTTATAATTGAGGTTTATTAATTAATAATTGATGATAATTAATTTGTTAATTGAAGATTAAATTGGTATAAGAGTAATTAAGGGATAAATTACTCGATTTTAATTTATGGAATGTTGTGATCAGGTAAGTTAATTAATTTGTTGATTAATTAAGAATAGTCACTTGGTAAAGGATTAAGTATGTTTACATAATAGGTTTTTATAAGAGTAATTACTTAAGATAAGTAATTGATAAATTACAGGAGGTAATTGAGATAAGTAAAATTACTTATTGGGAAGTAATTTTAAATGGATAATTACTTGGTAAAGTAATTAAGGGTATATTACTTGGTGTAATAAATCAAAGGTTTCTTATAAAGTAATTAAAAGTAATTAAGAGTAATTAAGAATAATTAATTACTGTTTATATTTATTTAAGTTGATAAATTGGAAGCAATTAATTTAAGTATGATTAACTAATGTAATTAATTAAGAGATAATGTAATTAATTATAGTTAATTAATTAATGGAAGTAATTATTTAAGGTTCATTAATTGATATGATTAATGAGAATAATTAAGATTAATTACTTGATTAAGAGTTAATTAATCAAGGTTGATTAAGAAGATGATTAATTAATTTGTTTAATTAGTGTTTATTTAAGCAAGATTTATTATGATGAAGGTAATTAATTTAATTAAGTTTAAATTAATTAAAGAAATGAAGTAATTAATTTAATTCATTTTAAATTAATTAGAGATAGAGATAGTTAATTTAATTCATTTTAAATTAATTATGTTGTAAATCATTGCTTATGTATGAATGGATGACATTAATTGTCTTGAATGGATGTAATCTCAAAAATGAGATAAGTAATGTTGTGTGGTATGAATGCTTGGTTGCATTGTGATGGTAATATAGATTATCTATTGTGATGATGATGTGGATTACCTATTTTGTTATAGATCATCTGTTATTTTGATAATGTGGTTATTAATTGTGACTTGTGAATTATCTATCTATGTGTATATAGAAAGTTGAATCGAATTGTTTAACCTTAAACAACTTGGACCTAAAAGATACATTCTGGATTTCGATGAGACCAGGATCGGGTTTCCATATTTGGATATCCAAAAACCACATCGATTCAAATTAATGATAGATCGTGAATCTCTTGTGAAGAGTGAAGACTCGAGATATAAGAACTATTCGTCAGTATAACTCTGAGGGTGATTCCGTGATGAGTTTGACGAGTAGTACTTTCAGATTCGAGATGAAGATTCAAAGTGCAAGGGTTATTGTCGTTAACTCTGAGGGTGATTCCAAAATGAGTGTAACGAGATAATGCCTTTGGTTTCGTTCGAACCCGGAACGAACCCAAAGTGAGTGTACGATGAGCATTCTAAGTGATGTGTTCACTAAAGGTAATCGTAGCCTCAAGCCTCATCAACCGGGAATGGCTAAACCAGAGGAGGTGTAGCAAGGCTTCGTGGGTAGCCCCCACTTGAGAGTAAGATTTACCCCTGTCTAGAGGTCCCTTTTATTTCGGCTGTGTAGGCGGTTGAATAGCTGCATCCGCCGGGGTTGTCTTATTTGGAACTGTTCAGTAAGGAATGGTTCCGGCTTTGTGTTGCAGGGGAGTTAGGGTGGCTCCTCGGTACGGTGATCTAGGCCACGTACTGTGACGGGTGGTACCCCAGTAGCCCTGCCATTGTATGGAATCCAAAATCCAATAAGTGCCCTACGTATTAGTTGTGCCCAACTATGTTGGAACGTGAGATGTAAGCATTCCAGTTAATTCTGTATTTTACTTGGAAACCCTAGACACTATGATAATATCATCGGATTTCCTATCAAATGATTTGGTTAGCGTAAGGTAAAAACTTTTCCATGTTTATGTGCGGGAAGTCTTACGTGATACCTTTTTCTTTCAAAAGGTTTTTAAAGTTAAGCCACTTTAACCGTTTACTCACACCAGACCCTTGTCCAACCCGGAGTTTATTCTGTTTTTCTTAAACTCTTGGGTACTCAAATTTTTACGAGTAGCCAGGGGAATTTAGGTTGGCTTGACGAATTTAGGAGGAGCAATGGAGCAGGAGGCTTCTGCGTGTAGATATAGTATTCCGCTGTGTGTTCTCTGAGTTGTTGTCTTTGAGTTGTAATGAGTTGTAATAACTAGACAGGTGTTTATAACTGTCCAGTATGTGTTGTTTTAGCTATGTATCTCTGATGTATATGATACTATGTAATGTATTATGTGATTAATATAATTTATTCGTTCCGCTGTTTAGATTCTGATGTTGTTTCTTTCTTCTTCTCTGTCTTTTCTTTTTTCTATCCCTTTCTTTCTTAAAAATGATGCGATTTTCTATGGTGAGAAAGTCGGGTCATTTCATTAAACGAGAAAATAACAATATTTTAGTTGTATAAATTTACATTGGCGATATTATTTTTGGTTCAACCAACGAAAATCTCTGTAATCAATTTTCAAATATTATGAAAAATGAATTTGAAATCTCTCACATGGGAGAATTAAATTTCTTTTTAGGTTTACAAATAAAACAACTAGAAAATGGTTTTTTTATTCATCAAGAAAAATATTGTAACGATCTATTACGTCGTTTTTAAATGGATAAAACTTCAAGCGAACCAACACCAATGAGTACTACTGTTCACTTGGAAAAGAATGATAACGGAAAAGATTTCAGTGAAAGATTACATCGTAGTATGATTGGTTCCTTACTCTATTTGATGGTTAGTCGACCCGATATTATGATAAGTGTATGTCTCTGTGCTCAAATTCAAGCAAAACCAAAAGAATCTCGCCTAAGAGCTGTTAAACGTATCCTACAATATCTACATATTACTAGAGATTACAGTTTGTCTTATCCTAAAGGATCATCGTTTGGACTAATTTCGTATAATGATGCGGATTTCGGTGGATGTAGAACAGATCGTAAGAGTACTAGTGGAACGTGTCACTTAATTAAACAATCATTAGTTTCATAGTCTAGCAAAAAGTAAAAGTTGTGTTTCCTTATCTACTTGCGAAGCTGAATATATTTCAGCAGCTCTAGCATGTGCACAAGTGATATACATGCAACAAACACTTATGGACTTTGGCAAAATTATCGATAAATCATCAATATATTGTAATAACACGAGTGCAATAAATTTATCAAAAAACCCTGTAAATTACTCGCGAACTAAACATATAGATATACAACATCATTTTTTACATTACAATATTGAAAAAGGAATTATTTCATTGGTATACATAAATACCGAAAATCAAATAGCAGATATTTTCACAAAACTACTAAATGAACTAATTTTTATTGAACTCCGACACAATTTAGGGATATGCTCACTTAATGATCTCCTAAATTAATAACCACTCATTCATTTATGCTATGATTAGTTAATAATTTTCTATGCACAAATTATAATTGATAAATCCATCACCTTCAGTTTTTTAGTTAGTTTGTTTTTGAAAATTATCTATAAATAATTTTTGAACTTATACATAAATATTCATACAACAAGAAAGAAAAAATATATACACAATTCATACTCTTTTTTAAAAAAATATAATCATGGCTTTTGAAAATTCTTATCTATCCATCTTAACACCTACAACGGATAGCTCGGCGGATACACCACAATGGCTTCCTACACCCACACCAAATCAGGAACCGACGTATAGGTGGTCCTCATATCACACCGGATTCACTCCCGATAACAAGAAGTCCAAACGATCTTTATTTGTCTCCTAATACAAAGGAGAAAATTGATGAGATACATCACTATAGAAAACAACAAATAGATCTACAACGAGTACTATATTTTGAACAAAAAGTCACGGCACGTCGACTAAGCTTTTTGAAGCAAGTAGCGATGAAGTTTTGTACTTCACGGAAGAAAGATGTCCATGAACCACTTCTGATGCCTTGAAGTTCCTTGGATCCCTCTTCCTCGTATCGTACACCCTTGGACCCTTCACCAAGGCAATTCTCTGGTTCCCCGAGAACCCATGAATGTGGAAATATATGGTCTCCACTCAAACCATGGAGGGATGACAAGTCAGATGATCGCAAAACTCCATCGCCGTCTAAATTGATTATATATTTTACCATATCTATGTATATTTGTATTTTTGTTTCACAAAAGAAAATACATGTTGTTTCGAACAACAGAAGGTTGAGAAATCCGCAACACCCCTTAGAATTAGTCTATTTTTTGGAAGATTGGTAATCTGAAATGTTTGGATATTGATCTCAGACGTCTTACACTCTGATATCCCATGAATTTTTTATCACTGTGAATATGTTAGACATATGTTATAACCTTCCAGACGTCTGAAAATTTGCTCTGCCTCCTTGAAATAGATACTTGACTATTTCAGACGTCTGAATTTTGAACTAAACGTCTAATATATGTTTGTGCCACCAAATTATAAAAGATCGACCTGTTTCAGACGTCTGATATTTCAACAAAACGTTTTAAAAATCTCTCTGACTATCACGTTTTTAAAAATCGACCAAACCAGTCTACCAATTAAATCAGACGTCTTAAATTATTTACTGTGTTCGAGTTAGGGTAAATCAAACGTCTGAATTTGTTTCCAGACGTCTAAAATTCAATCGACACTTTAGAACACCCAAATAACGTCTATTTTTTTCTAATCTCACATCTATTTTTTCAATCGATTATACTTCATCGACGACTTTTTCCTCAAAAACATCTTTTTATAGCCGCTCGATTACAACGCCTCCCAGAACTAAAAACCCTAAGATATCCAAAAGAAAACAAGATCAACCAACTTCATCAAGTCCCCAAGTTTGCTCAGATGATCAAATCGAAAGATGGATGAATCGAGCACCACACTCTCTCAAGAGATATGAGGATATACAAAAGAAAAACTTCACATAGGTCCATTTTATAACTTACTTAAGTTTTCAACGTATGATTTGGATGTATTATGTCAGACTGTCGGTATAGAAACACTGATATCATTCACTCCAAATGACATCCAAATCGATCAATTAGCTATATTTCTTTTTTATGCAAATTTGGATAGCACGATGGTATGGAACACTGAAAATGAAGACAATTGGTTATGGTCTAGTGTTTATGGCAACACGATTAGACTCACTCCAGGAATAATAGGAAGAACTCTCGGATGTTCCGACACGGGTGAATATCAATATAATATTCCCGATATGCGTTTCAAACCTAGGAATCTCAATACCATCGTTCCCCTTCTGGGAAGTCATGAGCAAATAACTAAGATAGAACACAAAGCTTTATATGCTCTATTTTGCGGAACAAGGGTAAATTGGGCCAAATTTATTTTTGATGAGATCAAACACTTTTGGACTCGATCACGACCATCAATTATCTACCCCACATACATCATAAGACTTCTACGTGCTCACAACATCCCATCCTACTTACCAACTTTTGAAGAAATATCTCTAAAAGATGCTTCCACAAAGTTTTTCACCCTAATGGACCTACCGGAATTTCCTCCGGAATTTATATCTTTTGAAAATTGGACGCACAATCGTCAAGCTAGACAAGTTGGGCCTCCACCTCAACCATAAAATGAACCATCACAAGAAGAGGAACAACATCGTGAGACAACTCCTCCTCCTCCTGCACCATTCGATTATACAAGCCAAGATGAGATTTTGGAAACTCGAACATAAACAACTCTAAATGAAAGCGTTCAAGATCTCGCTCTAAAAATCAACATATATTGTCTCAAAATAAAAAAGTTTTGGCTAAGCGTATTGATAGCTTTGAAACTTTTTTCCACTTGCCTAAAAACAGTTGAAACATCACTTTCAATTGTACTACCAGTTCTCAAAGAGGTTCTTCAAAGGGTTCGCAGTCCGGTACCTCCTTTTGAAGATTGGCCAACCCCAGTGCCTTCTCCTCCTTCGAAACATTCCAAACTTTTTGATGACAAACCTCTAAAAAAAGCTTCAACATCTCCTACAAAGCAACCTAGAACTTCCCAAAAAGAAGATAAAGGAGATGATAAAGAAAAAGCTTCTCCGAAAGACTCATAAATTTTAGGATTTCAACTGATGTACACTTGACATTATCTATGAATGTACTCAATTTCAAATTATTAATGAAATTCTCTTCTTTTGTTATCTTTGACGATTGGCTAAAATTTTAGAATTCTTTTTGATAATTCCAAGGGGGAGAAATATAAATATACATTAAAACAATAAATAAGCACATATTCAGGGGGAGATTTATAAATTATATATAAGCACATTGTATATTTGTCATCCTCAAAATGGAGGAGATTTTTAGGAAATCAAATCTACGATTTCGATGACAACAACTATACAATGGAAATCGAATATGCATATATATTTATATTTATAGGTACTTGCTAGAGTAACATCACTAGAAAGACAAGAACAAGCCTCAAAGAACGTTACCAGAGACTACAAGTCGATAGGATCAATGGAGAAACAACACATATGCACAAAGTAAACATGCACAGGGTTCAGAAGTCTGGGTGCACTAGCCAGACATCTGAAAAAATCCTCTAGAATTCAAACAGAAAGGATCAGACATCTGGTTAATGCACTCAGATGTCTGAAAGCCTGCTGGATACAAAAAAAAATATACAGCCAGACGTCTGAAACAAATACTAGACGTCTGATGCTAAACTCGGAATTTAAAATTCAAATTACAATTGCCGCATTTGAAAAGACATCTTCGCTTCTCTTCGCTGCAACTCTTCATCATCATCAGAAGCAACTATAGAGCACTTGATAGTGGATGCAACCACTCTAGGAATCTCTCTACCACTATAAATAACATCAAAAATCAAAGAGAAGAACTCACCTTACATACTTGCGCTCTTTACTCACATACTCTGTTATATTCTTGATCACTAGCAATCTATACTTGCATTTCAGTCTTCCATATATATTCAGATCTCCTCAATCAATACTCCCTAGATATACTAGAAGCATTTGTACTTAATAGTCAATATCCATGTTATAGAACACATACTTGACAAGAACAAGCTATTGTAACCAATCCTATTCCTCCGGACGAAGTGAGGGTGTTTTATAGTTGAATTCCAAAGGGGAGTTCGGGACTGGACGTAGGACTGGAGCTCTGAACCAGTATAAAAACCTGGTGTGATTATTCTATATTTACCTAGAATAATTTTATTTTAGTCGCATCATATAGTTAGTCACATATACTTGCATATAAACTACACGATCCACTCTATAGACTTTCAGAAGTTCTTTTTCATTACCTTGAAACTTTTCTACGTGTTGGAAGATGACTTGGAACAATTACCCGCTAAAACTCCAGTGGATATTATTGAATTAAAAGCTACAGGACATGAGCAAAAGGAGGATGACTTCATATGCAAAGGTCACATACTGAATGCACTGTCCACACCCGACTATAATGCACATCGAAGATTAGAAACTACGAAGGCACTATGGACTACATTAGAGAAAATTATTGCATTTATGATGCAAGTAACAAGAAGTTTGTTATTATCAATTTTTTGGAATATAAGATGAATGACAATAAAATGATCATCGAACAAGAAAATAAGATTTTACTTATTTCCAATCATCTTAAAGATGCCAATATATAGCTTCCTGAATCATTCAAGGTTGGATTTATTATGTCCCGATTTCCCTCTTCTTTGAATAATTACAAGAAGAAACTAAAATATGTCAAAACGGACTATGATTTAGAAGCTTTACAACATCATCTTCACATAGGTGAAGACTCACGTAAACATGAACATATCGATAGTCCACAAACTGAATTTCATTCCTAGGCCAACAATGTTGAAGAAATTCATCCATCAAAGCCAAAGAACGAAAATAAAGAAAGAAAAGCAAAGAAAGGCTAAAAACAAGGGTGTTTGTTTCTTTTGTAAGAAGCCATGCCACTATGCTCATGACCGTTGTCAACAAAAGAAACAAAAACTGAACGTGGTTGAAGAAAAGCTTACAACTATAGTGCAAGACACAAACTCCATTAGTGGCATAAAAAATGATTGGTGACTTGATAATGGAGCAACAATAAATATGCAAAGATCGTAGTCTTTTTAAGACCTATGATGAAAGAAAAGTGGAAGAAAATGAAGTTATCGAAGCAAATAAAGCTCGCAACAAAGTTATTCGAAAAGGAACTATTCAGAATTCCATTCACCTCGAGAAAAGTTCTTACTTTGATCAATGTGTTTCATGTACATGATAATTGTAAAAATCTTGTACCTAGATACCTCCTTAATAAGGCAAGATTCAGGATGGTGTTTGAATCTGATAAGCAAGTTTTGTCAAAGAATGGAATTTTTTTGGGTTAGGGATACTCTTGTAATGGCATGATTAAGTTGTGTATAATAAAAGATAATTCTGTTTATATTGTTGACTCCATTAATTTGTAGCATGCTAGATTAGGTGTAAAGGCCCAAATTTCCATGCCCTTCAAGTCGACAATAAACTACACATGTCCAACCCGAATTTAATGAAAAGAGATTTTAAAGGTAAGAATGAAAAATAGACAAAACATAATATCACTTGAATGGAATAACATATATTATTGAACAATAATCTTTGCAGCGGGAAAATTTAAAAATACATGTATCAGAGTCTAACCTAGATTCAACATTGACAATTATAATTCTTGTCCTTACCATTGGTGAAAAACAAAAAACAAGTACAGTATATGCAAAGGATAATAGAATACATCATAACATAGATGAAGATCTATGGCTCTTCTCTAGAAAATCCAACTGTACAACCCGCAAATTTTGAACATATTTTAAATGAAAATTCATTTGAAACTTTGAATATAATTATTTTAAAATTCATAAATTTGGAAATTTATTGTAATATTTTGAGTTTTGATGTGAAATGTTCTTCCAAATTTAATAAATTTTTTTCTTAAATTTCAAATTTTAGTCAACTTTGGTGAATATTTGACTTTCTATGAAAATTTTAAATTTGAATTTTTAACTTCTACTCTTTTTATGAAGATGAATTTAACTCTAACATTTTCTCAGTTTTTCATTTTGTTAAATTTTGATTTCTACTTCTCAAATTTCGCAACTTTGGCGTATTACACGCAGTTATTTTCCCTATAACTTCTATCTTGTTTACATGTTTATTTGTTTGGGCTTGTACTAATGGGCTAGAAACCTCTTTAGTATATGAGAAGCAACCTGTTGAGATGACTATATAAGATCCTAGGTTTTTGGTTAGCCTTCTCATCCATTCATTTGTGCCTCCACAGAAAAATGTATGTCTTCTTCTCCTTCATCTTTCTTCTCAAAACCCTAGACCTTCTTCCTTTTCTCCTATAAAAATATTTCCTCCTCCTTTCCTTGCAATTTCAGCCACACCTATTCCATCACCTTCCCATCACCAAACTCCAACCAAAACCCACTTCTCCTCCTTCCCTTTTCCCTTCTCCTCTTTACAAAATTTCGGCCTCCGCCTTCTCATCCCACCACAAACCCCATAGCCGAACTTCCTCAAACCCTTTCCCCTTGCTTTGCCTTGGCCGTGACCATCTCCACCACCACCAAACCCTAGCCTAGCCGAACCCACACCCCTCGGCCGAGCCTTGCCACCCAAACCCTAACCCTAGCCAAAGGCCGAACCCACCTAAACCAAAATCCTAGCCTAACCTAGTCCAAAACTCTATGGCCGAACCCAAACACTAACCCTAACCCTATGGCCGAACCCAAACAACCTCTAGACCAAGCCTATGCAACCTTAGACAAGCCCTCTTATATATTTTGCAAATATATAATTTTCTATTTTTTATGTGAATTAGTTTTTTATGTATGGAATTTATTTTATTTTTCAAAGCTTCGGATTTCGATTCTCCTCTCACTCAAGCTTTTCCAAAATTTGTCGTCGTTGTGTTGCGCTTTGAATCACTTATCTAACTAAAGAAAGGTTTGTCATCACTCTTGAAAACATACTTATAATTTTGGTGAATTGATGATAATTAATTTGTGAGAATATGTATATGCAAGTTTAACATTTCATCTATTATTATATCATGTTATTTCATATGTTTACACATGTTATTTCATATGTTTATATTATGTTATTAATATGATCTGATTATGTTGTTTCATACAATATTATACCTATTTTGATCATATGTCATGATATGTTGAATATTGTTATGTCATTTAATATTCTCACACTACAAGTTCCTTTACTATGGGTAGAATTGATACATACCCTAACGACATCTAAATTAAGGAAAATTGTTATGGACCGAAATGATAGGCCTGAGCAATTTTATATGACTCGGGATTGCGTGTTTGAAATGGAATAAAACCTGAAAAATTTATAAACTGCGGATTGAAATGATATATGTCCATATTTACTTGACCCTAGGGTAGAATTTTTTTACAGACTCCGTGGTTGATTTTAAGATGAATTTTCTAAAAATTATTAAGTATTTTGGATTTTATATATGAATCTCAACTAAAATTTAATTTAATGATCTCTATAAATTTGTTTATATGGGTTAAGATTTTTATAAGGAATAAAGAGTTGGAAATGTAAATTTTGGAATATAATTTACAGTATGAAGGTTAATTGAAATTTAATAATCCGATTTAACATAATAAATGGTATGTTATTCTAACCTATAAATGGTAAGTTTTAATTTATGTAATAGTGATTGAGATGTTAAATGATTTTATTTTGTGAAAAAATGTAAGTTAAAACGTACACTTAACATGTAAGTCTTAACTAATGTAAAAGGGTGTAACTTGAGAAACAAAATGACAAAAATGGCAAATACATGTACTATTTGATTGCATAAGCTATGGTAGTAGGAAGTATTACAATAACGATTCAAACTGCTGCGATTTCTTACGGTAACAATTCAAAACTGCTGCGATTTCCTACTGTAACAATTTTGCACTGCTCTGATTTCCTTACTGTATAAATTCTGCACTTCTGCGGATTCTTACAGTAACATTTCTGCGCTGCTATGGATTCTTACAGTAGCACTTCTGCGCTGCTGCGAATTCCTACCGTGATAGTTCTGCACTGCTGCGAATTCTTACAGTAGCACTTCTGTACTGCTGCGTTTTCTTAAAAGTGACATTTTTAGAGTGCTACAATTTTCTAAAGGTTATATGTTATGGCTCTAAGGATTACATTTTTAAAGTACTATAGTCCCTAAATTTTTATGTTTTAAAGTGTTATAATTAAATGATTTTGGAAGTGTCACGACTTTGGAAAAATGAATATTATGTTAAAAAGAATAATGATATGGAATTTACATGGTTTGAACAGAACATGTATGATTTTAAATATAAACCATTTGAAATTTATATAACCACGGGTTATATTAACGATTGATTGTTAAAGAGACCAGGATCGATATGGGTATACTCTCTATCGATATCAAAACCACTTTAATAATTGTGTACGCGGTGGAGATTCTAGAATGAAGTAGGATTGTGGCGACGATCCTAAATGAAAATTTATGAGGACCTAACTCCCGTGAGTTAGCATAAGGTGGCTAAAATAGGAGCAATCAATGGGCCAAGTGAGGTAGCTCCTCCGATCGGACACACTTAATCGTAAGCCATTCTATTACTTTGTCATTGATTTGGTGCGCACCTTTGATTCGGGAGTGTGGATCGATTTGGGATGTAGTTGCGGCTATGCGTTACCAACAGCCAGAAAATGTAATTGGTATATCTACCCTGGCATTACCTAGTTGTGTCGTGTCACCTACCCTAGAATGCCTTCTACGAGTTTATTTCATGTCGTCTCTATGGGGTATCCTCTGGCGGCTCCAATTTACGGGGAATGTGACGACCCGACTTCCTAACACCAGAAAGTCGCATTACTAATTAAGAAAGAAAGGGATAGAAGAAGAAAAGAAAGAGAAAGAAGAAACACAACAACATCAGAGAACTCACAGCGAAACGAATGAAAGACAATATATCACATAAAATATTACATAGTATCATATTACATAAGAGTACACAACTATTCAACACATATTAGACAGTTATAAACATCTGTCTAACTATACAACTCAAGTATACAAGATATAGATAACACATAAACACAGCGGTATCATAATATATCTACACGTGGAAGCCTCCTGCTCCATATCTCCTCCAGAATTCCGTCAAGCTAACCTGAATCATTTGACTACTCATACATAATATGAGTACCCAAGAGTTTAATAAAACAGAAAATAAACAGTCGGATCAGACATGGGTCTGGTGTGAGTAAACGGGTTAAAATTGCTTAACTTTAGAAAAACCTTTGAAAGAAAAGGTATCACGTAAGACTTCCCACACATAAACATGGAAAAGTTTTTACCTTACGCTAACCAAAACATTTGATAGGAAATCCAGTGATATTATTATAGTGTCTAGGGTTTTCAAGTAAATATGAAATAGCCGAAATTGTTACATGATTAAATTCCAGCTACTAGCCACAAAAGTGGGTAATACAAACAAAATCATAGGGTCTTGTAGGAAGAATGGGTTACCATCAATGGCAGGGTTACCGGGGTACCGCCCGTCACAGTACGTGGCCTAGATCACCGTACCGAGGAGCCACCCTAACTCCCCTGCAACATAAGGCCGTGACCATCCCTTACTGGACAGTCCCGAACAAGACAACCCCGCAGTTGGCGCGCGATTCCAACTGCCCACAAAGCCGAAATAAAGGGACTTCTAGACGGGGGAAAATCTTGTCATGAAATGGGCGCTACCCACCTAGCCTTGCTGCACCTCCCCTGTTTTAGCCATTCCCGATTGATGAGGCTAGAGGCTACGATTACCTTTATAGGACACATTTATCTTAGAATGCTCATCGTCCACCTGACGATGTTCTGAAAGCATTCAATCCACACAAGTTCATTCCGGGTTCGAATGAAACCGAAGGCACTATCTCGTTGCACTCATTTTGGAATCACCCTCAGAGTCAACGACCATAGCCCTTGCACTCTGAATCACCATCTCGAACCTGAAAGTACTACCTCTGTCAAACTCATCACGGAATCACCCACAGAGTTATACTGATGAAGAATAGTTCTTACACCACGAGTCTTGATTAAGCTCCACTTGGATTTACGACCTAACGTTTAATTGGAATCGATGTGGTTTCGGATATCCAAATATGGGAACCTGATCCCGGTCTCACCGAAACCAAACGCCATTTTAATGTCCAAGTTGTTTTTAAGGGTTTGAACAGTTAAACTTATATTCAGGATGATATAAACAGATAGATGAATCACATTATCACAATAGATAAACCATATCAAACATTCATCTCACAAAGCAGCATATCACATATCAGATATATCCAAATCATCCGGTATAAACCAATCGCCCAATATCAATCATCCAATATACAAAAATCAATATAAATCAATCATCCAAAAGCAGAACTGATTAACTCTTAATCAATTGGATTACCTAAATCCTTCTTCATTTATTTATCCCAAATAAATAAATTAATCATCTCTTAATGATCTTCTTTAATTTATCTTTCTTGATTAATTATCTTAATTACATTGAAGTAATAATCCTTAACCATATGCAGTAGTTAACCTTTAATTACTATCATTAATTACAATAATTAATGATCCTTCATTTACTCCCATTAACTTAATTAACTATAATTAATTACATTAACCTTAATTAATTACAATTAATTAATCACACTTAAATTAATTACTTTTATTAATCAACCTTGATTAATTAATTAATTACATTAACTAATAATCCTTATTAATTAATAATTCCTTTAATAAATTAAATAATTAATTTGTAATTAATCATCATAAACACTAATTAATAACTTGTAATTATTTATCTTAATTAATTAACTTCTTAATTAATTATATTAATCTTGATTAATTATTCTAATTAATTAATCTTTAATTACTTCATTAAGTAATTATTAATCAATTAAATTAATAAATAATCCTTAATTAATTACATTATTAATTAATTACATTTTTAATTAATTACCCTTAGTAATTAATCTTACATTAATCTCATTCATTAATTAATTAATCACATTAATTAATTAACTCAAATAATTAAGTAATTTACTCTTAATTACTTACATAAGTAATTATCTTCTAATTACTTCATTAGTAAACCTTAATTTCGCTCTTAATTAATAATCATAACAAGTAATTAATTCCATCATTTAAATAATTCTTAATTCTTTAATTAATTAATTACTCCATAATTAATTAATTTCAAACAATTATATTAATCAATTCCTTGATTCATTAATTAATTAACTTCAAAACAAATATATTAATTAATTTCTTAATTAATAACATCATAGTGATTAACCATTAATCACTTCAACTTTAATTACTCCCATGAGTAATTTTCCACTAATTACTTCCATAAGTAATTACTTCCATTCTAAATTACATTCAATAATTAATCATTAATTGCTTCATTAAGTAATTAGACTTAATTAATCCATAATTAAGTGATTATTTAGAATTATACAAACAATTAACTAATTATTTAAAATTAATTAAATAATTAATTAATTAACTTCTAAAATTTCAAAATCCTTAATTAATTAAGAAAACATTAATCTTAATTAATAAATCATATTTATTAAGTATTCCTAAGTTCATAACAAAATAATTTAACCATATTTATCTATATAAATAAATTATTTGAATTTAAATCAAATTTTAATAACTTGAAAAAAAATCATTCTATTTGGTTTTCAAAATCATAATAATAACCTTACTTGAAAATAGGGCATTTAAAAAAATCAAACTTAAAATTTAAAACACTTTAAATTATCTAATTTTAAACTTATTTACTTTTCAAAATAATTTGAAAACTTTGTTATTAAAACATTACTTAAGAATTTAACTTAAAACTTTGATTTAATTCTTTAAATTAAAAACACTTCTTTTTAAACTAGAATTAAATTAAGATAATTACTTACAAAAGAAATCATCTTAAAACATTTTAAATTCGAAAATGAATTCAATTAATACTTTTAAAAGTTTAATTAACTTTTATTTATAAGAAACAAGATTTAACCTTTATAAATTGGTTTCCTTTTATAAACTAGTTTTACAATTCAAAGCTTACTTCCATTTATTCAAACATAGGTTAAAATTTTCAACTTTAACATTTACACAGTACTTAACAAAAAGCAACATCCCTAAAATTCGAGACACTCACGGCAACTTCACGCGTGCTACCCCGAGCTAATCCCCAGCACCAACAACTTCGAGCCGATCAACTAAAAACACGAGAGCGACTTCGAGCCAATCTCGTCTTCCCCAAATTTCCATTTCCCAGTGCACACGAACGCGCACGGTGCACATGCGCGACCTCCTCCGGCCAATATAGTTCGTCGCGATCGACGTCTACGGTCACCTGAATGAGTGCGAGCTCGAATCTAAACCCAGATCCAACATCACTTAATTGAATCAAAAATTCGATCATCAAGCACGAAACTGCAGATGCAACTCGACACAAAACCACCCACATCGCCGACACCACGATGCCGTTCATCTTGCTGACCCTACTATCGAGACGCCACGACCATGAGCTACATCTCCACCAAAAGCGAACGATTCCGGTTCACCACACTCGACGCAAAACCCACAGATGCAACGGCTTCAAAACCGAAAACCGAAACCCTAATTCCTTCAAATTCGAACAATTCAACGATTGGAAAAATCCAATTGCATTTTTCCCATCATCCTTACCTCGAATGCTAGCCTCGACCAAGATTTCAAATTAAATTATTGTATAGATCGACGGCAATTCACAAAAATCCCCAAAGCGTTCAAACCCAAAATTCACACTAATTACACAATTAAAAATTATTATACAAGCACTAAAAATCATAATTTCCCAATTTTAATTCAATTATAAAATTAAAACTAGAATTTTGAATTCATAAATTTTTGCCCGAATTTGATTTTTTTACTATAATTTGAAAAATATGAGTTAATCATTCATATTAAAATCCTATAACTACTTTTAGGTGATAAATTACATGATTACAAACAACTTCCATTTACAAATCAAAGTCCAGTTCGTGTTCAAAATCAAGTTATTGAAATTATTATAGAATTTGAAACGTTTTATAAACACAGCAGCCATCCTTAACTTTACATGCAATACAATATACTCAATTCAACATGCATTCAATTTAAAACAAATATTTCATATAACATCAGGATATCATCACAAAATCAAGATGAAATCTAGAATCAAGCTGTTTTTATAATTCCATTTACTCACCAGATTATAATATGCAGAGCAGGTTTTGAAAATTTCCCAGGCTTGAACATAAATTTGAAAAATGTCTTGACTTTGCTGTCTGAATAAATCCCACTGCATGCTTCAATTGATGTTGATTTAAACTGTTGTTGATCTTTCCATGAATTACAGGTGATCAAATGCTGCAGCAGATTTGAATTACAGGTTTGCAGATTTTACTTTTCTTTTGGATTTTAAATCTCAGTTAACATTTGCTTTTGATTTTAATTTCAGGTTGGAATAATTGTTGATTTCTCTTTAATTCATGAAAGGAAGAAAAAGAATTTTAGAAGAAGAAATATTTCCAATTTGAGGTTTTTTTTTTTCTGATTTGAGGAAGTGAGAATAAAGAAATGGAAGTGTTATGTTTATTAAAAACAAAAAAAAAGAATGAAGACACTTGTCATTTAATTTCTTTAATAGCTTTGCATGTGTTGTTAATATGACTTAAGATAGTTACACATGTTTGTAAGTGTTTTTAATTAATTTTCATTTAATTTAAAAGTAAATAGAAAGCTTACTTATTTAATTCTCTTAATTAATGAATGTTTACAGTGTATATATAAGTTCACTTTTCAAAGAAAATATTCTAAAACTAATTATAATATAAATAAATCTCTTATACATGTATTTTAAAAAATATAAAACTTCTATATTTATTGTTCAAGAGATATTTTTTTTAAAAAGAATGTTTTATTAATAACTTTATACAATAAGTTTATATAACCATTTTAAATTTAAACATTTTAAAGAAAACAAAAATAAAACTTTAAGTAAACCTTTTTTAAACTATCATATTAAAAATAAATAATTAACTTATATTTTGAAAACAAATTAATCAAACTTAAATTATCTTTTGAAAAATATAAATTAAAACAAAGCTTTAAATTATAACTCATATATATATAAATTATTAATAGTTTAAATTAAATTTCAAAACAATATCAAATTATAACATATACATATATATTACAATTTGAAAATTCATCTTTATTTAAAACAAAAGATATTCTATTCACAATATACATCAAATATATATATTTTAAACAGAATAAAATTTCATTAGCTTTGACAAATAATTCTTATCAAAATTTAAATTGTTAAAAAGATATTGATCAAAATTACCAGACTGAAAATTTATTAACCTTTAAAAGATTGAATTTACCAATTTAAATTAAAATTATAAAGAAAAATTGTCAAACCAAATTAATTATTTATACAGATTATTAAATTTATATTGCCTAAAATTTCGGGTCTTTACATTCCTCCCCCCTTAAATTAATTTCGTCCCTGAAATTTAAAAGCAAAGGTAATTTAATAACCCAGCAAAGATTTCAATTTCAAACAGCAAAGCATGCATAACATCCAGTTACTAACAACCATAGCAATCAATCAAACAAACAAACCTAACTAATTATCCTGACACAAATCAGAATAAATCTCAAATAATATCTAGAGTTTCCCAAGTATAAATCACTGGGAGACTCGCTCTATAGAAGCTCAACTAACTACACCACCAAAATCCTGAGCTCCTCTCATCCTTAGATCCACCAATCTGAACAGAACATCAGACTATACTCAAATCCAGCACAGCTTCCAAACCCAACTGGACTACAGATTCAACAAACAACAATGAATCATACACGTACTCCCTCAGAGATACGTGAAATACAATGAATTCCATCTATCCAAACTGTTAATTCAATCTTATCCTATCACTGCTCTCTTAACCTGATAAATCTTAACAACAATGAAGTCTCCAACTTCGAATTCCAAACTCCTTATCTCATATCTGCATAACTCAACAGACAATCTTGGGCTGCCAATCTTCTTCATGATCAGCTCAACCTATGCTGATGCTTCTAGCAATAACTAGACCAAAGCAAACCAGTTCCTGGATCCTATTCAACAGAAAAGTCTTCCAAAATCTGTCGAAAACCAGAACACAAGCTCTACTCCCCAAGCAATAGCAAACTGAACTTTCTTCCTTCCTTGCACAGCTACCACCACGCTTCTGCTGCACAACTCTGATTCTGGAATGGATGACAATACTATTGATGAACACGAGTACAAACTTATCCAATATATCCGAGAAACTTTATTCATCAAATCCATAAAATCTGAGTGACCCATCAGACTCAGTCACACAACCTTACTGCAGAATCCAAACTCAAAAACTAGATCTGACCAAATCCAAATTCCAAAAATTTCTGAGCTGCTACACCAACTCTTCTACTAGGCTAACTACCAAAATCACTTCTGGAACCGAATAATATGGAACTCAACTCCAGATGTAGACAAACTTCTGATTACCTCAGTAGCTCCTACTTCCACATGAGAATCCTCAGTCTCAACAAAAAAATTGCTCAAGAAAAATTCCCAAATTAATCGCAAATCACTTTTGCGATCCAACCTAATTCGGATTCCAAAGAAACTGTCCTCTCTTTACCAATTAGAACAGCCTTAAGCTTCTCCAAACAAGGTTAACACTTCAAGAAAACTTTCACCATATGCCCGGACTGCTAAAAGAAGAACCACTAAGATTTTTGAACCATCGGAGAAACAACCACACTACTGCTTCCAAACTCTACCTCGATGATACTGCGAACCTAAAAGACCTTCTCGACAGCACACTGAACACTTCGAGCTGAACTACTACCACAGCTAACCAAAGACTTCTAATCCAAAGGCTCCTCGAAAACCAAATCTATCAATAAACCACATAACGGATCTTCGAGATGGTAGACATCCTCTCAAGGAATTCGGGATCCAAACCAAGCATCAACATCTCGCCCTCCTTAAGGAATGTCAAATGAGACCATGGCAAAGAGAAACAACTTATAGACCTTAGTCTCATATTCCAAAACAGCCAACCTCCTTGCAAAAGATCTAGACAACTTCTACACAGATGAGTCTTTCCTGCGACAGGTAAAGACTGCTCCTCAACCACTTCCAAAACTGCTTCAAGAGAAAACATCTTCAGAAATATCCATGGGTACTGCATCTCATCACGCAGTTATGAAGATACCACTCTGGAGCCTAGGTATTCACTCAACCTGGCTCTGATACCAGCTGTGACGACCCGACTTCCTAACACCAGAAAGTCGCATCACTAGCTAAGAAAGAAAGGGATAGAAGAAGAAAAGAAAGAGAAAGAAGAAACACAACAACATCAGAGAACTCACAGCGGAATGAATGAAAGATAATATATCATGTAAAATATTACATAGTATCATATTACATCAGAGTACACAACAATTCAACACATATTAGACAGTTATAAACATCTGTCTAACTATACAACTCAAGTATAAATGATATAGATAACACACAAACACAGCGGAATCATAATATATCTACACGTGGAAGCCTCCTGCTTCATATCTCCTCCAGAATTTCGTCAGGATAACATGAATCACTTGACTACTCATACATAATATGAGTACCCAAGAATTTAATAAAACAGAAAATAAACAGTCGGATCAGACATGGGTCTGGTGTGAGTAAACGGGTTAAAATTGCTTAAGTTTAGAAAAACCTTTGAAAGAAAAGGTATCACGTAAGACTTCCCACACATAAACATGGAAAAGTTTTTACCTTACGCTAACCAAAACATTTGATAGGAAATCCAGTGATATTATTATAGTGTCTAGGGTTTTCAAGTAAATATGAAATAGCCGAAATTGTTACATGATTAAATTCCAGCTACTAGCCACAAAAGTGGGTAATACAAACAAAATCATAGGGTCTTGTAGGAAGAATGGGTTACCATCAATGGCAGGGTTACCGGGGTACCGCCCGTCACAGTACATGACCTAGATCACCGTACCGAGGAGCCACCCTAACTCCCCTGCAACATAAGGCCGTGACCATCCCTTACTGGACAGTCCCGAACAAGACAACCCCGCAGTTGGCGCGCGATTCCAACTGCCCACAAAGCCGAAATAAAGGGACTTCTAGACGGGGGAAAATCTTGTCATGAAATGGGCGCTACCCACCTAGCCTTGCTGCACCTCCCCTGTTTTAGCCATTCCCGGTTGATGAGGCTTGAGGCTATGATTACCTTTATAGGACACATTTATCTTAGAATGCTCATCGTCCACCTGACGATGTTCTGAAAGCATTCAATCCATACAAGTTTGATCCGGGTTCGAACGAAACCGAGGGCACTATCTCGTTGCACTCATTTTGGAATCACCTTTAAAGTCAACGACCATAGCTCTTGCACTCCGAATGACCATCTCGAACCTGAAAGTACTACCTCCGTCAAACTCGTCATGGAATCACCCACAGAGTTATACTGACAAAGACTAGTTCTTACACCTCGAGTCTTCATTAAGCTCCACTTGGATTTACGACCTTACGTTTAATTGAAATCGATGTGGTTTTCGGATATCCAAATATGGAAACCAGGTCTCAGCGAAACCAAATGCCATTTTAATGTCCAAGCTGTTTTTAAGGGTTTAAATAGTTAAACTTATATTCAAGATGATATAAACAGATAGATGAATCACATTATCACAATAGATAAATCATATCAAACATTCATCTCATAAAGCAGCATATCACATATAAGAGATTTCCAAATCATCCAGCATCAACCAATCACCCAATATTAATCATCCAATATACATCAATCAATATAAATCAATCATCCAAAAGCAGAATTGATTAACTCTTAATCAATTGGATTACCTAAATCCTTCTTCATTTATTTATCCTAAATAAATAAATTAATCATCTCTTAATGATCTTCTTTAATTTATCTTTCTTGATTAATTATCTTAATTACATTCAAGTAATTATCCTTAACCGTATACAGTAATTAACCTTTAATTATTATCATTAATTACAATAATTAATGATCCTTCATTTACTCCCATTAACTTAAATAACTATAATTAATTACATTAACCTTAATTAATTACAATTAATTAATCACATTTAAATTAATTACTTTTATTAATCAACCTTGATTAATTAATTAATTACATTAACTAATAATCCTTATTAATTAATAATTCCTTTAATAAATTAAATAATTAATTTGTAATTAATCATCATAAACAGTAATTAATAACCTGTAATTACTTATCTTAATTAATTAACTTCTTAATTAATTATATTAATCTTGATTAATTATTCTAATTAATTAATCTTTAATTACTTCATTAAGTAATTATTAATCAATTAAATTAATAAATAATCCTTAATTAATTACATTATTAATTAATTACATTTTTAATTAATTACCCTTAGTAATTAATCTTAAATTAATCTCATTCTTTAGTTAATTACTCACATTAATTAATTAACTCAAATAATTAAGTAATTTACTCTTAGTTACTTACATAAGTAATTATATTCTAATTACTTCATTAGTAAACCTTGATTTCTCTCTTAATTAATTATCATAACAAGTAATTAATTCCATCATTTAAATAATTCTTAATTCTTTAATTAATTAATTACTCCATAATTAATTAATTTCAAACAATTATATTAATCAATTCCTTAATTCATTAATTAATTAACTTCAAAACAAATATATTAATTAATTTCTTAATTAATAACATCATAGTGATTAACCATTAATCACTTCAACTTTAATTACTCCCATGAGTAATTTTCCACTAATTACTTCCATAAGTAATTACTTCCATTCTAAATTACATTCAATAATTAATCATTAATTACTTCATTAAGTGATTATTTAGAATTATACAAACAATTAACTAATTATTTAAAATTAATTAAATAATTAATTAATTAACTTCTAATATTTCAAAATCCTTAATTAATTAAGAAAACATTAATCTTAATAAATAAATCTTATTTATTAAGTATTCATAAGTTCATAACAAAATAATTTAACCATATTTATTTTTATAAATAAATTATTTGAATCTAAATCAAATTTTAATAACTTAAAAACCAATTATTCTATTTGGTTTTCAAAATCATAATAATAACCTTACTTGAAAATAAGGCATTTAGAAAAAATCAAACTTAAAACATAAAACACTTTAAATTATCTAATTTAAACTTATTTATTTTCAAAATAATTTGAAAACTTTGTTATTAAAACATTACTTAAAAATTTAACTTAAAACTTTGATTTAATTCTTTAAATTAAAAACACTTCTTTTTAACCCAGAATTAAATTAAGACAATTACTTACAAAAGAAATCATCTTAAAACATTTTAAATTTGAAAATGAATTCAATTAATACTTTTAAAAGTTTAGTTAACTTTTATTTACAAGAAACAAGATTTAACCTTTATAAATTGGTTTCCTCTTATAAACTAGTTTTATAATTCAAAGCTTACTTCCATTTATTCAAACATAGGTTAAAATTTTCAACTTTAAAATTTACACAGTACTTAACAAAAAGCAACGGCCCTAAAACTCGAGACACTCACGACAACTTCACGCCTGCTACCCCCGAGCTAATCCCAAGCACCAACAACTTCAAGCCGATTAACGAAAAAACGAGAGCGACTTCGAGCTGATCTCGTCCTCCCTAAATTTCCCTTTCCCAGTGCACACGAACGGGCACGGTGCACATGCGCGACCTCCTTCGGCCACTATACTTCGTCGTGATCGACGTCGACGGTCACCTGAATGCGTGAGAGCTCGAATCTAAACCCAAATCCAACATCACTTAATCGAATCAAAAATTCGATCATCAAGCACGAAAGTGCAGATGCAACTCGACATAAAACCATCCACATCACCGACACCACGATGTCGTTCACCGCGCCAACCCTACCATCGAGACGCCACGACCATGAGCTACATCTCCACCAAAAGCGAACGATTCTGGTTGACCACACTCGACGCAAAACCCATAGATGCAACGACTACAAACCAAAACCCTACTTCCTTCAAATTCGAACAATTCAACAATTGGAAAAATCCAATTGCATTTTTTCCATCATCCTCACCTCGAATGCTAGCCTCGACCAAGATTTCAAATTAAATTATTGTATAGATCGACGACAATTCACAAAAATCCCCGAAACATTCAAACCCAAAATTCACACTAATTACACAATTAAAAATTATGATACAAGCACTAAAAATCATAATTTCCCAATTGTAATTCAATTATAAAATCAAAACTAGAATTTTGAATTCATAAATTTTTGCCCAAATTTGATTTTTTTTTTTACTGTAATTTGAAAAATATGAGTTAATCATTCATTTTAAAATCCTATAACTATTTTTAGATGATAAATTACATGACTACGAACAACTTCCATTTACAAATCAAAGTCCAGTTCGTGTTCAAAATCAAGTTATTGAAATTATTATAGGATTTGAAACTGTTTTATAAACACGGCAGCCATCCTTAACTTTACAGGCAATTCAATATACTCAATTCAACATGCATTCAATTTAAAACAAATATTTCATATAACATCATGATATCATCACAAAATCAGGATGAAATCTAGAATCAAACTGTTTTTATAATTCCATTTACTCACCAGATTATAATATGCAGAGCAGGTTTTGAAAATTTCCCAGGCTTGAACATAAATTTGAAAAATGTCTTGACTTTGCTGTCTGAAGAAATCCCACTGCATGCTTCAATTGATGTTGATTTAAACTGTTGTTGATCTTTCCTTGAATTGCAGATGATCAAATGTTGCAGCAGATTTGAATTACAGATTTGCAGATTTTACTTTTCTTTTGGATTTTAAATCTCAGGTGACATTTGCTTTTGTTTTTAATTTCAGGTTGGAATAATTGCTGATTTCTCTTTAATTCATTAAAGGAAGAAAAGGAATTTTAGAAGAAGAAAGATTTCAAATTTCAGGTTTTTTTTCTGATTTAAGTTAAGAAGTGAGAATAAAGAAATGGAAGTGTTATGTTTATTAAAAACAAAAAAAAAGAATGAAGACACTTGTCATTTAATTTCTTTAATAGCTTTACATGTGCTGTTAATATGACTTAAGATAGTTACACATGTTTTTAAGTGTTTTTAATTAATTTTCATCTAATTTAAAAGTAAATAGATAGCTTACTTATTTAATTCTCTTAATTAATAAATGTTTACATATGTATATATAAGTTTACTTTTAAAAGAAAATATTCTAAAACTAATTATAATATAAATAAATATCTTATACATGTATTTTAAAAAATCTAAAACATCTATATTTATTGTTCAAGAGATAATTTTTTTGAAAAGAAAGTTCTACTAATAACTTTATACAATATGTGTATATAACTATTTTAAATTTAAACATTTTAAAGAAAGAAAAAATAAAACTTTAATTAAACCCTTTTTAAACTATCATATTAAAAATAAATAATTAACTTATATTTTGAAAACAAATGAATTGAATTTAAATTATCTTTTGAAAAATATAAATTAAAACAAAGCTTTAAATTACAATTCATACATATATAAATTATTAATAGATTAAATTAAATTCCAAAACAATATCAAATTATAACATATACATACATATATATTACAATTTGAAAATTCATCTTTATTTAAAACATAAGATATTCTATTCACAATATATATCAAATATATATATTATAAATAGAATAAAATTTCATTAGCTTTGACAAGTAATTCTTATCAAATTTTAAATTGTTAAAAGATATTGATCAAAATTACCAGATTGAAAATTTATTAACCTTTAAAAGATTAAATTTACCAATTTAAATTAAAATTATAAAGAAAAATTGTCAAACTAAATTACTTATTTATACAGATTATTAAATTTATATTGCCTAAAATTCTGGGTCGTTACAGGGAATTACGTACTGTATACACTACTGACATAATTAAAATGTGTTAAGGTGGAAAATGTTAAGCCCTAATGCTATTTTTAAATAGATTATTTTACTTTAAACATTATTATAATAGTGTATATTACTACATAGTAGATAGTCTAACGAATCCTTAAAGGATGGGCGATTCCAAGCATCCTTTAAGTTACTGATGCATTTCTTTTGCAGTTCACTTGAGTTGATTTACATTTTATAAGTATGTATGTCCTGATTCGAGTATTTTGTGTTTTGTTTTACGCTCGTGTCAGCCTGAGTTTCATAGCGTTAGATTCATGCTTTTGGAGCTAGAGATCCACTGGAGATTTAGCTGTCTACATGATATTTCCATTTCATTTATTTCCACTCAGCTTTTTCTTTTGCAGTAAAGAACTTACGCATCTTGACTTTCCAAGTGTATTTTGTTTCCAGACTTTGGTATTATGTATTAGTTTTGTGACTCTGTATCTAGTAGCTTCATGAACTACTATAGTTATCTTATTCTGCCGTGAGTTATTCTGATATTATGTGTCTATGATTCTGTGATTGATTTTATTTGCCCTAACTTTTATTAACAATCTGTTGTTTTGAATTATTCAAGTCCAACATATGTGGTTTTATTGTCGACTTGAATGGTCCAAAATGGTGGGATGTTATACCAGCTGTCTTCAACTAATCCTGAAACTCTCAGATCTAACCCCCATATAAAAATACTCGGATCAGTCTGGCAAATCAGCGTGAGATACTTAATTCATACATGAAAGTGTCATATATCAGAGATTGATGACTAAAAGCTTTTGAAAAAAAAGAATAACTCATAAGACCACGCCGCACATAAACACGGATGGGTTTTTACTATTAAAACTAAAACATTTTTATCAAAACATTTGTTATTATTTTTAATGACATTCCTTTGGAAACATATGAAAGTAAACTTATTAATCTTAGGCGAAATTGCTACATTGATTAAATTCCATCATACTAGCCACAAAGTGGGTTCAACAAACAAAATGGCAAGCACTTATTAGAGAACGGGTTTCCATACAAATGACCAGGTGATGGCACTACCTTCCAGCAGTACATCTCTAGAGGAATGTACCGAGGCCCAACTGATGGTCCTCTAACAACACAAGACCGACCTACCTCTTCTTAGACAACATTAATTTAAACCCGAAGGTCATAGCGGGTAGAAATATATTTAGAAAGGGATGATCATACTTAATAGTTGCGAATCACATAGCCTTGTTGCATCTACCCTGCTTTGGTCATTTTCGAATGTGAGGCTTGAGGTAACGATTACCTTTCACTTAGCACAACATCCTTCTTCTTTGAATGCCACATTGTTATTCCATAATCACACAACTAATTTCTATAAAAATATAACTCTTAAGCTTGTACGTCTTAGAAAATGGTGTAAAGCTAAGAGAAGTAACCATCACCGCCACCCAGTAGATGAAATGTTTATAGAGAATGTGATTTTAAAATGCAACGTTAGACATTCATCCATTACGCAACACACACTATTTTGACTATTTTTTCAGTATTTGCCAAAACTTCTTCAAATTGCATTTTATTATTTATAAAACATTTATAAACCATTTTAAATCAATAATTTATTCATTTAAAACCAATTTTCGTTTTATTTCCAAATATTTCATATTTTATTATTTTATCGTTTGAACTTCTTAAATCATAAGCTATATATTTTTTTCACATTCCACAACTTTAGAATTCATTAACTTTTAAATCCTAATGTTAACGCTAAAATTTGAACGCTAACACCCCGATGTATGAGTTATAGTTGTGAAAGCACCACCCGATAACTCGGGAACAGATTACAAGCAGATAATAGCGGAAAAGCAGTAAGCAACAACAATTTTATAGTGGTTCGGCTTAAGGGTATAGCCTACGTCCACTTTGAGTACTTTTATTGATGATCACGGTACAAGCTGATACAATTCTTTTCAAGTACAATACACTTTGAATTACAAGTCACTTAGAAAAAGTGGCCTAAACTACAATGGAGATTAGAGTCTTCAAATCCATGTTGGATGTGTGTGATCTTTTCTCGAAGTTGTTTGTAGCGTTCTTCGTGTCTTGAGAGCTTTAAGTGTTGGATTGGTTTGGAATGCAGCAGAGTAACGGCGCTTGAAGAGAGTGAGCCCAAAAAGTCCTCTTTTAGTTGGAGTTAGGATCATATTTATAGGCATTTTTCAGAATAAGGTCGTAGGTCGTGACCGACCTAAGTAAGGTCGTAGGTCGTGACCGACCTAAGTAAGGTTGTAGTCGACCTGAAGAGCATTGACCCCTCCTTTCTCACGCATGCTGATTTGCACAAGTACTAGGTCGTGAGCGACCTATTCCCCTGTGGCATTGCATAGTCTTCTATATTCTGGTGTTTAGGTCGTTAGCGACCTAACCTAAGTCGCGAGTACTTTCCTGCAGCCATAGTTAATCTTAAGTCGCTGAGTCCCTTAGGTCGCGACCTTCCTTAGGTCGCGGAGCTCCTTAGGTCGGTGGATAGTTAAGTCGCGGAGTACCATAGTTCGAGTCCATCTTCAGGTCGCACTCACTCTTAGGTCGCAACCTCCTTTAGGTTGTAGCTTTCTGTTAGGTCGCAACAGTCCTTAGGTTGCAACACTTTAGGTCGCAGCTACTCTTAGGTCGCTGGGTTCAGCTAGGTCGCGGCCTTCCTTAGGTCTGAGCACACAGCTAGGTCGTTTGAATGCTATAGGTCGCGGAATTCTATAGGTCGGTGCTTCCCTTAGGTCGCAGAGCTCTGCAAGTCGGTGCTTCCCTTAGGTCGCAGATACTTTTAGGTCGCTTGATGAGTTAAGTTGCCATGCCATTCCTGTAGTTAGGTCGCTCCATGCCTTTAGGTTTTAGATCGCTAATGAAGAGGAATTAACATTTGCCCCTCGAAGTACGTGCCTAGGTCGTAGGTCGCGTGCTTCGACCTGTCTTAGCTAGGTCGTGAGCGACCTAACACTTGTGCCAATACACGTGTCTATTTATTTTCCCATATTTGCCTGATATAAAACTGTTAGGTCGCTACTTCTTCCTCATTTCATTGCTCTAACCTCCTACTGCCATTAACAATTCTCTGAGCTTCCAAAGGCGAATTCGACCCATCCAGTCACCGATTCACTTTCATCATTACGTCTCGTAAGTAAACCTGGTCTTCATCCCATCATAATCGCCGTTAAATCATGAATTCTCACTTTCTGACCTTAGCTCAACTCCATGTATCACGCTTTATCTCGAGTGATTGTTGCGATCGACTTTTTCGGTCGTTATTTGGTTGATTTAGGAAGTCATGGCAATGCGTTGAATTTATGATGGATTGAGGATTTTTTTGGTTAGTTCTTGGAATGATCTGGTGGTATGAAGAGATGGTGAATTTCATGGAGAGGATGATGAATCTCTTCGAGTAGTTGATGGCGGGTTATTGGGTCTGGTGAAGCATTGCGTGGAGAGGAAGTTAGTGACCTAGCGGATTTGAACGACTTAAAATAATTCGCGATCTAATGATCCTTGCGACCTAAGGAATAGTTTCGACCTATACTAGGTCGCTGAACGACCTAATATTCATGTGACCTATGACCTTGCATGAGTTAAGAGTTACTCGAGCTAGGAACTGCGCAACCTAACTTCCTTGCGACATAGGCTTTAGGTCGCGGCCGAGCTAACACTAGGACGAATTTGTAAAGCCTCATCCTTTACTTTGCACAGCGCGACCTAAAAAGGCTCCGACCTATGCTAGGTCGCTGGACGACCTAGGACTTGTGAAATTTTGAGACAACTTTGATTGAACTGTTTGAACTTTGAACTATATGGACTTGAATTCTGTTGCACTTTGTTTTAGGTTATCTCTAATGCTAATAACCTGTTAAACATAACATTTGCAGAAAACTGGGACGAATATACTGCCATTGACTGCCCACATCGAATGACAGATTAGTCGATAAAGAATAATCAATTTAAATGAACTGTGTGAATGAAATGCTGTGAACCAATGAATTCAAGTGAAGTGTTAAAGCAAAACTAAAATATCCAGTTAAAGCTGATTCGTTCGCATTAACACTACACTTGAGATCTATATTAATAAGTTCTGAAATCTCATAGTTGACTAATTGTCAACTAGTTTGATTTCAGTTATGTTTGCTTTCTCTTTTTTTTTTTTAGTTCTGCACAACACTTCACACTTTTTAGGAAACGTGCACCTTCTCATCTGAACATCCAGTCGCTTATGTAGAATGATGTCTCAACAAGAAGAGATGATAGAACACGCTGAAGGGGTTTTCCCGATTGCTATTCCACTAGAGAATCCTCCGGAAAGAACTCCTACCCTTTTGAAACAGCGGGCGCTTAATCAATTATGCGTTCAATTTGGCATTGCCGAGGCAGAAGTTTTACTCCCTGGACCAAATGACTCTGCTGATAGACCACCTTACGGTTTTGCTGCCATTAATCGACAAATGTGCTTGAGTGGAGCAATTCCTCCTTTTAATGAATTTCTTCGACAAATCCTCCTTCGACTGACGATCTCTCCTTTCCAGTTGCACCCCAATGGCTATGCTATTTTGATGGGATTGTGCGTTCTGTTCAGGAGGACTCTTGACCGTCTTCCGAGTTTTGAGGAAATCTTTTACTTGTGCACTTTTGCGAAGAACAAGGACCATCCTTCAATTGTACTTGTAAGAGGTGCGAGGAACCGCAAACTTATTTTGGATTTGCCGGAGAGTGCACATGGTTTCCTGAATCAATACTTCTACATTCGTTGCCCCGCAGAATTTTACGCAGACTGGAGAGTAGGATGTGAGATCTTTTTTCTCTTCTTTCTTTAATTTTATTCTAAGCTTTACCTGGTTCGTATTGCTAGATGTTGATTCCATTCCTTATTTTTATAGCACTTCCTCCTCCTTCTATAGATTCCAGCCATAAGTCAGTTTTTGAAAGGCTAAGCACTGTGGCTGCTGAAGAAAGAAGCGCAAAATTTCTATTGACAGAAGAACTTCTTCATCAGTTTGAGCTTCTACATCCTTCTCGTTCCACTCAAATACATGAAGTTCCAACGGAGGTTCCTGATTCTCCGACGAACACTCCTGATGCCCCAGTCTCCACTAAAGAGCACTTGCAGGGAGGAACCTCTATAGAAACTTCACTAGTTAAGTGTTCAATTCCGAAAGATGTTGCGGGGCCACCTGACAAGTCTGTACTTGCCCCAGTTACCGAAGAGGAAGAACCCCCTCGATCTTCCGGAAAATCTACTAGCGAAGGAGTTAAGAAAGCAAGCTCCAAAAAACAAGATGGCGATGATGTTTTTGAGGGGTTGAGCGATTTAATTGTGACATCTCAAGAACTTTTCAAAGATGATGTTTCTAAAACTATCTCTTCTGTAATCGAGGCGACATCTTCTTTACAACAAATGTCAACTCCTCCTACTCAAGTTATCACTACCTCTATTCCACAGAGTGGTCTGTAACTCGATGCGCGTAGTTTACACGTTACACGACACTTTGGATTTCTCGTCACTTCTACGCACTTATCTTCTTGTACTTTAAAGATTTCTAAAGCTTATTATTTTTATTCCAGATTCTCCTATAGGGCGCAGCGGCTCATACTATGATGATTTCCAGCGCTATGGGAGGCGTAGCCAGTATGATTACAGGCGTTACCTCCCTTCTTTCAGAGAATCGGATGAAGAGAGGGCCATCAGGAAAGCCGATGAGAGACGAGCATATGAAGAACGTCGCCGAAGGGAACAAGAAAGACATGACCCTCTCCACAGTGATGATGATACTCAAAAGAGAAAAGCTCACGATGAGAGAGGTAAAGGTCACATTGACGATTCTTCTAGCAAGTGGGCTAGACTTACCGAGGAGACAATGCCGACAGCTTCTGAACATGTTCCTGCTCAATCTCCTGCTCCCGTTCGCTCCGACATTCAAGCAATCATCAACCGGCCCGCATACCAAGTCGGGCAAGGTCCTCCCACTCTTCAAAGTCGATTTCCTCAGTGGTGCTTGAGAGGGGTTCGATTTGATCTCGACTTGGTTCCTCTCGACAAACCGGCTATGCTGCGAAATCTTGATACTATCAGGACCGATATTGGAAGAATGTCGAACTGGCAAAAACTTGTCGACGAACTTCAGAGGGTTAACCGAGCCAATCTCGAGGCCATGCTCACAATGGAGAATGATAAGGCTGAGTGGCAGAAGACTCTCGAACAGCATGACGCCGAAATGAGAAGTATTGCTTCCTATAATGAAAAGTTGGAAGCGGAAGTAGAAAAGCTTAAGGAAGAATTAGCTACTTCGTCTACTTCCTATTCTCAAAAGGAGAGCATACTTCAGCAACAAGTACGAGATGCGCATGCCAGTCAAAGGGCAGTCGAAGATAAGCTTGCATTCAAAGAGAAGGTCATAGAAGAGTATCGCGCCGAAGCTTCACAGCTGCGAGAACAGACTGGCTCTCAAAGCTTGGAGATAGAGTTGTTAAAAGCTCGACTTGCTATAGCCGAAACGGAGCGTGACGAGGCTGTTGCTGGTAAACTCGCGGCCGAAGAGGCCCATCAAGCAACCAAAGCTGATATTAGCTCCACATTATTTGATTTCTATCTGCACAGCATTCTGGGGCATGGCAGCCTTGCCTTTCTAGGCCCTAAATACGAAATTACATTAGCTGAAGTCTGGGAGGCAGCACTTGATATGCTAGGTGGTAAAGGTGCTGGCTACGCTGAGACAGCTCTTGAAGAGCATTATCTCGATGACGATGCTCGCGCCGCTCTTACCAAGGGAAAAGAGCAACTCGCCAAGGTACGGGCCGGAATGGCAGGAGGGGAACGTTCTGAGAAAGAAATGCCGCCTACCACTTCTGAACGTCGTTTAGTTTCTCCCGAAGTGGACATTACTGGCTCTAGTGCTCATTCGCCGCCTCCTATAAGAACCGGGGTAATCACCCCTACTGATGATGAGGCTTTGGAGGATATCGGGGCTCAGAATTATGAGATTGAACTTACGAAGCAAACATCTTCAGGTAATTTTGATATTGATCCGATTCAGGTGGATCGCTTGCTTACTCCTCAAAAGTTTGATGAGCTTCTCGATTACTTCTTGAATCTCGACGAACCCATATCTCCCTTCTTTCGGGGAGATACTAATATTTTTAATTTCTCTTCTTCTGCAGTTGAAACGCCAAGTGTTGTGCAGACTTCACTTCCTCCGGTTATCCCTCCTCCGTCTCTTCAAGTGACTCCTCCTTCTGCTTCACAACCCGGGTCACAAGAGGAACAGATTGAGGCTCTTCATGGCTTGGATGACCCTATCGCTTCGCAAGAGCAGAAGGACGAGGGACTTGAAGGGGGCGAGATCTCTCCGGAGCGGACTCCCTCTGATGACGTAGTTTTGTCCGCTCTTGTTACTCCAGGGAGTGAGTCTTCTTCGAAGAGAAGAAAGAAGCACGGAACATCGAAGAGGAGGGGGAAGAAAATCATCACTACTGAAGAGGAACCGGAAGTCGCACCGGTCGCACCTCCCTCTCCTTCTTCCCTTATGCCTATAGACAGACCTGAAAAACTAATCATTCGGCCAGGCAAAGGGTCCAAGGGTGGCAAGAAGAAATAGAGACTTTAGCTTTTAGCTTCTCGTCTTTTGCATGTATTGGTCGAAAATTGTGCGGGTATCGGCCCCTCGCTTTTCTTTTGTTAAAACTTGTACCTTTATATAAAGTAATGTTGAATAAAATGATTCCTCTTTCTTTGTACAAACTCCTGTTTGAATTTGAGAATGCATTTATTATTCATTTTTGCACAAGTTTATTTATATGACATTGTAGTGAGCTTGTGGTGTGTTGTTTGAGCGTACTTTACCGATGTAGCTATACCATTTTGTATGTAACTATACCATGTTGCCCCCATACCATGAGCCTACTGCAATATCGTATACTTTGAGGGGACTTGCACTCTTATTTTCTGAAGAATAATTACTTCATTCTCGAAGAGAATTTTCGTAAAGTGCAACTTCCTTCATATAAGTTTTTACGCTTTGTCCTTTAAAGAAATCACTTTTTCCTTTTGCGTATGTATACATTTTGCCAAGTGAATTCTTCTATGTGGTGAAGCGGGCCTCTGAAGGGTACTTTAACTTTAATTCTTCCTTTGAAAGTTAAAGTATGCCCTTGATGAGGATTTTTTTTTAAAATAGAAATTTGTGCCTCTGAGGAAGGATTTTTCACGTTTCAACACTTGGAAGTTTTATTTCAATCTTCGTGAAACGTGTTCCTCCAAAGAGTTGTGCCTTTGAAGAAAGCCTTTTCACGTTTCAACACTTGGAAGTTTTATTTCAATCTCGGTGAAACGTAGGCTTCTGAAGAGGTCTTTTCCTTTTAATTGTGTCCCCGGGAGGGGATTGTACCTCTAAGGAGGGATTTTTCACGTTTCAACACTTGGAAGTTTTATTTCAATCTCGGTGAAACGTGTACCTCCAAAGAGTTGTGCCTTCGAAGAAAGCCTTTTTACGTTTCAACACTTGGAAGTTTTATTTCGATCTCGGTGAAACGTGGGCTTCCAGGAAGGTCTTTATTTTGTTTTGCATTTCAACTCTGGTGAAGTGAAATTCCGAAGAGCGGTTGTTACACTTCAACTCCTGGTGAAATGTGCCTCCGAAGAGGTCTTTATTTTGTTTGCATTTCAACTCTGGTGAAGTGAAATTCCGAAGAGCGGTCGTTACACTTCAACTCCTGGTGAAATGTGCCTCCGAAGAGGTCTTTGTTTTGTTTGCATTTCAACTCTGGTGAAGTGAAATTCCGAAGAGCGGTCGTAACACTTCAACTCCTGGTGAAATGTGCCTCAGAGAGGGTTTTCATCGCCTGGAAGTTACTCTCTCATGGTTGGAGGGTCATGACTCCTCCAATCTATTTTGTTGAGTAGAGAACTTTCTTTTTTGTGGCGTATGACCCGTTAGAGGTCTTTATCCTCCGAAGAGTTGTGCCTCCGAAGAGGACTTGTGCTGCCAATGATGGCTTTGGTTGTTCCTCTGTCCACTTGCTTATGCCTTTTTCAATGATCCTCTGCTTCCTTTTTTTTTTTTAGCTTTCATTCCCTTTTCTCACAAGTAACTTGTTTAATCCAAGGAAGTGTGCTTCATTGTCAGGCAATTTCGTGAGAACGAGCATTAGCTTCTTAATTGGATGTTTGTTTGTTCAAACGATCTCAATTTATTAGTAAAGACCCGTTTCTGTCGAAATCATAGGCCGTTCAATTGAAGTACTTCCTATCTAGGATTTAAATTCGGGGCTCTTTTTTTTTTTAAATTTGGCGAGGATCACTTGGTCTTTTTATGTGCAAGCTTCTCTTCCATTGCCTGCAAAAATTTAAATCGACATTTCAGTAATACATTCTATGTACTTTTTATATCGAAAATAAAGCAAACATGTAATAATAATAAGGAACACAAGATTTATAGTGGTTCGGCCAGGAAATTGAGCCTACATCCACTTTATATTCTTTCATTATTTACTTGCATCAGTTTTACAATTGCCTTTAATTACAAGAATCATACATTCATAACTCTTTTTACAATATTTCAACAAAATTTTCAAGTAAAGTATGGACGCAAATGATTGCTGTTCCATGCCCTTGGAATTTGTTCTCCTTCAACAGTGGTGAGTTTGAATGTGCCGTCAAGAAGCTTTTGACCTATGACATATGGTCCTTCCCAATTTGGCCCGAACACACCTGTCGCTGTCATAATTCTCTTCAGGACTAGGTCTCCAATCTCAAAGCTGCGTTGGCGAACTTTGGAGTTGAAATGTCTGGCTATCTTTTGCTGATGAGCTGCAATTCTGAGATTAGCCTCATCTCTTTGTTCATCAAGAAGATCTAGCGCTTCAAGCTGTAACTTCTCGTTTTCTGCTTGATTGAAATGGATTCTTCTATGTGAAGGGACCTCTATTTCTACCGGAATCATTGCCTCTGACCCGTATGCCAATGAAAACGGGGTGTGTCTAGTCGCAGTTTTGTGAGTGGTTCTGTAAGCCCATAGTGCCAGTGGTAGCTTATCGACCCAACCACCTTTTGCTCTTTCAAGTTGCTTCTTGATGGTTGACTTAATAATTTTGTTGACGGCTTCCACTTGCCCGTTTGCCTGCGGATGAGCCACTGCTGAGAATCTTTTCCGGATTTTGAATCGCTCGCAAAAATCTTGGAATTCTTCACTTTCAAACTGAGTCCCATTATCTGTAATTATTTTTTGAGGCACACCGTATCTGCAAATGATGTTTTTAGTCACAAAACTTATCATCTTCTTTGAGGTGATAGTAGCCAGTGGTTCAGCTTCTGCCCACTTAGTAAAATAATCTACAGCAACAATAGCATATTTAATTCCAGATTTGGCAGTTGGTAACGGTCCTACAAGGTCTATTCCCCATATTGCAAACGGCCATGGACTGACCATCTGTGTGAGTTCAGTGGAAGGAGCTCTAGGAATTTTGGCGAATCTTTGACATTTGTCACATTTTCGGGAATACTCTGACGCATCTCGATTAATTTCTGGCCAAAAATACTCGTATCGGAGAATTTTCTTTGCTAATGTTTGACCACCTTAATGATCACCACATTCTCCTCCGTGTACCTCTGCTAGGATTGCTTTAGACTCTTCTCGGGTTACACACCGAAGTAATGGCATTGATAATCCCCGTCTGTATAACCGGCCATCCTGGATTATGTATCGAGAGGCTTTTCTCAGCAGCTTTTGTCGTTCTTTTGAGTTCCTTGGTAAGGATCCATTGAGCAGATATTCTACTATCGGAGTCATCCATGATTCTTGCTCTTGAGACATGCTCATGATCCAATCAATGTCCATCTCATCAATGCTAGGAGTCGACAGGACCTCTACTGGAGTTAGCCCCAGAAATTGAGCTTCGCCTGTGCTCGAATACTTTGCGAGAGGATCTGCTTTCATGTTTTCTTCTCGAGGAATGTGACTTATCATGTAATGATCGAAATCATCCAGGAGTTCCCAAGCCTTTGATAGGTAGGCGGGCAGATTCCCCCCTTTTGCTTGGAATTCCTTTTTGACTTGGCATACAATAAGCTGAGAATCACTGAATATCTGTAACGCTCGGATGTTTAATTCTTTAGTAATCCTTAAGCCAGCGATAAGGGCTTCGTATTCTGCTTCATTGTTTGTTGAAGGAAATTCCAATCTTAGTGCATAGCATAATGATCGAACTTCAGGAGTCTCAAGTACAACTCCGGCTCCAGAACAGTAGTCGTTTCTCGCACCATCGACATATAACTTCCACTGGATCGGGGAATTGTTGACAGTTTCTTCCTCACTGTTACCCTTATCTGTAAATTCTGCAATGAAATCCGCTAAAGCTTGTCCATTGATTGCTTTCCGGGGATGATAAGTGATGTCATAGTGACTGAGTTCAATATTCCACTTTAGAAGACGACCCGAAGTTTCAGGGCGAAACAGGACTTGCTTTAAAGGTTGGTCAGTGAGGACTCTGATTGGATGAGCTTGAAAATATTGCCTCAACTTCCTAGACGCAATTAGTAAGCAATAGGCGAGTTTTTCCAACTTAGAGTATTTCATCTCTGCCCCAGTGAGTCTTTTGCTGATATAGTAGACTGGATGTTGAATCCTTTTGTCTTCCCGTATCAGCGCTGCACTTAAAGCATGAGATGATACTGCCAAGTATATAAGAAGATCCTCGCCATCGCCAGGCCTAGAAAGTATTGGAGGCGTCTCCATATGTCGAATCAATTCATCAAAGGCTTTTTGGCATTCGGGAGTCCAATCGAAGTTTTTCTTTCCTTTCTTTAGGGCGTCAAAGAATGGGATGCATTTATCTGTGGCTTTGGAAATGAACCGACTTAAGGCGGCGACTTTTCCATTGAGACTTTGCAATTCCTTCTTTGTTCTAGGGGCTTTGACTTCTTTCAATGCAGTAATTTGAGCTGGACTGGCCTCAATGCCCCTAGCGCTCACGATGAAACCTAAAAACTTGTCGGATTCCACTCCAAATGAACATTTTAAAGGATTGAGCTTCATTCCGTATTTTCGGAGGACAGCGAACATGTCTACTAAGTGTTCTATGTGATCCAGTGCTTTCTTAGACTTTACTAACATGTCATCGACGTAGACTTCCATAGTCTTGCCCAGTTGCGGTTTGAACATAGCATTAACGAGTCTTTGGTATGTTGCCCCTGCATTCTTCAACCCGAAGGGCATAACTCTGTAGCAGTAAAGACCAGTGTCGGTGATAAAGCTTGTGTCCTCCTGATCTGGCTCATGCATCATGATCTGGTTATACCCGGAGTAAGCATCCATAAAAGATAACAATTCGTGTCCCGCTGTTCCATCTACCAGTTGGTCGATTCTGTGTAATGGGAAGCAGTCTTTGGGGCAGGCCTTGTTTAGATCTGAAAAATCGATGCATACTCTCCATTTTCCGTTGTCTTTCTTAACCAGCACTGGATTTGAAACCCAATTCGGATAAGTAGATTCTTTGATAAAATTATTCTCCATGAGCCGATCAACTTCTTCTTTTAATGCCGCTGACCTTTCTGGACCTTGAGTTCTCCTTTTCTGCTTCACAGGCGTAAATCTTGGGTCAATATTTAGAGCATGCACTGCGACTTTTGGGGATATTCCGCACATATCGGCATGAGTCCAAGCAAAAACATCCAGATTTGTCTTTAAAAAAGATATTAAGATATTTTGAATTGACGCATTAAGTTGTAAACCCACATTCAACACTTTGTTTGGGTCCTTTGGGTCAACAGGCATTGGTATTGTCGTTTCCACGGGTACAACTCTATTTTCCCCTGCACTGACTTTTCTAGGGTCCATCTCTTTCCTTGCTCCGCTGTGCTCGCCAGTGCAGGGTCCGCCCTGTAATTGCTACAAAGCTGGTTCTTTGATGCGGACTGGGGCTGCCGCATTCTTTCCCATTTCTCTTTTTCTGGTTTCTCGTAACCCTGTCAGATAGCACTCTCGCCCAGCATTTTGATCACCTTTTATAACTCCTACTCCATTGTCTGTAGGGAATTTAATAGTGAGGCACCACGGGGCCAGAACGGCTTTGAACGCTGCCAGAGTTGGACGACCAAGGAAAGCACTGTAAGCAGAAAATTCATCGACAATCACAAAAGTTTGCTTGCGGACCACTTTTCTCTCTCCTTCTCCGAGTTCCACAAACAAATCAATGGTCCCTACCGGCTGCTTTGGCTCCCCAGTGAAACCAGCAATTTTCTGCGATGAGGCTTTCACATCAGCCATAGGGATCTTCATTTGGTCGAATGTTTTCTTAAAGAGAATATTGCAGGATGCGCCACAATCAGTGAGAACTCTTCTGACAATAGCTGGCCCGATACCAGCCGAGATGACTAGAGGATCCAAGGTTGGAGCTTCAATACCTGCGGAATCCCTAGCTCTGAACACAATATCATCATCAAAAGTTCTTTGTTGCTTCAAGGGCGTAGCACCTTCCAAAACAAATACATCTTTCTCGGTTGGTACATACTTTAGAGCTCGGGTATACCTTTCCATCTCACCCCAGCTTCTGCCTGCTGGGTGAGGTCCTCCTGTAATGACATTAATAATGGGCCTTCCAGAATCATGCCCTGCAGCCTTCTTAATCGTCCTAGGCTGTTGAGTAGGAGCCTGTTGCCCCTGACTAGATGAAGCAGGATTGTTGCTATTCTTTTTTACAAATTGCTGCAGTTTGTTTTCCCTTAGCAACTCTTCAATCAGATTTTTCAACTGACGACATTCGTCGGTTTCGTGACCGGGTTGATTATGGAAGCGGCAGAACTTCCCACTCTGTATAGCTTTTTTCCCGGTCCTTAGAGGAGGAGATTTAGGAAAGTCAACAGAATCTTTAATGGCAAGGTAGATACGCTCCGGCGTATCTGATAAAGGAGTATACTCTGATGGCTTGAAGGATCGGGGCTTCTTCAGATTACTCTGCTTCTTCCCATTGTTATTTTCCCTTTTTTGTCCTACAGATTCATTCTTGCGTGGAGCAACAGTGTTATCTTCAGCTTTTTCCAACACTGCCTTTACCGGTACGGGACGGCTTTCTAAGCGTATGAATTCATCTGCTTTTTTATAGAATTTTTCAAGGGAATTTGGTTCCTTCATGTTTAGCCATTTCCCAAATTCGCTCGACTTGTCAATACCCTTCTTCAGATAAGTCAATATCATTCGTGGTTCTGCATTGTCCACCTCAGCTAACGCTATATTAAAGCAGTTCAAGAAGGATCTGATAGTCTCTCCTGAATTCTGTTCCAAACTTGACAGTGACATGATATCCTTGGCTTTTGAGGCATATAGTCTGAACTGCTCCTTGAACTTCCGGGTTAAGTCAGAAAACTGATCGATAGATCGGACTGGCAGCTTGGTGAACCATAGCAGAGCTACGCCTTCGAGATACACAGGGAAATATCGGCACTTTATTTCATCAGATGCTCTGGCACCTGTCATGTGCCAATCATATTTGTATAGGAATTCATTCGGATCACTTGTCCCCCTGTAAGCTGGAATGGTTGGCGGGACAAACTTCCTTGGGAATTCAGCCTTTAAGATTTTCTCAGTAAATGGAGCCTTACTTGGGGCGAAACCCCATTCTTTCTCGTCCTCAACCCTCTGCATACTCTCCTTCATGATTTGTCGGACCATTCCAGAAAGATACTCCTCATCATGTCGAGTTCTAGATCCATCAACCTCTGGAAGTGTTTGTTCAAAGGGGCTAGCAGCCCTTTCAGGAGCATTTCTTTCTTCGGCATCATGAAGGTTGCAAGCAAAATTCCTCTCATTACCAGCTGGTTGACGGTTTGCCCCAAGCAAATCGTTCAACCTATTTAGAATTAGGGCATTCTGGGCATTTTGAGCCTCGAGTTGTGCATTTTGGGCATTGATCTGTTGGTTCAGCCCTAAAATTGCAGCATCCAGCTCTGCCTTTGTAACTCCGACAGCTGGAGTGGCTTGATTCGATATAGGGGAAGCGGAGGTTCCTTCTTGAATATTCCCAGATCTGACAGATCTACTCTTCCTTCCAGGAGCCATAATCTCGGATAGACTTCTGGCTTTTAAGGAAATTTTCTCTACAAACCTCTGTGAAGCAATGATGATAACTCGCATGAGTTCAGTTCTCAATGAAAGCACCAAAAATGTTAACGCTAAAATTTGAACGCTAACACCCCGGTGTATGAGTTATAGTTGTGAAAGCACCACCCGATAACTCGGGAACAGATTACAAGCAGATAATAGCGGAAAAGCAGTAAGCAACAACAATTTTATAGTGGTTCGGCTTAAGGGTATAGCGTACGTCCACTTTGAGTACTTTTATTGATGATCTCGTTACAAGCTGATACAATTCTTTTCAAGTACAATACACTTTGAATTACAAGTCACTTAGAACAAGTGGCCTAAACCACAATGGAGATTAGAGTCTTCAAATCCATGTTGGATGTGTGTGATCTTTTCTCGAAGTTGTTTGTAGCGTTCTTCGTGTCTTGAGAGCTTTAAGTGTTGGATTGGTTTGGAATGCAGCAGAGTAACGGCGCTTGAAGAGAGTGAGCCCAAAAAGTCCTCTTTTAGTTGGAGTTAGGATCATATTTATAGGCATTTTTCAGAATAAGGTCGTAGGTCGTGACCGACCTAAGTAAGGTCGTAGGTCGTGACCGACCTAAGTAAGGTTGTAGTCGACCTGAAGAGCATTGGCCCCTCCTTTCTCACGCATGCTGATTTGCACAAGTACTAGGTCGTGAGCGACCTATTCCCCTGTGGCATTGCATAGTCTTCTATATTCTGGTGTTTAGGTCGTTAGCGACCTAACCTAAGTCGCGAGTACTTTCCTGCAGCCATAGTTAATCTTAAGTTGCTGAGTCCCTTAGGTCGCGACCTTCCTTAGGTCGCGGAGCTCCTTAGGTCGGTGGATAGTTAAGTCGCGGAGTTCCATAGGTCGAGTCCATCTTCAGGTCGCACTCACTCTTAGGTCGCGACCTCCTTTAGGTTGTAGCTTTCTGTTAGGTCGCAACAGTCCTTAGGTTGCAACACTTTAGGTCGCAGCTACTCTTAGGTCGCTGGGTTCAGCTAGGTCGCGGCCTTCCTTAGGTCTGAGCACACAGCTAGGTCGTTTGAATGCTATAGGTCGCGGAATTCTATAGGTCGGTGCTTCCCTTAGGTCGCAGAGCTCTGCAAGTCGGTGCTTCCCTTAGGTCGCAGATATTTTTAGGTCGCTTGATGAGTTAAGTTGCCATGCCATTCCTGTAGTTAGGTCGCTCCATGCCTTTAGGTTTTAGGTCGCTAATGAAGAGGAATTAACACCTAAAACACTAACTTCCATTTTCGAAACAATTTCAAAATTTTATCCTTAAGTTGTCATTATCAAATCAAATTTCTCTTTTTCAAAATGAATTCTTTTTCTATAGTAAATATTATAAATGACTTAACTATGACCAGTATACCATATATGATTTTTTTTAAACAAGTGTGGTCTCAAATCAACTATAATTGACCATGACTAACAAAATAGTCATAACCAATATTTTTTATTACGATGCTGATAAAAGCAATATAACAACTGTAATGGACCACCTGCCAATGGGGTAATGCCCACCGTAGCATACATTGGTACCTGTGTTCTGCCTTTACGGCCAGCCTCTCGACTGCTCCAACCCTCGCACGGACATGTAGGAGTAAGAGTCATCCGCTCGCTACCAAATCAAATGCGAGAACACCCTATCATTCTGCACCCTCCAAGTGCATAGGCAGACACACACATCAGACTCAAACCATACAAAAGGGTGAATTATTATTGGGATAAATACAAAAAGCAGAGAAAGAAATAAAACAAAACAGAATCTTGCAGCAGAACGACAAAATATAAAAATCAAATAACAGTTCATGAAGCTGTTTTACAAAACATTTGATTTTACTTATACAATACATATCAGAGTTACACATATCAGAGAATAGTAAAATGCAGCAAAGTACATGATGCAGTGAATAATATAATAGATAATAGTAATAATATCTTTGTCTACGTCCTCCAAAATAAAGTCTTCAAATCCTGTAATGCTCAGACTGACCCAAGCGAATTGAAAAGACAAAACATTCGAGTCAGAACTAAATGATCTTATGTAAGTTAAATCAACAGTAAATAACATGAGTGGAACGGTGTCAGAGATGTTTACGGGGCTTGACATCTCCTATCCAGTGTCATACGTGAGTGCAGTACCTTAAGAGATGCTCGGGATTCACATCTCCTAAGGGTCCGTTAAACTATTTACTATATAGTAATATTTCACTATTATAATAGTGTCTAAAAGTAAAATAAACTTACTTTCAAATAGCGTTAAGGGGTTACGCATATAGCCCTTAACACATAATAGTGCCAATAGTCTATACAGTACCGTAATACCTCCTGATCAGGAGGCTACCAGAGGATACTCCATAGGTACAAAACAAATGAAACTCGTACAAGGCGCGCTAGGGTAGGTGACACGACACAACTAGGCAATGTCAAGGTAGATATACCAATTATGCTTCCAGACCGGTGGTAACGCGTAGCAGCTACTACCGCCCATCACCCCTGATATCAAAAGGGCCCAAATCAATCATAAAGTAATAGAATGGTATCGAAGGAGTGTGTCCGATAAAAGGTGCTACCTTCTTAGCCCGTTAATCGCTCCTGTTTTAGCCCCTTATGCCAACTCACGGGAGTCGGGTCCACGTATGTACCTCGAAGGAAACGCCGCCGCCATCCTACTTCATTCTGGAAACTCCACCACATACACGGCTGTTAAAGTGGTTTTCGGAGTTGGCAGAGAGTATGACAACTTCCGATCCCGGTCTCTTTAATAACCAAACGTTATTATAACACCGCGGTCATTACAAAATAATTATACTTCAAAACCAGAATATAATATCTATTTCAAACCCATATAAATACAATATCATTTCCATTTTAAAACCCAAATCAACGTGATATCATTTTTATAAAACCCAAATCAATATAATATCATTTTTATTTCAAATATATCCTCTTTCCTAAAATCATAGCACTTTCAATGTTATAACATTTCGAAACCAAACACATGAAATTATAACATTTTCAAATCATAATACTTTGAAATTCGTAACTTTGAAACTTAACTTCCATCCTTTAAATGGTTCAAATATTAAAATACTTTATATAACAAATAGATTCTTTAATTTCGCAAAACAATTCCAAGACAACTCGAATTCCAAAATTTTATATTTAAACCAAATCCCAAATCAATAAATTTCAATACAATTCAGTTTTCAAATAAACTATTCCAAATTATATTGATTTCATCACCGATTGATCCACAAAATAAACCCTTTCAAATTCAGTATATTTCAAGCCTTAAGTATTGAACAATTTCAAAACTAAGTTTGATAATTACAATTCAACAATTCAATTTTATATTATTTAGTTTTGAAATATTTTACTTAATAAATCCATTATAATTTTAAATATAACCCAAATTTCAAATAACTGAATGTTTCCTTAAATTTAATTATACATGATATATTCCTTTAAATCACTATAAACCAAAATCGTGTTATAAGAACCATACCTTTCAAAGCCTAAATTTTATTTAAATTTCAAATAAAATTTATTCGGGTATAATTATTAAATATTTAATTCAAACCACTTTCATATTTATCTTCCAACCTTAATTTTATTTACGTCATTATAAATTCTATATACAATATAATTTAAACAGATAATTAACCATATTATAAAAAAACAGTCAAACTTTATTATTTAACTTATTTTACATTTCAAAACAAATTTATACATGGCTAAAATCCAATAATAAAATAAAATTTATATAACATCAAAAATCAATATTTATATAACCCATATATTTCTTTACAAAACCATAAAAATCATTTCAAAATATTTTATATATAGACCATGGTTTCATTATATAATTTTCTATCCAATGGTCAAGTGATACTGATATTTATCATTTCAATCCGTAATTCAAAATAAAAATACAGTTATATATCATTTCAAACCGCAATCCCGAATGAAATTAAAATGCATAATAACTTTTAGTTTATAACAATACAGAATAAGACATCCATTCATCCAATATCAACCATCAACCATTTATCAAATCATCATGCAATTCAAACAATAACATCAATATAGAACAGATAATAAATAACAGGTATTTACTGGCAGTTTATATTCAATAATAAATTAAACAACAGCTTAATTCAATAAATTCAATTTAACTGGAATGATGGTAAAAATATGCCAAATAGCCATAAATAAATTTCTAATCACATCAGAAATTAATTTAACACATATAAGAATTTTTACAAGTTGTGAGTGGGTTAAACACTCACCTTTTGAAATTAAATTGAATTTAAATCCAATTTAAACCCAAAATTGAATAGTCTCAGAATCCGTCCAAGCCAACGCCAAAATGTCCGAAATTTCAATACGATCCTAATGCAAGAAACCGTGCATTAATTGGACCTCGTATGTAAAAATTACGCAGATTAGAACATTTAAATTTCAACTTATATTAAAATGAAAGAAAACAATCAGAGCCTTTCACGTCACCGTTCTTCTTCGTCCAGCACTAACGCACGCCATCTGCACGAGCACGCACCCCAAAGCTAGCGTTGACCACCAAATCCATCGCCTACACGCCGCCGCCATTGGTCAAGCAAGAGGCAACAACGAGCTCGTCTCCTCAAGCACTATCCTCGGCCAGCAGCCTAAGGCCTCCACCTACCACTCGAATAGCGCGCCGCCGGCCTAAAAAAACAGTATTTCGAACCCTAATTGCCAAATTCCTACCACCTTAGGTGCTGTCAGGTCATCAACGAACCACCAATCAACGCCCCCGACGAGCTCTTCGATACCCAATTTTCAATTTTCCCAATTGCAGCTTAAATCGAAAAGCCCAATCTTGCTTAGGATTTCGAATTTCATGGATTTGACCACGCTTTCTGGTTGACTCAAGCGTCGTTTTCCGAAACAAACAATAGATGCAAATTCGCTTCGTTGAGATCTTTGATATATATTTTTCTTGAATTTTTTTGAGGATGTTAATTTTTGGAATTGAATTTGATTTTGAAATTGCAATTAGAATTAGGGTTTGTCTGCCGTTGAAATGAGGAGGTGAAAGACAATTGTACGTACAAACAAATGACAATGAGGAACAATTACGGTTTATAACAGGGTATTTATAGACAAAACTGAAAATAAAATAGATGGACAAGATTGATTTAGACGTGAATGATAATGGACTCCAGAACGAAAATGGAACAGGTCAATCCATATATCAAAATAGATGTTTTAAAATATTTTAAATTCAATGGAACACGTTTCAATTCCTAATTCCATCGTATAAAGAAGTTATGCTAAAATCAAGTTATTTCAAATTGATTTCAATTGATTTCAATTAAATGGATTTCTAAGCATTTCGTGCCCATACGATCAAATGACACGTCCGATCATTACGAAACTTGAAATCCTATAATATTTCACCGTTACAGATCCGATGAAAATGGTTTTGTCGGAATCGGAGTCAATGGCCAAAATGGCTATTTTCCAGTTAATTAAATAAATTAATATTTAATTAATTAAATCGCTTTCAATTTTATAATTGAAATTTTTTATCATTTTTAAATCTCTAAATCATTCACACTAATTTAAACAAATTTAGATGTCAATTTAAAACTTATTAATTCCTCAATTTCAGTATTAACTCAATTTCATTAAATTCAAAAATTATAAATTTAATTTCCAATAATTCTATTTAATTTACTTTTCATTCTATTATTCAATTCATTATTATCAAACGGATGAAATTGACATTGGATTCAAAATCTATTACATTAATATTCTTACATTCCATCTTCATTTCAATTAATGTAATATTTAGATATTTAGTTTCATTTATTTGCAATTAAATCCAATTATTATAGTTCAAATCCCATTAAATTGATAAGTCTTCATTTCCATTCTTTTAAGTTCAACAAATTGTCCTATTATGGATAATATTAACATTATTACCTTTATTTTAGTGATCTCATTGTTAAATTACAGATTTTTATTATCTTTTCGAATTAAATTACCAAAATTTAATTATCGAAAATTACGGATCGTTACACTCTTCCCCACTTAAAACTTTTCATCGCCGAAAAGGAAGAGAAGGGAAAAGAAGGAATTGGGTAAACAATACATTTTATTCAAAAATATTAACTTTATAAACAAATAAACTATCAAAATCAATTAATTTGAATAAAATATAATAATTTTTAACCATTACATCTTTTTATACTTGAATTAATAAAGTTTGGAAAACATTTTTCAAAATTTTTCTAAGTTCAAAATTTATGCAAAATATCGGCCGAGTCTACTTTGTACGGAGAGGCTCGGGAGAAAAATATAATATCAAATATAACAATACACAACATATATTTCCAAAATAATATATCCTAACATTGGAAAAATAATATAATCGCGCTATAAAACTGTAATCCGAAAACGTACTTATTTGTCGGGCAATTTACGCTTATTTTATGAAACCAAAAGCAGTAGCAATTGCTTCCATAACCTATATTTCACTTATATAATCCAAGGAAGTTAATAATCATATAAAATGAAATATTTAAAGTTGTTTCAACCACCAACAAACAAATTAATAATAATCACTTGCAACCAACATACAACCATCATATGAAGCCAATAAAATCACCCATCCATAGCAAACAAACCCATAGTTGTTCGAGTTTAAAACTTTAAATTGTACATGATGAAAAATAACTACTAAGTGCACCATTTACTCAACAGTCTTAGATGAAATTAAATAGACTATTCATTCACCCAAACAAATTTGAAGTGTCTTTGCCCAAGCAGCTATAAGTCAAACAAACAACAATTTCAAACAATAGATCAAGTTTATTCTTATTTATTTCATTTCATACATTTGTTGTTTGATTTTATTTTTATTCATATAATGATTTATCTTTTTAATTTACATTTTATTTCTTACAGTTCCGTTTCCATCCATTGATTCAGTGTTTATTTCATTTATTTTAATTTATTACTTACAAATATTCACTTTCATTTACTTATAGTATTCATGTTTAATTCAATTTCTTTTCATATTAATTCATTTACTACAACACTTACTTCCTATTACCTTTATTACAGTAACACTTCAATTACAACTTAAGTTCACAACAATTACAACATCAAATTCTTATTTATAAAAGAATTTCATTAAATACATTCACTGCCTCAAGTTTATTACTTGTATAATATCCATGACATTTTTCAATTAACATTTCAACTTTTTACAGCTTTTGGTAAGTTATATATATGCCTTTAAGAATGTAATTAAAAATTATACGAGTTTATCTTATTTCTTTTAATAAATTAAATGTTCACTAATCATATCCTTTGGTTTGCAGGTTACAAATTTCAACTCCCTTGTAATATTGTCACGACCCGTCTTTCACTATCCAGAAAGACGTATCATGAGTAAGAAAGAAAGGGATAGATAATAGAAAGATAGAGAAGAAAGAAGAAACAACATCAGAATCCCAATAGCGGAACGAATAAATTATATTAATAACATAAGTATTACATAGTATACAACAATTATCAGAGTTACACAGACTATACATCACATACTAGACAGTTATAAACACCCGTCTAGTTATTACAATTCAATACAACATAAAAAAATGACTCAGAGAACACACATCGGAACACTATAAATATCTACAACATTGAAGCCTCCTGCTCTTTTGCTCGTCCACAATTCGTCAAAGCTAACCTGAATCCCTGGCTATTCGTAAAAATTTGAGTACCTAAGAGTTTAAGATAACAAAAGATAAACTCCGGTTAAGACATGGTCTGGTGTGAGTAACATGTTAAAGTTTCTTAACTTTGAAAAACCTTTGGAAAGAAAAGGTATCACGTAAGACTTCCCACACATAAACATGGGTAATTTTTTACCTTACGCTAACCAAAACATTTGATAGGAAATCTGTAACGACCCGGATTTTTTTATCTTTGAGTTTGTAATATTTAAATGGGTTTAAATTTTTGATTTGGATTATAAATTGATATAGAAGATGGAAAGTTTGGGTTTTATTCAATAAAATGATTCAGAATTTAATATAGCAGTTTGCTGGATGATATAACTATTTAATTTAATAATTGGGAATTGGGTGAAATATAAAATCTGATGTTTCAAGCTTGTCAAAAATATTTTAAAGGTTGTAAAAATTTATATTAATAATATTGAAGACAGTAAAAGCATTAAACACGAATTTGGAAGTGTTTTGTTCAGTTTTAAAAATATATCATTTAAATTAATATTCAAAGATAGCCTTCCGAGGCACAGTCTCGGAATTCGACGAAACCAGTTGCATTGGATCCGTAATATTGTATTATTATCGGATTCCAAGTTTCGTAGTGTTTGAAGTTGTTGTATGAGCGTACGATAGATAAACGCGCTGAATCTATATCGAAATTCAATATAATAGTAGGGTCCAAAAAGCTATCTTCTCCATAAGATCGAATTAGGACTCGAAACCTTTTCCATTGAGTTTGGAATATGCGGATAACATTATAAACGCTTAGCAGCACACCTAAATAGGGGTCGAGATTTGGAGTTATGATTTCGAGACAATTCAAATTTAAATTTAAATTAATATATATTCACTTTTGTTGACCAGTCAAAAATGATATCACATCAAAACTTTTTCCATTCACATCAGCGGCACTGTAGCAAGTATTGCCCGATACGCAAACATCCCCCTCCATCAATTTACATCAGCTGTATTTCTTTCTTCCAGCTGAAAACATTCAAAAACAATAAAAAAAATAGAAAATAAAAGAGGATGATGTTTTCTCCCCATCCTCCCCCTCATTCTTTTATCAGTTCAAACGAAATCATTTTTGTTCTTCGAATCGCATTTACCTCTTCCTTCAAGATCAATTCGCGGCCGTTTTTATAAAAAAAAGACACGAATCGAATAGAAAGAAAGGAATGGAGAAATCACGAATTCAAGTTGAATCGCGATAGGCTCGTATCCAGGTACCCGTGAGTGGTGAGAAAAAAAGAAACGACGGGGTGAGGCTGCGATGTTGTTCGATTGGGGCGAAGAAGTCGAAGTTGTGGTCGGTCATGATCTCGCGGCGAAGCTAGGTAGATTTGGGGCTTCGATTTCGAAGCATGCATTGGCATGGGGCGACGATGATTTTCTCTGTGGTATGCTCGTTCGTGTTCTCGAGAGTTAGTTGGGAGGCTGAGATTCAAGGCAAGGTCGATGAGATGGCTGTAGTCGAGCCGCGAAGTGATTTCAGATGTCGATGTCATGCTTGAGTACAGAGGCGATGTCCGGCCTTCGACGACGCGACAGGGTCGAGGTGAGGTTTTGCTGTTGATTCCTCAATGTAACTATTCATCTAAAGCACATATACGATTTTCTTGTCAATTTAAAAACATGTAGAAAATTTATTATAAATTATAGTAAGTTTTATTAGAACAGTTATATATATATATATATATATAGTTATGTGTTTAAGTTAATTTGCTTTAAGAGATATACATTTATATATATATATATATATATATATATATATATATAAATCAACTTATATCTTTATCTTAAAGAGAAGGGAAAGGAGAGAACTTGAAATTATATAGGAATTTTAAATGTTTAAGGAATTTATAAAAGTAGCTTTTGAAATCTATAATTTATTTTTATTAGTGTAGGTTGTTTCAAAGGGAATTTGGTAGTTTATTTAAATCATTAGTCAATTAAAATGATTACATGGAAAATTGATTTTTAAATTAATTCAAATATTAATAAAATGTAAAATGTTTATACAAGGTTTAACTTGTGAAAAATTGTGAAGAAACAAGCTGGTTTGGAAATGGGTTGCGAACGAAATAAGGTGAGTTAATCTCACTCATTTGGGTTTTAATTTAAATTTGAATGGTTAAATTTAAATAATTGGTTGAATGTTTGAATTGATTTGATGTGCTATATTATATAGATAGTATTATACAGTATATCTTGGAATGATTGATTTCTCACATTATATAGCGGATGAGGCCCTATGCGTCGCATAATAGCAGATGATATTATATTAATCCCATATACCACGATATTCCACCTCGAAGTGGAATTGGTATGTTGCTAACGTTTGTGGATGCAGGGAAACAGGTTAGAGGGATCCAATTGGATTCCTCAACATTTATTTAGATTATTTAATATTCTCTATTATGATTATTTGATACTATGTAGTGAATTATATTGGAATATTGAATGCTATAATTTACTTGAATATATTTCGGTACACTGAGTTATTAAAATATATAGAATTAGGTTTTTGAAAAGAAAATAAAAGAGTGAAATTTTAAGTAAAATAATTGTAGAGAATTTGAATAAATTTAAGAATGAACGGGATAAGAATGAAAGCGATTTTAAAATTCAAATAAATAATTCCGAGTATAAAGAAAAAAAAGAGATTTTGAATAAACAGAAAAATAATGAATTGTAAAACTTAAGTGATATTATATAAAGGAATAAAAGAATTTACTTTAAATCCAAGGTTTAGATTTATTTGAAAAGATAAAGAAGAAATTTATAAACTGGGTTTATAAAAGTGAAGCAATATATCAGTGGATATTTGAAAAATAAATTCACGGTGGGAATATATTAAAGAAATGGGAAAATCTGTTTAAAATAAATAGTGATTTATTTTTAAAGGATGTGGAAGAAAAGCATATTTCCCTGAATAGCCAAATATGTTTTCATAACAAATTTAAAGGTATAAGTTAAAAGTTTTAAGTTGTTTTAAAAAGTATGTTTTAGAAAATTTATTATTTCTGAATGTTTAAATTCTAAAGTAAGTATTTTTCAAAATTTATTATCGTAATAATTTTTTAAAAGATGATTCGGTATTATGTTTAAAGTGGAAAATTTAGTTTTATATTTTATGAAGTAACCTTATTTTAAATATTTCTAAAGTATTATTTTTAATAAAGCATTAAAATAGTTTTTTCTAAATTTAAATATTAAAGTTTGTTTTATAATAAAGTGTTTAAAGTTATTTTAAAATCTACGATGTGTGTACTTGGTATTCCAGTGGGAATCGAAAATATTTGGGAAATTTACTCCAAGAGAGAAAATGGTTTGAAACTATCTTCAAAAGGAATTGAAAAGTGGAAATATATCTTACGAAGATATTTGAGAATAATAAATAATTTGGAGAAATTATTTGTGGTTGATGGATGTTTGTGAATATTAATTGATAGTTAAATAACCGACTATTTATATTGGCCAATGCGCTGATCGTTTCGAAGAGACCGAGATCGGGATTTATTTCTCGAAAACCACTTCGATCCGATTTGTACGATTTCGTGAGGAAGACGAGTTCGGATTCGAAAATGGAGCAGTGAAGTACATGGGCTAGTCGCTACTAATCTTGAGGATGATTCCAAAATGGATGTAGTAGAAATAGTGCCTTCGGTTCCGTTCGAACCCAGGACAGACTTGTATAAACGAATGCTTTCGGAACATCGTCAGGTGGACGATGCGCATTCTAAGTGAAACGTTCTAAAAGGTAATGCTTAGCCTCAAGCCTCACCAACCGGGAATGACTAAAAATCAGGGTTTATGCAGCAAGGCTAAGTGGGTAGCACGAATTCAGGGTGAGGTCATCCCTGTCTAGATGTCCCTTTTATTTTGCCTTAGTGGTGTGGTTGCTGATCCCAACCGTGGGGTGATCTTACTCGAGATTATCCAGTAAGGGGCAGTCTCGGTCTTGTGTTGCAGGGGATTGGCTGTAATCCTCGGTACTGTGATCTAGGCCATGTACTGTGACAGGTGGTACCCCAGTGCCTAGTCATTAGTTGGTAATCCATTCTCCCTACGCGCCTTTCACGAGTTTTGTTTGTATTAACCACTTTATGGCTAGTAGCTGGAATTTAATCTTGTAACAATTTCGGCTATTTTAATAATTATTTGTAAATAGACCCTATTATAATGTCAGAGGATTTAAAAAAAAAGTGTTTTGGCTATCGTAAAGTAAAAACCCGGCATGTTTATTTGTGGCGTGGTCTTACGAGATGCTTTTGTTTTCAAAGGATTTTGAAACTTTAATAATCCATTTGAGTGTAATTTATCACGCTGGTATTCCAGATAGACTCGGGTGTTATTGAACAATAATGTTCGGGTCAGACTGAGTATTATAGAATACAGAATATTATGCTGTGGAGCTCAGGAGACGAGCTGGATGGCGATACGTACTTTCGTACTTGATTATTTTTTCGCTGTGTATTCAGTTTTGAGGACAGGTTTATATTACTGTCCAGTTGTATGTTATTGATGTTGTTGCACTCTGATGATGTATTCTGATGATGTATGTATAAAACAGATAAAGATTTCTTTTGTGTAAAGATCTGTTATTATCTATTATATTTTATTCCGCTGCGATGGTTAGATTCTGGTGGTGTTTCCTATTTTCTTCTTCTTCTACCTCTTCTTCTTTAACCCAAATGGTTCGTATTTCCGTACATCTAGAGTTGATTGATGGAGAATAGTGTCGACTTAAGGGGTACGGAACTGCCGGCTGTTACAGTTGGTATCAGAGCTGAAGGTTAAGCGAGAACCTTGGCTCTGGTGGGGATTACTCATTAAATAGAGATCGTAGTACCCTAAATTGAGTTTGAGTGTATTAATAGATATGAGCACGTATTTGTTAGTGAGTATAAAATTGTTTTTATATTGTGTTGATTTATCGGTTGAGTGTTTATGGATTCTGGTCGATATATGGGACGCCATGTCATCGATAGGGGTTTCTAAACTCTTAAACAAGATAAACCGACATAGTATGGTTTTAAAAATAGGGTAAATGAAATAATTTTACCCAAATTATTTTTGTATATAAAAGAAAAGTATTTTAGCTAATATATGGTTGCTTGGTTGTTAGGAGATGATAATATTAAATTATTATCATTGTTAAGTGGAAGTTGAATGAAAAATTGAAATTATAACCAAAGATTAAGGAATAAACTCGTTAATAAAATGAAATTTATAAATGTGAATTATAAATATGATCTATAATTGAAGATAAAATAAAAATTCTAGAGTAATGTTTCAATATGAATTGGCATGATTGGAATTGGGAATTTTTGGAAAAGTTTAAATTCCTTGAGTTTGAAAATGGTTTTCAAAAGCTTTGGAGAAATAATGGTGATAGTATTTGAGAAATATTTTGAATTGGATTTGAAATCTGGAGAGACTTGAAATTAAGAATATTTGAAATGTTTTAAAAGAGATAAAAGCATTGAACTCCTTCGGTCGCTGGAAAATAACTTCGGTGATGACTGCAATATCATCGATGTTCATTTCGAGTTTCCAAAAAGGGGATTGCTACCTGGATGTTTTGGATTAATGCTTGTTTGCGAAATTTGGTTTGATAATGAAAATGAAAAGGAATAGTTTGATTTAGATATATATGCTTTCAAAATTTAATTTTGAACATTTTAGTAATGGTTTAAACTCTGGAGTTGGTTTGAAATGTTTTGGTATGCTTAAGCAAAAACTTTGGAATTGTAACGACCCTGGATTTTGGCCCTATTATTTTAATAAATATTTAATTCAATTAAATAAAAAGTGAACTTGTCATTTTAAAGTGATAGGATTTTTTGAAATATTTTCCATTTATTTATATAGATTTGTATTTTGAAAAGGAAATTTGATTTTAGAAATTTAAAATACATCTCTTAATAATATTTACAATAAAATTTATCTTGTATAGTTGAATTAAATTGCCTTACCATGTTAACATTTGGTATAAATATATATGGATAGTAATGTTTGAAATAGAATCAAATTCTATCAATTTAAATATAATTAAACCATATTGAATATAATTTAAATAGTGATAGTCAATAGAAATAAAAATAAAAAAAGATATCTTCGTACAAAAGCCAAATGAATAAGTATGCATACAACATAAGCTAAAAATTGTAAGAACAAAGTATAGAATAAAGAAAACAAAGTATAACATAATACCAGACAAATATTTATATACAAATTATCTTCATATGCAAGACCAAATGTCTACCTGAAAAATGAATATTTGCATACAAATATTTATATACACAACAAACATAATGATAATACGTAAACATATTAGGGAACCTTAGCATTTAATGCTATCTTCTCAAGCCTAATTTTTGTCAATTCAAAATACTACAAATCTTTACATCTCAGAAAGAAAAATCTGTTCATATTAAAACAAAATAAAGCAAACAGCTTAACCAGTTACAACCTCCCTTAAGCATCCTGTTATCTTCTATATATATGTATACATCTTTCCATTTTAGTTCATTCAGCAAAAATATAAGAAAACCAGAGAATAAGAGATAAACATCTTCATTTTTTTTCAAAGCTCAAACTCAATTCAAAACTGCGATTTACAAAAAAAAAAAGACTCAAGGCAGATTCAAATCTACAGGTTTTCAAAAATAGAAATTTGTTCTCTGTTCAGAGAAATTTTGCAGGTGAGTAAACATTAATTTTAAAGTTTTAAGTTTAATTAAAATCAGTAAAGGTGATTCCTTTATTATATGGTATTGTATATGTTTTATCTTTGAATATAATTCTATGTATATATATATATATATATATATATATATGTTACTCTGTTTGTTGTTCTTCTCTATTATGATTTACAGAATTGATTATTATTCAAACTCGAATTTGTTTTTCAACTGATCATTGTAAACTTTAAGTTTCAATTAAACAAGAAGTTTAAATCTTAATCAAGATTTCTTAAAGATGATTTAAAACTATGTTTGTAAAATATACCACTGTATCTTGTTTTACAGGAAATCAAATAATAGTTTGATAAATTCAATTGTTATAAAAAGCTATTTCAAGTTTATAACTTGGATTTTTACTGCAAGTTATGATTTTTAAAACTAAAACAAAGATTTGTAATTTGGTATTTTAAGACAGTTTGTATGTGAACCAAATTTGCATTTTCCCATTTTCAAACAATCGAATCAATTTTAATTGTTGAAATTTGGATTGAAGTAAGTTTGAACATCTATGATGTTGAGAAAATTGTTGAATTTTTTTTCGAATTCATGAATTTGTCGAACGAATCTAATTTAGGGTTTGGGTTCAAGTTTTTGGTCATGTCTGTAATGTGAGAGTTCATCTTCTATGCGTGATCTAGTTGCACGAATTTCTGGAGGAAGGTTGCCTAACGTGTTGTCGTGGTGTGGACGAAATTTGGGCGTCTCCGATGGATTGAGCGGTGGTGGCGAGGTGATCATGTTGGTTGGGTTGAGTTCAGTTTTTCGATCGAACTGTTGTTTTTCGTTTTGAAATTTTTGTAGGCGATTCGAGTTTAGTTTTCGAGTATTCGTGAGATTTGCGACTTGCCTGAGATGTTGGGGTTCGCCGGAGTTGAGCCGCGTCGCCGTGCACGTGTATGGCAGCGGGGATGGGTATCAATGATGTTGAAGTCATGGGTCGCGAGTTGTTGCTAGAGTTATCTACGTGATTTCTTCGGGTTTTAGATCAACTAAGTAACTTGTTTTACTGATACTATGACTTGTTTAAACTAAAACTTACTGGAAATAGAGAAAAGAGAAAAAAAGAAGAAGAAGAAGATGCGTACGAGAGTGACTCGGGGGAAACGGTGAAGAACTCGAAGTATTACTCGAGTTAACCAGGGAAAATCTCTAGTTTTTTCAAACTGCAGTATTATAAAAAATGAATGAAGTTAAGTAAATTTGGTTCCTACAGATTTTAAGCGTTGTAAACTTAATAAGTGTTTAACAAGTTAAGTTAAAAACTTAAATACAAGTTTTAGTTATCTTAGTTAATGCTTAACGATGTTTTTAACTCTTAATTATTATTTTAATTAAGTGATTACTTTAAGTTAAGTATGAAATTAATTAACATTTAAAGTTTGTAGTTAATAATAATTTGATTTTTCAAAATTTAAAGAAGACTTTTAAATGTTAGATGAATAATTAATATCAATTATTATTTTTGGAAAGCAATTAAGAATGAACAATTATTCAATTAATTAATTTAGAAAGTAATTAAGAATAATTACATTATAATTGTAATTAGAGTTTGGATTAATAAATGATTAAGTGATAAACAAATTTGTAATTAACTACTTGAAGTTAATTAATGTTTGATTAGTAATTAACTAATTAAGTAATTTAATTAAGAATTAATAATTGATTAATTAAGTAATAAGTGGTTAATAAATGGGTAATTAAGTTCTATTAATTAATAATTAAGGTTATTAATTAATAATTAAGTTTTATTAATTAATAATTACGGTTATTAATTAATGATTAAGGGTAATTAATTAAGTAATTAAAGTTAAATAAATTGATTTAAGAAGTAATTAAGTAAATGGTGTGAAATAAAATAATTAATTAATTAAGTAATTAATTAATTAAGTAATTAATTCTCAAGTAATTGATTTTAAATTTGAATTAATCACAATAAGAATTTAAAATGCTTGCTTATGAATGTTATATAAGTAGAATATCTGATTTATGGCATCTATTTGGTGATATTCTGTGATGTTTCTGTGATATGCCTTGATATATCTATGATGACTGTGTGTGATTTATCTGTGTTAAATGCTATGTAATTCAAGTATTGGATTTAAACTGTTTAAACTGATAAAACAACTTGACCTTTAAAATGGCGTTTGGATTTCGATGAGACCGGGATCATGTGTCATTTATGATTATCCGAAAACCACATCGATCCAAATAAAACGTTAGGTCGAAAATCCCAAGTGAAGATCGAGATGATGTTTAAGAATGCAAGGGTTATTGTCATTAACTATGAGGGTGATTCCAAAATGAGTGTAATGAGATAATGCCTTCGGTTTTGTACGAATCCGGAACGAACTTGTATGGATTGAGTGCTTTCAGAACATCGTCAGGCGGACAATGAGCATTCTGAGAGATATGTTCTATAAAGATAATCGCAGCCTCAAGCCTCATTAACCGGGAATGGCTAAAACAGGGGATGTGCAGCAAGGTTAGGTGGGTCATGCACAAGCAGGACGAGATATACCCCTGTCTAGATATCCCTTTTATTTCGGCTGTGTGGACGGTTGCTAGCTACAACCGTGGGGTTATCTTGTTCGGGAATGTTCAGTAAGGAATGGTTCCGGCCTTGTGTTGTAGGGGTTTAGGAGTGATCCTCGGTACGGTGATCTATGCCTCATACTGTGACGGGCGGTACACCATAGCCCTACCATTGTATGGAATCCAATTTCCAATAAGAGTCGTACGTTTTGATTGTGCCCAACTATGTTGGAATGTGAGATGTAAGCATTTCAGCTATTTCTGTATTTTATTTGAAAACCCTAGGAACTATTATAATATCACTGGATTTCTTATTAAATTGTTTTGGTTAGCGTAAGGCAAACATTTACCCGTATTTATGTGTGGAGAGTCTTACGTGATACCTTTATTTCAAATGTTTTCAAAGTTAAACAACTTTAAACCGTTTACTCATACCAGACCCTTGTCTGACCCGGAGTTTATATTTTTTTTTTTCATAAACTCTTGGGTACTCAAATTTTTATGAGTAGCCAAGTGATAGGTTTTGGATTTTGACTTTTGGAGGAGCTTGGAGCAGAAGCCCAGACGTATGTATCTATCTATCTAGTTCCGCTGTGTTAGTTAATGTATGTTGTATTTAGGATGTATGTAGTGACAAATGTATATATGATTGTCATGTGTATGATATTGTATAGCTCTGATATATTTAAAACTATGTAATAGTTATGTGATGTATTACATTTTGTTCCGTTTCCGCTATGAGATTATGATGTTGTTATTTCTTTCTTTCTATTTTTTCTATTTCTATCCCTTTCTTTTCTTATTGATGATACGTCTTTCCATGAGTAGAAAGCCGTGTCGTCACAGGAATCTTATTAAAAATGTTCTGGAATAATGAATGAGTTTGGAAACTTATACAATTTGAAGATCTGTTTAGAGTAGAAAATTTTAACTTGGGAAAAAGTTAAAATTTTTAAGTAAGAAAACGAAAATAAGTTAGAATGTGAGCCAATTAATTAAAGTGAATTAAAAGGAGTTAGCAACAGAAGGTAAGTAAATTGGAGGACTTATAGAAACTTAAAATTTGAATTGAATTAATGTAACTAAGCCAAGTTAAATAAAAAAAGGGAATGTTGAGGAAATAAATCTAAGTAGGCTAAATGAAATTAGTTAATGAAATAAAATTTATTAGTTAGAAATGAATTTGTGAATGAATAAATGAGCTTAAACTTGTAAGCAAAAAGGGAATCGAAACTGAACATTGAACTTAAGTTTGAATTGTAACAACCCGCATATTTAACGATTATATATTTAAATGTTTTATTTAAATATAGCGTCGTTAGTCAGATTTTAGGTCCAAAATGTTACTTTTTGCAAATGGCCGAATTGGTGCTCGATACCACCTCCATTGAGTCCAAAATGGCGTTTGCGATCTTTTTAAGTATAAACTTTTATATGTTTGGAGTAAGTCGAGTTTTTCTACTTTTTCTAATTGGGTTTTGGGTTTGGGTTCAGCCCATTTGCTACTTTTAATAACCTTACTCAGTCCCTATCTTCCCCATTCACTCATTTTCACTTCTAAACTCAACCTAAAACTGAAATGGGGGAAGAGAATGGGAATTAGAAATTCCAAGCCCTAGTTCTTCATTGCAAACTTGAATTCTTGCTCCAAAATCAAAGTGAAGCTATAGGTAAGCCTCCTCTTCATCTTCTCCAACTCTTTCTCCTTCAATTTCATAAAATTTCCTAAACCTAACTTAGGAAAATACTTGTTTTGATCTTAGATTGAAGCTAGCAGAGTTGAAGTGGAGAGTGGTTGGTCTTTTCTTTGCATTTGAGCTTTCCATCCTTGTTTTTGAGTTAAAAGGTGAGATTTTTATCTCACATCTATGTTTACAACTATGTTGGATTGTTAGGTATGAGTTCCTAACACTTATTCATGTGCATTTGCCTTTGGTTTGGATTGAATTGGTGAACAGTTCAATTTTTGGTGTTTTGGAGTCAAAAACCTTTGAAAATCATAACTTTGATGTTTGATCATGTTTTTGGAGTTGCATAAGAGAGCAAATAATCCTGGGTTGTCAATTAGTATGAATCCCTAGCATTGTTGCTCGTTCGATTGCATTTTGGAGGAGTTTTCCCTTCATTAGATAGGCTGAGGTACTGCCTCAAGGCTCAGTCAATCGAACGACCTTCTGCAGTCAGTCGACTGGCTGTAGCAAATTGGCGTATCAAGGCCGTTGACAGAGACATGAAGTCTCTGTTTTCTGCAATCAGTTGACTGACCCTCTGCAACCAGTCGACTGACTGCAGGAAATGGGATTTTCATGTTTCTGGATCAGTCAACTGACTGCAGCGGACCAGTCGACTGACCTGCTTGTTTTGGTCTATTTTGCCTATTTGTTTGTGATTCCAACTTTTATCGATTTAAATTGATTCCAATTAGTTGTTTATGCATATTTGACCTTGATGATTCATTTTTTACTTCATCCACGGGTTTTTATAAAATAATCTTCTAAATTGCATTAAAAGCTCGTTTCTCCAATTTATAAATTCTATTTAAAATGAACACACACAATTTCGCACTTCGAGCGGAGTGGAAAGGAGATTAAATGGTTACGTAAAACACGGACCATGAATCCATTCGTTTATCTTTCCGATTAATCCCGGCCCTATTCGATTGATTGTTTTGACCTTTGGGTCTGGTTTACCAATGAGATGAGGTAAACTTTGTACTGCTTTGAGTGTGAAATTAACTAACGGATAGTAAACCGTTTAGTGCGAACGAGTGGTTATGGGACTCACATTTTCGGATTCCTTTTTGAGAGTTATGACACATTCCGCCAGTTAGTGGTGTCCAGTAGTGGGCCTTCGGACCTTCACCACTATGGTTTGTTGCCTTCGAGTGTGTTGCCTTCGGGTTTGCACCTTCAAGTTTGTTGCATTCGGGTGTGTTGCCTTCGGGTTTGCACCTTCAGGTTTGTTGCCTTCGGGTGTGTTGCCTTTGGGTTTGTACCTTCGGGTTTGTGCCTTCGGGTTTGTTTCCCTAATAGTGTCGCTTTCGGAGTTGGTCTTTATGAGCCGCTCGGTTGATATTTAGGTTTGGAGCCTTCGAGCTTATGGATCCTTGTTTATACAGTACTGAGCACGTGCAAATTTTCTGATGTTTCATTGATATGTATATTCCCTAGGTATCGCCCTTTGGTGTTGGTCTTTTTGAGCCGCACGATATGTAGTGATTACCTTGTGGAACTTGTGTTACCTTCATTGATATTTGTTGTTGCCTTTTTGGCTTGTTTTGGGATATTTATATCCTTTGTTTATTGTGTTGCCGATGATATGAGGCTTGTTATGATATGATTTATCTTTTGTTAGATGATTGTGTTATCTCTTTTAGAGATATTTGTTATACTTTGTAACCTTACAGGTTATTGTTGTTTAGTTTATCTAGTTGATTTGTTTAGCTAGACTGAACCGTGTATTTATACTCGGGTCAGACCGAGTTGTTTCAGGTTTTGTGCTTTTGGACTTAGCCTATTTTGCTTCTGCATGGACTATTCAGCTTTCTCCTTTTTGTTAAAGCTTTTTTGTGTAGTCCTTTTTGTTGTAACTCTGATATGTATTCTTTTGGATTCGTCTGTATATTGTGGTTTGCTACACCATTTGACATGTATCCGTCTGTATACTCTGTTATGCACCAGTATGTGTGTGTGTGTGTGTATATATATATATATATATGATGATCTACTGTTATGTGATGTATATTACATTTGAGTTGTTATATTCTGTTCTGATAGATTCTCCAACCACCTATGGTTTTGTTTTAAGTATTCATTGGAGATGTCGACCTGCTTGGTATGGCTATTGTCGATGTATTCAATAGATAGTTAGAGCAAGGCTACAGATGGTCGCTCCTAACCAGCCTTATTCTCTGTGTTAGTTGACGGCATTACCCTGTAGTGTCCTTGGCTAGCATGGGTATAGAGGTGGGGCGTCACATGAATGGAAAATTAGTCAAGTTGGACTGAATCAAATAAAGTATTGAGATTGAAATTAGCAAGTAACTGATTGATTTATATGGCATGCAAATGAAATGAAATTTGAATATTGTATAATTTTTGAGTTGAAATTGTGTAAAATGAAGGGTAGAATCAGTTCAACTGGACTAAAAATAATTAATGTTTGGAAATAACATTTATTGGTCGAAAATAAATTTGTGAATGAACAAATGAATTTATAATTGTTAGTAAATGAACTGAAATAGGATATTGGAAGGAGTAAGCCGAAATAAAATGCATTTGGTATTCTGGAAAATTAAATAGAAATCTGAACTCGAATTATAAATTAGATTGAACTCAAGTAAAGTAATAAAGTGATTTTTGAAGATAAAAATCAAAGATTGAATTGTAAGTTGGAAGTGAGCCAATTGGATAATTAATTATTTAATATGGAAATGGAACACTAGTTAGATAATAAAAGTTGAATTTGAGTTAATGATGGGTATGTAAATGAAACCAGAGTTATAAATAAAAATTCAACTTGGAATTGTAAGTGAATTAAACATGAATTAAAGTTGTTATGGAATTGGATTAAAATAAGACTGATTTAAGTTGCAGTAAGTCCAATTTGAGCATGGATGAATTAGATATGGCCTTGGATATTATTTTAACGAATTGAGAACGGAATTAACAATTTAAATGGATTATAGGAATGGCTAATTGGATTAAATGAGTCGTGAATGAATTTAATTTGGAAATTAAAATTTGTAATGAATGAAACAAAAGAACTAATCAAATGAATTTGTAGATTGAAATGAGATATGATTGAAATAGAATCAAATTAAAGTGAAAAGAGAAAATTTATTTGCAATGAAGTGAATTTAAGTTGGAAGTTAGAATAAATTGAAGTAAATTAACTGGCAAAAAAATATTTAGAAGCTTAACTTCGACTAAGAATGGAAGACCATTAAATAAAGGTGAATGAACTTAGGTTGGTAAATAAGTTTATGGACTTACATGTTGAAAAATAAAAATTTAAATTGAATAGAGAAATAAAGTTGGAGCAAATTGAAATCAAAATTCAATTGTGTTATAAATAATATTGAATAAAAAAATATAATAAAAATAAAAATAAAATCAAGTATGGGATTATAAATTGAAAGTGTTGTCGACTGAAATTGAATTGGATTAAAATGGATATGGTGTCAATTGTTGTTATTACCAAAAGAATTAAATGGAAGTTGGTTGAATAAAATAAACTTAAGTTATAGGGTGGAATAGTTTGAAGAAAATAAATAACTTAAGTAAACTGTGAGATGGTTATTTAATATATTTGTTGTCGAGTTAATAAAATGGTTTGGAATCAAACTTTTTGGATATGAAAGAAAATGCAATGAAAGGATTGTGACTAAATTAAAATGGAATGTAATCAAGTGTAAATTTAGTTGAAATCAATTTAAATGGTTAGAAAGCTTAAGTAGTTATTTATTCACATGAATATTATCGAATTGCATTAGAAAACGGGACGTTCGATGTAGACGAGATTGGATAAAATTCTATGAGTTATTAAAAGTGAAATGGGATGATTTTGAAATCAATTGGAATGAACATGAGTTTGTTTTGCTTAGAATGAATTAAATATAAGCAAGTAAGTTGTAAATCACTTAAATTGAATGGAATGTTTTGAGAATTGGTTGTAAGCAATTGTAGCAAGTGTCGGAACCTTATATATGCTTACGGAAATTATATAACGTGCATTATATGTGAAATTTATGTGTTAGCTATTGAAAGTAAGTGAAATGTTAATAAATTGCATATATTTAGTACTGATATGTTTGAATTGACTAAGTACAGGTATCGGGAAGCCGTTTGGTTAGATTTGATCGCGCAAAATGCTAATATAATAAACCGCTTGCTTAAAAATGCTAAATAAAGGTATGCCTACGTAATAAAAATAGAAAATATGAATTGTTTTTCTCTTTCCGACCGGCTGGGTTGATGTATATATATTTATATCTCTTGTCAAATTGCAAAAGCTCCTCCGTACAAAGGAGACTCTGCCAAAAAAATTTGAAAATTTTGGGAGTTAGATAATTTTTGAAAATTTTGTTAGCGAAAAAACGATTTCAGTTGGAATTGAATAAAGGATTTTGGAAATGGAAATTGAAACTAATTATTTAGTTGGAACTAAAGGATTAGAAAAGTGAATATGGGATTTTCACTGAGTGTGTTTTAGTAAGTTAGTGGGTTTGGGGCATTCTTCTTCCTTAGTAATTTCGGGGACGAAATTCCTTTAAGGGGGGAGGAATGTAACGACGCGGATTTTTTCATCGTTGAGTTTGGAAATGTAACGTTCCGGATTTTCGACTTTCGAAAATCGACATTAATATGTCCACTGTATCAGCTTCCGAGCAATCGAAGGCCCGAAAACCGAATTATTAGGGTTAAAGAAGAAGAGGTAGAAGAAGAAAGAAAGAATGAAGCAACAGAAACAATATCAGAATCTCACAATCACAGCGGAACAAAATATAATAGATAAATGAATATCTTTAAAACAAAGAACTATATCAGTTACTACACTACATCACATTACATTACATTACATCACATTACATTATCAGAGTTTACAACAACAAAAAGCAGAAAAGAAATACTATGTACTAGTTGATACACCACGCCATCCAGCTCGCCTCCAAGACTCTACAGCAACTCCTGAATTCCAGAATAACCTGATAACCTGACTCTAGGCTGCCCGTGTGGAAAATGATGGGCACCCAGAGTTTACGAAGGGAACAATAAACTCTAGGTCAGTCATGGGACTGGTGTGAGAACTTAAAACAATTATATCTTTAAAGAAAACAAAGAAATAAATTTGAAATAGATCCGCAATGCTTTTAGAAAATGTAACTACCATAAGGCCTCCCGCCACACACACAATGCAAACGCAGAATTGGAGGAGATTTCTCCCTATGATAGTCCAACATGCTTGATACACAAATTTCTTTGATATTATTACTATAAGTGCAAAGTGTAGGAAAACATTTCGAAAGTACAATATTAATCTTAGCCTGCATAGGTACCATTATAGTATGCCTACTATAGCTACCATATTAGATGGCAGGTTCTACAACTAAAACCGTATAGGGCTCGTATTGTTTCTTTGGATTTTCCAACAAATGGTCAGGCCAAGGAACTTCCCATTGCCACATGGGTACACCTCTGGAAGGACGCCCCGAGAACCTAACCGGATCTCTTCCAACACAAGGCCGATTTACCTCTGCAAAAGTAGGTAACTACTGACACGAGTATGTCATCCCTCGGTTGTAAATAACCTTTATACGAGGATCCTGAACCAACAACAATCACAAAGTCATATATATTTGCGACATCCACATAAGTTAAGTATCTGGGCTCTATACCATGATACAAATTCTATCCAGAAGAAAATGCACATACCCTAAGGGGCGCTACTCCCTATGTAACAACCCGCATATTTATCGATTTTTTTTATTTAAATATTTTATCGTTAGTCGGATTTTAGTCTGAAAAGCTACTTTTTGCAAACCATCGAATTTGGACTCGAGACCACCCCCATTGAGTTCAAAATGACGTTTGCGACCTTTCTGAGTATAAGCTTCGATATGTTTGGAGTAAGTCGAATTTTGACCTTTATCCCGCTTATGACTTTGGTTTGGACTGCACCCTTATTAGCTCAGTCCAACCCCCTTCTCTTCATAACTTCTCCTCTTTGCTTAAACACTCAAGCTTTAGCAACAATGGTGGAAGAGAATGGGAAATAGAAATTCCTAAGCCCTAGCTTTCTTTGCAAATCCAACTTCTTACTCCAAACTCAAGAGAACCCATTGGTAAGCATCTCCTTCATCTTCTCCAACTCTTTCTCCATTCAATTTCAGAAATTTCCTAAACCTAATTTAGGAAATGTTTCTCTTTTAAGCTTAGATTGAAGCTTCTTGAGTTGTTATTAAAGAGGAATTGATCTTAGCTTGTTTTAAAAGCTTCTCCTTCATTGATTTGGGTTCAAATGTGAGATTTTTATCTCACATCTTTGTCTATAATTATCTTCGATTGTTAGGTATGAATTCCTAACACTTATTCGTGTGCAATTGATTTTGGTTTGGGTTGAATTGGTGTATATTCCAATTTTTGATGTTTGGTCCAATTTATGAAAATCCTATTATGGACATTTGGACATTGATATTTGAGGCGTATCGAAGAGCCGTTTAGGCTGGGTTGTCGTTCGACGTAATTCCTTAGTCATCGCCATTTACTCGTTCGATCGTTTTCGATATTCATTTGGCCATTTTTGGCCTAGGTTCAGGGAATGCCCTGAACCCTTCATTCAAACGTCTGAAGCGTGATATTCAGACGTCTGAATATTGTCTGGGAAGTTTTCTATTCCCAGATTCAGACGTCTGAATTTGGGATTTCAGACGTCTGAATTGGCTTATTTTCAAACAGAAAGAAAATAGGCTAATATATGCCTATTTCAGACGTCTGAAACATTTGGTTCAGACGTCTGAATCGTGTTCTGGAAATTTTTATATTTCCAGATTCAGACGTCTGAACGACTTGTTTCAGACGTCTGAAACTGTTGTGATTTTGCCTTTTTCCTTTTGTTTGAGAATTCCAATTTAAATCGATTCGTGATAATCCTATTTGTTGTTATCATTTATTATGACTTTGATGACTCTTTTTAGGGATTTTTGAATGTCCATTTCGATGGATTCTTTATCGGTTTCTTTGGATTTTATTCACGTCTTCGAATGTGAATTTTAGTGATTGATTGTCCTTACATTCTTCTTTGTGATTTGTCACTTTAAAAATATAAAGGTTTTCTATACTAGTAGTAAATATCAAAACTCTTTCCTCAAACGATTTCAATACTATTTTAATACCAAATTCGTTTATAAAACCGTTTTTCAATCTATTAGTATATACAAACCTTTACCTCACTCGTATGAGAAATCTAATTAAACGAATTAGTAAAACGAGTGGTATGAAACGCTTGCGTTTACTTTGTTGCTTAATTCTTGGACTTGTTCGATTGAAACTCTTGTGACAATTTTCTAGTGGAGATCTACAATTTGTTCGTAAATATTTAAGTTAAGCAAGTGGTTATGGGACATGAAGCTAAACTCATATATTTACTAGCTTAGTGTAATTGACACTTCTCGTTGATCATGACGATCATCTTTGTGATTTAGACTAGCAATGTGCGATGTCTCTTTGTCTGCGAGGGATACTAAACCCCGTTTTGTGGAGTTTCGACTCAATTTGGTGGGGTAGCAACCCATGGTCTTCGGGCCGTCTGTGGAGCTTCGGCTCAATTTGTGATGGTTAGCAACCATGGAATTAGCGTTCCGTTTGTGATACATGTGTTGGTGGGCTTTATGCTCCCGTTTGTGATAGGTCTCCCCCCCCCTTTGTGATTTCTGGATTTCTTGAGATGATTTCTAGAATTTGTGTTTCACCAATTTTCGTGATTTCCATTGATGAGTTTTATCAATATTTGTGCATTGGTGAATTTGTGCGTCATTGACTTTTGTGATATCTGGATTTCGTGTATTGAATTCTGGAATTTGTGTGTCATTGACTTTTTTGATTGACATTGATATTATCGTCAATATTTGTGGTTTGATGAACGAAATAAGGAGTATGGCATTTCTTTGATTCTTGTGTAGATTTGGTGATATTGTTAATCTCTCGTTGATTTTCAATTACTTTTATATATCACAGCTTAGGATTGTGATTATTATGTGTTTAGTCATATCTCTTATTCTATATCGTTTCATCTGATATCTATTGTTAGACTGATCCGTTTATTATTTTCTTATTAAATAATACTCGGGTCAGACCGAGATGTTATAGGTGCTTCTGCTTGACTTCTCTCTTGGGATTGATTTCTCTGACTTTTGGTTAACTACTTAGATTAGTAGTTTTTGTTGTATACATTTGAGATATAGACTCCATTATGTATACTTATTCTTTTGTGTAGTTCATGTAACTATTCTTTTGTGATATTGTGGATCTTTCTGACCACTACTCTTATGTACACTTTTATGTGTAATATTCATATCTTATTCCGCCTTTGTGATATGAATTGTCTGTGACTGATTTATGTTATGTTTGTTTCTATATTTGTTTCTGAAGGTATTATAGCCACTGTGTAGTAGCTTTGAGTTTGTGTCGGCATGTCGGATTTCTACTTGCAAAGATTTGCATGTAATATTATCTGACATATCGATGCTCGCACAAAGCAATTACATGGATGGTCGCTCCTCAACAGCCTTATTCTCCGTGCTAGTTGACAGCATTCACCGTAATGTTCTTGGCTAGCGTGGGTATAGAGGTTGGGTGTCACAGCTTGGTATCAGAGCCAAACTTCGAAACACTGCAGAATAATTTAACAAGGATCATCGTCCTAAGTCCATCTTAGGAGTCGTGCTTTAGGATTTAATTTGTGTCCTCGTACCGATTCATCCTAATTTCTTTATGATTCCTTGTTTTATCAATCAAGTTTGATTGAAATTTACTTTGAGAATAACTTTTTCCTCTTCTTTCTTTCTTTCTTAAAGAAGAGAAATGGTTAGACCAGGTCGTCCCAGCGCCGGTCAATCTAGTGCTACTCCCCAAGATGGAGTTTTCATGTCTGCCCAACAGCTTCTTGATCTAGTAAAGAATGCTCAAGCTGCCGGTCCCAATTCAGAGCCTACTCATCCTAGATCCGGTTTTGCACGCTTGCGCAGAGACTACACCGATTTGGGAGGAAGGCCATTCACGGGATTCGAGAGTGTTATAAAAATTCAAGCTTGGCTCAAATCATGCGATCGCATCTTTTCTCGCATGAACCTTATTGATCTACATCGAGTCCATGTGGCTTCTAGCATGCTCCAAGAAAGAGCGTTAGATTGGTACGAGCTTTTAATTTCTGAAATCGTTGAAGCGGATCTCACTTGGGAGCAATTTCGGGAAAGATTCGAATTGAAATTTGTGCCGGAGGCCGAAAAAGTAACTTTGGCCCGACGTTTTATTGACCTTGTTCAAGGTGAATCTTCTGTGACAGACTATGTCGCATCTTTCGAATCTCTGTCCAAATACGGGGTTGAGTACATTAATACTCCATTGAAGAAAAATCAGAGATTTGTCTATGGCTTGAATAAGAATCTTAAGAAGCCATTACTTCTGAAACTTGAGGTTTCATTTGATCAGCTTATTGATATCGCTCTTCGTCTTGAAGAGGCCGATAATGAAGGGGATGTTGAAGTTGTGCGAGCCCAACAGAACTTCGACAATAACTTGAAGAGGCCTATCATATTCAAAGGCCCCAATTCTAATAAGAAAGGGAAGCAACCAACTCCGGTAGCAAAGACTCCTACCTCTAGTCGTGGACAATGCTACAATTGTGGTTCCACAGACCACTATGCAAGGGAGTGCCCGAAACCCCTCTTTTGTCGTTATTGCAAAGGTTCGGGTCATCTTTTATATTCGTGCCCTAGGCTTCCAAGCAAGAGAGAAGGAAAGCTGCAAGCCCCTAGCAACTCTTCTCTTAGTCAAGGTAGCCATTCTATCCTTGATGACATTTGTTTTATGATTTTCCTTTTCGAGTTCTTTTTGATATGGGTTCCATCTCACTAATTTATATTAAAAGAACTTGTTGATTCTTTTTAAACATTTTTGGGCTTGAAGACTTCTTTGAGGATTGTGAATCCGGATGGATCCGCAACAATTTGCTTTTGTTTAGATGTCGAAATTATTTTATGTGATTTTTCTTTCCGAGCCGATATTTTTGCTTAGGCTCCGGAATTGATTTGTGCGATAGGATTGGCTTAATCATTATGCAGCCTATATCCTATTTTCTGAGTGGACTCTTTATCTTCGACATTTTCTATCTGTTAAGCAGATTTCTGTTTTTCCTTTGTGATTTTGATTCCAATTTGATGACATCATTTTATTCTTTAAGCCCTTATGGTGAGGAAAGTATTATTTATCTTATCTAAATAATTTGTGAAACTTTTCCAGTATTTTTGAGTTTGTCTTAGGAATATCTCCTAAGCAATCTTTTGAGTGGTGCTAAGGTCTTTTCAATTTGAACTTATCACCGGTTTTCATTTGCTACGAGTTGCGGAAGTTAGCATTCCACTTACCGCATTCTGCACTCGTTATGATTCTTATGAATGACTTATTATGTCATTCAATTTGTCCAGCTTATTTCATCCATTTTATAAATCGAATATTCTGTGAATATTTCGATGAGACCATTCTTGTATTTATTGATTTTGGATGAAAATAGTAATTTAAAATTTTGCAAATCTTTTTCATAAGATTTATTTATAAGTAAAACTGGATTTTGTTCTTGAAATGAACAAAGAATATTCTTAAAACTTTTTAAGAGATTTATTTATCCTATAAAAGATGATTTTGTGATTGTATTGCCCGTTGAGTGCTTTAAGAATTTTGGTCGATGCGCTTGATCAATGTTATCGATAGGAATTTCCTAAACGCTTTGATGTGACAATCAGACATGATATATTGACTTGTAAATTGTAAATTTTTCTAGAAATATTTTTACATTGAAATAATTGTGATTTTGAAAGTTTTAGCTTTTCGAGAAAGAAGATTATCTAAAAGAACTCTTCCTTTCGATACTCTTGTTCTTGTGATTCCTGAAGGGGAAGCAGGACTTTGCTATTTGTACCGATACTAGTCGTATTGGTTTGGATGCCGTTCTCTTGCCAAAGAGAACGTGCTATCACTTGTGCTTCTAAATCATTATAGCTTATCGAGACTAGATATGCCACTTATGATCTAGTGCTCTCGGCTATTGTTTTTGCTTTTGGAATTTGGCATCATCATATTTGGATGAGAAATTTGTTCTCTACCTCGATCATAAATCTTTGGAATATTTATGTTCTCTTAAGGAACTGCATGTTGACTCGAGTTCCTAGCATCTTATGATCTTGATATTCTTTTTATTCCCGAAGGGGAAATCGTGTTGCCAATACGTTTTGTCGTAGGCAATAAGGTGTTGATTCTTTGATGATGTCGGAATGGAATCATCTTTTTTACCAAGTTCATCGGGCGTTTTGGTGTACTTCGTTTTATTGAGTTTCATCTCATTTCTTTTATGGACTAGCGTCCGATGTCCTTTTATTGTGTTCGGTTCATTGGACGTACCGTTTTTGTACTACGTCGGTGTTCCGAAATCATTCGGGCTTCGGTTCATTGGACGTACCGTTTTTGTACTGCGTCGGTGTTCCGAATTATTTGAGCTTGGATTCATTGGATGTACCATTTGTACTACATCAATGTCTTTGTTGTTTGATTCATTGGATGTACCGTTCGTACTACATCAATGTATTTGTTAGTGGATTCATTGGATGTACCGTTTATACTACATCAATGACTTTGCTGTTTGATTCACTGGATGTACCGTTTGTACTACATCAATGTCTTTGCTTTTGATTCATTGGATGTACCGTTTGTACTACATCAATGTCTTTGTTGTTTGATTCATTGGATGTACCGTTTGTACTACATCAATGTCTTTGTTGTTTGATTCATTGGATGTACCGTTTGTACTACATCAATGTCTTTTTTATTGGATTCATTGGATGTACCGTTTGTACTGCATCAATGACTTTGCTGTTTGATTCATTGGATGTACCGTTTGTACTACATCAATGTCTTTGTTGTTTGATTCATTGGATGTACCGTTTGTACTACATCAATGTCTTTGCTTTTGATTCATTGGATGTACCATTTGTACTACATCAATGTCTTCGCTTTTTGATTCATTGGATGTACCATTTGCACTACATCAATGACTTGGCCTTTTGGTTCATTAGGCGTACCGTTTCTGTACTACGCCGTTGCACCAGCTCAATTTTCTGCTATTCTTGACGTTCGCCACGTCTTTTATATACGGAAATGCCTTAGGGATTCCGGTTTTCATTCTTGAGCCTGGTGATATTGTGGAAATTGAAGTTTCACCAGATTTGATCTTTGAGCAACATCCTATTTCGAATTATTGCTTCGGAGCTCAAACGACTTCGAAATAAAGATGTTCTTCTTGTGAGAGTTCAATGGTTCTCAAATCCTAAGGATTACTCTTGGGAATCTAGAGAATTCATTGAGCGATCCCGTTCTTGCTAACTCTTTCGTGCTCTTTATGGTGAACTTCTTATTTCAAATTTTCTTTTATGTTAATCTGCTTTTATGGTTGTTACTTCTTATTTTCCTCTTAAGTATTGCGAGGACGCAATTTCTTTAAGGAGGGGAGTTTGTAACAACCCGCATATTTATCGATTTTTTTTATTTAAATAATTTATTTAAATATTTTATCGTTAGTCGGATTTTAGTCCGAAAAGCTACTTTTTGCAAACCGTCGAATTGGGACTCGAGACCACCCCCATTGAGTTCAAAATGACGTTTGCGACCTTTTTGAGTATAAGCTTCGATATGTTTGGAGTAAGTCGAATTTTGACCTTTTTCCCGCTTTTGACTTTGGTTTGGACTACACCCTTATTAGCTCAGCCCAACCCCCTTCTCTTCATAACTTCTCCTCTTTGCTTAAACACTCAAGCTTTAGCAACAATGGTGGAAGAGAATGGGAAATAGAAATTCCTAAGCCCTAGCTTTCTTTGCAAATCCAACTTCTTGCTCCAAACTCAAGAGAACCCATTGGTAAGCATCTCCTTCATCTTCTCCAACTCTTTCTCCATTTAATTTCAGAAATTTCCTAAACCTAATTTAGGAAATATTTCTCTTTTAAGCTTAGATTGAAGCTTCTTGAGTTGTTATTAAAGAGGAATTGATCTTAGCTTGTTTTAAAAGCTTCTCCTTCATTGATTTGGGTTCAAAGATGAGATTTTTATCTCACATCTTTGTCTATAATTATCTTCGATTGTTAGGTATGAATTCCTAACACTTATTCGTGTGCAATTGATTTTGGTTTGGGTTGAATTGGTGTATATTCCAATTTTTGGTGTTTGGTCCAATTTATGAAAATCCTATTATGGACATTTGGACATTGATACTTGAGGCGTATCGAAGAGCCGTTTAGGGTGGGTTGTCGTTCGACGTAATTCCTTAGTCATCGCCATTTACTCGTTCGATCGTTTTCGATATTCGTTTGGCCATTTTTGGCCTAGGTTCAGGGAATGCCCTGAACCCTTCATTCAAACGTCTGAAGCATGATATTCAGACGTCTGAATATTGTCTGGGAAGTTTTCTATTCCCAGATTCAGACGTTTGAATTGGCTTATTTTCAAACAGAAAGAAAATAGGCTAATATATGCCTATTTCAGACGTCTGAAACATTTGGTTCAGACGTCTGAATCGTGTTCTGGAAATTTTTATATTTCCAGATTCAGAAGTCTGAACCACTTGTTTCAGACGTCTGAAACTGTTGTGATTTTGCCTTTTTCCTTTTGTTTGAGAATTCAAATTTAAATCGATTCGTGATAATCCTATTTGTTGTTATCATTTATTATGACTTTGATGACTCTTTTAATGGATTTTTGAATGTCCATTTCGATGGATTCTTTATCGGTTTCTTTGGATTTTATTCACGTCTTCGAATGTGAATTTTAGTAATTGATTGTCCTTACAATCTTCTTTGTGATTCGTCACTTTAAAAATATAAAGGTTTTCTATACTAGTAGTAAATATCAAAACTCTTTCCTCAAACGATTTCAATACTATTTTAATACCAAATTCGTTTATAAAACCGTTTTTCAATCTATTAGTATATACAAACCTTTACCTCACTCGTATGAGAAATCTAATTAAACGACTTAGTAAAACGAGTGGTATGAAACGCTTGCGTTTACTTTGTTGGCTAATTCTTGGACTTGTTCGATTGAAACTCTTGTGACAATTTTCTAGTGGAGATCTACAATTTGTTCGTAAATATTTAAGTTAAGCAAGTGGTTATGGGACATGAAGCGAAACTCATATATTTACTAGCTTAGTGTAATTGACACTTCTCGTTGATCATGACGATCATCTTTGTGATTTAGACTAGAAATGTGCGATGTCTCTTTGTCTGCGAGGGAGACTAAACCCCGTTTTGTGGAGTTTCGACTCAATTTGGTGGGGTAGAAACCCATGGTCTTCGGGCCGTTTGTGGAGCTTCGGCTCAATTTGTGATGGTTAGCAACCATGGAATTAGCGTTCCGTTTGTGATACACGTGTTGGTGGGCTTTATGCTCCCGTTTGTGATAGGTCTCCACCCCCCCCTTTGTGATTTCTGGATTTCTTGAGATGATTTCTAGAATTTGTGTTTCACCAATTTTCGTGATTTCCATTGATGAGTTTTATCAATATTTGTGCATTGGTGAATTTGTGCGTCATTGACTTTTGTGATATCTGGATTTCGTGTATTGAATTCTGGAATTTGTGTATCATTGACTTTTGTGATTGACATTGATATTATCGTCAATATTTGTGGTTTGATGAACGAAATAAGGAGTATGGCATTTCTTTGATTCTTGTGTAGATTTGGTGATATTGATTAATCTCTCGTTGATTTTCAATTACTTTTATATATCACAGCTTGGGATTGTGATTATTATGTGTTTAGTCATATCTCTTATTCTATGTCGTTTCATCTGATATCTATAGTTAGACTGATCCGTTTATTATTTTCTTATTAAATAATACTCGGGTCAGACCGAGATGTTACAGGTGCTTCTGCTTGACTTCTCTCTTGGGATTGATTTCTCTGACTTTTGGTTAACTACTTAGATTAGTAGTTTTTGTTGTATACATTTGAGATATAGACTCCATTATGTATACTTATTCTTTTGTGTAGTTCATGTAACTATTCTTTTGTGATATTGTGGATCTTTCTGACCACTACTCTGATGTACACTTTTATGTGTAATATTCATATCTTATTCCGCCTTTGTGATATGAATTGTCTGTGACTGATTTATGTTATGTTTGTTTCTATATTTTTTCCGAACATATTATAGCCACTGTGTAGTAGCTTTGAGTTTGTGTCGGCATGTCGGATTTCCACTTGAAAAGATTTGCATGTTATATTATCTGACATATCGATGCTCGCACAAAGCAATTACACGGAGTGTCGCTCCTCAACAGCCTTATTCTCCGTGCTAGCTGACAGCATTCACCGTAATGTTCTTGGCTAGCGTGGGTATAGAGGTGGGGCGTCACACCCTATAACCTTGCTGCATCTTTCCTGTTTTGACCATTACCGGGTTGTGAGGTCCGATGAAGTCTCGTCCACAAAGCTACGCTTTTCACAAAAGCTATGCTTTGATCAACAAACGATCAGCAGCACTTCATATGCCACATTACCAAATTGGGAATGTATCACTAGTAACCATCAACTACATAACCTTTGAGTTCGTACATCTGGGAGAAGGGTGTTAAGCTAAGAGAATAAATTCTCCGCCACCAACAGAAATATATTTGATAGAAACCAGCTTTACATCTCGAAGTGTAACGTCAGACACACATCCATACAAGTCCGTTCCGGAATCGAACGGAACCGAAGGCACTTCCAAAGAAGCCCTTGCAATCCGGATATTCACATATCACCTTCGGAATTCCCATCACAAAGGGTGATAAAATCTCTATATCGAAGATCAGCCGATGTAGAGACATTCGACGGTAATCCTTCCGTTTCCGAAAATATCTAGTCTTCAACACCGGTCTTCAAATGCTATCCCTTACGACGTATCACTATTCGGAATGGGATTCATGACCCAAAGGTCCTCTCTCGGGTAAACCGAATAACGAGCGCTTATTTTTAAAATAAGTGTAGCATTCAAATTCAAGCAAATCACAACAAATACCCATTTAAAGGTAAATATTGATAGTCGGTTATTTAACAATCAATAGATATGCACAACATCACCAGATTCCAAATAATTTCCCAAATTATTTATTTTCCAAAAATATATTTACAAGATATATTTTCCCACACTTCAACCATTTGAAAACAAATTTCAAATCACTTTTCACCTTTACAACTTTTGAGAACAAATTTCAAATCTATTTTCACCTTTACAACTTTTGAAAACAAATTTCAAATCATTTTCCTTACGCGGAAACACTTCCAAATATTTATTCATTTTCATTGTAAATCTGCCGAGTTCAAATACTTTAAAATAATTATAACACATATCCATAATATATTGGGAAAACACTTTGAAATAAACTATTTTTCTTTAAACACTTTACTTAAAATATTAGTTATAAAAATATTATACCAATATTACATATAACTTAAGTCCAAACTAATTTTCAAAATAAAATTAGTAGATAGCATATAATTATTTTAAATAACTATTTTCTAAAACAATTATTGGATAAATCTTAGAAATAATCATTTCTATATCAACTTAACAAATCTTTACTTAAAGGATTTAAAATAATTTAAGAAGTTAATTTCTCCAAAGCATCCTTTTCAAAACCAATTCTAGAATTATATACGTGTATATATATATATTTCAAAGTTATTCAGAAATTTTATTCGGCTTTCCAGGGAGAATACACTTTCATTTCAAAATGGTTCATTTAAACCAATTAAATAAATCCTTACCGATTTACTTTAAATTTACGTTCCAAATCCGTAAATTTGTTTCTACGCTTCAAAAATAAATCAATGTTTATTTTTAAACAAATTTCCCTTTCCTTTATAAATTCCATGGTGAATTTAAATTTCCAAATATCCACTGATACACGATTTAAAAATCGATTTCAAATATTCACTTTCAACAACAATTCAATTTTTCCATTGATTTCAAAAACAACCAAATCAAATTCCATATTGATTTTCCAAGAAATTAAACATCCAGTGAGTTTCATTCTAATCTCAAATTGAAATCAATTTCTACTAAACCCCAAATCAATTTTCGAATTGACTCCAAATTATTTCAAAACACCAAATAAACTTCCCAATGGATTTCCAAAAGATTTATTTTCAATGACAAAAAAATCAATTCCCAAATGGATTTCTAAATTTATTTCCTTTAAAAAAAATTAAAATAATTCCTTTTAAAGAAAAAAATTCTTTTATTTTTTAAACTCTTTAAAATCTGTATTTTTGAATAAATTCTTCGACCTTTAAATTATATTACCCGAAATCTATTTATTAAAGTTTTTCCCATATTTTGAAATTTTATTCAATAAGATTAAAAATAAAACTTTATTATTTTTGAATTCCTTCTTTTAAATTTATCAAATTCTCAAAAATAAATTTTAATATAAACTTTCAACCTGAATTTTCAAAAATCAAATCTTTATTTATTTTCGGTATCTAACGATGCCAAAATTATATTCGGCTAAATTTTAGCCTTCAAAGATTTTAATCAAAAAGAGAATCACCTAGAGATTATAAATAATCAACACACAACATTGAAACAAATTCAATTATTTGAGGAATCCGGTTGGATCCCTCCAACCTGTTTCCCTGCATCCATAGATGTTAGCACAATACCAATCCCGTTTCAAGACGGAATATCGCGATACATGGGCTTATATAAAATATCATCCACTGTTATGCGGTGCAATAGGGTCTCATCCGCTATATAATGCGGGAAATCAAATCCAAGTACATATATAATACCAATTCCACTTCAAGGTGGAATATCGCAGTATATGTGTTTAAATATAATAACCTCCGCTTAATATGCGGCGTATAGGGTCTATTTCAAACCAACAGAAAGCAATTTATCATTCAATCACACAATCAAGCATTTTTAAATTTAACTTTTTAAAATTTAAATCGAAATAGATTCGAATGAGTGAGAAGTTCTCAACTTGCTTCCAATAGCGGTTTCAGCGTTTTATTCTGAATAAAACTAAACGCGTGTTTAATTTTTACCAAAATTCCACTAGTTCCAATCGACTCCAATCCAACTCCTTTGTGTAGTGTTCATCCATACGAACCCGATGCAATTCGTTTCGTGAATTTCCGACCTCGTATGACAAAGTTATAGCTTTTTAAACATTCACGAATTTAAATAATGTAAATTACTATTTTCTTTTTATATTTTTATAATCTTAGATCGATCTAGGCCGCTAATTTCCTTTGCATAGATTGTGACCGCCCCCTCCTTTTTTCCTTCCCCCAAGATCATCATACGCGAAACCCATTAGAGCCGCCGAGAAATCCTAGATGACGCGACCTCTACGTGCACTTCCATGACGATCAACTACCATAGTTTCGAAGCTTGACCATGCCTCCACCTTCGACCAAGAGCAAGTGAAGCTCGGTCACATCTTTGCCTAGAAAAACGTGCACGAACATCGGCATTCAAGGATGATTTGTCGTCAATCCGTAGCTTCATTTACGATCTTGACCGTTGGTTTCAAAGATTTCGCGATGATCTACGACTTTGTAGTTGAAAACTTTTCGAATCGTTTAATAGATTTGAAGAAAAACGAGGAGGAAGAAGAGAGTTTTTCGGCAATTGATACTGTTGGTGGCGGCTGAAGCATAGGGTTAGGGTTTGTGTAAAATGAAGATAATGGGGTCCTTTTATAGAAAATATTCGCGCACTATTCACCCGAAATTTTTCCAAACTCCAAACGAAGCGTGCCGCCTGGTGTTTATAATGTTTTACCCCCATTCCGAATGCAATGGAATATATATTGAGAGACAATTCGATCATATTTGGAAGATAGGTTTTCAAATCGACTATTTAAATTTAAAATTCACTTAAACCGATTTCTATGCGTTTTAACATGCCCCCGGACAAACCGTAAATCCGATTGACACGAAATTTGAAATCTTACAATAATTTAACATTACGGATCCAATGAAAATAGTTTCATCGAAATCCAAGACTGTTTGAAAAATGACTATTTTTACTCGTCCATCGAATATTAAAATATTCAATTTCCACAAATTAACTTTTAATTCAATTTTAAAAGTTTTGTAACATCATTCTAATTCCAATGTGATTTAATACAACTTTACAAATCAAATTTTAATCACATTAAACCCAATTTCCAATTATTTATGTAATTTCAAATATTAAATTATCGATTTAATTATCTAATTATATCTAGATATTCGAAATATAATTTATTCGACTTACAAATTTTACTTGTTAATATTTAAAATCTATTAAATATATGAATTTCAAATGACAGAAATTCTAGGTCGTTACAAACTTCCCCTTTAAGAGAATTTCGTCCTCGAAATTGCCAAGTAAGAAAAAGTTACAGAATTCGTTAACTTTTCAAAACCATTTGTTCAAATTAAATTTCAAATCCATTTAAACATTTTAACTTTTCCAAAATCCATAGTTAAACTTTATATATATATATATATCCATTCAAATCTAGAATTATATATATATATATATATATTCCAAAGTTATTCAGAAATTTTATTCGGCTTTCCAGGGAGAATACACTTTCATTTCAAAATGGTTCTTTTAAACCAATTAAATAAATCCTTACCGAATTTCACTCAACCTAGGTATTCACTCAACCTAACGCTTTGATACCAACTACGACGACCCGAATTTCTACCACCAGAAATTCGCATCATCTTTAAGAAAGAAAGGGATAGAAAAGAGAAAAGATAGAGAAGAAGAAAGAAACAACACATCAGAATCTAAACAGCGGAACGAATAAATTATATTAATCACATAATACTTTACATAGTATCATATACATCAGAGATACACAGCATAATCAACTCATACTAGACAGTTATAAACACCTGTCTAGTTATACATCTAAATACAACAACTCAGAGAACACACAGCGGAATACTCTACAGCTATACGCAGAAGCCTCCTGCTCCATTTGCTCCTTCAGAATTCGTCAAGCCATCCTAAATCCTAACCTGAATCCCTTGGCTACTCGTAAAATTTTGAGTACCCAAGAGTTTAAGAAAAACAGAATAAACTCCGGGTCAGACATGGGTCTGGTGTGAGTAAACGGTTAAAGTTGCTTAACTTTAAAAACCTTTGAAAAGAAAAGGTATCACGTAAGACTTCCCACACATAAACATGGAAAAGTTTTTACCTTACGCTAACCAAAACATTTGATAGGAAATTCTGTGATATTATAATAGTGTCTAGGGTTTTCAAATAAATAAGAAATAGCCGAAATTGTTACATCTATTAAATTCCAGCTAATAGCCACAAAAAGTGGGTAATACAATCAAAACCGTTGTCACTTATTGGATTTTGGATTCCATACAATGGCAGTGCTATTGGGGTACCGCCCGTCATAGTACGTGGCCTAGATCACCGTACCGAGGACTACTCTCGATCCCCTGCAACACAAAGCCGGACCCATTCCTTACTGAACAGTTCCGAATAAGACAACCTTGACGGTTGTAGCTATTCAACCGTCCACACAACCGAAATAAAAGGGACCTCTGGACAGGGGTAAATCTTACTCTCCAGTGGGGGCTACCCATGAAGCTTTGCTGCACCTCCCCTGTTTTAGCCATTCCCGGTTGATGAGGCTTGAGGTTAAGATTACCTTTAGTGAACAACATCACTTAGAATGCTCATCGTCCACCTGACGATGTTCTGAAAGCATTCAATCCATACAAGTTCGTTCCGGGTTCGAACGAATCTGAAGGCATTATCTCGTTACACTCATTTTGGAATCACCCTCAGAGTTAACGACGATAACCCTTGCACTCTAAACCACCATCTCGAATCTATAAGATCTAATTCCGTCAAACTCATTATGGAATCACCCATAGAGTTATACTGACGTATAGCCCTTACACCTCGAGTCTTCACAAAGCTCCATTTTTGATTCACGACCTAATGTTATTTGGAATCGATGTGGTTTTCGGATATCCAAATATGGAAACCCGATCCCGGTCTCATCGAAATCCAAAGCGTGCCTTTTAAGTCCAAGTTGTTTTAAAGGTTTTTAAAACAATTAAATTCAACTATCTATATACACATAGAATGGATAATTCACAAATCACAATTGATAATCAACATTATCAAATAATAGGTAATCCACATTATCAATATCACAATAGATAATCCATATATCAACATCCTAATTGATAATCTTTGTAATCATCACACATCCATACTTATCTCATTACTGAGATCACAAAGCATTCAAGACAATCAATGCCATCCATTCATACATAAGCAACGATTTACTCATACCATAATATAATTAATTTAATATGAATTAAATTAATTATGTCCATCTCTAATTAATTTAAAATGAATTAAATTAGTTACTTCCTAATTAATTTAAAATTAATTAAATTAATTACCTTCATCAAAATAAATCTTGCTTAGTTATTCATTAATTAAACCAATTAGTTAATCATCATCCTAATTAATCAACCTTGATTAATTAACTCTTAATAAAATAATTAATCCTTAATTATTCTCATTGATCATATCAATTAATGAACCTTAATTAATTTCTTCCATAAATTAATTAACTAAAATTAATTACATTATTTCTTAATTAATCAACTTAATTAAATATAAATAGTAATTAATTATTATTAATTACTTTTCAATTATTTTTAATTACTTTAATAAATTCTTTGATTTATTACACCAAGTAATTAACCTTTAATTACTTTATCAAGTCAATATCCATTTAAAAATTACTTCCAAATCAGTAATTACCTTATCTCAATTACTCCTGTAATTCATCAATTACTTACCTTAAGTAATTAGCCTTACCAAAACTTGTTAGGTAATAATAATAATTAATCATTTATCAAGTGACTATTCTTAATTAATTAACAAATTGATTAATTTACTTGATCAAACTCATTTCATAAACAAAATTGAGTAATTCATTCCTTAATACTCATTAACTAAATTAATCTTTAATTAACAGATTAATTATTTCATATATTAATTAATAATCCTCAATTATTAATCAGTTATTTAATACAAAGTAATTAATCACTAATTACTTTTATAATTAATTAATTAACCTTAATTAACTAATTAATCAACTCTTAATCATTAATTAATAAACCTAATTATTAATTAACAATCTTAATTACAAATTAATTAACCCATAAATAAAAATAATTAATTCTTAATTATAATTAATTAACCTTAAATAAAAATAATTAATTAATCCTTAATTAACTAACATTATATTTTAATAATCCTTTAATTATTAATTAAGAAAAACCCAATTAAAACTTAATAAAACCTTTATTAATTAATTACTATTTAACTAACCCTTAATTACTTAATTAATAAGTAATTATAATTAAATTAATCAATTGTCATTAATCTAAATTATCAACTTAATTAATAGTTAATTAAATAAATAATTATACTTAATTAATTACTTAATTAACCCCTTTTAAATTAATAATTAAATAAATGAATTAACTTAAAGTTCTTTAATTAATCAACTAATTACAAATTATTAATACTTAACTAATTATTTTAAGATAAAACATTATCTTAAATAAATCATGAAATCTTTATTTAATTAAATTAAATTATAAAGAAATCGTTAATTAATTTCCTTTAACCATTAATTAACAATTCCTAATTCAAGTTAATAAATTATCTTAAACTTTAATTGTAAATTTATAAATCATTTCCACTAATCAATTTATACTTAAATTCTCTTTATATTCCAAAATAAGATTTGAAATAATATTAAGACTGTTACTTAAGTTATTTAAAACATTATACAAATTTATCCATAAAAATAATTCAATTTCCATAAATTTTAATTTAACTTAAACTTTTTGAAAGTTTAAAACTTATTTATTTTAAATTTCAAATCTTATTAAGCATTTCCATTTTGATTCAACCTATACACATGAATCTAAAAATTTGATTTAAAATTTTAAAACTGTTTCAATTTAAAAAAAAAATTAAAAACAGTTAAGTTTTAAAACTAACTGTTAAAAACATAATAGTAATCTTCTGTACATAATCCATAGCCCACACGAGCTACAACCCGAGCCGCAACCAAAATTACTCGTGTTTCCCCTCGAGTTTCCTCCCCTATTACCCGAGCTCAAAACCAGAAGTACAAATCAAACAAAACCCATCCCACTGACAACACCGACCTCCGTGCAACCTGCGCCGATGCCGGCTCCCCTCCAACCAACGTCAACACCTCCGACACTCCACTCCTACAAACGTTCACGACCAACCCTTCATCACTTCCCACCTTGATTCGAAATCGAGTGCTCAAGTTGGTCTGAACCCAAAATCAACACCAGCAAAACCCCAAATTTCCACGACTCCGATCAACTACAAAAGCCACCACTCCGGCCATGGTCCACTGACCCACCATGCTTCCCTCACTCCAATTTTCACCTCACTCGATTCAAAGATGAAGACGCCGTGGTTCATTTTACAGCTAGCTTCCCAAACTAGGTTTAAAATCAATTTGAGCAAATTCAAAACTTCTCAGTGATTTAAAAATTTATTAACCATTTTTACTACACTTACTGATTCAATCCTTAACTCCATCAATAATCTTAATCATTCCAGATGCATAAATCAATTGATTTTTGCAAAATCCTAATATCCAGACAATATTCATATTCTTACACCCTACCTTACTTAAAATCCTAAATTTGATTTTAAAAATCCTAAACTTTAGAATAGATTCAAGTTGTAAACTTGAAACTGTAAACTTAAGTAACAAAATTTGTCTTGTTTAAAGGAATTTTTATAATGATTTCATTTTTCAGATGAGTTGCTAAATCCTTTTACTTAAATTCATTTTTAGTATTAAATCTAAGATTTCACAACATTCAATGTTTAAAGATCACAAGCTAAATGAAATCAGAGGAAGAACAACTTGGAATTTGTTTAAACATGAAAATCTTGTGACAGAAACAGGAAGGCAAGATAGGTAAAACATACACATTTATTAACAGTCAATTTAATTCAGAATTCTGCTGTTATAACAATGCAGAGCATATTCAACCATAATTTTTCAAGCAACAAGATTTACTTTAAATTTTAATAAAAAGGTTTATTCACCTCAATAAGAAGTACAGTGCAGAGTTATGAAGAAGAACGGGAAATTGCAAAATGCTTTGAATCTTGAAGATGATCCCCTTTTTTTTGAAACAGAAAGCTCCAAATTGCTTCAATAATTTGTTTCAGGTTTGCATGCATATGAATAATTTGGTGTAGACATGGATAATTGCAGATCTCAATTTATAGCTTGCATGCATTTGAAAACATGATGTAGACTTGCAATTTTTGGAAAGTGTTTCCAGGATTTGATAACAGAATGGGTTTAAACTATGATACTTCAGGCTTTTGGTAAACAGAGAGTAAATGTTTCAGGGTTTTGTTTGATCAGGTTATAGGGTTTAGGCATAAGCAGTTTACAGAGTTGAATTGCATTTGTTTTGGAGGAAATGATAACAGGCTTTGAGCATAAGGTTTTGATTCATGTATTTTCTGGCTTAGATTTTGTTTTTGAGTTTGAGGGATTTCAGAATTCATTTGAACTTGAAGAGGTTTCAGATTTAAGCTTTTGAGGATTTTCTTCTGATTTTTGAAGAGTGAAAGTTTAGCATGGATAATCAGGTTCTCTTAGGAATGAATAAAATGTTTAAAGAAAAAGAAAGTGAAGAGATAAGATGTTTATATAAGCAAATTTTCATATTTTATAAATTAAAAAGAAAATTAGAAATAAATGGACACATGTCTTTTTACTTACACAAATGTTTTACACTTGTTATCATAGTGTTTTAAAACTTAACACATGTCAAATAAAGTTTGTTTTATTTTAAAAGAAATTTTAAAAACCCTTTTAAATAAATTTCCTAATTACTAATATGCTTCTTAAATTTAAAAATACTTTTCTAAACAAATACACTTATACATTTATAAATGTATGCTAATTTATATAAAATACAATCTTTAAAAAGAAATGAAACCAAATAAAATTTAAATAAAATTATATACAACATTTCAAACTTATTTTAAATACTATTTTAAAAAGCCTTTGTATTTATTCTTTAGTAAATAAACACAAATCAAATTTTTTTAGATAAACTTCTATAAAAGAAAAATAAAACAAAATCTTATTTCTAATTAAAATATTATCTATATTTTCTAAAACCAAATTATATATATATTATTTATTTTAAATATGAATGTATACCTTTAAATTCAAATTTATATTCATTTTCAAAGTCAAATTAAAAAATCAAATCTAAAATAAATTTAAATAAATATAAACATCTATTTTTAAATAAGCACATTATTATTTACAAATAATATATCCTATTTTAAAATCAATTTAAAATACACAGATTCAAATACACAGATATAAATGCATTTTAAACACACTTATAAATTTTGAAAACAATATACCAGTTTATAACCATAATTAAAATATTATATCATATTTCTTGGTTAATTATCTTTGAAAATAACAATTTTATCAATTTTAAATAATTTAAATTAGAGATTATCAACATTTTAAACTCCTGGAAATTCCGGGATATTACAGTAATTATTAATCACCTTTGATTAATTCATTCAGTGATTAACTACCCTTAATTACTTTATTAAATAAATTAATTACTCCTTAATTAATTATCTTAATTAATCCCTTGATTAATTACATAGAGTAATTAAACTCAAATTACTTCCATTATTAAATCACCCTTCAATTAATTACATCCAGTAATAATCCATTAATTACTTCACTAAGTAATTATACTTATCAAATTCTCAAGAGGTTTATTTTTTAAATAAATTAAACTTAATTAATCAACTTAAAGTAATCAAATTTATTTAGTTAATTACCTTGAGTAATTAATTGCTTTAATTACTTTCATTAATTAATTATTCATAAACAATTCCATAAACGATTATCCTTAATTAATTAATCTAATTAATTATCAAAATTAATCATATTAATTAATTATTAAATAATATCAAGTTAATGACCTTCATTAACTATTAACAATTCTTTAATTACTTTACTTAAGTAATTAACTTAAATTAATTATTATTAATTACAAATTAATTTATCCTCAACAACCCAGTAATTAATCTCTAATTATTTAATTAATTAAGTTTTATATGTAACTTAATTAATCTTGAATTACTTGATTAATTAATTCGTAATCACTAATTAAAATCTAATTTTATTTAATTAATGATCTTATTTTCAAATTAGTTAATCTTAATTAATTAACTTCAACCTTAATTAATTAATTCAAATCATTTAATAATTAAATTAATTAATTAATCTTTAATTACCATAATAATTTAATTTATCCCAAATCATTTAATCTTAATTAACTTTAAGGTAAAACATTTTCTTATTAATGATTTAATTATCATTCACAAACACATTTGAAAACATTTTACATTCATCTTTCAAATTTCATTTCAAACATAAAATTTAAAATGAAATAATTTTTAACTTAACAAAGTTAAAAAAAGACATACTCATCTCATAAAGGAATTGACAAGAGTTTTAAAACCCGATTCATTTTAAATTCAAATTATTTTAAAATACATTTTAAACAATTTAAGTTGTTTAAAAAAATTTAATTTATAAAACTTAATTAAAATTTTTAAATTAGGATACAAACTCAGTTTTGAATCCATACTGTAAATTTTAAAACTCAGTTTTAAAATTTTAAACCACATACAGGTTTAAACCTGTAACCAATATTTTACCCGAGCCATCTTCAAATGCCTTCGAGCCAAAACCAAAATGCTTTGAGTCAAAGTTCGATTTACTCAAGAATTACTAAAGTCCAAAAACCCTGCAACGCAAAAAACTCAATAGACACAACCACTGCACCGTACATATGCACGGTGGCTTCGACCCTCTCCGGTCATCACCGTTTGCCCTCACTACATCGGCGAACAACACCGCAACCCATCACGATCATCAGATCGTGACCATCAACTCGAAATCGAATTCAAGTGTTTTATCCAAACCCGGAGCCACAAGAGCAATCGCCTGAAAACGACTCATCAACTCTTCTTCGACCATCAGAGTGATAGTGCCTCCGGCAACAACTTCGTCTATACTCCCGCTCCCCTTTCCCAGAGTTCCATCGAACTCGATCAACCAGAGGATCCGCGATGATCAAAAACTTCTGAATTACTCGAAACTAGGTTTTAGAATAAATCCGACCACCCACCACCACGTCGATAGCTTACTCACCCTTCTGACAATTTTCCCATCATCGCCGATCATTCAACTATCATCTCTGGAAACTACAACCTCCCATATCCTTAAGATCATAAAAAACATCCAAATTTACATTTTCAGTTCAACCCATAACTGCTCCCTCAAAACTTAACTAAATGATTTGATTCCTCTTTTAAAAATCAAGTTTTAGCTTAAGCATTTGATTCATATACCTGAATCCATAAATCATGGTAGTTGAAATTTAACTTATTTAAGTTTGCACTATTGTTTTATTATTTCCAGAGGCAATACAAATTTTTTTTTACTTAAACAAATTTTTAAACTTAAATCTATGATATAACAAACATACATTGTTCAAGACTTAAATCTTAACAAAGATTTGAACAAGAGTGAGTGAATTTTGATTAGAATTTGAACTTGGAACTAGAATCAGAGAAAACACACAGTCACACAGCAATGCACACACTAAACACTCATATATACACACAGAGATATACTTATAAATGCATTCACAAACATACTTGATTTTAGAGGTAAGCATGCAACATAATTATATACTTAAACTATTTAAATTGTGATGTTACTCACCTTAAAAAGATGATGAAGAACAGAGCACAGATTTGAAGTTGCTTTTGAAACTTTTAAAATTGAAATGCCATATCTTCATTGATTTAAAAAAAAGCAGTTGCATGCAGAGATGGTTTCATCTCAGGTTGATGAAAATGAACTACAGGCAGGCTTTTGAAGATGATTCCAGATTAAAGAAAATGTATGTAGCCTTTTGATTTAAAAACTGCATGCATGCTTAATCTTGCTTCAGATTTCAAGTTGAAATAAAAATGCACAGGCTTGAACAGATTGAAGAAAATGAACTACTGGGTTTTTTTGCATTATGATTTGAGGATTTATTTACAGGTTGATCATTTGGTTTCAGGTTTGAATAAAAGTGAAAGCCTTTAAATTGAAAATGCTTTGCATATTTTGTTGTTCTCAGGTTTGGAAAAATGCAGATGCTCAGGATTAAACATGCAGGCTTTTGATTTATATCTGGTTTGAGGAGAAATTTTCAGATTTTGGATTAGAACATGATTTTGGTTTGGAGGAGTTTGGTTACTGATTTGTTTTGAATTTTGATTCAGCTGAAATTTTTCTTAGCTTTTGAATATGAAGATTAAAAAAAAAGAAATGAGAAGGAAGAAAACATGTTTATATAGGCTGAAATTTAATTTTATAAAAATAAAAGAAAAACTAAATATATAAAATGCCACTTGTTTAGATATTCAACATTTGTCATTTGAGTAGATTATAAATTTTACACTTGTTAAAAAGAAACCTTAGGATAATAACACATGTCTTTTGAAATTTTCTATCTATTCATAAACGTAAATTAGAGTTTTTATACCTTATTTACATATATATATACTTGAATTTCTTTTAAAGAAAATGTTATAAACAAATTATGTATAAATGAGAGCTTATCCAAATATTTTAAAAATGTTTATTCTTTTGAATTTCAAAATTAATTCTAATTCAAATCCATCTCAAATTTGAAAATCAAATTTAAAGCCAATAACATATTCAACTTGACATATCAATTCTATTTTTATTAAAATCTATTTATCTATACATTTATTAATATTGTTTGAAAATAACACATTTATCAAATTTAAATAATTTATAAAAGAAATTGTCTTATTATTGATAAATAACTTATATCACTTAAAGGAATTAATGTTTTATATGTAAATTGTATTTTAAATTTCTATATAAAATTTCAAATCATACTTATCAAGTAATATTTAAAAGAAATAAAACAAACTTTTTATTTAATTTTAAACTTAAGCTAAGATATAATTTTAGAAAAATAAACATTTACCTTAACTATTTAAAACTATATAGCTATTTATTAAATTTCAAATCAAAGCTTATCTATTTACAATATATACAAATGTGTATACATTATAAATAGAAAACATTTTATTAGCTTTTAAAAGATAAAGTTCACCAATTAAATATTTATTAAAGGAAGATAATTAAATCAATTCAAATCTTATTAATAAAGATTATCAAATTAATTTAATTTTTAATACAGTTTATTAAATTGATATTGCCCAAAATTCCGGGTCATCATATTCCTTCCCCCTTAAAAGAATTTCATCCCCGAAATTTAAAAGTAAAGGTAATTTGATAATCTCATTAAAAAATTTAATTTAAATTGGAAGCATATATTATCAACCATATGCTAACAACCATAGCAACCAATTTACTTAATCAAACAAATCTAACTATCCAGAAAAAATTATGAATAGAACTTTCTGGAGTTTTCCAAGTATAAATACCGGGATACCCGCTCTAGAGAATTCAAACTAGCTATACTGCTAAGCTACAGAGCTCCTACTCATCTAGATCTACCAAACTAAATAGGATATCAGACCACACTCAAGTCTGACTCAACAACCAAATCTCCCAGAACTGCTGGTTCCAAAACTAGAGATAGATCTTACACATACTCCCTCAGAGATACGTGAAACACGCTGAATCTCAATTATCCAAACTAGCAATTCAATCCTGAAAACCAAACACTTATCCTCACAAGAATGCAGAAAAGATCCAAAATATATCGGAGCTAGCTCCCAGCCTTACCAAAACTTATAGCTCCTTTGATCAGATAAACTTATTCAAAATCAAATCTACGACTTCGGAATCCATATTCCTCTATTTCTTATCCTCAAAACTCTTCGAATGATCCTGGGCTGCCTATATCCTTTCTGATCAGCTCAACCTTCGCTGATGCCTCTAAAACAAACTGGACTAAAACAACCTAACACAATGATCTCCTCAAGATCAACCAAGATCAAGAACACCAACTCTACTCTACAAACATCAGAAGAAAACTAACTTCTCCTATCTGGAATAGACAAACATATGCACTTCCAAACTGCTTTCGCTGCACAACAATGATTTGGAATAGATGAAAATGCTGATGATGAACATAGGCATGGACAAGACAACACATTCCAGAAATATAGTTCAACAGATCCATAAAGAAAACTCATAAGTTCCATTAAAAACTGAGCTGCTTCACCAAACTCTATCTCTAATTGAACCATCGGTACAACCCCTGGAATCTTAGTTGATAAGAAAACTCAATCTTCAGATGCTAGGTCAAGCCTCTGACTTCCCTGAAACATCCGAAAAATCTCTGACAAATCAAGAGAACACTCAAAATGTCGCAAGTCACTTTTGCGGTCAATTCCAGACTAATATCCAAAGAAAACTGTTCTCTCTTTACCAATCAGAATAGCTTATGCTTATCTAGCCAATCCATCGAAGGAAAGGATCTACTCTGCTGCTTCTGAACTCCACTTCTAGAAAATTGCCCAGCCATATAACCTCCTTGCCGGCATACAGAACACCTCCGAGCTGCACTACTGACCCAGATGCCAAAGACTTCCTATCCAGAAGCTCCTCGAGAAACTTGGGCCTCAAAGCCAAACATAACACCCTGTTGAACCCAGCCACAACACCGAAGCAGACATACTTCCTTAAACTTGTTCCAAAGAAGCATCTTTGGAAACAATCCATAGTCACCGCGGCCTTTTCAAAATAATTTATACTTTTAATCCCAGAATATAATATCCATTTCAACATCATATAAATATGATATCATTTCCATTTTAAAACCAAATCAATATGATATCCTTTTTATTTCAAAATATATCTTTTTCCAAAATCATAGTACTTTCAAATCTATATACCTTGAACCTCATAGCTTTGAAGTATAACTTCGAATACTTAAATGGTTTAAATATTAAATTACTTTATATATTAAAATAGCTTTTTAAAATTTCACAAATAAATTCCAAATACCGATTTGAACCTCCAATTAAACGATTTCAATTTCCATATAATTCAAAGCTTTAATTATTCAATATTTCAAAACTAATTTTTATAATTCATATATATATATATATATATACACACACACAGACACACCAAATTCTCTTCACTATTATTTAGTTTTGAAATATTTCCTTAATAAATCCAATATCCTTTAAATAAAACTTCAAATTCAATAACTGAATATTCCTCAATTTATTTAGATTTCATACAATTCACATAAATCACCTTAAACCCGAATTAAGCTATAAAACCATATTCCTTTAAAATCTCAATTTCAGTAAGTTCCAAATGGATTCTTATTAACTATAATTCCTAATTAGATAAAATCTCAATCAATTTCAAACTATCCCTCAACCTTGATTTATAAAAATCAATATAAACTCCAAATTAAAATATAATTTAAGTAAATACTTATCCATATTATATTTCAATAAAATCAAACTTTATTATTAAACTTATTTTATATTTTAAATAAATTTTATTCACATCTTAAATCAAGAATTAACCATATATAAAAGAAAATTTATAAAATATCCAAATCAATATCTCAAAAATCGTATGTTTATTTACAAACCATAGAAATCCTTTCAAAATATTTATATATATATGAACCACGGTGTCTGTGTATAATTCTCTATCCTATGGTCAAGTGATACGAATATTTATCATTTCAATCCGTAATTTAAAATAAAAATACGGTTATATATCATTTCAAACCGCAATCCCGAATGAAATAAAGTGCATAACAATTTGCAGTTTATAACAATATAAAATACAACATCCATTGATCCAATATCAATCATCAACCATTAATCACAGTCATCATCCAATTCAATCAATACCATCAATATATAACGGATAATAAACAACAGGCATCAACTAGCGGTTTATATTCAAAAATAAATTAAATGAAAATTTAACTGGTAGTTTATATGCAATAAATAAATTAAATAACAACTTAATTCAATAAAATTCAATTTAACTAGGATAATGATTAAAAATATGCCAAACAATCATAAATAAATTTCTAATCACATCCTAAATAAACTTAATAAACATAAGAAATTTTAGAAGTTGTGAGTGGGTTAAAACACTGACCTTTTGAATTTGAATTGAATTTAAATCCAATTTAAACCCAAAAATTGGACAGTCTCAGAATCCGTCCAAACCACACCAAAATCTTCGGAATTCCAATACGAACCTAGTGGAGAAAACCGTGCGTGAAACGGACTTCGTATGTAAAAGTTATTCGAGTTAAAATATTCGAATTTGAAATTAAAATAAAACAAACTAACATCTCACCGTACACATCACCTGCCCACTATCCATCAGAGACCAAAACACGCGGCTTGTAAACAAACTCCGATCCTTCAAGACCCAACTCGATCATCATCTGTGCCACCGCCTATTCACCACCGATGCTATCCCCTGGCCAGTTGCGGCCACAACCTGCCGCTCGTCGCCCCCACATGGTGGCCTCGATTGCAGCCCAAAACCGGCCGCCGCCTTAAAAAGCTAAACCCTAGTTGATTTTTTTTCTCGATCTAACCATCAAACTTCCAAGCAAACACCACTGATACGCTCCCCTCGACGATCTCTACGCAACCCCCAAACGATTTGATGATCTGTCGCAGTCGATTACGATACAACGGACGGCCGAAGATTGATTGGCGAATTTTTGACAAACGGTGTATCGATTTAAAAAATGAATCACGCCATAAGATTATGCTCTTCGAGAGCTTCGATATATAATTTTTCTGAATTTATTTGAGGAGTTTGAAATTTCTGCTTTGATTGGATCTATAATTTGTTCGTCTGCCATTGAGCCGGAGAGATGGTTGAATTGTACCTACAGAAAAATAAGAAATAGAGGCAGGCTAGGGTCTATAATAGGGTATTTATAGACAAAGCTGAAATAGAATGGATCGGATCGATTGGTCATACGCGCGAACGACAAAGTAGCCCAAAAATCCTGTTTCGACTCCGGAACGAAATTTGGTCAATCCATATATCAAATAGATGTTTTAAAATATTTTAAACTCGATGGAACAAGTTTCAAGTCCAAATTTCATCGTACAAAGAAGTTATGCAAAAATCAAAATTTTCCAAATTGATTACAAACGATTTCAATTTTACTGATTTCAAGGCGTTTCGAGTCCGTTCGATCAAACGACAAGCCCGATCGCTATGAAAATTGAAATCCTACAATAGTTCACCGTTACGGATATGATGAAACTAGTTTTGTCAAAATACGAGTCAGTGGCAAAAATGGTTATTTTTACATTAATTAAGTAAATTAATAATTAATTAATTAAATCCAATTTTTAATTTCCATTCTATTATCGACAATTCCATCAAATTTAACTTTCTCAATCATTTACAACGATTTAAACAAATTTAAATGTCAATTTAGAGTTGATAAATTTATCAATTTCAGTGTTAACCTCAATTTCATTTAATTCAAAATTATAAATTTAATTTCCAAAATTTCTACTTAATTTACTTTTCATTCTTATTATTCAATTTATTATCCAACGGATGAAATTAACATTGGTTCATGGTTTATTTCATTATTATTCTCAAATTTCATTTCAATCTCAATAACGCAAAATTTAATATTAAATTTCATTAAATTTCAATTAATCCAATTATTGAATTTTAAACTTCAATTAAGTTAATAAATCTTGCTTTCTATTCTTTAAATCAACCAATTGTCATATTATAAATAGAGTTAGCATTATTTTCAATTAATTCCTCAATTTATAAAAATATAATCTTAAATTGAGATTCATTGCAATTTGTTACAAACTTGATTTAATGGTCTACATAAATGTTTACTTTATAATAATCGTTGCCACTAAACCTTAATCATATTTGTATGAGTTATCATTTCCAAACAATTACATACGGAACATTGATTTTTATCCAATCACTGTTTATTCATTATTAACTCATTGATTAATCCAATATTTACATTTACTTTTCTTATATTAATTTATTACCAAATATTCCTATTTACCATCAATTATAACCCAAATAGTTGTTTCAATCAATTGGGATTGCACTGAATTAATTATTTATTAGTTTACATTTCATTCCCTTTATAAATTCATTAACAAATTACAAATTTCCTTTATTGATGCATCACTTACATTCATACCTAATTACATTATTTTTATCCCATTACACTAATATATGCCTATTTACCTCTTAATTTTAATAAATATTCCATTTCTATATGTGTACTTCTAGAAATTGTACACATTAATTTAGGTTTAAATCCAATTAATGAATTTACCTTAATTCCATTCTTATACCATTTTATTACTTTACATACATTACGTATTAATTCACCAATAAACATACTTTGAACCTATTTCCCAATTCACCAATTTACTACCTTAAAATAAATTTACGCTTCTATTAAATTTACATCCACACTTCTGTTACTACATTTATTTTCATTAAAGTAATATTTGATTATCTTTATTTGTAATTTGTGAATTAACTAGTAACAACCATTTGTCACCATTATACCCCTTATAATACTTGTATGTTCATTCTCCCCAACCAATTACCACCTATTATATTATAACTTTACAATTTTAAATAAATTCATTAATTGTCATTTCATTCATCCTATTAATTATTAACCTTAATTAGCATTGTTACGTTTTAATTCACTTATTATTTCATTGATAAGTTACAAAGATTTATTTCTCCAAAATATTAAATCACAAAGTCTTATTTAATTTACCATTGCTACATTTCCTTTTTAACGTTTTCTTCATTATAAATTATAAATTTTTTATTTCTTTCTCAATTTAATTACAAAGATCCAAATAAATTAACCAATTATATCAATTAAAATTTCCGGGTCGTTACACTCTCCCCCACTCAAAACTTTCGTCCCCAAAAAGGAAAAGAAGGGAAAGAAGAATTAAGAAATCAATATAACTTACTTAAAATATTAAATTTATAAACAAAAAGTTTTACAAAATTAATTAATTTAGATAAAATATACAAATTTATAAGCATTAAATCTTTTTTACTTAAATTAATAAAGTTTGGAAAAACATTTTTAAAATATTTTCTAAGTCCAAAATATACGAAATTTTTTGGCAGAGTCTCCTTTGTACGGGGAGGCTCGAGAGAAAATATAATATAAAAAAAAACAATATACAACATTTATTTTCCAAAATAATATATATCCCAACCCGGGAAAAGTAATATAATAACGCTATAAATCGTAATCCGAAACGTACCTACTTGTCGGGCAATTTACGCTTATTTCATGAAACCAAAAGCAGTAGCAATTGCTTCCATAACCTGTATTTCTCTTATATAATCCAAAAGGTTAATAATTATATAAAATGAAATATTTAAAGTTGTTTCAACCATAAACGAACAAATCAATACAACAACAATCACTTGCAATGAGGCATAGAACCATCATAAAGAATCAATACAAACAATTATTCATTCATATTAAACAAACAAATGTTAGTTCAGGCTTAGACACTTTTAAATTGTATAGAATGACAAATAACTATTAAGCATACCATTTACTCAACGGTCTTGGACAAAACTGAATAGATTATTCATACATCCGAACAATTTTAAAGTATCCTTGCCTAAACAATCATAAACCAAACAAACAATGATTTCAAACAACAGATTAAGTTTATTCTTATTAATTCCATTCATTTTCATTTATTGCTTGCAATTATTCATTTTCATTTATTCAGGTCATGTAAGTTTCTTTTTATTGCATTACATTTATGCATTTCTCAATTTCATTTATTTGTCTAGTGCTTACATTTCTATTATATTTAATTATAGTAACATTTTAATTACAACTTAATTTTATAACTCTATAACATCAATTCTTATAAATAAAAGCAATTTATCAAACTCTTTCATTACCTACTTTTACTTGTACAATTTCTATTACAATTTCTTATTAAACAATTCAACTATTAATATTCGGTAAGTTATATATATGTTTTTAAGGATGTAATTGAAAGTTATACAAGTTTATTCTATTTCCTTTAATTAATTTAGTGTTCAATAATAATATCTTTTGTCTTACAGGCTACACATTTCGATTTCTTTTAGTTTCCTTTATAACCTAGCATTAAATCTTCTTATTTATCAATGGTTTCAAATACTCATCTTAAGTCAAGATGCTTTACTTACTATCCATCTTTTCTACTTATTTAGTTATAAATAACTTTAAACGTTAACTTAATTCTTATTGTAATTAAAGGTTCTAATTATTAATTAGTTACTTTCCATTTCACTATAATAATTGAACTATTAATTAACGGAAACTTAAGAACTAAATACCGGGTTTAATTTCATATCATTTAAAATAATAGATAAACGTATTTATACATCCAATTATATTCAAACAATTAAATGTTTATATTTGTTTATCAAAAATAAATCTACAGTAGAACTACTACAGTGGCCTTCCCACTTTGAAACTCGAAAATGAATGTCGATGATGCATGCACTCATCACCGAAATTATTTTCCAGCGGCGGAGAGGGGAGTACAAGAGTTATTTCTTTCCAAAGTTTCTTTAAAACAACTCTTTCAAATCATATTGAAATATTTATATTAGAAAATACTTCTAAAATATTATTATTATATACCAAAATCATTTGAAAGAAATGTGACGACCGCGCATGACTCCCGCACATAAACAAGGGAATGGTGCGCTGAAAAGCGTGCCAGGCAGCCATGGACGATCATCAAGGTAAGATAAAACAGAAGAATCTATCGTGTTACTCACAGCGCATGGATAAAATACAATAGATAAATATATATATATAGTGAAGCTCCAAAGAACGGAATCATATCATATAAGCTTCATAGTAGTTTATTACATCAATCTGAACAGTCAATACAATCAAGCCTCACTACATATCACTCAGAGTATCGACAAACAGCGGAACATCCAGTACATATAGTAAGAAAATAATACGCAAAAGCCTCCAGCTCGCCTTCATCATCAACAGCGTCAATCACTAAGAACGGCACCTGTCACCTGCTACCTAGTCTGCCCATCCCAACATGGATGAACAACCCAAGGTAATAAGAGTTGAACATAAAACCTTGAGTCAGACAACAGTCTTAGTGAACGGTAAATTAACTACCAACATACCAAAAGAGCATAAAGGATAAAAAGGAATAGGAACCCAAACATCCCACTCCACCTCTTTCTATAGTGATAGCCCCAGATGCACTAAGCAGAAGCAAGCATAACAAAGTAGACAATTAAAGTAAAGCAATAATCACTCGAGTCAAGGGCGATGTTTTCCAAATACAAACCCCCAAGGCCTAAACCAAGATCAGATAAGCACCCAGAAAACATCGCTCTTGAGTCCGAATGACGATACAACCAAACATCCATGACTCTGGCTATCACTGTTATCATTGCTTCGAAACCACCTTTAATTGAATGACCGGCACATTCTTTCAGCCGTAAGTCAAGGGCTAATGGTAACCCCGGTTCTAGACAAACTCCGCACGCCGTCGCAGCCCGTGCCTAGGACTTACCTACTCTGCCCAGAGTACTCGACCACCTACCTGTAGTCTTTTGGGTGTCCCGACCACCTACCTGTAGTCGTTTGGGCGCCCCATGTACTCTTGCTTTGAGTTTACTAGAACCTTCAACAATGATGAAATCCAAGCCTCCTAGTCATCCTCCTCGATGACTACTCTCATACTAGCCCAAGCTACCTCTTGAGCAATCCATTATCAACCAACTTGAACCATCCCTCGAGTTATCAACATGCTTTGGATGATCCCGTCTGGATTAAACCAAGCTCTCACATCACGCTTTTCTCCATCGCATCATAGCAAAGTCCATCATCTCAACATCATGCTTTACTTCCTCTAATTATAGCAAAGTCCATCATCATCGAATCTATCCATATGAGCTTCATCACCCGCTTCATATGCCACAAGCAGCTTTCACCATTCAAGAGCCTTTCCTCTTAGCTTTTGAATCGTCTTCGACCAACTTGTCCAAATCAACTACTAGCTAATTTGAAACAATCAAATCAATCATAAACCCAAACATTCAACATTCAAACAAGATCTAATAAGAAATTATACAAGAAAATGGCAATTTGGTAATTAAAGTGTCCAAATCTAACAAGCATGAATAATAGGCAAATGTCTCTACAACTTGATGAATAAACTAATCTAAGTTAACATGTAGCAAAATGGGTATCAAAACTTCATAGTCAATGGATCTACATGCAGACTTAAGGAAAATGCATGAAATCTCTATCTTTAACACATAAACAAGCCACCGAACCAATATACTCCTTTGGGTCCGTGTGAGAGATAACTACCACTCACCAAAACACCTAAACACCTCAAAAGATAACAACTTCAGATCTGGACAGCGAAGAACTAAGCTTGATCCGGCAAAATCTCGCTTCAATCGATGAAATCTCTCTTTGAAGAATGTAGATCTTTAACTTTGGATCTTGGATCTTCAACCTTGATCTTCAATCTTGGATGGATGTAAGCACTAGATTTGAGTGGAGAAAAGAAGTGAAGAAATGTTGTAGTCGAGCTCTCAAAATGACATCACTTCGTCACTTCAAAATCCGATGCCAAAAAGTGAAGATAGACTGTGTATTTATAGGCTCGCTCTTAGGTCGCTCGCCTTTAGGTCGTCCACGACCTACCAATGTCCACGACCTACGACCTAAAGATCCCCCATCTACCTAAGGACCTATCGGTTCAAACCTATGCACGACCTAAAACATACACGACCTAACCCCTTAAGCCTTCATGCGGCCTACTACAGGAACGACCTAACGAAACAAGCTAATGCTCGACTTAACAACCCTCGCGACCTACGACTCATCAGGGAAAACGGCTTAGCGTCCTACGACTTAACCACTTTACGACTTAACGACCTAAGTCTTAACACGTTAATCACTAGGTCGTAAACTCCACTAACTCGCTACAACTACTAGCTCTTCCCAGTCCCTAAGTTGTTCAACCGACCTATCTACTAACCAACGACCTAAGCCATTATGCGACCTAACATAAATCGCTTACGACTTAAGCCTTAACACCTACACGCGACCTAACTCTCTTAGGTCGTTAACTATATTTTAGGTCGTCCAAATTCTTAAGTCGTCTATTCCTTAGGTCGGTCAATCCCCTAAGTCGTTGGCTTCCCTAACTCGTTAGCTACCTTAAGTCGCTCACCACCATGTTGTTAACTCGTTCTAACACTAACACGCTAACTCGTCCAAACTTATAGGTCACTCCATTCCTTAACTCGTCCACGACCTATCCCTTAACTTGCTTAAAATACTTAGGTCGTTATTCCTATAAGTTGCTCCACCCAACCTAACTTCCATACGACCCAAGCTACCCACGACTTAAGCACCACACGAGTTAACTTTTTACACGACTTAAACTCTGGACGAAATACTTAATACGAACGACCTAATTACAATTATTTTACGATTTATCGACTCGTAAAATACGGGTCGTTACATTCTCTCCCCCTTAGGAATTTCGTCCCCGAAATTCCAAACAAACAAGAGCAATCATAACTATTCTGAATGCCTACCATCCATAGCAATCAACAAACCATGCATCCAATTAGTAGCCTAGCACGCAGAATTCTAATATTAGAACAAGTTACAAATTCATGAGATGTCACGACACCTTAGGGCCATACCTCGAAGAGTTCAGGATGAGCTGCTTTCATCCTCTCTTCCTCCTCCCATGTACAGTCGTTAACATCATCACTCCATTGTATCTTGAGCAACGTAATCGTTTTCCTCCTAAGATGTTTCGTGTCGGTTTCAACAACACGAAGCGGCTTACGAGGTCTCGTAACAACTGGGTCAACCTCTAAATCTTCATAGCTATCAGCAGAAACCACTGTATTCGAGTCGTGCATATACTTCCGTAGATACGATACATGAAAAACATTGTGCACGCCCGACGTCTCCTCTGGTAATTCCAACTTATAAGCGATCTTTCCAATTCACTCGATGATCGGGAATGGTCCAACAAATCTCAGAGTCAATTTCCCTTTCTTCCTGAATCGAATAACATTCTTCAGTGGAGAAATTTTCACAAAAACCATATCTCCTACGTCGAATTCCAAATCCTTACGACGCTTATCTGCATAACTTTTCTGACGGTCTTGAGCTGCCTTCATTCGTTGCCGAATGATCTCTATGCAATCCGAAGTCTGTCGAATCATTTCTGGCCTAAGTATCAGCTTTTCTCCTGTTTCCAACCAACAGGTCGGAGAGTTACACGGTCTTCCATACAGTGCCTCATATGGTGCCATACCAATACTTGACTGGTAACTGTTATTATATGCAAATTCCACCAAATGAAGATGATCTTCCCATGATCCTCCGAAGTCCAAAACACAAGCTCTAAGGAGATCTTCCAAAACTCGGTTGACTCTCTCGGTCTGACCATCTGTTTGGGGTGATAAGCTGTACTCAAACACAACTTGGTTCCCAAAACTCCCTGGAAGCTCTTCCAAAATTCACTAGTGAACAATGGGTCTCGATCGCTCACTATACTCTTCGGAATACCATGGAATCGAACTATCCACTTAACATACAACTCAGCCAATTTCGATGCAGTCCTAGTTGATCGAACATGAATGAATCTTGCACTCTTAGTCAAACGATCTACGATTACCCAAATCCCTTCATTTCCCGTTCTTGTTCTAGGTAGTCCATCGATAAAATCCATCGATATCTGCTCCCACTTCCATGTAGGAACTTCTAATGGCTGAAGCAATCCACTTGGCTTCATCTGTTCGGCTTTCACCAACTGGCAGTTCATACACTTGGAAATAAAATTTCCAACATCCTTCTTCATACCTTCCCAGTAGTAGGTCCTTTTCATATCCCGATACATCTTATTTCCACCTGGATGAATTGTCAGCTTCGAGTGATGACTTTCCCTTAGAACTTCATCTCTTAATTCATCTATATCGGGAAAAACTAGTCGTCCTTGCTTCCGAAGCCAACCCTCTCGATCGACTTCAAATCCTTTATCCTTTTCTGGGTCTACTCCAGACTCCACATCACGGATAATCTTGACAATCTTATCATCTCGCTTTTGGCTCTCTCCAACTCTTTCCACCAGAGTAGGTCTTATCGATAAGTTTGGCAACATCTCAGGTTCCAATTCACATCTAGGCCCGAAGTCAAATCCAGCCAAATACTCAAGACTCTTCCATTCTGAAAACATGGCTCCCAATTCTGCATGTCTTCGACTTAACGCATCTGCCACTGCGTTACCTTTTCCCGGAGTATAGGCTATACCAAAATCATATGATGCTAAAAACTCTATCCATCGTTGCCGCCGAAGATTCAAATCCTTTTGGGAGAAAAGATACTTCAACGATTTATGATCCGTAAACAACTCGAATCGAACTCCCAACAGGTAATGTCTCCACATCTTCAGAGCAAATACAATCGCCGCTAACTCCAAATCATGAGTCGGATAATTCCTTTCATGCGGCTTTAGTTGTCGACTTGCATATGCAACAATTTTATCCTTCTGCATTAGCACTGCTCCAAGCCCAGTACCACATGCATCGGTGTAAACCACCATCTCATCATTCCCACATGGAATAGTCAAAACAGGAGCACTCATCAGTCGCTCTTTCAGGATTCCAAAAGCATGCTCATACTTAGCATCCCATTTGAACACTTGATTCTTTTTCGTCAATCCTGTTAATGGTGCAGCTATCTTGGAAAAGTCCTTGATAAACCGATGATAGTATCCTGCTAATCCAAGAAAACTTCTCACATCAGATGCATTCTTAGGTCTAACCCAATCCTGGATCACGGCCACCTTGGCAGGATCAACCGCTATTCCATTTCCAGAGATAACATGGCCTAAGAACCTCACTTCACTCTTCCAGAAGTGACACTTCGAAAACTTAGCCTTCAGCTGTTGTTTTCGCAAGATTTCCAAAACAATACGCAAGTGCGTCTTGTGCTCTTCTTCAGTTCTGGAATAAATCAGAATATCATCCACGAACACAAGTACGAACTTGTTCAACTGATCTCTGAACACTCTATTCATAAGATCTACAAAATATGCTGGTGCATTGGTCAATCCAAACGGCATTACCAGCCACTCATAGAAACCAGACGGTGTCCTAAAAGCAGTCTTTGGAACATTATCCTTTGCTACTTTCAACTGGTGAAATCCCGTTGCCAAATCCATCTGAGAAAACACCTTAGCTTCGTGAAGCTGATCAAACAAGTCATCTATTCTCGGCAATGGATACTTGTTCTTCTTAGTCACTTTATTCAGCTCACGATAATCCACACACAACCTCAACGATCCATCCGCTTTGGTTGTGAACACAACTGGTGCACCCCATTCGGACACGCTACGCCGAATGAATCCTTTCCGTAAAAGGTCATCAACTTGCACCTTCAACTCTTGCTGTTCCCTAGGCGCCATCCGCCTAAGAGGCATCACAACAGGTCTGGCTCCTTCAACTAGATCGATACGAAACTCGATCTCTCTATGCGGCGGCAACCCTTTGACTTCATCAAAGACGTCCTCAAATCCATTCACGACCGGCATCGATGACAGTCCATCCCGTGGAACGACCAACGAATACATGAAGCTCATGAAGACGCCTTCTTCATGCTTACATCGTATCACAACCTTTCACCCTTCCACATTCTCGACTGTCACTTCCAGCCTCTCACAATCAACCATTGCCGCATACTTCCTAAGCCAGTCCATACCCAAAATAATTCCGAACCCCGCAAAGTTCAGAACAAAACAATCACAAACAAAAGAGCAATCATGACTCGACACAACTAGACCACAGCATATCATACACAAACAAGACGAACCCCCAACTGGATTAGTCACAACCAATGGTCTATCAACAATATCTGGTTCCAAACCCAACCGGCCTCCAAGTTCACTACAAACAAAAGAATGGACGCTCCAGTATCAAACAACACCCTAACTGGAACACCACAAATGGAAAGAATACCTTGAACCACCACACTCTTTCCTTTCTCTTCCACAGTAGGAGCTTTCAAAGATGATGGAACAACCCCAAAGCATAGGCTTGCACAATCTGCCTGTCTTTCCTTGGTTCTGGGCAATCCTTCTTGATGTGTCCCAGCTTATCGCAGTTATAGCACTTTCCCGGCAACTTGGGATTCTTACAATCTCTGGAGAGATGGCCCTTCTGCTGGCAGTTGTAGCAGGTCACTTCACTCCTCGGCTTCTTCTGGCCATTCTTACCCTTTTGCTGCTGCTGCTTCCTCTTCTTGTTCCCACCTTGCTGTGGTTTGGACTCCTCCTTGGTCACAGCAACAACAGATCCTTCTTTAGGAAACAAACTCTCATGTCTGAGAGCCTTCTCCACAAGCTTCTCAAACGGATCGTACAAATGATCCACCAACTGCCTCCCATGGTAACTATCCAAGCCTGTCACAAACTTCTCATTCTTCTGATATGAAGACTCAATATACGATCTATCATACTTGGACAAAGCTTCAAACTCAGAAACATACTCAAGAACTGATCTCCCTCCTTGCTTGAGCTCCACAAACTTCTTGAACAAAACAGACTTCTGAGCTGTAGAAATGAACTTAGCTTCAAATCTAGCTTGGAATTGCTCCCAAGTGATCTCTTCCTCTGGAGTATCTATGGTGATAGAGTTCCACCAATCCGAAGCTCTCCCTTGTAGCTGTCTTGATGCAAGCTTCCTCTTAGTTGCATCCTCAATTCCCAAATCGCCAAAAATCCTTTTACAAGCATCTATCCATCTCTGAACTTCAATGGTTGATTCTGTTCCCAAGAAAACCTTTCCTCCAAGAGAAGTATAGTCTTTGCACAACTTAGAAAAATCCACTGGTCTTGGAGCTTGAACTTGAACTCCAACATCTACTGATGGTCCCGAAGCTGGCATCCTTTTCATGATCGAAGTCATCATGGCCTCGAACATAGCAGCGTAATCAGCGGCCCCATCAACAGCACGGCCTTCCCTAGCAGCTGGTCTCCCTCTTCGACTCATCCTTAATATCTACAAAAAGGAATGATTAAGAACACCTTGAGAAACAACTGCATAAGGAGTTCAAATCCTTCTAACTACTATATTAGATATAGTAATCATCCATCAAAATACAATTATGTCTCTCATACGTGATTACGTCAGCGAGCGTTGGCTAAAATCGATTAACCAAAGCTCTGATACCAAATGTGACGACCGCGCATGACTCCCGCACATAAAAAAGGGAATGGTGCGCTGAAAAGCGTGCTAGGCAGCCATGGACGATCATCAAGGTAAGATAAAATAGTAGAATCTATCGTATTACTCACAGCGCATGGATAAAATACAATAGACAAATATATATATATATATATATATATATATAGTGAAGCTCCACAGAATGGAATCATATCATATAAGCTTCATACCAGTTTATTACATCAATCTGAACAGTCAATACAATAAAGCCTCACTACATATCACTCAGAGTATCGACAAACAGTGGAACATCCAGTACATATAGTAAGAAAATAATATGCAAAAGCCTCCAGCTCGTCTTCATCATCAACATCATCAATCACTAAGAACGGCACCTGTCACCTGCTACCTAGTCTGCCCATCCCAACATGGATGAACAGCCCAAGGTAATAAGAGTTGAACATAAAACCTGTAGGATCTAGATTAACCCTAGAGGGGGGTGAATAGGGTTATAGCAAATTTTCTCGATTTAAACACAGAAATAAATTGCAGAAATAAATATGCTGAAAAGTAAATCACACACAAAATTTACCCAGCTTCGGCAATCCCTGCCTACTGCTGCATTCACAGATTTCTATTAGAATTAAACAGTATCACGCTTACAAACACTCTACTAGACTCGTAGACATTTGCTCCCGCTCACAAACACTCTACTAGACTCGCACACCCTGCTCGTAAACATTTGCTTCCGCTCACAAACACTCTACTAGACTCGCACACCCTGCTCCCGCCTATAGAGTTTCGTTTACTTGCAAACTTTGCTTCCCGCCTATAGAGCTTCGTTTACTCGCAAACTCTGCTCCCGCCTACAATAGAACTTTGCAAACTCGCACACCCTGCTCACTGAACTAATTCTAACTAGACAATCTGACACTACCTAAACCCTAGGTGGTGATTTAAAAATTCTTTTGACTCGAAAAATAAAAACACAACAAAAACAAATAGCACTTAAACAACCCTAAACAAAAATTAAAAATCCCTTAAGTAATTGTGACCGGCCCAAAATACAAAAGGATATTTTTATTCCTTTTCTTTTGACTGTTTAGCTCGTTCCTCTTTCCTGTTGCTTGTGAAAATATGGCCGATCCTCTTTCGTTCCTCTTTGCGAATTAGGGTTTCTGCAAATTGCTTTTGCTCCTTGCGATTCAAACTAGGGTTGTGCAAATTGAAGTTCGCCGCTTGATACAGTTTGATCGTATGCTTTGATGCTTTTGCTTTTCCCCACGGCTCTTCAATTTGGATCGAGTTCGTTTTGTGATTTCGGTATGTAATTTATCCTTTTGCTTTTCTGATTTTAGCTTGCTCGAACTCGATGATTAATTTGCCGATGATGATTGGGCTTATATAGGATTCGAAATCCTTATTTTGCGTTTGTATAATTTCTAATTGAATTTGTCAACTGATTTACCTCGGCCACTCGATGATGCTTTGATGCTTGGGATTTATTCTGACTTTGTCACTTTCGTATTTTTCACATTCCTTGGTTGACGCGGCTTTTGAATCAATTTCGTGATGACCACGGTTTTCGTTCCTTTTTCTGTTGACTTGTTAAAACACACGGCTTTGATACATTTTTGTATCTGCAGTTTGGATATTGATGATTCCCTCTGATGCTTTGACTTTGGTCACTTTGATTTCGTATAACTTGTAGCTTGCTGTACTTTCCTGTAGCTCCATCTGTTGCAATCTTTGATGATTTATTGTAGTATGTTGTCACTGAGTTTGACTGCATGTTCATCAGTTCATATTGAACTGTTTCTTGTCATGTTCACTTGCACACTCGAGTTTGTAATCTCAGATTCATAGTGTATTTGTTGGCTGCATTGTCACTGTTTAATATTGTTTGCAACTTGACACTTGTTGTCTGCATTTCTAGTTGGATATGTTGGAGTTCCATTACTTTGTGCTTGTGCATTTCTTTGTTGGTTTAACCTGTACTTGTGGTTGCCTTCAGTAGCTTCTGGTTGGTCACTTGATTCACATGTGCACTGCCTGTTTGAAGTTGTAGCATGTCACTGTGATGTTTTCATTTTCTTGAGTTTTAACTGTGCTCGAGCTCTGTCCATACTTGCCTTTGTGGTCTTCAGTGCGTTCATGATGGTTAAATTCATTGCTGAGTTTTTTATGTAACTGCTGGCATGTTCTTGCATTGCTGTGCATACTCGTTGAACTGGTTTTCTTGTGCACTGTGCTTTGACATTGTATTCATCCCTGTTTGATCATTGAAGTGTCTGGCCTGATGCTGCATACATGTTTGTTGTATTGACATGTTGTAGCTGGTCTTTGTATTGTGACATGTTCACTTGTGACTGTTGCTACACACTGTTGTATTTGGACTTGTATCTGTAATCTTCCTCATGTATGCACATGCATATGTATGTGTGTGTGTATGCTTGTGTTGGTGGTGCACTTTGCATATGAACTTGGTTTGCACTTGAACTGTTTGTTGAAGTTTGGTCTGTGTAGTTGCAGTATTCATTATTTTGGTCGAGCTTGCATTCTTTGTTGGCACTTTTGAATGTTTACAGCTTGGTATTGAGTTGTTTAATGAAGAGGTTGAACTTTGTATGCTTATGTTGGCACTTTTGAATGTTTACAGTCTGTGTAGTTGCTGTTTTCCTTTTTTTTATTTTGATGTTGCTACTGTCTTCTTTGTACTAGCACACTTGCTCTTGTTGACTGCTTCATGTAGTTGATCTTGTCTCCAGTTTTGATCAATGCTCGGTCATGTTGCATATTGGACATTTGTGTACTTGACTGTTGCTTTATTTTCCTGTTGAGACCTCTGCACTGTGCCTTGTAATTGTGGTCTGCCTTGAGTTGAATCCTGTGTGTTATTTGGGTTTGACCTTGTGCTGAATTGTTAGCAGTGCTTTTGTTTGATTTGTGCACACGAGTTGACGAGGCAGTGCACACGTATACGAATGTACACGTGTGTACTGCAGCCACTTATAATTGCCTGTCCCTGATAAAAATACTGATATGGACAGATATTGCACAGTCAAAAACGATGACGAACAACCCAAATAACTGTGGCAAACAATGTTTTCAAAATCATCGTTTCTTTCAAATTTCAAAAATATTTCTCTTTTAATTTTACTGCGTTTGAGAATATTTTTGCAGATTACTCGGATGCTGGAATCTGACTGGAATAAAGTTGAAGATTAAAATACGAGTGTGAGTGATATGTAGTGAGGTGCTGATGTAAATGTGATCAAAGTTGTATAGTTATAGTGAGAGTTTGAAATTGTACTATTCAAAAATGTAATAAATATTTATTTGAATAAAATATCTGTTTGAATTCAAATTCTATGTAATTTATTTTATTCAACAAATATTTATTTAAACTGTGAAAAAAAAATAGAATAGTATATTAACAAATACATTTAAACGAATGTATATATGTTTATTATCATCAAACAAAAATCATATAAGCGCAAAGCGCATATTCAACAATCTCCCCCTTTTGATGATAAAAAACATATATTTAAGATTTTGAATGTACTAAATGTATTTGATTGTTCAATTTGCTCCCCCTATTTGAATGCTCCCTCTCTACACAATACTCCCCCTACATATATGCATACAAATAGGAATATATAAATGAGCCTATATGCAAAGTGAAAATTATTTGACCTTTGCTTGATTCTATTTGACAAAATCTTAACTTTTCTCTCCCCCTTTTGTTATCAGCAAAAGAATAACAGTGTTATAAAAATAGGGATGAAGTGACAGACATGAATCAAACATTTAACTCAATTGAATATAAATATCAAATTTCAATAAAACTCAAACAAAAATCATAATTACACTTGTTAGGCGCATATTCCACTTTCAGAAATGATGGAGATAAAATCATCAAAAATTCATATAGATATGTTAATTTGTGGTATATTTATTTCTGGAAATTTGAATATCTACTAACCATGCATAACCGTTTGGACTTTTAAATGAGATTAGTAGTATTCCAATTTAATTTAAAAATGAAATCAAATATCTTCTAACCACGCATGACCGTGAGGACTTTTAAATGGGATTAGAATCAACTTGTCTATTAAATCAATTAAATTTGATATGCGTTCCATACATGCATAACCGTGAGGACTTTTAAATGAGCATGGAAGCACATAATCAAAAATCCAAGTAATTCACCCATGCATAACCGTGAGGACTTTTAAATGAGAGTGAATACTTTGGATATTTATTTTTATTGCTAAATATAATAAGTTGAAGCACAAATAATTTCCTTCACAGATTTAAATATATTGAAGAACAAACGATTTCCTTTGTAAACTACCACAAATTTACATACTAAATATGATCTTGATGAGTGATGGTCGATAGAATGATGATAGAAATAGAAATGGTCATGGAATTTTTACTCCACAAAAAGTTTTTATAACTCTTGTTATTAAATTCTAAAGAAATTTTCTAATTATACTTTCTCGAGTTATAATATATGATAAATATCAACACTCGTCACTTTTTCAATCACTATTCATCTTTTCGATAATCAAAGGGAGTTAGATTAGTTAAAATAGTCATTTAAAATCAAATTCAAAAATTATAAAATCAATTTTTTTCAAAAATGATAAATCTGTAAATATGGTCAAACATGATTTTCTCGAGGGGGTTTTATAAGAAATTTTTTTGCTATTTGAAAATTATTTCAAATGAAAAATATGCAGATATTTTCTTTGAAAAAACGATGCAGCAAATGAATGTTTCAAAAATTAATCACGTTCCACTAGTAATTTTTCTATCAACTATATTACCAGTGTAATCTGCATCTGAATTTAAATTTCACTCAATATTCACTCGTTGAACCATGAAGTGTGCACCAAAAATTTCAAATTTAACATCATTCTTTTGAATTTGAATTGAATCCGTGTTAACACTCAAACACATATCACGGTGTTAATTTCAGAAACCATAGGATAAACAATTATATTCATGAGTAATCAACAGTCAATCAACATCATAATTATTTCAAAAACAATTTCTTGAAGTTTCAACAATTTCTTAAAATCCTTTTTCACATGAATTTGAAATCGTGCAAATTTACAAGCAGTGACCAAAATATCAAAACAAATATATCTACGTGTAGCATGAGTAACCATCATTTGACCGAACAAATTTATATGGATTAGTTCAAAGTTGAAAATCCGATTGGTCATCATTTAAGCACAAAACAATGTCATAAATAAGAACAAGTCAAAAAATCATATCAATTAAGTCCAAATCAGTCAACCATCATAATTACTCCAAGTAGCTCTATTTAAAGATGATTGGTCAATATTTTTAAATCATAGCATCAAAATCATCATCTTTGTTCATCTCAATATTGGCTGATTTTAATTTAGGGTATGGTGCAGATAATCACATTTAATATATCGTTAAAAACAATTTTACCTGTTTTACCTTTACGATAATTTTTCGTTGTTGTCCATTGTGATTCTGTCACCTTTGAACTAGGCTAAGGAACTTTGCTTTGTCGCCTGTTGTGTTTCTGAAACAGCCAAAATCCAGAGAACACTGTTGTTGTTCCTTAGCCTGCCACCACACCTACACGGGAAAAGATTTATGTGACCTATTTGTTTTTATAGGTCCATGGTTGTTAGTGGCAGAATATGAAAAATATGTTTTTGGAGACCCAAAACTATTTATATATGTTCCTTTTGGCACCCAAATTTGTTTGACTTTCAAAGATTTTATATTTGTGCCTTTTGGAACCCAAATTGGTATAGTTTTCACATGTTTGGGTCTATACCAACAATTATTGTGATTGTGTCCATATTTTCTACAAATCATGCACATTGAATTTTCTTGATTAATCTCATTTCTAACATATTCAGAGTGAGTATATCCAAGTCCTTGTCTATCAATATTGATAGTTTGTTTTCCTATTAACATATTCAACGATTTTTCACTTTTTGAAAATTTATCTAAAGTCATTGACAATTGTTGGACTTGTGTTTTGAGAGATTCATTTTCATTTATCAATTGTGTGCACTTTTCAATAGAATTCTCTCTACTATTATTTTCATTCTCTTTTAAAATCAGAATTTCATTTTCAAGTGATTTTATATTGATTTCTGATTTTTCAATTTCCTTTTCGAATGTTGGACACTTATCACACTTAGGGATCTTACTTTGATAGGTTTTAACTAATTTGTCAAGTTGCTCATTTAATTCTAACAAAGTATCATTTTGTGATTCAAGTTTGGCATACTTCTCCCTAAGTCGTTTAAAACAGCCATTTACCTTGTGAAAATAAATAAGTAATTCAGAGTGAGTAAGTTTTGATACCTCGCTTGGCTCGTCGTCGTCGCTATCGGTTATATTCCCATGAAGGCACATATCTGCTTCCTCACTTTCACTGCTATCGCTTTTATTCCACTTGGCTGCAAATTTCCTTTTTGAATTCTCTGTTCGTAATGCCAGCTCGGTTGCTCCATCATCATCATCCTCATCACAACTGCTATTTACCAATCCTGTTAAGCATATTTCTTTAACTGAGTCGGTTGTGGAGGACTTCTCATTGCTGTTGACTTTTGCACCATATATTGCATCGAGAGTATTCCAGATTTTCTGTGCATTTTCACTAAGAGAAACAAAATTCAAATTATCACGATTAATATGAGAATATAATATATGCATAGTAAGAGCATTAATCGAGATACTTTCCTTATCGATTTTATCACACCCATTTTCAATAATATCCCAACATTTAATATTAACAGATTTTAAATAAAATTCCATTTTCAATTTCCAGTTCAAAAAATCTGTTCCATCGAAATAGAAGGAATAATATTGAAATGACCCTCAAAAATATTATCTAGTGGATTCATGACTCTAGAGTTAAAGAAAAAAAACTGGCTCTGATACCACTTGTAGGATCTAGATTAACCCTAGAGGGGGGGTGAATAGGGTTATAGCAAATTTTCTCGATTTAAACACAGAAATAAATTGCAGAAATAAATATGCTGAAAAGTAAATCACACACAAAATTTACCCAGCTTCGGCAATCCCTGCCTACTGCTGCTTTCACAGATTTCTATTAGAATTAAACAGTATCACGCTTACAAACACTCTACTAGACTCGCAGACATTTGCTCCCGCTCACAAACACTCTACTTGACTTGCACACCCTGCTCGCAAACATTTGCTCCCGCTCACAAACACTCTACTAGACTCGCACACCCTGCTCCCGCCTATAGAGTTTCGTTTACTCGCAAACTTTGCTTCCCGCCTATAGAGCTTCGTTTACTCGCAAACTCTGCTCCCGCCTATAATAGAACTTTGCAAACTCGCACACCCTGCTCACTGAACTAATTCTAACTAGACAATCTGACACTTCCTAAACCCTAGGTGGTGATTTACAAATTCTTTTGACTCGAAAAATAAAAATACAAAAAAAACAAATAGCACTTAAACAACCCTAAACCAAAATTAAAAAACCCTTAAGTAATTGTGACCGGCCCAAAATACAAAAGAATATTTTTATTCCTTTTCTTTTGACTGTTTAGCTCGTTCCTCTTTCCTGTTGCTTGTGAAAATATGGCCGATCCTCTTTCGTTCCTCTTTGCGAATTAGGGTTTCTGCAAATTGCTTTTGCTCCTTGCGATTCAAACTACGGTTGTGCAAATTGAAATTCGCCGCTTGATACAGTTTGATCGTATGCTTTGATGCTTTTGCTTTGCCCCACGGCTCTTCAATTTGGATCGAGTTCGTTTTGTGATTTCGGTATGTAATTTATCCTTTTGCTTTTCTGATTTTAGCTTGCTCGAACTCGATGATTAATTTGCCGATGATGATTGGGCTTATATAGGATTCGAAATCCTATTTTTGCGTTTGTATAATTTCTAATTGAATTTGTCAACTGATTCACCTCGGCCACTCGATGATGCTTTGATGCTTGGGATTTATTCTGACTTTGTCACTTTCGTATTTTTCACATTCCTTGGTTGACGCGGCTTTTGAATCAATTTCGTGATGACCACGGTTTTCGTTCCTTTTTCTGTTGACTTGTTAAAACACACAGCTTTGATAATTTTTTTTTATCTGCAGTTTGGATATTGATGATTCCCTCTGATGCTTTGACTTTGGTCATTTTGATTTCGTATAACTTGTAGCTTGCTGTACTTTCCTGTAGCTCCATCTGTTGCAATCTTTGATGATTTATTGTAGTATGTTGTCACTGAGTTTGACTACATGTTCATCAGTTCATATTGAACTGTTTCTTGTCATGTTCACTTGCACACTCGAGTTTGTAATCTCAGATTCATAGTGTATTTGTTGGCTGCATTGTCACTGTTTAATATTGTTTGCAACTTGACACTTGTTGTCTGCATTTCTAGTTGGATATGTTGGAGTTCTATTACTTTGTGCTTGTGCATTTCTTTGTTGGTTTAACCTGTACTTGTGGTTGCCTTCAGTAGCTTCTGGTTGGTCACTTGATTCACATGTGCACTGCCTGTTTGAAGTTGTAGCATGTCACTGTGATGTTTTCATTTTCTTGAGTTTTAACTGTGCTCGAGCTCTGTCCATACTTGCCTTTGTGGTCTTCAGTGCGTTCATGATGGTTAAATTCATTGCTGAGTTTTTTATGTAACTGCTGGCTTGTTCTTGCATTGCTGTGCATACTCGTTGAACTGGTTTTCTTGTGCACTGTGCTTTGACATTGTATTCATCCCTGTTTGATCATTGAAGTGTCTGGCCTGATGCTGCATACATGTTTGTTGTATTGACATGTTGTAGCTGGTCTTTGTATTGTGACATGTTCACTTGTGACTGTTGCTACACACTGTTGTATTTGGACTTGTATCTGTAATCTTCCTCATGTATGCACATGCATATGTATGTGTGTGTGTATGCTTGTGTTGGTGGTGCACTTTGCATATGAACTTGGTTTGCACTCGAACTGTTTGTTGAAGTTTGGTCTGTGTAGTTGCAGTATTCATTATGTTGGTCGAGCTTGCATTCTTTGTTGGCACTTTTGAATGTTTACAGCTTGGTATTGAGTTGTTTAATGAAGAGGTTAAACTTTGGTATGCTTATGTTGGCACTTTTGAATGTTTACAGTCTGTGTAGTTGCTGTTTTCCCTTTTTTTTATTTTGATGTTGCTACTGTCTTCTTTGTACTAGCACACTTGCTCTTGTTGACTACTTCATGTAGTTGATCTTGTCTCCAGTTTTGATCAATGCTCGGTCATGTTGCATATTGGACATTAGTGTACTTGACTGTTGCTTTATTTTCCTGTTGAGACCTCTGCACTGTGCCTTGTAATTGTGGTCTGCCTTGAGTTGAATCCTGTGTGTTATTTGGGTTTGACCTTGTGCTGAATTGTTAGCAGTGCTTTTGTTTGATTTGTGCACACGAGTTGGCGAGGCAGTGCACACGTATACGAATGTACACGTGTGTACTGCAGCCACTTATAATTGCCTGTCCCTGATAAAAATACTGATATGCACAGATATTGCACAGTCAAAAACAATGACGAACAACCCAAATAACTGAGGCAAACAATGTTTTCAAAATCATCGTTTCTTTCAAATTTCAAAAATATTTCTCTTTCAATTTTACTGCGTTTGAGAATATTTTTGCAGATTACTCGGATGCTGGAATCTGACTGGAATAAAGTTGAAGATTAAAATACGAGTGTGAGTGATATGTAGTGAGGTGCTGATGTAAATGTGATCAAAGTTGTATAGTTATAGTGAGAGTTTGAAATTGTACTATTCAAAAATGTAATAAATATTTATTTGAATAAAATATCTGTTTGAATTCAAATTCTGTGTAATTTATTTTATTCAACAAATATTTATTTAAACTGTGAAAAAAATAGAATAGTATATTAACAAATACATTTAAACGAATGTATATATGTTTATTATCATCAAACAAAAATCATATAAGCGCAAAGCGCATATTCAACAAAACCTTGAGTCAGACAACAGTCTTAGTGAACGGTAAATTAACTACCAACATACCAAAAGAGCATAAAGGATAAAAAGGAATAGGAACCCAACCATCCCACTTCACCTCCTTCTACAGCGATAGCCCCCAGATACACTAAGCAGAAGCAAGCATAACAAAGCAGACAATTAAAGTAAAGCAATAATCACTCAAGTCAAGGTCGATGTTTTCCAAATACAAACCCCCAAGGCCTAAACCAATATCAGATAAGCACCCAGAAAACATCGCTCTTGAGTCCGAATGACGATACAACCAAACATCCATGACTCTGGCTATCACTGTTATCATTACTTCGAAACCACCGTTAGTTGAATGACCGGCACATTCTTTCAGCCGTAAGTCAAGGGCTAATGGTAACCCCGGTTCTAGACAAACTCCGCACGTCGTCGCAGCCCGTGCCTAGGACTTACCTACTCTGCCCAGAGTACTCGACCACCTACCTGTAGTCTTTTGGGTGTCCTGACCACCTACCTGTAGTCGTTTGGGCGCCCCATGTACTCTTGCTTTGAGTTTACTAGAACCTTCAACAACGATGAAATCCAAGCATCCTAGTCATCCTCCTCGACGACTACTCTCATACTAGCCCAAGCTACCTCTCGAACAATCCATTATCAACCGACTCGAACCATCCCTCGAGTTATCAACATGCTTTGGATGATCCCGTCTGGATTAAACCAAGCTCTCACATCATGCTTTGCTCCATCGCATCATAGCAAAGTCCATCATCTCAACATCATGCTTTGCTTCCTCTAATCATAGCAAAGTCCATCATCATCGAATCTATCCATATGAGCTTCATCACCCGCTTCATATGCCACAAGCAGCTTTCACCATTCAAGAGCCTTTCCTCTTAGCTTTTGAATCGTCTTCGACCAACTTGTCCAAATCAACTACTAGCTAATTTGAAACAATCAAATCAATCATAAACCCAAACATTCAAACATTCAAACAAGATCTAATAAGAAATTATACAAGAAAATGGCAATTTGGTAATTAAAGTGTCCAAATCTAACAAGCATGAATAATAGGCAAATGTCTCTACAACTTGATGAATAAACTTATATAAGTTAACATGTAGCAAAATGGGTATCCAAAACTTCATATTCAATGGATCTACATGCAGACTTAAGGAAAATGCATGAAATCTCTATCTTTAACACATAAACAAGCCACCGATCCAATATACTCCTTTGGGTCCGTGTGAGAGATAACTACCACTCACCAAAACACCTAAACACCTCAAAAGGTAACAACTTCAGATCTGGACAGCGAAGAACTAAGCTTGATCCGGCAAAATCTCGCTTCAATCGATGAAATCTCTCTTTGAAGAATGTAGATCTTTAACTTTGGATCTCGGATCTTCAACCTTGATCTTCAATCTTGGATGGATGTAAGCACTAGATTAGAGTGGAGAAAAGAAGTGAAGAAATGTTGTAGTCGAGCTCTCAAAATGGCAGCACTTCGTCACTTCAAAATCCGGTGCCAAAAAGTGAAGATAGACCGTGTATTTATAGGCTCGCTCTTAGGTCGCTCGCCTTTAGGTCGTCCACGACCTACCAATGTCCACGGCCTACGACCTAAAGATCCCCCATCGACCTAAGGACCTATCGGTTCAAACCTATGCATGACCTAAAACATACACGACCTAACCCCTTAAGCCTTCATGCGGCCTACTACAGGAACGACCTAACGAAACAAGCTAATGCTCGACTTAACAACCCTCGCGACCTACGACTCATCAGGGAAAACGACTTAGCGTCCTACGACTTAACCACTTTACGACATAACGGCCTAAGTCTTAACACATTAATCACTAGGTCGTAAACTCCACTAACTCACTACAACTACTAGCTCTTCCCAGTCCCTAAGTCGTTCAACTGACCTATCTACTAACTAGCGACCTAAGCCATTACGCGACCTAACATAAATCGCTTACGACTTAAGCCTTAACACCTACACGCGACCTAACTCTCTTAGGTCGTTAACTATATTTTAGGTCGTCCAAATTCTTAAGTCGTCTATTCCTTAGGTCGGTCAATCCCCTAAGTCACTGGCTTCCCTAACTCTTTAGCTACCTTAAGTCGCTCACCACCATGTTGTTAACTCGTTCTAACACTAACACGCTAACTCGTCCAAACTTATAGGTCACTCCATTCCTTAACTCGTCTACGACCTATCCCTTAACTTGCTTAAAATACTTAGGTCGTTATTCCTATAAGTCGCTCCACCCAACCTAACTTCCATACGACCCAAGCTACCCACGACTTAAGCACCACACGAGTTAACTTTTTACAAGACTTAAACTCTGGACGAAATACTTAATACGAACGACCTAATTACAATTATTTTACGATTTATCGACTCGTAAAATACGGGTCGTTACAAGAAATTTTCAAAACCCCAAAAATTAAGTTCTAAAATTTCCGGTTTATTCTTTTTATTTTCAAATCCTACTTTACTAATATTTATAGATTACACTATCTAACAACCAATGTATTACAACCAAATATAACCTTTATAAAAATTTATTTTATATATAGAAAATATAATAGGCAAAATTATTTCATTCACCTATATTAAAAACAAATATTATGTCGGTCTGTCCTATTAAGTGTTTAGAAACCCCTATTGATGTCATAGCGTCCCCGGCATCAATCAGAATTTATAAATACAAAACGGAACAGATTAACACAATATTAAAACTTTTTCATAACACAAACAAATACGCTCTCTCATATATACACTCAGCGACTCATCATAGGGTAGTACTACCCTATTATTAAAGAGTCAAACCCCACAAAGCTAAGGTTTATCGCTAAACCAAAGCTCTGATACCATATGTAAAGTCCTGTCTTTTTGTACGCTTTAAATCGACGATAAACCACACACGTCAGACTTAAACCATATAGAAGGGCAGATTGTTATGGGGTAAATAAGAAAAAGGAAGAAAGAAATAAAACAAAATAGAATCTTGCAGCGGAATGAAAAAATATAATAATCAAGTAAACAGTTCATGAAGCTGTTTTACCAAATATTGATTTTACTTATACAATACATATCAGAGTTACACATACCAGAGAAAATTAATAATGAAGCGGAAACAGTATGAATGTGGTGGAATACTATAATAAATAATCATAATATAAAACTTCGTCTTCGTCCTCCAGAGCTAAAGTCTTCGAATCCTGAAATGCTCAAGCTGACCCGAGCGAATTGAAAAGACAAAACATTCGAGTCAGAACTAAAAGATCTTGTGTAAGTTGAATCAACAGAAACAAATATGAGTGAAACTGCATCAGAGATGTTTACGGGATTTGACATCTCCTATCCAATGTCTAACGTGAGTGCAGTAACTCAAGAGATGCTCGGGATTTACATCTCCTAAGGATCCGTTAAACTATTTACTCTGTAGTAATATTTCTGTAATGACCCAGAATTTTAATTAATTAAAATTTGGATATTTATTTAATTTTAAATATTTATAAGTGAAATTTATAAGTCAAATAAATTTTATTTCGAATCATTGAATTTAATTGAATAATTAAATCAATAATTTAATATGTGAAAATACAGAAATAATTGAAAATTGGGTTAAATATGATTGAAAATGATTTGTAAAATTTTATTTTATCATATTGAAGTTAGAATGATGTTATAGAACTTTTAAAATCGAATTAAAAGTTTATTTGTGAAAATTGAATATTTTAATATTTAATCGACTAGTGAAATTAGCCATTTTTCGAACAGTCTCAGAATTGGACGAAACTAATTCCATTGCATCCGTAATAGTTTGTTATTATCGGATTTCAATTTTCGTAGCAATCGGAGTTATCGTTTGATCGTGGCAGTTCGAAATGCATCGAAATTGTTTTTAATATTAATTTGGCGAGTTAAAATAGTCATTTTTCAAACTGTCTCGGATTTCGACGAAACCTATTTCATCGGATCTGTAATGTTATATTATTGTAAGGTTTCAAATTTCGTATAAACTGGATTTACCGTTTGTCCGGTGCAAGCTAAAACGCCTAGAAAATCGTTTAATCGGTTTATAAAATCGAACGTTTATTGCCATAACTCTCACAGATGACCGAATTAGCTCCCGAAACATGTTCCATTGTGTTCGTAACGCGGGGTAAACCTTAGGAACGCCAACCGGCACGCTTCATTTGGAGTTCGGAAAATCTGGGATGAATAGTGTCGTTGAAATTTTCTATATAAACCCCCATAAAATTCACTTTTGCAAAATTAAAAGAACCCTAGGGTTTTGAAACTGTAGCCGCCTCCAATAGCAATGAATGGCCGAAATCTTCTCTACTTCTCCCTCCATTTTCTCCAAATCCATACATCGAATCGAGAAAGTGTCAACTGCAAAAGTGGAGAGCACATCACGAGCTACAACTTCGACGGTTGAGATCGAAAATGAGTTAGCGGATCGACCACGATTTGGATTTGAAGGAAGGGACTTAGGGCACGAATTCCGAGGCTAGGTGATAGCCGAGATCGAAGTCCTTCCAGCCGAAGATGGAGCAAGCTATGAGCTTCAATGTGGAGGTGCATGATCGTCTCCAGATGCATCGTATTGGTCGCGATAATTAGTGGATGGGGGCGGCTTCTTGGGTTCATACGCGCGTTTGTTACTGAGAGAGGAGAGGAGATAGTGGACGGCCAAGATTGCAGGGTGCAGGATCTCACGGCCCGTGTTGATTAGGTTTAGAAAATTATAAAAATTATGTTGTAATTTTTATATTAAAAATTCGTGTAACTTTAAAAATTCATATCTTTTTCATACGAGGTCAAAAACGCGCGAAACCAGTTGCGTTGGAATCGTATGGATGAGCACTACGCTATGGAATTAGATTGGAGTCGCTTGGAATTAGCAAAAATTTCGGGTAAAATTAAACGCGCGTTTAATTTTATTCGAAATAAAAGCTAAAACGAAATTGAAATCAAGGTGAGAACTTCTCACTCAATCGAATCGGTTTCAATTTAATTTTGAATAGTTATATTTAAAATTCTTGAATGCATGTTTGAATGATGATTGTTATCTATTCATTTGTTAAAATAGACATTATGCGCCGTTAGTAAGTGGATGTTATTTATTAAAAACATATACCGCGAATATTTCATAAACAGTGAAATTGGTATTATTTATGTACTTGGAGTTGATTTCCCGCATTGTATAGCGGATGGGACCCTATTGCGCCGTCTATTAAGCGAATAATATTTTAAATCCCATATACCGCGACAATTTCGTACTGCAACGGAATTACTATTGTGCTAACATCTTTGGATGCATGAAAACAGGTTGGAGGGATCCAACAGGATTCCTCAACAGTATTTATTTGATTATGGATATTTTGATATTCGTTGATTATCATATATCGATATATGATGTCGTTGTTGTCGTGATTGACTATTTGGTATGTAGCATCATTGGACCAATTTTGGAATTTTAAAATGATTTTTAAAGTGATTTTTGAAAGTATACGTTATAAAATATTTTTGGAATTGATCCATTTTAAATAAATAAACGTTATAATGTTAATGTTATAGAAATTATAATTTTTGAGAAATATAGTAAAAAGTTGATTTTTGACAATATGGGATTAATGATTTTATAAAATAGTTTAAATCGAGATTTTTGAATTTATTGTAAAAAGTTTGAAATATAGGATTTATGAAATTTGATTATTTTATAAATCAAAATGGTGAAATTATAAAGGAGATTAAAGATGTTTTAAAATAATAGTATAAATTGATTTATATAAAGAATTTATAAATTGATATTTATAAATTAAAATATTTGAATTATAAAAGGAGTTTTTATAAGTATTAGAATGAATTAAAAAAGAATTTCGTAAATGAATGAAATTTATAGAATTATAAACGGTGAAGTTATAAATGGAATTTTATGAGCAGTAGGTTTATAAAATTTGTAAAGTTATTTGAAGAATAGATTTTGGGTAAATAAATGAATCTTATAAGTTATAAGATTTATAATTTGGGAAGTTTAAAAGAACGATTTTGGTAGACAAATAAATTATAAGTATTTAACTTAAATTATGGACTTTTGGTTTATAATTGAGTTATAAATTGAAATAGGTTAATAAAGGAGATTTATAAAAGGAGTTGATATAAAATAAATAGAAACGGAATTTATAAACGTTGTTTTATAAATCCGCAAACGACTTATTTTTATAAGTAAATTGTTATAACTTATTTATGGAGTAATATTCATGTTTTAGACAGTGAATAGTCCTTTAAAATAAAATGTATAGAAATGATGAAATTGGTTAATGAAGTATATTCACGTTTTTTGGATAGTGAATAATATGTTAAAGAAAATGTTTTGGATGTGATGTTTTAAATAAAATTAAAACGATCCAACGATGTTTTTAAAATGTGTTAAGATTCGAGACATAGATTTCAACATTCATTGTTGAAATAGATGTTTTCGAGAAATAGAAGGAAATGGTGGACTATAACACTGTTGTTATAGTAAATGATTTTCGAAAAGAAATGTTTTGTATAGTATTGGGATTTATATATCTATTTTAATTTCGAATCCCTATACTAGTGATTTTGGGTTGTCATAACGATGTTTTACGCAAAATTCGTTTTGGCCCAAATAAATATGTTTAAGGGAATGCTTTCCCTAAAGAATGAAATATATACTTAATTTCGATTTAAGTATATTGAATATTTTCCAAGGGTAGAAAATAAAAAAAATTGTGAATTACTTATTAAATAAGTATGGAAATGTTTTTCCAATATGAAATGAAAGTTTTGAGAATTTATCCTTTTAAAGATAAATTGAAAATGAATAAGTGAAATCGTATATTCATAAATATTTGGAATATAAATTCACTATGGAATTTATAAAAGAAAAGGGAATTTGTTTAAAAATAAATATTGATTTATTTTTGAAGAATTAAAATTATATATATCTTGTAAAGATATTTTTTGGAAAATAAATAATTTGGAAAATTATTTGGAATCTGGTGATGTTGTGCATATCCATTGATAGTTCAATAACCGACTATCAATATTTACCTTTGAATAGGTATTTGTTGTGATTTGCTTGGATTTGAATGCCACACTTATTTTAAAATTATTGCGCTCGTTATTCGGATTACCCATTACGAATAGTGATACGACGTAATGGATAACATTGATGACCGGTGTTGAAGACCGGATATTTTTGAAAGCGAAAGGACAACTCGTCGAATGTCTTTGCATCGACTGGTCCCCGGTATAGAGACTCTATATGTGATGGGAAGCCCGAACGTGATTAGTGAATATCTGGATTGCAAGGACTTCTTTGTAAGTGCCTTCGGTTCAATTCGATCCCGGAACCGACTTGTATGGATTGTATGTCTGACATTACAATTGAGATATAAAGCTGATTTCTTTCAAATATATTTCTGTTGGTGGCGGAGAATTTATTCTCTTATCTTAACACCCTTCTCTGAGACGTACGAGCTCAAAGGTTATGTAGTTAAAGGTTTTTAGCAATGTATTCTCAATTTGGTAATGTGACATGCTGAGTGTTGCTGTGAAATGATCATTGTTTGATCATTTGGGATATGATCATTTGTTTGATCACTTATCTTTGTGATCATTTCTATGATCATTTGTTGACCCAAGGCACAGCTTTTGCATAAAGCGTGGCTTTGTGGACGAAACTTCGTCGAGCCACACACCCCGAAATGGTCAAAACAGGAAAGATGCTGCAAGGTTATGAGGGGTAGCTCCCTTTAGGGTATGTGCATTTCCTTCTGGAAAAGGGTGGTATCATGGTATGGAGCCCAGATACTTACTCATGTTGAAACACTTTATTTATGATTGTGTGATGTTGGTTACGATCGCTCGGTTAAAGGTCCCAAAGGACCGAGGGATGGCATACTCGTGTTAGTTGTTACCTAGTTTGAAAGGTAACCTGGCCTTGTGTTGGCAGAGATCCGGTTAGGTTGTCGGGGACGTCCTTCCAGAGGCGTTCTCATGTGGCAATGGGAAGTTCCTTGGCCTGATCATTTGTTGGAAATCCAAAGAAACAATACGAGACTTGTACGGTTTTAGTTGTAGACCTTGCCATGGAATGTGGCGGTAACCTGCTATCGAACTTGGTAGCTATAGTAGGCATACGATAATGGTCGTATGTTGGCTAAGATTTATATCTTTACTTTTGAAATGATTTGTTCTACACTATACACTAGCAATAATATCAAATGTTTCTTTTTAATGTGTATCAAGCATCTTTGATTATCATAAGAAGAAATCTCCTCCGATTCTGCGTTTGCATTGTGTGTGTGTGCGGGAGGCCTTATGGTAGTCTCATTTTTAAAAGCATTGCGAGTTGACTTTAAAAATATTCCTCTATTTTGATTTTAAAGAAAAATAAACTGTTTTAAGTTCTCACACCAGTCACATGACTGACTCGGAGTTTATTGTTTTCCTTCCTAAACTCTGGGTGCCCACCAATTTCCACACGGACAGTCAAGAGTTAAGATTTATCAGGATATTCTGGAATTCAGGAGTTGCTGGAGGCAAGCTGAATGGCATGGCGTATTACTAGCATATAGTATTTCTTTTTCGCTATTTGTTGTTGTTTGTTGTTGTACACTCTGATGTAATGAAATGAAATGTAATGTATAAAATGTAATAACCGATATAGTTCTTTGTTTAAAGATTATTCATTTATGTATTATATGTTGTTCCGCTACGATTGTGAGATTCTGATATTGTTCTGTTGTTGTTTTCTTTCTGTTCTGTTCTATCTTTTCTCTCTTCTTCTACCGTTTTCTTTTTCTTCTTCTTTTCTTAAAACCCTAAGTGTTGGGTTTTTCCGGCATTCGATTGCTCCGCAGTTGATACAGTGGACGTATTAATGTCGGTTTTCGGAAGTCGAAGAATCGGGTCCTTACAATGTGGTATCAGAGCATATGGTTAAGCGACAACCATGGCTCTGTTGGGTATTACTCATTAGAGATAGAGTCAGTAGTACTCTAGAATGAGTTGAGTGTAATAATAGCTACGAGAGCGTATTTGTTAGTGAATATAAAATTGTTTTATATTGTGATGATTGGTTTATTGAGTGGCATATGAACCTTCGTCAGCACGGTATGCACAACTATGCCGAAGGGGTTTATAAACACTTGAATAGAACAATTCGACACAGTATTGTTTTAAAATTGGGAAAATGAAATAATTTTACCTTGATTATATTTTATATATAAAGGAATAATTTTTCAGAATTATTAAAGTGTATATAAGTTGATTGTTTAGTTGTTTGAATAATCTAAATTAAAGAATAATTGTATAAGTAAAAAAAATTATAAGAATTGAATTATAATTAAAGTGATTTACAATTGTGAAATAAACTTATATATATAAGAAGTGAAACTATATGAATATATGTATGAATATGAGTTGTAAATAAAAATGAATTTAAAGTTCAATGGAAATTTACTTAGAATTGGAATTTGAATTGATTTATAAGAGGGAATTTAAGTTAAGTAAAACCAAGTGATGTTTGTAAAATGAAGTATAACTTAAGAGATGTTGAATGAAGTTGATTTTGATATCAAAGTAAATTAATAGAGTTAAGTGGTAAATGTGAACTTAAGTTATGTAAATGAAATTCCACTTTTGTAATTGAATTGAATTAATGAATTGAATGTTAATCAATTGAATGTAAATAATTGATATGAAATAATGGATGTAGGTGTTAATTCATTAAAATCTAATGTTATTGGAAAATTGAATAATTGATTGAAACTCAATTTAATTAAACCAATTGAAAGTGATGGTGTTAAACCAAATTGAATGAATATAAGCAAAGGAATTTGGTTGTAATTAATATACATTGGTTGTTATATGATAATTAGTTGATTGTATATAATTCATTAAGTGTTAATGAAATTGAAAGCTAAAGTAATTGAAATTCAATTGGAAGTTAAGTGAATCTTAAATAAAATTGAATTTGATTTGGAAGTGAACCAACTTGAATATGAATTAGTGAATATTAACTAATTGAAAATGAATGTAAGTAAAAACATCCACTGTTAATGAATCAAATGTGATTAAATTGAGAACCCATTTCATTGAATATTAATGAGAATATGAATATTTATCGGTTATGGATGATAGTTGGTTGATGGTTGAATATATATTGCTTTTACTACATTTGATATGTTGTATATCGATACTATTGTCTATATACATGTTTCTCATCTGTTTGTTGAGTGTTTAGTAGGTGCGGATCGTGTTTGCTTCGCAATTGGAGCTCGCTTTCGCGCTATATTAGCCGTATATGCTCGCTAATAACATATAAGGTACATATCTCGGATTAAACATCGCACTTTTACACTTATTTTCCCTGCGGGATGCCTCATCACTTGATGAGATGTATATTTGTGATATATATACTGTCATTTTTTTTCCGATCGAGCCGCGCAAAGGAGAATATGGCGAATTTTTCCCAAAATTTAAGGCGTTAGAATATTTTTGAGAAAAATTGGAAAATTTTTGAAAACTATATTTTGATTTGGAGGTGAAAGTTAAACACTATAGTAGTTGTTTTTGAAAAGATAACTAAGTATGATTTGAAAACTTAGTAAAGCTATTGTAAGAAATTTAACTATGAATTTTGGAAAGTTAATAGGTTATGTAACTTTTCTTACTTGGTAATTTCGAGGACGAAATTCTTTTAAGGGGGGAAGTATGTAACGACCCAGAATTTTAATTAATTAAAATTTGGATATTTAATTAATTTTAAATATTAATAAGTGAAATTTATAAGTCAAATAAATTTTATTTCAAATCATTGAATTTAATTGAATAATTAAATCAATAATTTAATATGTGAAAATACAGAAATAATTGAAAATTGGGTTAAATATGATTGAAAATGATTTGTAAAATTTTATTTTATCATATTGAAGTTAGAATGATGTTATAGAACTTTTAAAATCGAATTAGAAGTTTATTTGTGAAAATTGAATATTTTAATATTTAATCGACTAGTGAAATTAGCCATTTTTCGAACAGTCTCAGAATTGGACGAAACTAGTTCCATTGGATCCGTAATAGTTTTTTATATCGGATTTCAATTTTCGTAACAATCGGAGTTATCGTTTGATTGTGGCAGTTCGAAACGCATCGAAATTGTTTTTAATATTAATTTGGCGAGTTAAAATAGTCATTTTTCAAACTGTCTCGGATTTCGACGAAACCAGTTTCATCGAATCCATAATGTTATATTATTGTAAGGTTTCAAATTTCGTGTCAATTTGATTTACCGTTTGTCCGGTGCAAGCTAAAACGCCTAGAAAATCGTTTAATCGGTTTAATTTAAAATCGAACGTTTATTGCCATAACTCACACAGATGACTGAATTAGCTCCCGAAACACGTTCCATTGTGTTCGGAACACCGGGTAAACCTTAGGAACACCAACCGGCACGCTTCGTTTGGAGTTCGGAAAATCCGGAATGAATAGTGTCGTTGAAATTTTCTATATAAACCCCCATAAAATTCACTTTTGCAAAATTAAAAGAACCCTAGGGTTTTGAAACTGCAGCCGCCTCCAATAGCAATGAATGGCCGAAATCTTCTCTACTTCTCCCTTCATTTTCTCTAAATCCATACATCGAATCGAGAAAGTGTCAACTGCAAAAGTGTAGAGCACATCACGAGCTACAACTTCAACGGCTGAGATCGAAAATGAGTTAGCGGATCGACCACGATTTGGATTTGAAGGCAGCGACTTAGGGCACGTATTCCGAGGCCAGGTGATAGCCGAGCTCGAAGTCCTTCCAGCCGAAGATGGAGCAAGCTATGAGCTTCAATGTGGAGGTGCATGATCGTCTCCAGATGCATCGTATTGGTCGCGATAATTAGTGGATGGGGGCGGCTTCTTGGGTTCATACGCGCGTTTGTTACTGAGAGAGGAGAGGAGATAGTGGACGACCAAGATTGCAGGGTGCAGGATCTCACGGCCCGTGTTGATTAGGTTTAGAAAATTATAAAAATTATGTTGTAATTTTTATATTAAAAATTTGTGTAACTTTAAAAATTCATATCTTTTTCATACGAGGTCGAAAACGCGCGAAACCAGTTGCGTTGGAATCATATGGACGAGCACTACGCTATGGAATTGGATTGGAGTCCTTTGGAGTTTGCAAAAATTTCAGGTAAAATTAAACGCGCGTTTAATTTTATTCGAAATAAAAGCTAAAACGAAATTCAAATCAAGGTAAGAACTTCTCACTCAATCGAATCGGTTTCGATTTAATTTTGAATAGTTATATTTAAAATTCTTGAATGCATGTTTGAATGATGATTGTTATCTATTGATTTGTTAAAATAGACATTATGCGCCGTTAGTAAGCGGATGTTATTTATTAAAAACATATACCGCGAATATTTCATAAACAGTGAAATTGGTATTATTTATGTACTTGGAGTTGATTTTCCACATTGTATAGCGGATGAGACCCTATTGCGCCGTCTATTAAGCGGATAATATTTTAAATCCCATATACCGCGATAATTTCGTACTGGAACGGAATTGGTATTGTGCTAACATATTTAGATGCAGGAAAACAGGTTGGAGGGATCCAACAGGATTCCTCAACAGTATTTATTTGATTATGGATATTTTGATATTCGTTGATTATCATATATCGATATATGATGTCGTTGTTGTCGTGATTGACTATTTGGTATGTAGCATCATTGGATCAATTTTGGAATTTTAAAATGACTTTTAAAGTGATTTTTGAAAGTATACGTTGTAAAATATTTTTGGAATTGATCCATTTTAAATAAATAAACGTTATAATGTTAATGTTATAGAAATTATAATTTTTGAGAAATATAGTTAAAAGTTGATTTTTGAAAATATGGGATTAATGATTTTATAAAATAGTTTAAATCGGGATTTTTGAATTTATTGTAAAAAGTTTGAAATATAGGATTTATGAAATTTGATTATTTTATAAATCAAAATGGTGAAATTATAAAGGAGATTAAAGATGTTTTAAAATAATAGTATAAATTGATTTATACAAAGAATTTATAAATTGATATTTATAAATTAAAATATTTGAATTATAAAAGGAGTTTTTATAAGTATTAGAATGAATTATAAATGAATTTCGTAGATGAATGAAATTTATAGAATTATAAACGGTGAAGTTATAAATGGAATTTTATGAGTAGTAGGTTTATAAAATTTGTAAAGTTATTTGAAGAATAGATTTTGGATAAATAAATGAATCTTATAAGTTATAAGATTTATAATTTGGGAAGTTTAAAAGAACGATTTTTGTAAACAAATAAATTATAAGTATTTAACTTAAATTATGGACTTTTGTTTTATAATTGAGTTATAAATTGAAATAGGTTAATAAAGGAGATTTATAAAAGGAGTTGATATAAAATAAATAGAAACGGAATTTATAAACGTTGTTTTATAAATCCGCAAACGACTTATTTTGACAAGTAAATTGTTATAACTTATTTATGGAGTTATATTCACGTTTTAGACAGTGAATAATCCTTTAAAATAAAATGTATAGAAATGATGAAATTGGTTAATGAAGTATATTCACGTTTTTTGGATAGTGAATAATATGTTAAAGAAAATGTTTTGGATGTGATGTTTTAAATAAAATTAAAAGGATCCAACGACGTTTTTAAAATGTGTTAAGATTCGAAACCATAGATTTCAACATTTATTGTTGAAATAGATGTTTTCGAGAAATAGAAGGAAATGGTGGACTATAACACTGTTGTTATAGTAAATGATTTCCGAAAGGAAATGTTTTGTATAGTATTGGGATTTATATATCTATTTTAATTTCGAATCCCTATACTAGTGATTTTGGGTTGTCGTAACGATGTTTTACGCAACATTCGCTTTGGCCCAAATAAATATGTTTAAGAGAATACTTTCCTTAAAGAATGAAATATGTACTTAATTTCGATTTAAGTATATTGAATATTTTCCAAGTGTAGAAAATAAAATAAAAAATTTGTGAATTACTTATTAAATAAGTATGGAAATGTTGTTCCAATGTGAAATGAAAGTTTTGAGAATTTATCATTTTGAAGATAAATTGAAAATGAATAAGTGAAATCGTATATTCATAAATATTTGGAATATAAATTCACTATGGAATTTATAAAAGAAAGGCGAATTTGTTTAAAAATAAATATTGATTTATTTTCGAAGTATTAAAATTATATATATCTTGTAAAGATATTTTTTTGGAAAATAAATAATTTGAAAATTATTTGGAATCTGGTGATGTTGTGCATATCCATTGATAGTTCAATAACTGACTATCAATATTTACCTTTGAATAGGTTTTTGTTGTGATTTGCTTGGATTTGAATGCCACACTTATTTTAAAATTATTGCGCTCGTTATTCGGATTACCCATTCCGAATAGTGATACGACGTAATGGATAACTTTGATGACCGGTGTTGAAGACCGGATATTTTTGAAAGCGAAAGGACAACTCGTCGAATGTCTTTGCATCGACTGGTCCCCGGTATAGAGACTCCATATGTGATGGGAAGCCCGAACGTGATTAGTGAATATCCGGGTTGCAAGGACTTCTTTGTAAGTGCCTTCGGTTCTGTTCGATCCTGGAACCGACTTGTATGGATTGTATGTCTGACATTACAATTGAGATATAAAGCTGATTTCTTTCAAATATATTTCTGTTGGTGGCGGAGAATTTATTCTCTTAGCTTAACACCCTTCTCCGAGACGTACGAGCTCAGAGGTTATGTAGTTGAAGGTTTTTAGCAATATATTCCCAATTTGGTAATGTGACATGCTGAGTGTTGCTGTGAAATGATCATTGTTTGATCATTTGTGATATGATTATTTGTTTGATCACTTATCTTTGTGATCATTTCTATGATCATTTGTTGACCCAAAGCACAACTTTTGTATAAAGCGTGGCTTTGTGGACGAAACTTCATCGAGCCTCACACCCCGAAATGGTGAAAACAGGAAAGATGCGGCAAGGTTATGAGGGGTAGCTCCCTTTAGGGTATGTGCATTTCCTTCTGCAAAAGAGTGGTATCATGGTATGAAGCCCAAATACTTACTCATGTTGAAACACTTTATTTATGATTGTGTGATGTTGGTTACGAGCGCTCGGTTAAAGGTTCCAAAGGACCGGGGGATGGCATACTTGTGTCAGTTGTTACCTAGTTTGAAAGGTAACCCGGCCTTGTGTTGGCAGAGATCCGGTTAGGTTCTCGGGGACGTCCTTCCAGAGGCGTTCTCATGTGGCAATGGGAAGTTCCTTGGCATGACCATTTGTTGGAAATCCAAAGAAACAATACGAGACTTGTACGGTTTTAGTTGTAGAACCTGCCATGGAATGTGGCGGTAACCTGCCGTTGAAAATGGTAGCTATTGTAGGCATACGATAATGGTCGTATGTTGGCTAAGATTTATACCTTTACTTTCGAAATGATTTGTTCTACACTATACACTAGCAATAATATCAAATGTTTCTTTTTAATGCGTATCAAGCATCTTTGACTATCATAAGAAGAAATCTCCTCCGATTCTGCATTTGCATTGTGTGTGTGTGCGGGAGGCCTTATGGTAGTCTCATTTTTAAAAGCATTGCGAGTTGACTTTAAAAATATTCCTCTATTTTGATTTTAATGAAAAATAAACTGTTTTAAGTTCTCACACCAGTCACTTGACTGACTCGGAGTTTATTGTTTTCCTTCCTAAACTCTGGGTTCCCACCAATTTCCACACGGGCAGTCAAGAGTTAAGGTTTATCAGGTTATTCTGGAATTCAGGAGTTGCTGGAGGCAAGCTGGATGGCATGGCGTATTACTAGTATATAGTATTACTTTTCCGCTGTTTGTTGTTGTTTGTTGTTGTACACTCTGATGTAATGAAATGAAATGTAATGTATAAAATGTAATAACCGATATAGTTCTTTGTTTAAAGATTATTCATTTATGTATTATATGTTGTTCCGTTGCGATTGTGAGATTCTGATATTGTTCTGTTGTTGTTTTCTTTCTGTTCTGTTCTATCTTTTCTCTCTTCTTCTACCTTTTTCTTTTTCTTCTTCTTTTCTTAAAACCCTAAGTGTTCGGTTTTTTCGGCATTCGATTGCTCGGCAGTTGATACAGTGGACGTATTGATGTCGATTTTCGAAAGTCGCAGAATCGGATCCTTACAATTTCGCTATTATAATAATGTCTAATAGTAAAATAAACTTACTTTTTAATAGCGTTAAGGGGTTACCCATATAGCCCTTAACACAAATAATGCCAATAGTCTATACAGTACCGTAATACCTCCTTATTGGGAGGCTACCAGAGGATACTCCATAGGTACGACACAAATAGAAACTCGTAATAAAGGCTCGGTATGGTAGGTGACACGGCACAACTAGGCAATGCCAGGGTTGATATACGAACTGCTATCCGGGCTGGTGGTAACGCATAGCCGCAGCTACCGCCCACCTCGAGCCATACTCCCAATTAAAAAAAAAAAAGTGGTCACCGAATCAATCCAAAAGTCAAAGTATAATATTGAAGGGATGTGTCCGATCAAAGGTGCTACCTCATTGGCCCGAGAATCGCTCCTGTTTTAGCCACCTTATGCCAAATCACGGGAGTCGGGTCCACGTATTTACCTCAAAGGAAATGCCGCCACCATCCTACTTCATTCTGGAATCTCCACCGCGTACACGGTTGTTAAAGTGGTTTTCGGAGTTGGCAGAGAGTATGAAAACTTTCGATCCCGGTCACTTTAACAACCAAACGTTATTATAACACCACGGTCTTTTCAAAATAGTTTATACTTTTAATCCTAGAATATAATATCCATTTCAACAACATATAAATACGATATCATTTCCATTTTAAAATCAAATCAATATGATATCCTTTTTATTTCAAAATATATCTTTTTCCAAAATCATAGTACTTTCAAATATATATACCTTGAACCTCATAGCTTTGAAATATAACTTCGAATACTTAAATGGTTTAAATATTAAATTACTTTATACATTAAAATATCTTTTTAAAATTTCACAAATAAATTCCTAATGTCGATTTGAACCTCCAATTAAACCATTTCAATTTCCATATAATTCAAAGCTTTAATTATTCGATATTTCAAAACTAATTTTTATAATTCATATATATATATATGTATGTATATGTATATGTATATATATATATATATATATACACACACACACACCAAATTCTCTTCACTATTATTTAGTTTTAAAGTATTTCCTTAATAAATCCATTATCCTTTAAATAAAACTTCAAATTCAATAACTAAATATTCCTCAATTTATTTAGATTTCATACAATTCACTTAAATCACCTTAAACCTGAATTAAGTTATAAAACCATATTCCTTTAAAATCTCAATTTCAATAAGTTCCAAATGGATTCTTATTAACTATAATTCCTAATTAGATAAAATCTCAATCAATTTCAAACTATCTTCTCAACCTTGATTTATAAAAATCAATATAAACTCCATATTAAAATATAATTTAAGTAAATACTTATCCATATTATATTTTAATAAAATCAAACTTTTTTATTAAACTTTTTTATATTTTAAACAAATTTTATTCACAACTTAAACCAAGAATTAACCATATATAAAAGACCATTTATAAAATATCCAAATCAATATCTCAAAAATCGTATATTTTTTTTACAAACCTAAGAAATCCTTTCAAAATATATATATATATATAAATATATATATATATAGACCATGGTGTCTGTATATAATTCTCTATCCTATGGTCAAGTGGTACGGATATTTATCATTTCAATCCATAATTTAAAATAAAAATACGGTTATATATCATTTCAAACCGCAATCCCAAATGAAATAAAGTGCATAACAATTTGCAGTTTATAACGATATAAAATACAACATCCATTCATCCAATATCAATCATCAACCATTAATTACAGTTATCATCCAATTCAATCAATAACATCAATATGTAATGGATAATAAACAACAGACATCAACTAGCAACTTATATTCAAAAATAAATTAAATGAAAATTTAACTGGCAGTTTATTGCAATAAATAAATTAAAAGACAATTTAATTCAACAAAATTTAATTTTACTGGGATAATTATTAAAAATATGCCAAACAGTCATAAATAAATTTCTAATCACATCCTAAATAAATTTAACAAGCATACGAAAATTTAGAAGTTGTGAGTGGGTTAAAACACTCACCTTTTGAATTTGAATTGAATTTAAATCGAATTTAAACCCAAAAATTGGACAATCTCAGAATCCGTCTAAACCAGCGCCAAAATCTTCAAAATTCCAATACAAACCTAGCGGAGAAAACCACGCGTGAAACGGACTTCGTATGTAATAGTTATTCGAGTTAAAACATTCAAATTTGAAATTAAAATAAAACAAACTAACATCTCACCGTACAAGCCACCTGCTCACTATCCATCAGAGACCAAAACACGCGCCCTGTACACGAACCCCGATCCTTCAAGACCCAGCTCGATCATCATCTGCGCCACCGCCTATTCACCACCGCTGCTATCCCTTGGCCAGTTGAGGCCACCACCTGCCGCTCGCCGACCCCTCACGGTGGCCTCGATTGCAGCCCAAAACCGCCCGCTGCCTTAAAAAGCTAAACCCTTGTTGAATTTTTTTGCTTGATCTAACCATCAAACTTCCAGGCGAACACCACTAATACGCTCCCCTCGATGATCTCTACACAACCCCTCCTCAAACGATTTGATGATCCGTCGCAGTCAATTACGATGCAACGGACGGCCGAGAATTGATTGGCGAATTATGGGAAAACAGTGTATCGATTTGAAAAACGAATCACACCAGAAGATTACGCTCTTTGAGAGCTTCAATATATAATTTTTCTGAATTTTTTTAAGGAGTTTGAAATTTTTGCTTTGATTGGATCTAGAATTTGTTCGTCTGCCATTGAGAGCAGAGATAGTTGAATTGTACGTACAGAAAAATGAGAAATAGAGGTAGGCTAGGGTTTATAACAGGGTATTTATGGACAAAGATGATTTAGAATGGATCAGATCGATTGGATATACACGCGAACGACAAAGTGGCCCAAAAAGCCCGTTTCGACTCCGGAACGAAATTTGGTCAATCCATATATCAAAATAGATGTTCTAAAATATTTGAAACTCGATGGAACAAGTTTCAAGTCCAAATTCCATCGTATGAAGAAGTTATGCAAAAATCAAAAATTTCCAAATTGATTCCAAATGATTTCAATTTCATTGATTTCAAGGCATTACGAGTCCGTACGATCAAACGACAAGCCCGATCGCTTCGAAACTTGAAATCCTACAATAATTCACCGTTACGGATCCGATGAAACTATTTTCATCGAAATCCGAGTCAGTGGCCAAAATGGCTATTTTTACATTAATTAAGTAAATTAATAATTAATTAATTACATCCAATTTTTAATTTCCATTCTATTATCGACAATTCCATCAAATTTAACTTTCTCAATCATTTACAATGATTTGAAAAAATTTAAATATCAATTTAGAGTTGATAAATTTATCGATTTCAGTATTAACCTTAAACAAATTTTCAAAATTTCTATTTAATTTAATTTTCATTCTTATTGTTCAATTCATTATTATCCAACGGATGAAATTAACATTGGTATATGGTTTATTTCATTATTATTCTCAAATTTCATCTTAATCTCACTTAACACAAAATTTAATATTAAATTTCATTAAATTTCAATTAATCCAATTATTGAATTTTACACTTCAATTAAATTAATAAATCTTGCTTTCTATTCTTTAAATCAACCAGTTGTCATATTATGAATAGAGTTAGCATTATTTTCAATTAATTCCTCAATTTATACAAATATAACCTTAAATTGAGATTTTTTGCAATTTATTACAAAATTGATTTAATGGACTACATAAATGATTACTTTATAATAATCATTGCCATTAACCCTTAATCATATTTGTATAAGTTATCATTTCCAAACAATTACATACGGAACATTGATTTTTATGCAATCGCTATTTATTCATTATTAATCCATTGATTAATCCAATATTTACATTTACTTTTCTGATATTAATTGTAACAACCCGATATTTTCAACCATTCGCATCCACACATGTCAGACTTGAATTGTTCAAAATACCGCGTTGTAAATAAAATTTGGCAAATCTCAAAATATACGGTAAATAAATAATCACAGAATCACAGACACAGAATCAGAATACTCGCAGCGGAATTTAAGAATAACTTAGTGGTTCATGAAGCCACTATCAATAGTCTCAAACAAGTATAAAGTACATAGTCTTAAACCAAATATAGTTTGAAATGTCCACAGAAAATCTCAATATTAGATTGTCTTGATTACAAAGCTTAATAAGAACTGAACAGAAACTTGACGGGAGCCTGAAAAGAGACGATCAACAAAAGTCCAAGCTCCGGAGGTGAAGTCTGAACTGAAACTCAGGCTGACCCGAGCGTAAAATAAAACATAAACACTCGAGTCAGGACATACATACTTATACAGTGTAAGCTAATTCAAGTGTACTATAATATAAAGTAGGTAACTTAAAGGATGCTTGGGACCACCCATCCTCTAAGGATCCGTTAAACTATTTACTATGTAGTAATAATTTCGCTATTATAATAGTGTCTAATAGTAAAATAAACTTACTTTTAAATAGCGTTAAGGAGTGACCCAATATTCCCCTTAACACAAAATAATGCCAATAGTCTATACAGTACCGTAATATGTAACAACCCGCATATTTCATGATTGAGTATTTAAATAATTTATTTAAATATTTCATCGTCAGTCGGATTATAGTCTGAGAAGCTACTTTTTGTAAATGGTCGAATTTGGACTTGAGACCACCCCCATTGAGTTCAAAACGCCGTTTGCGACCTTTTTAAGTATAATCTTCGATATTTTTGGAGCTAGCTAAAAATTTGACCTTTTTCGCTTAGGGATTTGGTTTGGGTTGAGCCCATTAACCCCACTTATTAACTCAGTCCCAACCCTCTCCTCTCCATTTACTTCATTTCTATTTCCTAATACTCCAGCTTTAGCATTAATGGAGAGTGGAATGGGAAATTAAAACTCCAAGCCCTTGTTTTCATTTGCAAATCAAGTTCTAGATCCAAATTCAAAGAGAAGCATTGGTAAGTATCATCTCCATCTTCTTCAACTCATTCTCTCTTTGATTTCAGAAAATTCCTAAACCTAATTTGGAAAATGTTTCTCTTTTAAGCTTAGATTCAAGCTTCTTGTGTTGAGATTGAAGTGTGATTGATCTTCCCTCGTCTTCAAGCTTCTCATTCATTGTTTTTGGGTTCAAAGTTGAGATTTTTATCTCACATCTATGTCTATAACCATCTTTGATTGTTAGGTATGAATTCCTAACACTTATTCATGTGTATTTGATTTTGATTTGGATTGGTTTTGTGAATATTCCAATTTTTAGCGTTTTGAGTTCAAATCTTCAAAAATCGTAGCTTTATTGATTGAACATGTTTATAGAGATGCATCGAAGAGCTTATAGGATTGGGTTGTCGATTGACGTAAACCCTTAGTGCCCGTTGCTCGTCCGATTTTAATTTGGAAGAGTTGCTCTTCATTTTAATAGGCTGAAAAACAGCCCTAATGCTAGTCAGTCGACTGACCCTCTGCAGTCAGTCGACTAGCTGTAGGAAATTGGCACTTCTGGGGCTGTGCAGAAATAGAGAGTCTCTATTTTCTGCAATAATCGACTTGCCCTTTGTGGTCAATCGACTGACTACAGGAAATGAAATTTTCATGTTTCTGTTCCAGTCGACTGATTACAGAGGACCAGTCGACTGACCTGCTCCTATTTGCCTATTATGCCTATTTTTGCCTATTTTTGCTTATATTCCAATTTTTATCGATTCGTTTTTGATTCCTACTTGTTGCTATCAATTATTCGAGTTGGTGACTTCTATTTTGGAATTTTTGGGAATATCCATTTTAATGGATTTGATATCGATATATTGGAATTAATTCACGTCTTCGAATGTGAATTTTAGTGATTGATTGTTTCTATAATCATGTTGTGATATGTCACTTTCAAAATATAAAGGTTTCAGCAATAGTAGTAAATATCAAATCTCTTTCATCAAAACGATTTCAACTCTATTTTTCAATATCAAACTCGTTTATAAAACCATTTTTCGATCTATTAGTATATACAAACCTTTATCTCACTCGTATGAGAAATCTAATTAAACGGCTTAGTAAAACGAGTGGTGTGAAACGCTTACGTTTACTTCGTCGGTTAATTCTTGGACTTGTTTGATTGAATCTCTTGTGACAATTTTCTAGTGGAGATTTACAATTTGTTTGTAAATATTTAAGTTAAGCTAGTGGTTATGGGACACGAAGCTAAGCTCATATATTTACCAGCTTAGTGTAGTTGACACTTTCTTGATGATCATTGATGATCATTTATTGTGATTTATAATAGCGTTATGCTGTGTGTGACGACCCGACTTTCTTACCACAGAAAATCGCATCATCTTTAAGAAAGAAAGGGATAGAAAAGAGAATAGAAAGAAGAGAAGAAAGAAACAACATCAGAATCTACACAGCGGAACGAATAAATTATATTAATAACACAAATATTACATAGTATCATATAAATCAGAGATACACAGCTATACAACACATACTAGACAGTTATAAACACCTGTCTAGTTATATAACTCAAATCAGTACAAGAAACAACTCAAAGAAAACTACACAGCGAAATACTAGAAATATCTACACGCAGAAGCCTCCTGCTCCATTGCTCCTCCACAATTCGTCAAAGCTAACCTGAATCCTAACCTGAATTACCTTGGCTACTCGTAAAAATTTGAGTACCCAAGAGTTTATGAAAAAAAAATAAACTCCGGGCCAGACATGGGTCTGGTGTGAGTAACAGGTTAAAGTTGCTTAACTTTCAAAACCTTTGAAAAGAAAGGTATCATGTTACAACCCGCATATTTCTCTATTTTTATATTTAAATATTTTATCGATACTCGAAATTTGGTCCTAAAAGTTACTTTTTTCATACGGTCGAATTAGGACTCGGGACCACTCCCATTGAGTTTAAAATGCCGTTTGTGACCTTTTTGAGTATAAGCATCGATATGTTTGGAGAAAGTTGATTTTTGCTACTTTTTACTTAGGGCTTTGGTTTGGGCCGAGCCACTTATGTATTCAGTCCCAACCCCTTCCCCTCTTCATTACTTCATTCCTCATTTCCTAATACTCAAGCTTTTATATTAATGGAGAGTGGAAGAGGAAATTAAAACTCCAAACCCTAGTTTCCTTTTGCAAATCAAACTCTAGCTCCAAACTAATAGAAGAACCCTTTGGTAAGCTTCTCTTCTTCTTCTCCAACTCGTTCTCTTATCAAATTCAAAAATTCCTAAACCTAATTTAGGAGATGTTTCTCTTTTTAGCTTAGATTCAAGCTTGTTGAGTTGGAATTGAAGAGTGATTGTCATTGTCATTGTTCTATAGCTTCTTCTTCAGTCGTTTGGGTTCAAATGTGAGATTTTTATCTCACATCTTAGTCTATAATTATCTTCGATTGTTGGGTATGAATTTCTAACACTTATTTTTGTGCAATTGATTTTGGTTTGGATTGATTTGGTGTATATTCCAATTTTTGGTGTTTTGAAATCAAAATCTATGAAAATCCTATTATGGATATTGGGACATTGATATTTGAGGCGTATCGAAGAGCCGTTAAGGCTGGGTTGACGCTCGACGTAATTCCTTAGCCGTTGTCGCTCGATCGACCGCTTTCAGTATCCCTTTGGCCATTTTTGGCCTAGGTTCAGGGAATGCCCTGAACCCTTCATTCAGACGTCTGAAACGTAAGATTCAGACGTCTGAATATTGTTCTGGGAAGATTCTATTCCTAGATTCAGACGTCTGAATATATGATTTCAGACGTCTGAGTTGGTTCATTTTGAACCAGAAAGGAAATAGGCTAAAAAGTGCCTATTTCAGACGTCTGGATTCAAGGATTCAGACGTCTGAATTCTGTCTTTGGAAAATATTTATTTTCCAGATTCAGACGTCTGAATCCTTGATTTCAGACGTCTGAATCTGCACTCTTTTTGCCTATTTGCCTATTCGCTTGAGAATTCCAATTTAAATCGATTCGTGATGATCCTATTTGTTGTTATCATTTAATGCCTTTGATGACTCCTTTTTAGGGATTTTTGAATATCCATTTCGATGGATTCTTTATCGGTTTCTTTGGATTTTATTCACATCTTCGTATGTGAATTTTAGTGATTGATTGTTCCTACAATCTTCTTTGTGATTTGTCACTTTAAAAATATAAAGGTTTTCCATACTAGTAGTAAATATCAAAACTCTTTCTTCAAATGATTTCAACACTATTTTATTACAAAGCTCGTTTTCTCAAACCGACTTCTAATCTATTAGTATATACAAACCTTTACCTCACTCGTATGAGAAATCTAATTAAACGGCTTAGTAAAACTAGTGGTATGAAACGCTTGTGTTTACTTCGTCGGTTAATTCTTGGACTTGTTCGATTGAAACTCTTGTGACAATTTTCTAGTGGAGATCTACAGTTTGTTCGTAAATATTTAAGTTAAGCAAGTGGTTATGGGACATGAAGCTAAACTCATATATTTACTAGCTTAGTGTAATTGACACTTCTCGTTGATCATGACGATCATCTTTGTGGTTTAGACTAGCAATGTGCGATGTCTCTTTGCCTGCGAGGGAGACTAAACCCCGTTTTGTGGAGTTTCGACTCAAATTGATGGGGTAGCGCCCCATGGTCTTCGGGCCGTTCGTGTGTCAAAAATTAATGGCTAGCTACCATGAGATAGCGTCTCGTTCGTGTGATACATATGTTGGTGAGTTTTAATGCTCCCGTTCGTGTGATAGGCCTTCCCCCCTTTTCTTGTGATTTCTGTATTTCGTGTGTTGAAATCTGGAATTTATGCTTCACCTATTTTTGTGGTTTCTATTGATATGATTTATCAATTTTTGTGCATTGGTGAATTTGTGTGTCATTGACTTTTGTGATTGACATTGATATAATCGTCAATATTTATGGTTTGGTGAACGAAATAAGGAGTATGACATTTCTTTGATTCTTGTGTAGATCTGTGACATTGATAATCTCTCGTTGATTTTCAATTACCTATATATATATCACAATTTGGCATTGTGATTATTATGTGTTTAGTCATATCTCTTATTCTATATCGTTTCATCTGATATTTATAGTTAGACTGATCCGTTTATTATTTTCTTATTAAATAATACTCGGGTCAGACCGAGATGTTACAGGTGCTTCAGCTTGACTTTTCTCTTGGGACTGATTTCACTGACTTTTGGCTAACTACTTAGATTAGTAGTTTATTTTGGTGTATACATTTGAGATATAGACTCTATGATGTATACTTATTCTTTTGTGTAGTTCTTGTAACTATTCTCTTGTGATAGTGTGGGCCTGCTTGTCCACTACTCTGATGAACACTTTTATGTGTTATACATATATTCATATCTTCTTCCACCTTTGTGATATGAATTATCTGTGCCTGAATTGTGTTATGTTTATTTCTATTTTTGTTTCCGAAGATTATTATAGCCACTGTGTAGTAGTTTTGTGTTTGTATCGGTATGTCGGATTTCCTCTTGAAATAAAATGCATGTTATACTATCTAACATATCGGTGCTTGCGCAAAGAAATTACACGGATGGTCGCTCCTCAACAGCCTTATTCTCCGTGCTAGTTGACAACATTACACCGTAGTGTTCTTGGCTAGCGTGGGTATAGAGGTGGGGCGTCACAACTTGGTATCAGAGCCAAACTTCGGAACAATGTAGAATAATTTAACAAGGATCATCGTCCTAAGTCCATCTTAGGAGTCGTGCTTTAGGATTTTATTCGAGTCTACGTACCGTCCTATCCTATTTTCTTTTATGATTCCTTTTTTATCTATCAAGATTGCTTGATATTCATTAATGAATAATCTTCTTCTTGTTCTTGTTTCTTTCTAAAGGAAGAGAAATGTCTAGACCAGGCCGCCCCAGAGCCGTACCATCTAGCACTCCACCCTAGGGTGGAGTTTTTATGACTGCTCAACAGCTTCTTGATTTAGTGACAAATGCTCAAGCAGCTGGAGCTAACCCGGAACCTACTCACCCAAAGTCGAGATTTGCACGATTGTGCAGCGATTACACTAATTTGGGTGGGAAGCGATTCAAAGGTTCCGAAACTATTATTGAAGTACAGGCTTGGCTAAGGTCATGCGATCGAATCTTTTCTCGCATGAATCTTATTGATCTTCACCGAGTTCAGGTGGCTTCTAGTATGCTCCAAGAAAGAGCATTAGACTGGTACGAGCTTCTGATTTCTGAAATAAATGAAGCGGATCTCATTTGGGAGAAATTCCGAGAGCGCTTCGAGTTAAAATTTGCACCAGAAGCTGAGAAAGTGACATTGGCTCGACGATTTATAGACCTTGTTCAAGGTGATTCTTCCGTGACTGATTATGTTGCCTCCTTCGAGTCGCTTTCTAAATACGAGGTTGAATACATCAACACCCCTTTAAAGAAGAACCAGAGGTTCATCTATGGCTTGAACAAAAATCTCAAGAAGCCATTACTTCTAAAGTTAGAAGTTTCTTTCGACCAACTCATTGATATCGCTCTTTGTCTTGAAGAGGCGGATAGGGAGAATGATGTTGAAGTGGTGGGTTCCAAACCAAACTTCAACAACAAGAAGAGGCCAAACAAATCCAAAGGTCCTTATCCCAATAAGAAAGGGAGGCAAGCAACTCCTACTGCAAAGACCTTTTCCCCTACTGAAGGGAAATGCTTTAACTGTGGTTCCAGAGACCATTTTGCGAACAAGTGTTCAAAGCCTCGTACTTGTCGCTATTGTAAAAGCCCGGACCATTTTATGCATGTATGTCCCAAACTTCAAAATAGGAAGGAGGGAAAGATTAATGTTGCAAAAGCCCCTGGCAACACATCTCGTGGCCAAGGTATTTCTCATTCTATTCTGGATGGAATTATTTTATTTCGTGATCATCCTCTTCGAGTTCTTTTTGATACGGGTGCGTCCCATTCTTTTATATCAAAAGAACTTGTTGATACTTTTTCTTTGGATGTTTTGTGTTTAATGACTTCTTTGAGAATTGCGAATCCGGTTGGTGGATCCGCGACAATCAGTTTATTGTGTAAAGATGTCGAGATTATTTTGTGTGATTTTCCTTTCCTAGCCGATTTGCATGTCATGCGTTATTTAGGCTTTGGAATGATTTTGGGAATGGATTAGCTTAACCGTTATGAAGCTCATATCCTATGTCCTGAGCGGACTATTCATCTTCGACATCCTCAATCTGTTAAGCAGATTTCTATTAATCTTAAAGATTCGGATTCCAGCTTGGTTGCATCTTTATATTCTTTAAATCCTCGTGATGACGATGATGATGATGAGGGTGATATAATTTCTCTTATTCACGTCGTTCGTGAATTTTCCGACATATTCGAGCCCGTTTTATGATTACCACCTAAGCGAGCAATTGAGTTCAAAATTAATCTTATTCCTGGAGCTCAACCTATTACTCGTCCTCCTTATCGTATGTCCAGTAAAGAAAATGAGGAGATGCGTAAACAATTATCCGAATTGGAGACGAAGCAGTTTATTCGCTCTAGTTCCTCGCCTTGGGGAGCTTCAGCTATTTTTGTAAAGAAATCCGATGAAACACTTAGGCTTTGCGTTGACTACCGCAAGCTTAATGATCTTACTATCAAAAATAAATATCCTTTACCTCGGATTGATGATCTATTCGATCAACTTAGTGGTGCTAGAGTCTTTTCGCAATTGGACTTGGCCTTCGTTTGACATCGTTCCGTACTCGTTACGGATCTTATGAATGGCTCGTTATGCCATTTGGGTTAACAAATGCCATGGCTTATTTCGTTGACCTTATGAATAGAGTTTTCAAGGACTTCCTCGACCGGTTTGTTCAAATCTTTATTGATGATATTCTTGTGTATTCAAAAACCGAAGAGGAACATGAGAAGCATCTTCGGATTGTGTTGGAAACTCTTAGGAGTAATCAACTGAAAGCAAAATTTTCTAAATGCTATTTTTGGCAATCTCGTGTGAAGTTTCTCAGTCATATTATTTAAGAATCCGGAATTTCCGGGGATCCTTCAAAGATTGAAGCGATTCAAGATTGGAAGAGACCGAAAGTGCGACGGAGATTCGTAGTTTTCTTGGATTGGCAGGTTATTACTGCCGTTTTATCAAAGACTTTTCTAAGATTGCCATGCCTCTCACTAGCTTAACGAAGAAAGGTGTTAAATACATTTGGTCGGACAAATGTGAAACTTCTTTTCAGAAATTAAAAGAACTTCTTTCTGATGCTCCTATTCTTGTTATTCCCGAGGGGAACCAGGATTTCGTTGTTTATACCGATGCCAGTCGCGTTGGTTTGGGTGCCGTTCTTATGCAAAAAGAACGTGTTATTGCTTATGCTTCAAGGCAATTAAAACCGGTCGAGACTAGATATGCCACGCATGATTTAGAACTCGCGGCTATTGTTTTTGCTCTTCGGATTTGGCGTCATTATATTTTAGGAGAGAAATTTGTTCTTTATACCGATCGTAAGTCCTTGAAGTATTTATTCTCTCAAAAGGAACTTAATTTGTGTCAACAGCGTTGGCTCGAATTTCTTGCACCATATGATCTTGATATCCTTTATACTCCCGAAAAGGGGAACCGCGTTGCGGATGCACTTAGTCGAAAGCAACAAGCGGTTGTTTCTACGATGATATCCGAATGGAACGATCTCGAGATCTTATCCATTTGTGAGATTCGAGACCGCGTATCCGATTTATGCTCATCATTTTTTTTATGTAGCCTTGAGGCTCATCTTCTCTTTTAGACCGCATTCTTGAAGCTCAAAGGCTAGATCCCGACTTGGCTCTTCTTGGCCAAAATATTAAGAATAGAGGAGATATTGAAGGTTTGAAAGACTTTGATATCGATTCCTGTGGCGGCATTCGGAGATTTGGTAGACTTATCGTGCCAAATATTAGTGATCTTCGTAAAGATATTTTAGCAGATTCCCATCATTCTAAATTTACCATTCATCCCGGTAGTAGTAAAATGTACGCGGATATGAAGCGACCTTATTATTGGGAGGGAATGAAACTTGACATCGCTAACTTCGTTAAGCGTTGCATGACTTGCCAACTCCTTAAGGCCGAGCATCAAAGGCCCGGTGGGTTATTGCAACCTTCAGAAATTCCAATTTGGAAGTGGGACCAAATTTCTATGGATTTTATAGATGGCCTTCCCCGTTCTCGTTCGGGTCATGATAGCTTATGGTTGATTGTTGATAGGCTTACTAAATCCGCCCATTTTATTCCCGTTCGGTCTAACCGAACCGTTCCTCTTTTGGCCAAGCTCTTTGTTAAAGAGATTGTTAAATTACATGGGGTTCCTACTTCTATTGTTAGTGATTGTGATCCATTGTTTACTAGTGGATTTTGGAAGATTCTTCAAAAAGCTTTAGGAACGAAGCTTAATTTTAGCACCGCTTATCATCCTCAGTCCGATGGACAAACCGAGTGTGTGAATCAAACTCTTGAAGATCTTCTTCGTGCATGTGTTCTTGATTTTGGTGGAAGTTGGGAAGATCATATTTCATTTGTTGAATTTTCCTATAATAATAGCTTCCAATCTAGTATCGGTATGGCACCTTTCGAGGCACTCTATGGAAGGCCATGCCGATCTCCTTCTTCTTGGCTTGAGGCCGGTGAGAAGCTGGTTTTAGGTCCAGACTTTATTCGTGATTCCACAGAAAAGATTGAACTTATTCGACATAGGATGAAAGAAGCCCAGAGTAGACAAAAATCCTATACCGATAACCGGAGAAGGAAGTTAGAATTTTCTGTGGGAGATCTTGTGTTCATTCGTGTTTCACCTATGAAAGGTGTTGTACGTTTCAGTCGATCGGGAAAGTTAGCGCCTCGATACATTGTGCTATTTGCTATCACCGAACGTATTGGTTCCGTGGCTTATCGCCTTTTACTACCGGCTCAGTTTTCTGCTATGCATGACGTGTTTCATGTTTCTCATTTACGGAAGTTCCTTCGAGATTCCGATTCTATTCTTGAGTCCGGTGTTGTGGAAGAAATTGAAGTTTCACCTAATTTAACTTATGAGCAACATCCTATTCGTTTTATTTCTTCGGAGGTCAAGCACCTTCGAAATAAAGATGTTCCGCTTGTTAAAGTCCAATGGTCTTCAAATCCTAAGGATTGTTCTTGGGAATCTAGAGAGTTCATCGAGCGAACACATCTGGACTTACTTTCTCATGCTCTTTGAGGTGAACTTCTTGTTTCAAACTTCTTTTGTGTTGAATATGTTATTATGGTTGTTACTATATATCTTCTTAAATATTGCGAGGACGCAATTTCTTTAAGGAGGGGAATCTGTAACAACCCGCATATTTCTCGATTTTTATATTTAAATATTTTATCGATACTCGGAATTTGGTCCGAAAAGTTACTTTTTGTATGCGGTCGAATTAGGACTCGGGACCACTCCCATTGAGTTTAAAATGCCATTTGCGACCTTTTTGAGTATAAGCTTCGATATGTTTGGAGAAAGTTGATTTTTGCTACTTTTTACTTAGGGCTTTGGTTTGGGCTGAGCCGCTTATGTATTCAGTCCCAACCCCTTCTCCTCTTCATTACTTCATTCCTCATTTCCTAATACTCAAGCTTTTATATTAATGGAGAGTGGAAGAGCAAATTAAAACTCCAAACCCTAGTTTCCTTTTGCAAATCAAACTCTAGCTCCAAACTAATAGAAGAACCCTTTGGTAAGCTTCTCTTCTTCTTCTCCAACTCGTTCTCTTATCAAATTCAAAAATTGCTAAACCTAATTTAGGAGATGTTCTCTTTTTAGCTTAGATTCAAGCTTGTTGAGTTGGAATTGAAGAGTGATTGTCATTGTCATTGTTCTATAGCTTCTTCTTCAGTCGTTTGGGTTCAAAGGTGAGATTTTTATCTCACATCTTAGTCTATAATTATCTTCGATTGCTGGGTATGAATTCCTAACACTTATGCTTGTGCAATTGATTTTGGTTTGGATTGATTTGGTGTATGTTCCAATTTTTGGTGTTTTGAAATCAAAATCTATGAAAATCCTATTATGGATATTGGGACATTGATATTTGAGGCGTATCGAAGAGCCGTTAAGGCTGGGTTGACGCTCGACGTAATTCCTTAGCCGTTGTCGCTCGATCGACCGCTTTCGGTATCCCTTTGGCCATTTTTGGCCTAGGTTCAGGGAATGCCCTGAACCCTTCATTCAGACGTCTGAAACGTAAGATTCAGACGTCTGAATATTGTTCTGGGAAGATTCTATTCCCAGATTCAGACGTCTGAATATATGATTTCAGACGTCTGAGTTGGTTCATTTTGAACCAGAAAGGAAATAGGCTAAAAAGTGCCTATTTCAGACGTCTGGATTGAAGGATTCCTACGTCTGAATTCTGTCTTTGGAAAATATTTATTTTCCAGATTCAGACGTTTGAATCCTTGATTTTAGACGTCTGAATCTGCACTCTTTTTGCCTATTTGCCTATTCGCTTGAGAATTCCAATTTAAATCGATTAGTGATGATCCTATTTGTTGTTATCATTTAATGCCTTTGATGACTCCTTTTTAGGGATTTTTGAATATCCATTTCGATGGATTCTTTATCGGTTTCTTTGGATTTTATTCACATCTTCGTATATGAATTTTAGTGATTGATTGTTCCTACAATCTTCTTTGTGATTTGTTACTTTAAAATATAAAGGTTTTCTATACCAGTAGTAAATATCAAAACTCTTTCTTCAAATGATTTCAACACTATTTTATTACAAAGCTCGTTTTCTCAAACCGACTTCTAATCTATTAGTATATACAAACCTTTACCTCACTCGTATGAGAAATCTAATTAAACGGCTTAGTAAAACTAGTGGTATGAAACGCTTGCGTTTACTTCTTCGGTTAATTCTTGGACTTGTTCGATTGAAACTCTTGTGAAAATTTTCTAGTGGAGATCTACAGTTTGTTCGTAAATATTTAAGTTAAGCAAGTGGTTATGGGACATGAAGCTAAACTCATATATTTACTTGCTTAGTGTAATTGACACTTCTCGTTGATCATGACGATCATCTTTGTGGTTTAGACTAGCAATGTGCGATGTCTCTTTGCCTGCGAGGGAGACTAAACCCCGTTTTGTGGAGTTTCGACTCAAATTGATGGGGTAGCGCCCCATGGTCTGCGGGCCGTTCGTGTGTCAAAAATTAATGGCTAGCTACCATGAGATAGCGTCTCGTTCGTGTGATACATATGTTGGTGAGTTTTCATGCTCTCGTTCGTGTGATAGGCCTCCCCTCCTTTTCTTGTGATTTTTGTATTTCGTGTGTTGAATTCTGGAATTTATGCTTCACCTATTTTTGTGGTTTCTAATGATATGTTTTATCAATTTTTGTGCATTGGTGAATTTGTGTGTCATTGACTTTTGTGATTGACATTGATATAATCGTCAATATTTATGGTTTGGTAAACGAAATAAAGAGTATGACATTTCTTTGATTCTTGTGTAGATTATGTGACATTGATTAATCTCTCGTTGATTTTCAATTTCCTATATATATATATATCACAGTTTGGCATTGTGATTATTATGTGTTTAGTCATATCTCTTATTCTATATCGTTTCATCTGATATTTATAGTTAGACTAATCCGTTTATTATTTTCTTATTAAATAATACTCGGGTCAGACCGAGATGTTACAGGTGCTTCAGCTTGACTTTTCTCTTGGGACTGATTTCTCTGACTTTTGGCTAACTACTTAGATTAGTAGTTTATTTTGGTGTATACATTTGAAATATAGACTCTATGATGTATACTTATTCTTTTGTGTTGTTCTTGTAACTATTCTCTTGTGACAGTGTGGGCCTGCTTGTCCACTACTCTGATGAACACTTTTATGTGTTACATATATATTCATATCTTCTTCCACCTTTTTGATATGAATTATCTGTGACTGATTTGTGTTATGTTTATTTCTATTTTTGTTTTCGAAGATTATTATAGCCACTGTGTAGTAGATTTGTGTTTGTATCGGTATGTCGGATTTCCTCTTGAAATAAAATGCATGTTATACTATCTGACATATCGGTGCTCGTGCAAAGAAATTACACGGATGGTTGCTCCTCAACAGCCTTATTCTCCGTGCTAGTTGACAACATTACACCGTAGTGTTCTTGGCTAGCGTGGGTATAGAGTTGGGGTGTCACAACGCACATAAGACTTCCCACACATAAACATGGAAAAGTTTTTACCTTACGCTAACCAAAACATTTGATAGGAAATCCGATGATATTATAATAGTGTCTAGGGTTTTCAAATAAATATGAAATAGCCGAAATTGTTACATTTATTAAATTCCAGCTACTAGCCACAAAAGTGGGTAATACAATCAAAACCGTGGGCACTTATTGGATTTTGGATTCCATACAATAGCAGGGCTACTGGGGTACCGCCCGTCACAGTACGTGGCCTAGATCAACGTACCGAGGAGTATGCCTGCTCCCGTGCAACACAAAGCCGGACCCATTCCTTACTGAATAGTTCCGGAAAAGACAACCCCGTGGTTGTAGCTAGCAACCACTCACACAGCCGAATATAAATGGACTTCTAGACAGGGGTAAGTCTTGCTCTCCAGTGGGTCCGACCCACGAAGCCTTGCTGCACCTCCCCTGTTTTAGCCATTCCCGGTTGATGAGGCTTGAGGCTACGATTACCTTTATAGGACATATCACTTAGAATGCTCATCGTCCACCTGACGATGTTCTAAAAGCATTCAATCCATACAAGTTCGTTCCGGGTTCAAACGAAACCGAAGGCATTACCTCGTTACACTCATTTTTGAATCACCCTCAGAGTTAACGACGATAACCCTTGCACTCTGAATCACCATCTCGAATCTATAAGAACTAATTCCGTCAAACTCATTTCGGAATCACCCACGGAGTTATACTGACTCATAGTCCTTACACCTCGAGTCTTCACAAAGCTCCACTTTGATTCACGACCTAACGTTAATTTGGATCGATGTGGTTTTCGGATATCCAAATATGGAAACCCGTTCCCGGTCTCATCGAAATCCAAAGCGTGTCTTTTAAGTCCAAGTTGTTTTAAAGTTTTAAAACAATTCAGTACAGTATCTATATACATATAGATAGATAATTCATAATCACAATTGATAATTAACATTATCAAATAATAGGTAACCCACAATATCAATAATAGATAATCCATATATCACCATCACAATTGATAATCTAAGTTATCATCACAATACAACCAAACATCCATACCACACAATATAATTTATCTCATTACTGAGATCTCATCCATTCAAGACAATCAAGTTCACCCATTCATCCATAAGCAATGATTTATTCATTACCATATAGTTAATTTAAAATGAATTAAATTAACTATCTCTATCACTAATTAATTTAAAATGAATTAAATTAATTACCTCATCTTTAATTAATTTAAAATAAATTTAATTAATTACTTCACCAATATAAATCTTGCTTACTCAATTATTTAATTGATTACAATCAATTTATTAATCTATTATTAATCACCTTAATTAATCGCCCATGATTAATTATCCTTAATTACATTCATGTAATTATTCTTAATTAATTTCACAAAATTAATTATTCACAACCAAACAGTAATTAACCCTTAATTAAACAATTAATTAATTAATCATAATTAATTACATTAATCCTTAATTAATTAATTAATTACCTTTAATTACCTATTTTTGATTAATTAATCATAATTAATCAATCTTAATTACATCATTAATTAAAATAATTATTGATCCCCTTTTATTAATTACCTTAAGAAATTAACTTATAATTATTAATCATCATCACAGATTAATTACATTTAGTAATTATCTAGCTTAATTACTATATTAAACAAATTAATTATCCTTTAATTTATTACTTAATTAATTCCTTGATTAATTACTAAATAATTAACCAATTTACCTCATTCTTAACATCTTCACTTAATCACAACCTATAATTATTAATCAATTACTTAACTAAGTAATTCCCAAATCATTAATTACTTAAAGTAATTATTTATAAAACCCAAATGTTTAAAATTAATTAAACTTAATTAATTAAAATAAACAATCTCATTAAACTAAATTAATTACATTAAGTAATTAATTCCTTAATTACTTTACTAAGTAATTATACTTAAAACCATTCATAATTGATTATTATTAAATTGATTAATATAATTAATTATAAAAATTAACCATATTAATTAATTGTTAAATAATCCTGGTTAATGACCTTCATTAACCATCCTCTAATTATTTTATAAAGTAATTAACCTAAATTAATTACCATTTAAATTATCGTTAATTATTTATTTATTTAAAGTTAATTATTAAATTAATTAACCTTGATTTAAAACTTAATTACATAATTAACAATATTCATTCATCATTAATTAATAATCTAATTAATGATCTTAATTACAAATTGATTAATCATCAATCAATTATTAATTCCAAATTTAATTAATTAATTAAATTAACTAATTAATTTTAGTTACCTTATTAATTAATTTAAAACATAAATCTTAAATTTAAATTTCAAGATAAAACATAACTTAATTATGTTAAAACAATATAATTGAAACAAATACATTTTAAACTACTTTTAAATTTTCATTTTGAAATATAAGGTTTAAATTAGAACAATTTAAAACTTATCAAAATTTAAATAATTTAAAACTTTTTAAATTGCAAATCAAACAAGTGCTATGAAAATTTAAAGTTAAATTCATTTCAAAATTTTAATAACTTAAATTTTCATTTAATTTAAAACTTCAATTTAAACCTTCTTTAAAATTTAAAACTGAAATTCAAATTTAACTTTTGAATTTCCAGATTTTAAATAAACTTCAAAACTACTCATTTTTTTAAAATCTCATTACTAAGTATGTTTAAACTATTTTACCTAAATAAATTAGATAATTAAGTTAAATTTCTAAAACTTCCATTTTAATTTTAAAAACTGGGATTTAAATTCAAATCAGAAATTAAAACTTGAATTTGAAGTTAAACTTAAACCTTACTTTAAACCTAAACTACAGATTTAAAAAAAAACTATAAAAAAAACCAGATTTTAAAAACACAGTTTTTTCTGTAACCTGCAAATTACAGAGTAAGCCGTGGAAACCCGAATTTACTTCGAGTTAAAAGCTTTCCTACTTCGAGTAATAATACAACTTACTTCGAGCAATACTCAACTTTCCCCTGCAACATCCAAAACCCAATATACATCACCAAAATCTCATCGCCGTGCATATGCACGGCGATCACCGCCTCTTCTCATCATCATAGATGATCCACCACTTCCAGAAACCCATCAATACCCTAACATCATCATCAGGTCAACCAATTAATCAAAGAATCAAACTTCACCCCCAAATTCAAAACCTAAAAAATGTTACAGGTTTCTGCTCAAACCTGTCAACGGCCATTCCGTCTCGCTCCGATCACCTGCAGATCCACCTCTCCGGCCATGAACCCATCCACATACCTACTACACATTCACCAAGTACCAAGCCACTCGATCAATCATCCAGATCGAAAAGACCCCTTCCACAAAACCCTTCAAAACTAGGGTTAAATTCTAAAAATCAAAACTGCGTCTACCCTAATCAATATAATCCTCATTTCTGATTTTTCTAAGGATCTATGATCCTTATTCTATAACTCAAAAGAATTCTAAGTCTCCTCAAGTCACAGATTGCAAGCACTTGCTAAAAATCAATTTTTAGTTCATGATCAAAATGCTACTGAATCATACACCTACAAATCCTGATACTTGATTTAAAAATCAAGTTCCAGTTTATATATTTGATTTGTATTACTGAATTACCATATTAATTTGATTGGGTTTGAAAAATATAAACATGCATGATGTTTTCTTTAGTTTCCAGAGTCAAACTCATATTTATAACTTGTAATTTTTTTTTTAAACATGAACTTAAGAAATTAAAATAACTTTACTTTGCAACTTCATTTTAACAGAAAACTAAATAAAAAGGTAAGTGTAACTAATAAAATTTTACCTGGAAAATCAAAACAAATCAGAAGATATAGAACAGGATTAACATAAACCATTTCACATCAACAACTACTGAAACACAACAATACTATTTAAATTCAGAAAAACTATGCAACTTATTTTCAAATTTAGATTTAAATGTTACTCACCTTAATTCAATGCAGAGCTCTGTTGATCATTTTGAAATTTGCAGAAAGAAAAAAAAATGCAGGCTTGACCCTTTATTGTTTAAAATCTGAGTTGCCATCCTCATGAAATCTACATGCTCATGATCCCATACTCTAATTACTTGCATGCAGAAAGTAGATGCTATTGCCAATTTCCCAAATGCATGCTATTATTTCCAGGTTTAAAACAGAGTGCAGAAAAAAAACAGTGTGCAAGCTTCATTTGAATTTTGTAGACTTCTTTTGAAATTTGAGATGAAGGTGGGTTTGATTTTGAAGAAGTGGAGTATGCAAATGTTTGGATTTTGAGGAAATGCAGATTTGAACATGGTTTTGGAATATGCAAATTTGTTGATTTGAATATGCAGGTTTGCTGAATTTTGAGAAAATGCAGATTTCTGGATTTTGATGAATTTTTGTATGCAGGTTTTTGAAGGTTGTTACTGATTTTATAAATTTTGAAGATTTCTTTGATTAAGGAAAATAAAAATGCAATATGAATGAAGACGCAAACTAAACTAATGTATTTTCAGATTTAATGAAATAAAAGAAAAATTAAAACCAAATTTAACACTTGTCAAATGGTTATGCTAATTTTTAAACACATGTTAAATGGATGAAACACTTGTAAAAAGAATGCAATACTTGTTTCTTATAATAATTAGTACTAATTTACAAGTTAATGTATGTGTTAGCTTAGTTTAAGTTGTTAGTTTATTTTAAGATATGTGTATAGATTTACAGAAGAAATAAAAACAAATCATGTTTATAAATTGAAACTTATACATATAATAATCAAACAATTTAAGATTTATACTTTGGAATTTAAATTCAAACTAAATTCAAAAATTTTTCAAACCAAGTTATGAATATAAATTCAACTTGAAATAACAGCTTGCAAATTTTATTCAAACTCTATTTATAGAGACAATACAATATTAATATTGCTTTTATAAATCTCTTATTATTAAATTAAAATTATTTTAAAAGAAATTAAATTTTTATCAATAAAATATTCATTTTATTAAGCCATAAAACCATTTGTTAATTTATTCTAAATTTAAAACTCAATCCAATTTAATTTTAAACATTTAAATATTTTTATTATCAATTTTAAAATCATATATTTATTTGTTATATAATTTATTATATAGTTTTAAAAATTCAATACTAATTAAAAATCAAAATTCCCAATTTATAATGTATATATTAGAATTTTAAAACATGGTTCATTTATTAAATTTAAACCAAAATCATTTATTTAACTTTGAAAAGCTTAAATATTAAATAAAACAAATTTTCCAAATTACTACAAATATTAAAACTAGAAAATATGCTCTACTTATTATAATTAAAACAAAGCTAATCTATTTAAAATATAGACCATATATTTATATATAAATAGAAATCAATTTATTATTTTTAAAAGATAAAATAACCGATTTAAATATTTATTGAAGAATATTATTAAATCTATTTGAATAATTATTAACAGAATATCAATATCAATTTAATTTTAATTACAGATTATTAAATTGATATTGTTAAAAATTCCGGGATATTACACTATGTTTCTTTGTCAACGGAGGGGATGGTACCTCGTTTTATTGAGTTTCATCTCATTTTTATTATAGGCTAACGACCTATTTATTTCTTGGAGTTTCGACTCTATTTTTGTGGGCTAGCGATCCACGTTTTTATAGAGTTCGGTTCTTCGGGCGTACTATTGTACTACGTCGTTGTTTCGAATTTTACGAGTTTCAGGTTCCTCGGGCATACCATTGTACTACATCGTTGCACTGGCTCTATGGTTAGCGACCATGGGATAGCGTCCTGTTTTGTGATACACGTGTTGGTGAGTTTTCATGCTCTCGTTCTGTGATAGGCCTCCCCATTTTATGATTTCTGGATTTCTATTGATGATTTCTAGGATTTGTGTTTCACCAATTTTATGATTGGCATTTATATGTTGTCAATATTTGTGGCTTGGTGAATGAACTAAGGAGTATGACATTCCTTTTGATCTTTGAGAAGATTCTTGCAATATTGATTAATCTCTTGTTGATTTTCAATTACATACTTATCATAGTATCGCATTATGGTTATTATAAATTTTTGTCGGATCTCCTATTCTATATCATTTCATCTGATATTTATGGCTAGACTGATCCGTTTATTATTTTCTTATTAAATAATACTCGGGCCAGACCGAGAAGTTGCAGGTGCTTCTACTCGACTCCTCTTCTGGGATTATTATTCTGACTTTTTGCTAACTACTTAGATTAGTAGTTTATTTTGTTGTATACATTTGAGATGGAGACTCCTTGATGTATACATATTCTTTTGTCTAGCACTTGTAACTATTCTTCTGTGATATTGTGGATCTTGTTTGACCACTACTCCGATACACACTTTTAAGTGTTATATTCATATCTTTTTCCGCCTTTGTGATATGGATATCTATGACTGATTTGTGTTATGCTTATTTCTATATTTTTTTTCCGAAGATTATATATAGCTCCTTTGTGATATGGAATGAAAGCTTATAAATTATAAGCATTTAATTTACAAATGAAATCAATGTATTAATTTAGTTATAACTGAATGTAAATTAATGAAATTATGTAATAATTGATAAATGATGGCATTCATGAATGAAATAAGATTTGTAAGTAATAAAGGAATAATTGAAATAACATTTACCAATGAAATAGTAGATTGATTTATATAGACTTAATAAAAGAGTTGAATTGAATCAAACTATTTAGTTGAAACTAATTAATTGGTATGCAAATTATAAATGGGTTTATAGTAAGAAATTATACTACCGTGAATTAGAATTAAGATGAAATTGAAAAATTCAAGTATGTGATGCAAATATATCATATATAGCAGTGGAATAAAAAAATTAGTGTTATTATAACCTGGTTGGTAAGTAACAAACTTATAACTGAATTTAAAAGAAAATAGGTCACAATGAATATAGATTGTTCATTTATATGATGTGTTAAATAAATTTTGGTATTCAATCGCAATAAACATAAATAATTAATTGAAACCATTATAAGGTCAAAATTTATTACATATAATAAATTGGGGGATAGATTTCATTAAAGGTAATTTATTTATTATGTTAATGCAAATTAAAATAATTAGAGGTACGTAAATGATGATTAATACCATGTTTGGAAGTTGTAATTTAGAGGATATTAAGAATTAGGAATTGAATTTTGAATTATTTGCAATACTAATAAAGAAAATGTTACATTATTGCTAACTGAGGGAATCATTAATTAATTGAATGAAAGTTAAATCAGTGGAATTAACGGAGATTAATTTACGTTAGTTATTTAGGGTAGTGACCAAATTTGGTAATCCATTTGCAAATTAATGACAATAGTGTTGATATAAGCTAATAAGTTGAATGTCAATGCAATACCAATTAATGGATTGAATGTGATTATGAAATTGGAATTAGATAAATGCAATAAATAATTCAGGGCAAATAAATTTATGGAACAAATGTTAAGATCTTAACTGATGATAATTAATAATTGAAGATAATGTAAATTCCATTTATAATATGACTATGGGTGAATGAAAAGATTGTAAATCAAGATTTGTTTATTTATATGAATATAAAGAATTATGGTAATTGAGTTTTTGCAATTAAGTAAAAATTAAACATTTAATTTTACGTTAATTGAAAATTTAGTTGAAATTGAAAAATATTTATGTATGTTAATTTCATCCATTTGGCTATAATGGATTGAATAATAAGAATGAAGATTTAATTCAATGAAATTTTTGGAAACTTAATTGATAATTTCTAAATTTAATAAAAATGAAAATTTGACACTGAAATGGGAAGTTAATCAACTTTAAATTAACCTTTAAATTGTCTAAAACATTGTAATTTGATTGAGACATATAAAGGTAATAAGATTCGTCAAAATTTAAGATTTAAAAAAAAAATTGGATTTTATTAATGAATTTTTAATTTATTTAATTAATATAAAATTAGCCATTTTGCCCACTGACTCAGATTTCGACGAAACCAGTTTCATCGAATCCCTAACGGTGAATTATAACAGTGTTTCAAGTTTCATAACGATCGGACTTGTCGTTTGATCGTACCGACTCGAAACGTCTTGAAATTTATGCAATTTAAATCAATCTAAATCAATTTGGAAAAATTGAATTTAGCATAACTTCTTCATACGATGGAATTTGGACGTGAAACTTTTTCCATCGCGTTTAAAATATTTTTAAACATATATTTTGATATATGGGTTACCCAATTTCGCTCCGGAGTAGAAACGGGATTTTCGGGCCATTTAGCGTTCAGCGCGTATACCAATCCGATCCATCTATTATTTTTCAGCCTTGTCTACATATAACCCGTTATAACCCTAACCACTCCTTATTTTCATTTTTCTATACGTACATCTCCTTCTCAACTCCGCATTCCAATGGCAGAAAAAAAACCTAATTCCCAAATTCCAAAAATTAATTTCCATTTCAAAAAAAAAAAAAAATTCAGATCTGCAGCCACTTCGAGTCACGCTTCGAGTTTCGGAGGCAAAAATGTTGTATCTACTTCGGGTCAGGAAGAAAATGACTCGGGTCGCTCTGGGTCGTTTTGGCAAAAACTCCAAGCAAGCACCGGGGATTTGACGTGGCGCACCGAAGTCGAACCCGAAGTCGACACAGGGCCAGAATTTTCCAATTTTCAAATTTTAATAACTTTTACGTATGAACTCCGTTTCACACGCGATTTTTTTGTTAGGATCGTTTTGAAATTCCGGACTCAACGACGTTGGTTTGAACGAATTTGAAGACCGTCAAATTTTGGGTTTAAATTCAATTTAAATTCAATTCAAATCCCAAAGGTGAGTGTTTTAACCCACTCACAACTTCTGTAACAAACCGCATATTTATCGATTTTATATTTAAATATTTTATTTAAATATTTTATCGTTAATCGAATTTTGATCCGAAAAGCTACTTTTTGCAAACAGTCAAATTAGGACTCGAGACCATTTTCACTTAGTTCAAAATGACGTTTGCAATCTTTTCAAGTATAAACTTTGATATGTTTGGGGTTAGTGGAATTTCACTAACTTTTCCCGCTTTGGACTTTGGGTTGGTTTAGCCTATTAAACCTAAGTTCCAACCCCTTCTCCTCATCTCTTCATAAATTCCTACCTAACTCTAATTTTAGCATTAATGGTGAGTGGAAAGGGAAATTAAAATTCCAAGCCCAAGTTCATTAGCAAATTCAACATCCAACTCCAAAATCAAAGTGAAGGCATTGGATTCAAGCTTCTTATGTTGAGATTGAAGTGGATTAATTCTTGCTTTGCTTTGGTCTTCATTTTCATTGATTTTTGGTCCAAAGGTGAGATTTTTTTCTCACATTCTTGTCTATAACTATCTTGGACTGTTGGGAATGAATTCCCATCACTTTAGCATGCACATTTGCATTTGGTTTGGATTGAATTGGTGAAATACTCCAATTTTTAGTGTTTTTGGTGAATTTCTGCTACTAGGTCGTTCTGCCTATGCTAGGTCGTTTGCGTGGAAAAGTCTCGGCCTTCAAATAGCTCGTTTCTGGCCTTAAACTCGTTCGCATGCCTTAGGTCGTTCGCCTCGGAATTAGGTCGTTGGGCTTTAGGTCGTAGGTCGCATCGGCACTTAGGTCGTCCCTGGCCTCACCTTAGCTCGGCCATGTTAGGTCGCGAGTTTCCCTTAGGTCGCGTGTACCCTAGGTCACACAATCCCCTTAACTCGCTCGGCCTTGTCATTTTTAGGTCGCGAGTTTAATTAGGTCGTTCGGCCTTAAAACGTTAGGTCGCTTGGCCTGTGCTATTGTTAGGTCGCGAGTTCCTTAGGTCGCTCGCCTCCCTTAGGTCGCTTACCTGGTTAAGTCGCACCTCACCTTAGCTCGGCCATGTTAGGTCGCGAGTTTCCCTTAGGTCGCGTGTACCCTAGGTCGCACAATCCCCTTAACTCGCTTGGCCTTTTCATTTTTAGGTCGCGAGTTTAGTTAGGTCGCTCGGCCTTAAAACGTTAGGTCGCTTGGCCTGTGCTATTGTTAGGTCACGAGTTCCATAGGTCGCTCGCCTCCCTTAGGTCGCTTACCTGGTTGAGTCGCACCTCACCTTAGCTCGGCCATGTTAGGTCACGAGTTTCCCTTAGGTCGCGTGTACCCTAGGTCGCAACCTTTAGGTCGCTCGATCCTATCCTCCCTTAGGTCTTCACTAGGTCGTACCGTTTTGGACGGGGCGTTGCCCCCTGGACCCCCGCGACCTGACCGGGCAGGTCAAACCCCGTAGCGGGGGTGTTTCCCCCGCACCCCCACCTTGGGGGGTTACCACCCCCCTGGACCCCCCTTCCGTAGGTGATCTTATCTGAAAAACATTCAACAGAACTTGCTTTGTTGTGATGCTGAGTTGACCATTCTTCGAAACAAACTATCTTTGGCTTCTCGGTCGATTTTATGGTATCACGGCCTTGCTAAAAAGGCGGGATAACAACTTTAGAAATATGAAGGTTTCAATACTAGTAGTAAATGTCAAAACTCTTTCAACAAAATGATTTCAACCCTATTTTCAATAACGAAGCTCTTTTCTTAAACCGTTTTCCAATCTACTAGTATATACAAACCTTTACCTCACTCGGATGAGAAATCTTATTAAACGGCTTAGTAAAACAAGTGGTATGAAACGCTTGCGTTCGCTTCGTCGGTTAATTCTTGGACTTGTTCGATTGAACCTCTTGTGACAATTTTCTAGTGAAGATTTACAGTTTGTTCGTAAATACGTTAAGCAAGTGGTTATGGGACACGAAGTTAATTTTTATATTTACTAGCTTAGTGTAATTGACACTTCTCGTTGATCATGACGATCATTTTATGATTTAGACTAGCAATTGTGCGATGTCTCTTTGTTTGCAAGGTTAGACTAGACCTCATGGGTGTGATTCCGACTCACACATATCTCTTTGTCCGCAAAGTTAGTCTAGACACCATTTGTGTGATTCCACTCACACATACCTTTTTGTTGCATGGTTAGGCTAGACACCATTTGTGTGATTCCACTCACACATACCTTTTTGCTTTTTGGTTAGCCTAGACCTCATCTGGGTGATTCCGACTCACCCATATGGGGTAGCTCCCCATGGTCTTTGGACCGTCATGTGATAAGCCTCCTTCCCTTTTTCTGTGATTTCTGGATTTCTTGTGTTGATTTCTAGAATTTATGTCATTGACTTGTTATGAGTACAAGTTTAGGGTATGATGCCCTCTTTGGATCTTTGAGAAGATTCTTGTGATATTGATTTTTCTCTTATTGATTGATCTTCTGTTGATCATCATTTGCATACTTATAGTAGTATGTCAGTATGGATATTTTATGTTTATGCCATATATTTTATTTTATACCATGTCATCTGATATTTATAGCTCGACTGATCCGTTTATTATTTTCTTAAATAATACTCGGGTCAGACCGAGATGTTACAGGTGCTTCTGCTTGACTTCTTCCTGGGATTTGCTACTCTGACTTTTGGCTAACTATTTAGATTAGCATTTTTTGTTGTATACACTTGAGATATAGACTCATAGTTGTAATCTTTTGTATAGCATGTGTTGCTATTCTTTTGTATTATTGTGGATCTTTTTGACCACTACTCTGGTGTACTATGACAACCCTGGTTTTAGCGATTACCTGAGAGTATTAAATTATAATGGCAGTTATAATTTAATAGTGAAAATTAATAACAAATGAAGAATTTAAATTGTTTATTGGGAATAAACAATGTAATTGAGGATAAAATGAGAAAATAAAGTTTTGAAAACTTTATTAAGATGATTTGAGATAATAAATCGAGGAAAATGGTTTTTATTTAGAGTTAATGCAATAATTTTGTTAATTATTGCTATTTACTTCTTTTAATGATTCTTTTTTTTATTATCTCAAAAATATGATTTAAGTGTAAAATTATATTTAAAATGGGTTATAAAGTTTTATTACACAAAAATATGATTTTTGTGTAATTTATAATGTTAATTACAATGAGATTTGTAATTAAAGATGTAAATTTGGTATTTACTTTAAAATAGAGAAATATGTTAATAAAATGTTTTAAAAATATAAATAATCTTTTATTTTGAGTGTAAAACATTTTATTATCATGAATATAAAGTTTTATAATTTGTAGAGATGAAACGTAGCTTTAATTCATAATTTGATTTGTGAAAAAAACATTGTTAATATGTAACTAGTGGCTAAATTATGAAGTTAAGCTAATTTTCTTTTAATTTGGACATTAGCCCATTAACTAAACCTAACTTAGCCTGCTAACCTAAGAGGTGAGAATGAGAAAATAGAATAGGTACGTACATTTTTTTTTTCACTTTCTTCCTCAAGTTTCCAGAACGCAGAATAATGGCTGAAATATTTTCCTCTTCAAATCTTATGAAAAATCCATCAAATTAAAAGAAAAATTGATGATTTAAAATGAGATTCTAAACTCCAAACTCAGGTAATCGATTTCTAAAACCCCTCTCCATATCAACATCTAATTTACAGTGATATTTTTTAATTTTTCTTCTCTATTTGGTTTGCATGTTTCTTTCTTGAGTTTTGTCAGGTTGTAGAAGCTCTGTACATGGCTAAAGCTTGCATCTTTGGCACCTAAATCGTAGTTTAATCTTCATGAAGGCAAGGTGAGTGTAAAACTCACAAACCCTATCTCTTTATATGACAAATATGTTATAATCAGTGAATTACTGAAGCTGAAAGTAAATTAGCCATAACTTTCTCGTTTTTAATCCGATTTTGATCATTTTAGATGTTTTGGAAAGTTTAAATCATGTACTATAACTCTCCTGTATTGAGTTTTCTGTAGTTTTGAGATTTTCTATATCAAAATCGAATTTTTCTACTGTAATTCCGAGAGCAAAACCAATGTTTGCTCTGTGCTTAAGGCTGAAAGTAAATTAGCCATAACTTTCTCGTTTTTGATCAAAATTTGATAATTTCGGATGTTACGAAAATCGTAAATAATATACAGCAACTTTTATGTTTTGAGTTTTCTTTAATTTTGAGGTTAGCTATGTCAAAATTTGATTTTTCTACTGCTAACCCGAGAGCAAAGTCTATATTTGCTCTGTGCTTGAAGCTGAAACTAAATTAGACATAACTTTCTCATTTTCGATCGGATTTTGATAATTTTCTATGTTTCGCAAAGCTTATTTCATGTATTACAACTTTCATGTTTTGTATTTTCTGAAATTATGAAGTTAGCTATGTCAAAATCGAAATTTTCTACTGTAATCCCGAGAGCAAAATCAATATTTGCTCCGTGAAAGGCTAAAACTAAATTCGCCATAACTACTTCGTTTCTTAACCCATTTTGATGATCTTAGTCATTCCGGAAAGATTAGAAACTAAGCTAAAACTTTCATTTTATACATTTTGCCAGATTTCAAAGTTATCTATTCTAAAATTACAATTGTTTGTCGTTGTCCTGCAAATGCATAAGTTCAGGCTGAGTTTGATGTTCGTTTTTAGTAATTTGATCATAACTTTCTTGTTTCAAATCGAAATTTAGAAATTTTAGATGTTATGAAATCCTTGTGAAATATGCCACAACTTTTCTGTTTTCAGTTTTGAATGAATTTGTGGTCTATATAGCGAATAACTGACATTTTTATCGCTGGCCGTTGTTGATAGCCAGTGCACATAAATTTTTCTAAGTAGTATTTCACTCATAACTTATTCGTTACTGATCGGAATAACGAAATTTTTGATGTTCTGTGAACCATATGATGTAGGCTACAACTTTTATGTTTTGAGTTTTGTAGGATTTCGAAGTTTACCTGGTGAAAAATTGACGTTTTCGCTACGGGCCTGTCATTGACAGGCACAATATTTATATTTGTCTGCTTTCGACGATTCCATTTGCATTCTTTGCAAAAAAAAAAAATTTATATGAAATTTGATGCTAATATTTGATCATTTTTTCTAGGAATGGACTAATCCAGTTAGGATGAGATTTGAATTTAAATTAATTTAAATTCGATTTAAATTTGAATATCGGTTTAGGCCGATTAAATTGCAAATTGATGTTTTTATGAGTTTTTAAAAAAAAAAAAAAAGATTCCAAATAAATTCCAGAAAATATTCTAACATCATGGTTGGAGAATAAATGTTTTTATGTATTTTTAGAGGTTTTTAAACAATTATTCATTATTTTTAAGGCTTTTAAAAATTATTAAAATCCTTTTTAATGATGTGTTTTCTCTCAAAATCTTTTAGATAAGTTTCTAAAATTTGTTTTATAACCCCGTTTTCTCAAGTAAAATCCTTTATAATTAATTTTATTCATTTTAATTGTTTTGATGCTTTTTCGGACGTATGAGGAAGTAAATTAAACGGTTTAGTAAAATTACGAGGTATGGGACTCGTGAATTTACTTTATCGGTTAATTTCGGACTTGTACGATCGAAACTCTTTCGATGAACTATTAGAGGTGATTTAAGATGCTATTGAATTTTGGGTAGTTATATGGTCCGAGAACTCCAATTTAGAAGTATATTCGATGAAGGACCGTTTTAAGATGTTGTTTTACTTGCCGATGAGATGAGGTGAGCCTTGAGATGAGATTTTCCTTTTCGTGGATGATGGTTTATGAGAAACCATTATGAGATTTAATTGCATTTGCCGATGATATGAGGTAAGTGTATTTATGAAGTATTCATGAAGTTAAGATGTTTATGATGATTTATGAAGTTAAGATGGTTATGATGATTTTTACTTGTTGATGAAATGAGACAAGTCACGATGGAACCATTGCTCGTCGATGAGTAGAGATGAGTGTGGTATTATATTAACTCGCCGATGAGATGAGGCAGAGTGAGCTTTATGATGGTTCTGATGTTTTATGATGTTTTCTAATGTGGAACCAACTAACGATTAGTAAACCATTAGGGGAGAACGTATAGTATGGGATATACGTTCTCGCCTTTTGGATTCCTATTCGAATAGTTGAGACACATTCAAGATGTTACTAGTACTAGATCGAGTACGATTGGAGTCACCACGATGTTCATGATGTTATTACTCAACTCCAATCACCATGAAGTTTTTACTCGGATTTGTGACTGGGTGTCATTAAGATGTTCCGACTAGTCAATCACGATGTTATGATGTTTATGTGACCCCAAGTCATCACGATGTATGGTACCAAATTACTAGTACTAGTCAAGATGTAAAGCACGTGCTGTTTTCCATGAAGTTTAGATGTTTCGTTTTCACTGTTTTGTTGATGATGCTTTATTATAGCCTTATGTAAGAAAAGGGCTTATTTATATACATGGTTTTATGGTGATTTCGAATATGATGTTTTGAACTCTTTCCGGGTTCTATCAAGATGGATTTGAGACATTATGTATATTTATACCAATGAGATGAGGTATAAATTATGGTAATGCTTTTATGATGAGTGTTGATAATAGATTTAAGATAGATTTATGTTTGTACCAATGATATGAGATACAAATGATTATGGAGATTCCTTTATAATGAGGGTAATGATGGATTTGAGATGTATTTATATTTATACCGATGAGATGAGGTATAATAATTAAGAAGTTTCTATTAGATGGTTTTATTTATGATGGATTCTTGAAGTTTAATTATCTTATGAAGATTTACTTTATGGTCCATATCCTCACCCATTTCATTCGGTTATATATATAATTAGATAAACCATGTCTGTCTAATATACATATTGTATTCCTCTATGCAATTATGATGAACCATTGATGTATCACTCTAGAGATAACTTGATGACCTATATCATTCCATTGGTAATGATGGAATGGTTTTCCCCTTATCTCTTATCATCACCTTTACTAATGATAAGTTCTAGCTAGCCTGACCCGTGTGTTTCCACTCGTGTCAGGCCGAGTGTTTCAGGTATCATCTATTGGGCTTAGCTTGAAGTTGATGTTGGATATTAGCTCTTCTTTCTCTTGAGTAGTTTATTTCTTCCGCATACTCTGATGTTTTTACATTTGATTCGATGTGTATGGTGTGGTCGTGTACCACCTTTATTGTATTCATATTGTATTGTACTAAACATGTATCAGTGTATATGTATATATATGATGTTGGTTACTGTTCTGTGATGTGATTTACATTCAGTTATTGTATTTTGTTCTGATAGATCCGTTAGCCACCTATAGTTTTGGATCAAGCATTTACTGGGTATGTCGATCCACTTGAGTTGAAAAAAAGTATATTGCATTTATCGACGTATTCAATAGATGTTTAAGACAAAATTATAGATGGTCGCCCTTAACCAGCCCTATTCTCTGCTTTAGTAGACAGAATTATTTGTTAATTCTCTTTGCTAAGGTGGGTCTCGGGGTGGGGCGTCACATGTACACTTTCATGTGTTAGTTATATATTCATATCTTCTTCCGCCTTTGTGATATGGATGTTTGTGACTGATTTGTGTTATGCTTATTTCTATGTTTGTTTCCGAAGATTATTTATAGCCACCGTGTGATAAGCAATCACATGGATGGTCGCTCCTCAACAGCCTTATTCTCCGTGCTAGTTGACAGCACTACACCGTAGTGTTCTTGGCTAGCGTGGGTATAGAGGTGGGGCGTCACAGCTTGGTATCAGAGCCAAACTTCGGAACAATGTAGAATAACTTAACAAGGATCATCGTCCTAAGTCCACCTTAGGAGTTATGTCTTAGGATTAATTTGAGTCGTCGTACCGATTCATCCTATATCCTTTATGATTCCTTGTTTTATCTAGCAAGATTGCTTGATATTCATTAGTGAATAATCTTCTTCTTTCTCTTCTTTCTTTCTTAAGGAAGAGAAATGGTTAGACCTGGTCGTCCCAGAGCTGGACCATCTAGTGATCCACCCCAAGATGGAGTTTTTATGACTACCCAGCAACTTCTTAACCTTGTCACGAATGCTCAAGCAGCTGGTTCTAATCCGAAACCTACTCTTCCTAAATCCGGGTTTGCACGTTTGTGCAATGATTACACCAACCTGGGTGGGAAGCCATTTAAAGGTTCTGAAACTATCATCGAGGTCCAGGCTTGGTTGAGGACCTGTGATCGAATCTTCATTCGCATGAATCTCATCGATCTTTACCATGTTCAGGTGGCTTCCAGTTTGCTCCAATAGAGAGCATTGGACTGGTATGAACTTCTTATTTCTGAAGTCAACGAAGCGGACCTTACCTGGGAGCAATTCCGGACACGCTTCGAGTTAAAATTTGTACCCGAAGCAGAGAAGGTAACTCTGGCTTGACGCTTTATAGACCTTGTTCAAGGTGAGTCCTCTGTGACTGATTACGTCGCATCCTTTGAGTCGCTTTCCAAATATGGGGTTGAATACATCAACACCCCATTGAAGAAGAATCAGAGGTTCGTTTATGGCTTAAACAAAAGCGTCAAGAAGTCATTACTTCTAAAGTTAGAAGTTCCTTTCGACCAACTTATAGATATCGCTCTTCATTTGGAAGAGGCTGATAAAGAAAGTGATGTTGAAGTAGTAGCTTCCAAAACCAACTTCAACAACAAAAAGAGGCCCAGTAAATTCAAAGGCCCTTATCCCAACAAAAAGGGTAAGCAAGCAACCCCTACGACAAAGTCTCCTTCTCCTAGTGGTGTGAGATGCTTCAACTGTGGATCTGGGGATCATTTTGCGAATAAGTGCTCTAAGCTTAAATCTTGTCGCTATTGTAAGAGCCCGGATCATTACATACATCAATGCCTCAAATGTGAAGGCAAGAAGGAAGGAAAGTTGAATGTGGCTCAAGCCCCTGGCAACACATCTCGTGGCCAAGGTATTTCTCACTCCATTCTTGATGGTATTATTTTATTTCATGATCTACCTATTAGAGTTCACTTTGACACGGGTGCATCCCATTCTTTTATATCAAAGGAACTAGTGGACACTATTTCCTTAAGTGTTACTGCATTAATGACTTCTTTAAAAATTGCGAATCCTGTTGGTGGATCCGTAACTCTTAGTTTGCTTTGTAAAGATGTGGAGATTATTTTATGCGATTTTTCCTTCCTATCCGATTTGCATGTTATGCGTTACTTAGGCTTTGGAATGATATTGGGTATGGACTGGCTTAACCGTTATGAAGCTCATATCCTATGTCCTGAGCGGACTATTTATCTCCGACATCCGCAATCTGTAAATTAGATTTCTATTATTCTTAAAGATTCGGATTCTTCGAGCGAACACATCCGGACTTACTTTCTCATGCTCTTTGAGGTGAACTTCTTATTCCAAGTTTCCGTTGCGTTATCATGCTTTTATAGTTGTTACTTTTTATTTCCATCTTATATATTGCGAGGACGCAATTTCTTTAAAGAGGGGAGTCTGTAACAACCCTCATATTTATCGATTTTATATTTAAATATTTTATTTAAATACTTTATCGTTAATAGAATTTTGGTCCGAAAAGCTACTTTTTGCAAACGGTCAAATTAGGACTCGAGACCATTTTCACTGAGTTCAAAATGACGTTTGCAATCTTTTTAAGTATAAACTTTGATATGTTTGGGGTTAGTGGAATTTCACTAACTTTTCCCGCTTTGGACTTTGGGTTGGTTTAGCCTATTAAACCTAAGTTCCAACCCCTTCTCCTCATCTCTTCATAAATTCCTACCTAACTCTAGTTTTAGCATTAATGGTGAGTGGAAAGGGAAATTAAAATTCCAAGCCCAAGTTCATTAGCAAATTCAACATCCAACTCCAAAATCAGAGTGAAGACATTGGATTCAAGCTTCTTGTGTTGAGAGTGAAGTGGATTGATTCTTGCTTTGCTTTGGTCTTCATTTTCATTGATTTTTGGTGCAAAGGTCAGATTTTTATCTCAAATTCTTGTCTATAACTATCTTGGACTATTGGGAATGAATTCCCATCACTTTAGCATGCACATTTGCATTTGGTTTGGATTGAATTGGCGAAAAACTATAATTTTTAGTGTTTTTGGTGAATATCTGCTACTAGGTCATTCTGCCTATGCTAGGTCGTTTGCGTGGAAAAGTCTCGGCCTTCAAATAGCTCGTTTCTGGCCTTAAACTCGTTCGCATGCCTTAGGTCGTTTGCCTCGGAATTAGGTCGTTGGGCTTTAGGTCATAGGCCGCATCGGCACTTAGGTCGTCCCTGGCCTCACCTTAGTTCGGCCATGTTAGGTCGCGAGTTTCCCTTAGGTCGCGTGTACCCTAGGTCGCACAATCCCCTTAACTCGCTCGACCTTTTCATTTTTAGGTCGCGAGTTTAATTAGGTCGTTCGGCCTTAAAACGTTAGGTCGCTTGGCCTGTGCTATTGTTAGGTCGCGAGTTCCTTCGGTCGCTCACCTCCCTTAGGTCGCTTACCTGGTTGAGTCGCACCTCACCTTAGCTCGGCCATGTTAGGTCGCGAGTTTCCCTTAGGTCGCGTGTACCTTAGGTCGCACAATCCCCTTAACTCACTCGGCCTTGTCATTTTTAGGTCGCGAGTTTAATTAGGTCGCTCGGCCTTAAAACGTTAGGTCGGTTGGCCTGTGCTATTGTTAGGTCGCGAGTTCCTTAGGTCGCTCGCCCCCCATAGGTCGCTTACCTGGTTGAGTCGCACCTCACCTTAGCTCGGCCATGTTAGGTCGCGAGTTTCCCTTAGGTCGCGTGTACCCTAGGTCGCAACCTTTAGGTCGCTCGATCCTATCCTCCCTTAGGTCTTCACTAGGTCGTACCGTTTTGGACGAGGCGCTGCCCCCTGGACCCCTGCGACCAGACCGGGCAGGTCAAACCCCTTAGCGGGGGTGTTGCCCCCGTACCGCCGCCTTGGGGGGTTGCCACCCCCTGGACCCCCCCTCTGTAGGGGATCTTATCTGAAAAACATTCAACAGAACTTGCTTTGTTGAGATGCTGAGTTGACCATTCTTCGAAACAAACTATCTTTGGCTTCTCGGTCGATTTTATGATATCACGGCCTTGCTAAAAAGCAGGATAACAACTTTAGAAATATGAAGGTTTCAATACTAGTAGTAAATATCAAAACTCTTTCAACAAAATGATTTCAACCCTATTTTCAATAACAAAGCTCTTTTCTTAAACCGTTTTCCAATCTACTAGTATATACAAACCTTTACCTCACTCGAATGAGAAATCTAATTAAACGGCTTAGTAAAACAAGTGGTATCAAACGCTTGCGTTCGCTTCGTCGGTTAATTCTTGGACTTGTTCGATTGAACCTCTTGTGACAATTTTCTAGTGAATATTTACAGTTTGTTCGTAAATATTTAAGTTAAGCAAGTGGTTATGGGACACGAAGATAAACTTTTATATTTATTAGCTTAGTGTAATTGACACTTCTCGTTGATCATGACGATCATTTTATGATTTAGACTAGCAATTGTGCGATGTCTCTTTGTTTGCAAGGTTAGACTATACCTCATGGGTGTGATTCCAACTCACACATATCTCTTTATCCGCAAGGTTAGTCTAGACACCATTTGTGTGATTCCACTCGCACATACCTTTTTGTTGCGAGGTTAGGCTTGACACCATTTGTGTGATTCCACCCACACATACCTTTTTGATTTTTGGTTAGCCTAGACCTCATCTGGGTGATTCCGACTCACCCATATGGGGTAGCTCCCCATGGTCTTCGGACCGTCATGTGATAGCCCTCTTTCTCTTTTTTTGTGACTTCTGGATTTCTTGTGTTGATTTCTAGAATTTATGTCATTGACTTGTTATGAGTACAAGTTTAGGGTATGATGCCCTCTTTGGATCTTTGAGAAGATTCTGGTGATAATGATTTATCTCTTATTGATTGATCTTCTGTTGATCATCATTTGCATACTTGTAGTAGTATGTCAGTATGGATATTTTATGTTTATGCCATATATTTTATTTTATACCACGTCATCTGATATTTATAGCTAGACTTATCCGTTTATTATTTTCTTAAATAATACTCGGGTCAGACCGAGATGTTACAGGTGCTTCTGCTTGACTTCTTCTCGGGATTTGCTACTCTGACTTTTGGCTCACTATTTAGATTAGCAGTTTTTGTTGTATACACTTGAGATATAGACTCATAGTTGTATTCTTTTGTATAGCACGTGTTGCTATTCTTTTGTGTTATTGTGGATCTTTTTGACCACTACTCTGATGTACACTTTCATGTGTTAGTTATATATTCATATCTTCTACCGCTTTTGTGATATGGATGTCTGTGACTGATTTCTGTTATGCTTATTTCTATGTTTGTTTCTGAAGATTATTTATAGCCACCGTGTGATAAGCAATCACATGGATGGTCGCTCCTCAACAGCCTTATTCTCAGTGCTAGTCGACAGCACTACACCGTAGTGTTCTTGGCTAGCGTGGGTATAGAGGTGGGGGCGTCACAACACTCACAACTTTTAAGTTATCTTATGTTTGTTAAATTGATTTAAGATATGAGTAGAAATTTATTTATGACTGTTTTGCATATTTTATTCATCATCTCAGTTAAATCGCATTTATTTAATTTAACTGTTAATTAATTTTATTATTGCATATAAATTGACAGTTAAAATTTATTTATTTTGCATATAAACTTCTAGTTAAATAGTTATTTATTTATTTATTTATTTTTAATATAAACTGTTCGTTGATACCTGATATGTTTTATATGCTTTATTGATGTTTGTTTAAATTGACAATGATTGAAATAAAATTGGTTGATGATTGATATTCGGTGTATGGATGACGTGTTCCATATTATAAAAACTGCAAGTTATTATACATTCTCATTTCATTCGGGATTGCGGTTTGAAATGATATACAACCGCATTTTTATTTTTAAATTTTGGATTGAAATGATAAATATCCGTATCACTTGACCATAGTATAGAAAATTATATACAGGTATATATATAAAATTATTTTTGAAATGATTTCTACGGTTTGGATAGGATGCAGTTAAATAAATATTAATTTTGATCTTATATACAACGTTATTTTATATATACATATATTGTTAAATTATTAAATTTAAGCTATGTATGAATTGGTTAAATGGAAATAAATAAGTTGAAAAATGGAGTTTGATAATTCATATTTATGATTAAGTACATGTTTAAGATATTGTGTATATATAGAGTTTGAATAGTTCAAATCAATTAAGATTGGAAATTTAATTAGAAATTTATTTGGAATTTGGCTTATTTAAAAATTAAACTCCACAAGTTGGTGTAAACTTATTAATCTTGGAAATTTTAAAGGTATGATATTTATAACTGGATTTTTATTCAAGATAAATTAAATGAATAATTCTAGTATAAATAAATGGAAGGAAATATTTAGTGTTAATAAATTGAGTTTTATTTTAAATGGTTAGGGATTTATCATGTTAACCTTTCAAAACTAAATAATAGGAAAATGAATTGTTGAATAGAAATTCCCAACCTTAGTTTTGAAATTCATTAAATACTTAAAGTTTGAAAAATATTGAAATCGAAGTGTTTGTTTCAAACTGAAAGTGAATCTAAAAGTTATGGGTTTAGACTGAATTTAAAATGAATAAAAATTGTGAAGGCGTGGAAATTATTTACTTTTAAAGAAATTTTAAATTCAACTATTTAATTTTATATAATGTTGAATATCCAAACCATTTAAGTTTTGAAAGTTATGGTTCTAAAACTATGGATTTCGAAGTATTATGTTGAAAGTTAAATTTCAAATATTTGGTTTCGAGGTATTATAAATCTTAAAAGTGGCATGATTTTGGAAAATAAATATATTAGAAATAAAATGATATCATATTTATTTGGGTTTTAAAAGGAAATGATATCGTATTTATGGGTTTTGAAATGGATAATTATATTCTGGTTTTGAAAGTATAATTATTTTTAAATGACCGCAGTGTTATAATAACGTTTGGTTGTTAAAGAGACCGGGATCAGAAGTTGTCATACTCTCTGCCAACTCCGAAAACCACTTTAACAACCGTGTACGCGGTGGAGATTCCAGAATGAAGTAGGTTAGTGGCGATGTTTCCTGTAAGTTAAATACGTGGACCCAACTCCCGTAAGTTGGCATATGGTAGCTAAAACAGGAGCGATTGATGGGTTAATAAGGTAGCACCTTTCATCGGACACATCCCTTCGATATTATACTTTGACTCTTGGATTGATTCGGTGGCCACTTTAATTTTTTTATTTGGGGGTGTGGCTCGAGGTGGGCGGTAGCTGCGGCTACGCGTTACCACCGACCCGGAAGCGTAATTGGTATATCTACCCTGGCATTGCCTAGTTATGCCGTGTTACCTACCCTAGCGCGCCTTATACGATTTTGGTTTTGTACCATACCTATGGAGTGCCCTCTGACGACGCCCAGTACGGGGGAGATTACGGTACTGTATAGACTATGGGAATATATAAATGTGTTAAGGTGGAAAATGTAAAGCCTTAACGCTATTTAAAAGTAAGTTTATTTTACAATTAGACACTGTTATAATAGCGCAATATACTACATAGTAAATAGTTTAATGGATCCTTAGGAGATGTAAATCCCGAGCATCTCTTGAGTTACTGCACTCATATTTATTTCTGTTAATTTAACTTACATAAGATCTTTTAGTTCTGACTCGACTGTTTTGTCTTTTCAATTCGCTCGGGTCAGTCTGAGCATTTCAGGATTTGAAGATTTATTCTGGAGGACGAAGACGAAGATTTATAGTATTACTATCTACTATTATTCCATTATACTATTTAATTCCGCTGCATTGATATTATTGGTATGTGAACTCTGATATTTATTGTATAAAGAAGAATCAAATGTTTTGTAAACAGTTTTATGAATTGTATGTTTATTATTATATTTTATCCTTCCGCAATGAGATTCTGTTTTGTTTTATTTCTTTCTCGTTTTTCTTATTTACCCCATAACAATCCGCCCATCCGTATGGTTTGAATTGGCACGTGTGTCGATTTAAACCGTGCGAAAAGGCGGGACGTTACATCTGGTATCAGAGCTTTGGTTTAGCGATAAACCTTAGTTTTGTGGGGTCTGACTCTTTATCAATAGCGTAGAAACACCCTATGGGAGTCGCTGAGTGTATATATATGAGAGAGCGTATTTCTTAGTGTTATAAAAGGGTTTTAATATTGTGTTAATCTGTTCCGTTTTGTATTTATAAATTTCGGTTGATGCATGGGACGCTATGACATTAATAGGGATTTCTAAACACTTAATAGGACAGACCGACATAATATTTGTTTTAATATAGGTGAAGGAAATAATTTTGCCTATTATATTTTCTATATATAAAATAAAGTTTTTTTATATAAATAATATATATATTTGGTTGCAATATATTGGTGGTTAGGTAATAAAATTTATAAATAATAAGTGAAATTAGATGGAAAATAAAATTGGAAATCTAGAACTTAAGTTCCGAGGTTTTGGAAATTCTTTCAATTGAATTTGGAATATAATAATAATAATATTAGAAGTATTTTCTGATATAAATATTTCAATATAATTTGAAAGAATTGTTTAAAAAGAAATTTTGAAAAGAAATAAGTTATGTACTCCCCTCTCTGTCGCTGGAAAATAATTTCGGTGATGAGTGCACGCATCATCGACTTTCATTTTCGAGTTTCAAAGTGGGAAGGCCAGTGTGGTAGTTTTACTACAGATTTATTTTGATAAACAAAAGTGAATTTTTAGTTTGTTTTAAATATAATTGGGTTTATAAGTTGTAAGTATATATATTTACCTATTATTTTTAAAATAATTTGAAATTTAACCCGGTATTTAGTTCTTAAGTTTCCACAAATAAATAGCTTCAATTATTCTAGTGAAATGGAATCTAAGTAATTAATAATTGAAACCCTAAATGAAATAAGAGGTTTAATGCTAGGTTATTAATGGTATTAAATGAAATTTAAAATTGTAACCTATGAAATAAAGGATTATTATTGAACAGTAAATTTATTAAAGAAATAAGAGAAACTTGTAAGATTTTAATTACATTCTTAAAAACATATATATAACTTACCAAATATTTAAAAGTTGAAATGTTTAATAAGAAAATGTAATGGGAATTATACAAGTAAAAGTATATAATGAAGGTGTTCAATAAATCGCTTTTATTCATAAGAAGAGATGATATCGGGATAAGTTAAGCTATAATTGAAATTTTACTATTAGTAAATATAATAAAAGGTAAGTATTACAAATAGATGATTATAAACTTAAGTAAACAAAATAGAAATGCTAAGAAATTGAATGGAACATGAATACTATTGATAAATGAATGTAAATAAAAGAGGTCATGCTATAATAAATGAATAATTAATTATAACAAAATAAAAGGAACTGGCATGACCTGAGTTAATGGAATTGAATAATTGTAAGTAATAAGTAAAAATAAATGAAGCAAACATTTAATGAGTAAATGTAAATTTAAAAGATAAATCACTGTATTAATAAAAAGAAAATCAGACAACAAAGGTATGGAAGGAAATTAGTAATAAGTTAAGTTGATTGTTGTTTGGATTTGTTGTTGTTTAGTTGATGGTTTTTTGGGCAAGGATACTTTAAAATTAGATTAGGATAAATGAATAATCTATTTAGTTTTATCTTAGACTGTTGAGTAAATTATGCGCTAGTAGTTTATTCTTCATTTCGTACAATTTAAAAGTTTTGAACCCGAACAACTATTTGTTTGTTTGATTGAATGGTTGCTTTGTATTGGTTGTGTATGCTGTTTGTTGAAATTGATGGTTGTTGTATTGATTTGTTGTTAGTGATTGAAACCACTTAAATATTTCACTTTATATAAATTGTTAACCCTTTGGATTTTATAAGTGAAATGCAGGTTATGGAAGCAATTGCTACTGCTTTTGGTTCCATAAATTAAGCGTAAATTGCCCGACAAATAGGTACGTTTCGGATTATGGTTTATAACACTATTTTATATATTTTCCCGTGTTGGGATATTATATTTTGGATATTATATGTGATATTTTGATATATTTGATATTATATTTTCTCCCGAGCCTCCCCGTACAAAGGAGACTCTGCCAAAATTTTCCGTAAATTTTGGACTTAGAAAATATTTTGAAAATGTTTTCCAAACTTTATTAGTTTGAGTAAAAAAAAATAATCATTATAAATTAGTATATTTTATTTAAATTAATTTTGTAAATTTATTTTTTTATAGATTTAATATTTGATATGATATTGATTTCTTAATTCTTCTTTTCCGTTCTTTTTCCTTTTTGGGGACGAAAAGTTTTGAGTGGGGGAGAGTGTAACGACCCGTAATTTTCGTTAATTAAGATTGTCATTTTAATAAAATTTACGTAAATTTAATTTAGAAGAAATAAAGATTTTATAATTAATAATGAAGCAAATGCTAAGAATGAAATGAAACCATGGGAATATAAGGCTAAGTATTTACAGTTGAAACAAAATAACGAATAAATTGAAGTGATGTAAATTGTTATACTAGGCTAAGAGTTGCATATAAGAGAACAAAGGTAAGTAGTGAATTTAGTTAATGAATTAATAATATTAAATAGTAAATTGAATTAAATCAATGTCCAGTACAAATTAAAATATTGTTTGGAATGAAAGCTTATAAATTATAAGCATTTAATTTACAAATGAAATCAGTGTATTAATTTAGTTGTAACTGAATGTAAATTAATGAAATTATGTAATAATTGATAAATGATGGCGTTCATGAATGAAATAAGATTTGTAAGTAATAAAGGAATAATTGAAATAACATTTACCAATGAAATAGTATATTGATTTATATAGACTTAATAAAAGAGTTGAATTGAATCAATCTATTTAGTTGAAACTAAATAATTGGTATGCAAATTATAAATGGGTTTATAGTAAGAAATTATACTACCGTGAATTGGAATAAAGATGAAATTGAAAAATTAAAGTATGTGATGCAAATATATCATATATCGAAAGTTTCCAGGCATGATTCAGTCGACTGAATTCTCTGTTCAGTCGACTGAACCTGGAAACAAAAAGTTTCCTGAACCTGGAAAATTCCCAGGCACAGGGTCAGTCGACTGAAACCTCTGTTCAGTCGACTGAACCTGCTGTTTTAGTCCAATTTGCCTTTTTGGATTGAATTTCCAATTTAAATCGATTCGTGATGACCCTATTTATTGTCATAATTTATTATCATCTTTGATGACTTATTTTCTTTGGGAATTTTAGATATATCCACTTCGATGGATCCTTTATCGATTTGATTGGATTTTTATTCACATCTTCGAATGTGATCTTTGTGATTGATTGTTTCTACAATCCCCTTTGTGCTTTGTCACTTTAAAAATATAAAGGTTTCAATACTAATAGTAAATATCAAAACTCTTTCATCAAAACGATTTCAACAACTATTTTATTTATAATTCTCGTTTTCTCAAACCGTTTTCCAATCTATTAGTATATATAAACCTTTACCTCACTCGTATGAGAAATCTAATTAAACGACTTAGAAAAATGAGTGGTATGAAACGCTTGCGTTTACTTCGTCGGTTAATTCTTGGACTTGTTCGATTGAACCTCTTGTGACAATTTTCTAGTGGAGATCTACAATTTGTTCGTAAATATTTAAGTTAAGCTCGTGGTTATGGGACATGAAGCTAAGCTCATATATTTACTAGCTTACTGTAATCAACACTTCCCTTTGATCATAATGATCATTTTATGGTTTAAACTAGCAATGTGCGACGTCTCTTTGTCTACGTGGAGGACCGTACCTCATTAAATCGAGCTTCGTCTCATTTCTTCGTGGGCTAGCGACCCATGTGCTTTCTTATGTGTTTCGATTCATTGGATGTACCGTTTGTACTACATCGATGTTTTGGCTTTTGGATTCATTGGATGTACCGTTTGTACTACATCGATGTCTTGGCCACCCTTTTTATTGTGATTTTTGGATTTCGTGTGTTGATTTCTGGAATTTGTGTTTCACCAACTTTTACGATGGGTGTTGATATATATGTCATTTATTGTGGATTGGTGAATGAAATTAGGAGTATGACATTCCTTTTTATCTTGAGTAGATTATTGTGATATTGATTAATCTCTTGTTGATTTTCAATTACTTATTTATCATAGCTTGGCATTGTGATTATTATACGTTTATGTCATATCTCTTATTATATATCACTTCATCTGATATTTATAGCTAGACTGATTCGTTTATTATTTTCTTCTTAAATAATATCGGGTCAGACCGAGATTTTACAGGTGCTTCTGCTTGACTCCTTATCCGTCTTCATCTGATCTTTTGGCTAACTACTTAGATTAGTAGTTTATTTTGTTGTATACACTTGAGAAATAGAATCATAGTTGTATTCTTTTGTATAGCACGTGTTGCTATTCTTTTGTATTATCGTGGATCTTTTGACCACTACTCTGATGAACACTTTCATGTGTTATATTCATATCTATTTCCGCCTTTGTGATATGAATTGTCTGTGACTGATTTATGTTATGTTTACTTCTATATTTGTTTCCGAAGATATTATAGCCACTGTGTAGTAGCTTTGAGTTTGTGTTGGCATGTCGGATTTCCACTTGAAAAGAATTGCATGCTATACTATCTGACATATCGATGCTCGCACAAAGCAATTACACGGATGGTCGCTCCTCAACAGCCTTATTCTCCGTGCTAGTTGACAGCATTCACCGTAATGTTCTTGGCTAGCGTGGGTATAGAGGTTGGGCGTCACAGCTTGGTATCGGAGCCAAACTTCGGAACAAAATAGAATAATTTAACAAGGATCATCGTCCTAAGTCCATCTTAGGAGTCGTGCTTTACGATTTAATTCGTGTCTTCGTACCGATTCATCCTGTTTTCTTTATGATTCCTTGTTTTATCTATCAAGAATTGCTTGATATTTATTTTTTGAGAATAACTTTTTCCTCTTCTTTCTTTCTTTCTAAAAGAAGAGAAATGGTTAGACCAGGCCGTCCCAGTGCCGGTTAATCTAGTGCTACTCCCCAGGATGGATTATTCATGTCTTCCCAGCAGCTTCTTGATCTAGTAAAGAATGCTCAAGCTGCCGGACCCAATTCAGAGCCTACACATCATAGATCCGGTTTTGCACGCTTGTGCAGAGACTATACCGATTTGGGTGGAAGGCCATTCACGGGATCCGAGAGTGTTATAGAAATTCAAGCTTGGCTCAAATCATGCGATCGCATCTTTTCTCGCATGAACCTTATTGATCTACATCGAGTCCAAGTGGCTTCTAGCATGCTCCAAGAAAGAGCGTTAGATTGACATGAGCTTTTAATTTCTGAAATCGTTGAGGCGGATCTCACTTGGGAGCAATTTCGGGAAAGATTCGTATTGAAATTTGTGCTGGAGGCCGAAAAAGTAACTTTGGCCCGGCGTTTTATTGACCTTATTCAAGGTGAATCTTCTGTGACGGATTATGTCGCGTCTTTCGAATCTCTTTCCAAATATGGGGTTGGATACATCAATACCCCATTGAAGAAAAATCAAAGATTTGTCTATGGCTTGAATAAGAATCTTAAGAAGCCATTACTTCTGAAACTTGAGGTTTCATTTGCTCAGCTTATTGATATCGCTCTTCGTCTTGAAGAGGCCGATAATGAAGGTGATGTTGAAGTTGTGCGTGCCCAACAGAACTTCAACAATAACTCGAAGAGGCCAATTAAATTCAAAGGCTCCAATTCTAATAAGAAAGGGAAGCAACAAACTCCATTAGCAAAGACTCCAACCTCTAGTAGTGGACAATGCTACAATTGTGGTTCAACAGACCACTATGCAAGGGTGTGTTCGAGACCCCTCTTTTGTCGCTATTGCAAAGGTTCGGGTCATCTTTTATCTTCGTGTCCTAAGCTTCCAAGCAAGAGAGAAGGAAAGCTGCAAGTTCTCTTGGTCAAGGTATTTCTCATTTAATCCTTGATTTCATTTATTTTGTGATCTTCTTATTCGAGTTCTTTTTGATATGAGTTTCATCTCATTATTTTTATATCAAAAGAACTTGTCGATTCTTTTTCTTTGAATATTTTGGGCTTGATGAGTTCTTTGGCAGTTGTGAATCCGGATGGTAGATCCGCAACACTCAATTTGCTTTTATTGATGTAGAAATTATTTTATGAGATTTTTCTTTCCGAGCCGATATTTTTACTTAGGCTCCGGAATTGACTTGTGCGATAGGATTAGCTTAATCATTATGAAGCTTATATCTTATTTTCTCGAGTGGACTATTCATCTTCGACATTTTCAATCTGTTAAGCAGATTTCTATTTTTCCTTTGTGATTTTGATTCCAATTTGATGGCATCATTTTATTCCTTAAAACCCGCATGATAAGGAAAGTATTATTTCTCTCAATCATATCGTTTGAAAAAAAAATTGCGGTATATTTGACTTGTCTTAGGATTATCACCTAAGTAATCTTTTGTGTGGTGCTAAGGTCTTTTTAGTTTGACTTTACCACCGGTTTTCACTTGCTACGAGTTGCGGAAGTTAGCAGTCCACTTACCGCATTCCGCACTCGTTATGGTTCTTATGAATGACTTATTTTGTCATTCAAATTGTCCAGCTTATTTCATCCATTTTATAAATCCAATATTCTATGAAAATTTCGATGAGACCATTCTTATTTATGGATTTTGGATGGAAATAGAAATTTAAAATTTTGCAAATCTTTTTCATAAGATTTAATTATAAGTGCAATTTGATTTTGCTCTTAAAACGAGCAAAGATTATTCTTAAAACTTTTTAAGAGATTTATTTATCCTAGAAAAGATGATTTTGTGATTGTGTTGCCCGTTGAGTGCTTTAAGAATTTTGGTCGATGCGCTTGATCAACGTTATCGATAGGAATTTCCTAAACGCTTTGATGTGACAATCAGACACGATATATTGACTTGAAAAATGTAAATTCTTCTAGAAATATTTTTACATCGAAATAATTTTGATTTTTGAAAGCTTTAGCTTTTCGGGAAAGAAAATTATTTGAAAGAATTTCCTTTCGATACTCTTATTCTTGTGATTCCTGAAGGGGAACCAAGACTTTGCTATTTGTACCGATACTAGTCGTATTGGTTTAGATGCCGTTCTCTTGCAAAGGAGAACGTGCTATCACTTGTGCTTCTAAACCATTATAGCTTATCGAGACTAGATATGCCACTTATGATCTAGTGCTCTCGGCTATTGTTTTTGCTTTTAGAATTTGGCATCATCATATTTGGATGAGAAATTTGTTCTCTACTTCGATCATAAATCTTTGGAATATTTATGTTCTCTTAAGGAACTGCATGTTGACTCGAGTTCCTAGCTTCCTATGATCTTGGTATTCTTTTTATTCCCGAAGGGGAAATCGTGTTGCCAATGCGTTTAGTCGTAAGCAACAAGGGGTTGTTTCTTTGTTGATGACCGAATGAAATTGTCTTTTTATCAAGTTCATCGGACGTTTTGATGTACTTCGTTTTATTGAGTTTCATCTCATTTCTTTTATGAGCTTGCGTCCGATGTTCTTTTATTGTGTTCGGTTCATTGGACGTACCGTTTTTGTACTACGTCGGTGTTCCGAAATCATTCGGCCTTTGATTCATCGGATGTACCGTTTGTACTACATCGATGTCTTTGCTTTTGATTCATCGGATGTACCGTTTGTACTACATCGATGTCTTTTCTTTTGATTCATCGGATGTACCGTTGGTACTACATCGATGTCTTTGCTTTTGATTCATCGGATGTACCGTTTGTACTACATCGATGTCTTTGCTTTTGATTCATCGGATGTACCGTTTGTACTACATCGATGTCTTTGCTTTTGATTCATCGGATGTACCGTTTGTACTACATCGATGTCTTTGCTTTTGATTCGTCCGATGTACCGTTTGTACTACATCGATGTCTTTGCTTTTGATTCATCGGATGTACCGTTTGTACTACATCGATGTCTTTTCTTTTGATTCCTCGGATGTACCGTTTGTACTACATCGATGTCTTTGCTTTTGATTCCTCGGATGTACCGTTTGTACAACATCGATGTCTTTGCTTTTGATTCGTCGGATGTACCGTTTGTACTACATCGATGTCTTTGCTTTTGATTCGTCGGATGTACCGTTTGTACTACATCGATGTCATTGCTTTTGATTCGTCGGATGTACCGTTTGTACTACATCGATGTCTTTGCTTTTGATTCGTCGGATGTACCGTTTGTACTACATCGATGTCTTTGCTTTTGATTCGTCGGATGTACCGTTTGTACTACATCGATGTCTTTGCTTTTGATTCGTCGGATGTAACGTTTGTACTACATCGATGTCTTTGCTTTTGATTCCTCGGATGTACCGTTTGTACTACATCGATGTCTTTGCTTTTGATTCATCGGATGTACCGTTTGTACTACATCGATGTCTTTGCTTTTGATTCATTGGATGTACCGTTTGTACTACATCGGTGTCTTTGATTCATTGGATGTACTGTTTGTACTACATCAATGTCTTTTCTTTTTGCATTCATTGGATGTACCGTTTGCACTACATCAACGATATGTTTTTGATACATCGGATGTACCGTTTGTACTACATCGATGTTTTTGCTTTTGATTCATCGGATGTACCGTTTGTACTACATCGATGTCTTCGCTTTGGTTCATTGGATGTACCGTTTGCACTACATCAATGACTTGGCTTTTTGGTTCACTGGACGTACCGCCTTTGTACTACGTCGGTGCTCCAAATTTTTCGAGTTTCTAGTTTCTCGGGCGTACTGTATTTGTACTACGCCGTTGCACCGGCTCAACTTTCTGCTATTCTTGACGTTTTCCACGTCTTTTAACTACGAAAATGCTTTTATGTTTCCGGTTTTTTTTTTTTATTCTTGAGCCCGGTGTTATTGAGGGGATTGAAGTTTCACCAAATTTGACTTTTGAGCAACATTCCATTCGCATCATTGCTTCGGAGGTTGAGCGCCTTCGGAATAAAGGTGTTCTTCTTGTGAGAGTTCAATGGTTCTCAAATCCTTAGGATTGCTCTTGTGAAATCTTGAGAATTCATCGAACGAAAACTTTCGGATTTACTCCTTCGTGCTCTTTATGGTGAACTTCTTGATTCAAATTTTCATTTGTGTTAATATGCTTCTATGGTTGTTACTTCTTATATTTCCTTTTTAATATTTGCGAGGACGCAATTTCTTTAAGGAGGGGAGTCTGTAACAACCCGCATATTTATCGATTATATATTTAAATATTTTATTTAAATATTTCACCGTTCGTCGGATTTTGGTCCGAAAAGCTACTTTTTGCAAACAGCCGAATTAGGACTCGAGACCACCCCCATTGAGTTCAAAATGCCGTTTGCGACCTTTTTGAGTATAAGCTTCGATATGTTTGGAGAATGTTGATTTTTGCCACTTTTCCACTTAGGGCTTTGGTTTGGGCTGAGCCCATTAACCCCACTTATGTATTCAGTCCCAACCCTCTCCACTTATCTTCATTTCATTTCTGATTCCTAACCCTTCAAGCTTTTGCAACAATGGTGGAGAGGAGTGGAAATTAAAACTCCAAGCCCTAGTTCCATAGCAAAATCCAAGTTCTTGCTCCAAAACCTATGAGAACCCATTGGTAAGCATCTCCTTTATCTTCTCCAACTCTCTCCATTCAATTTCAGAAATTTCCTAAACCTAACTTTGGGAAATGTTTCTCTTTTTAGCTTAGAATCAAGCTTCTTGAGTTGAGATTGAAGTGTGGTTGGTCTTCCATTGATTCAAGCTTCTCATTCATTTGATTTGGGTTCAAAGGTGAGATTTTTATCTCACATCTATGACTATAAATATCTTTGGTTGTTGGGTATGAATTCCTAACACTTCTTCATGTGCATTTGCTCTTGATTTGGATTGGTTTTGTGAATGTTCCAATTTTTGGGTTTTTAAGTCAAATTTGTGTGAAATCCTTTTATGGATGTTTGATCATGCTTTGGATGATGCATCGAGGAGCATATAGGGCCGGGTTGTCGATTGGCATAAACCCTTAGAGCCAATGTTCGTCCGGTTGCATTTTGGAAGAGTTTGCTCTTCATTTGGATAGGCTAAAAAACAGCCCAGGCAAGATTCAGTCGACCGAACCTGGAATCCGAAAGTTTCCAGGCATGATTCAGTCGACTGAATTCTCTGTTCAGTCGACTGAACCTGGAAACAGAAAGTTTCCTGAACCTGGAAATTCCCAGGCACAGGGTCAGTCGACTGAAACCTCTGTTCAGTCGACCGAACCTGCTGTTTTAGTCCAATTTGCCTTTTTGGATTGAATTTCCAATTTAAATCGATTCGCGATGACCCTATTTATTGCATCATTTATTATCATCTTTGATGACTTATTTTCTTTGGGAATTTTAGATATATCCACTTCGATGGATCCTTTATCGATTTCATTGGATTTTTATTCACATCTTCGAATGTGATCTTTGTGATTGATTGTTTCTACAATCCCCCTTGTGCTTTGTCACTTTAAAAATATAAAGGTTTCAATACTAATAGTAAATATCAAAACTCTTTCATCAAAACGATTTCAACAACTATTTTATTTATAATTCTCGTTTTCTCAAACCGTTTTCCAATCTATTAGTATATATAAACCTTTACCTCACTCGTATGAGAAATCTAATTAAACGACTTAGTAAAACGAGTGGTATGAAATGCTTGCGTTTACTTCTACGGTTAATTCTTGGACTTGTTCGATTGAACCTCTTGTGACAATTTTCTAGTGGAGATCTACAATTTGTTCGTAAATATTTAAGTTAAGCTAGTGGTTATGGGACATGAAGCTAAGCTCATATATTTACTAGCTTACTGTAATCGACACTTCCCTTTGATCATGATGATCATTTTATGGTTTAGACTAGCAATGTGCGATGTCTCTTTGTCTATGTGGAGGACCGTACCTCATTAAATCGAGCTTCGTCTCATTTCTTCGTGGGCTAGCGACCCATGTGCTTTCTTATGTGTTTCGATTCATTGGATGTACCGTTTGTACTATATCGATGTTTTGGCTTTTGGATTCATTGGATGTACCGTTTGCACTACATCGATGTCTTGGCCACCCTTTTTATTGTGATTTCTGGATTTCGTGTGTTGATTTCTGAAATTTGTGTTTCACCAACTTTTACGATGGGCATTGATATATATGTCATTTATTGTGGATTGGTGAATGAAATTAGGAGTATGACATTCCTTTTTATCTTGAGTAGATTATTGTGATATTGATTAATCTCTTGTTGATTTTCAATTACTTATTTATCACAGCTTGGCATTGTGATTATTATACGTTTATGTCATATCTCTTATTATATATCACTTCATCTGATATTTATAACTAGACTGATCCGTTTATTATTTTCTTCTTAAATAATACTCGGGTCAGACCGAGATTTTACAGGTGCTTCTGCTTGACTCCTTATCCGTCTTCATCTGATCTTTTGGCTAACTACTTAGATTAGTAGTTTATTTTGTTGTATACACTTGAGAAATAGACTCATAGTTGTATTCTTTTGTATAGCACGTGTTGCTATTCTTTTGTATTATCGTGGATCTTTTGATCACTACTCTGATGAACACTTTCATGTATTATATTCATATCTATTTCCGCCTTTGTGATATGAATTGTCTGTGACTGATTTATGTTATGTTTACTTCTATATTTGTTTCCGAAGATATTATAGCCACCGTGTAGTAGCTTTGAGTTTGTGTCGGCATGTCGGATTTCCACTTGAAAAGAATTGCATGCTATACTATCTGACATATCGATGCTCGCACAAAGCAATTACACGGATGGTCGCTCCTCAACAGCCTTTTTCTCCGTGCTAGTTGACAGCATTCACCGTAATGTTCTTGGCTAGCGTGGGTATAGAGGTGGGGCGTCACACTATATATAACCCGTTATAAACCCTAGCCACTCCTTATTTTCATTTTTCTATACGTACATCTCCTTTTCAACTCCTCATTCCAATGGCAGAAGAAAAAAAAACTAATTCCCAAATTCCAAAAATTAATTTCAATTTCAAAAAAAATAAAAAAAATTCGGATCTGCAGCCACTTCGAGTCACGCTTCGAGTTTCAAAGGCAAAAACGCTGTATCTACTTCGGCTCAGGGAGAAAATGACGGGTCGCTCTGGGTCATTTTGGCAAAAACTCCAAGCAAGCACCTGGGGTTTGAGGCGGCGCATAGAAGTCGAACCCGAAGTCGACACAGGGCCAGAATTTTCCAATTTTCAAATTTTAATAACTTTTACGTATGAACTCCGTTTCACACGCGATTTTTTTTTGTTAGGATCGTTTTGAAATTCCGGACTCAATGACGTTGGTTTGAATGAATTTGAAGACCGTCAAATTTTGGGTTTAAATTCGATTTAAGTTCAATTTAAATCCCAAAGGTGAGTGTTTTAACTCACTCACAACTTCTAAGTTATCTTATGTTTGTTAAATTGATTTAAGATATGAGTAGAAATTTATTTATGACTGTTTTGCATATTTTATTCATCATCTCAGTTAAATCGCATTTATTTAATTTAACTGTTAATTAATTTTATTATTGCATATAAATTGACAGTTAAAATTTATTTATTTTGCATATAAACTGCTAGTTAAACAGTTATTTATTTATTTATTTATTTTTAATATAAACTGTTCGTTGATACCCGATATGTTTTATATGCTTTATTGATGTTTGTTTAAATTGACGATGATTGAAATAAAATTGGTTGATGATTGATATTGGGTGAATGGATGATGTGTTCTGTATTATATAAACTGCAAGTTATTATACATTCTCATTTCGTTCGGGATTGCGGTTTGAAATGATATACAACCGCATTTTTCTTTTTAAATTGCAGATTGAAATAATAAATATCCGTATCACTTGACCATAGGATAGAAAATTATATACAGGCACCGCGGTATATATATAAAATTATTTTTGAAATGATTTCTATGGTTTGGATAGGATGCGGTAAAATAGATATTTGTTTGCGCCAAAATTGGTCACAAACACCCAATACTGCGAAAGCACCCGTTTACGTACTCAAATTAATAATAATCAACACAGTTCTTAGCAACAATCAATATAGAATTCAGATCTAAGCAACTAATCACAATAATTCACAGACAACAATCACAAACACAGGATTTATAGTGGTTCGGCGTTCGTGCCTACGTCCACTTTGAAGGTTTTCTCTTTATTGCTTCTCTTGATGATCTTAATCAATTACAACGGGTTAAATCTTTGAACTTGATAATCTTAATCGATTACAATGGATTATAGCTTTGAAATCTGAACTCAACAACAATAATGAGGAATAGGATTGAATTCAGCAGAGTCTGGACTTGCTTTCTCTCTTCTGAATCTCCTCCCCCTTTTCTGAATGACCAGGGGCTCTATTTATAGGCGTGGAAGGCCAAAATCCCGCCCAAAACCTGGAGAGGCTGCTTGGCACGTGACGGGGGGCCCACAGGACCGCGTTCTTGGACTGCGTGCCCAGTTTGGCATCGATTCGAAGTGAACTTCGAATCGATCAAAAAATTGTCCAATTGCGATGAAACTTGGCATGGACGTTCTTCATCATGTAATCAAGCTTCTGTGAAAATTTCATGGCATCTGGATCAAGGGATTGAGAGATATGATCGATTCAAGGTGATGCATTTCGGTACGCTGGCAACTTCGAACCGATCCTATGGGTCGTTCGAACCCATATGTTTCGAATCCATATGGTTCGAACCCATAGGTTCGAATCCATATGGTTCGAATCCATACGGTTCGAAACCATAGGTTCGAATCGAACCTGTTGCATGAGGGGGCAGCGACGCTTCGAATCGATGGCTCTGGATCGATTCGAAGTTGTTTTTAACGTGTAGGGTTCGAAGACAGCATGGACTCGAAGCTTGTGATGGGTTCGAAGCTTGAGGTGGACACGAAGTGGTGATGGATACGAAGTTGATGGACGGATTCGAAGTAGTGATGGATACGAAGTTGATTGATGGATTCGAAGTGGTGATGGATTCGAAGTAGTGATGGAGTCGAAGCATGAATTGGCTTGATGGATTCGAAGGGAGACGTTGGTTGATGGATTCGAAGGGAGACGTTGGCTGATGGATTCGAACGTCGCCTCTTCCTATGGGTTCGAATATGATGGGTTCGAAACAGATGGTTTCGAACACGATGGTTTCGAACACGATGGGTTCGAATATGATGGGTTCGAACATGATGGGTTCGAACCGAGCAATGTGTACCTTCTTAACTTGAATCCATCATAACTTGAGCATATGATCTCGGATTGACTTGAAATTTGAAATGCTGGCTTCTATGGTCTTTCTTGTCATGCCTTATTAATTGTGGCTCGATCCGGGCTCGGACAGAATTCATCGATATCCATAGTGAGGTGAAATACGATCAATCTCTGAGGCGAACTATTTTCTGTTTTTGACCAACCTTTTGGTATCACGGCTTTTGCCCAAAAAGCGGGATAACATTTTGCCCCCCAAAACATGCCTTGCGGTAGCAAGGTGTGTTTTGCAATGCCTTGAGCTGGATGTTCATATCCTGTCGTCAACCTGTAAAGAACTTGATAGTTTTATATGTCCTCAAATGACGATCGTTCATGATCGAGTTTATTCGGGATGGAGCGCGGCCGTTCATGGTCAAGCGCCTAACTTCAGATGACGATCGTTCGTGATCGAGTCATTTGAGGGAAAGTGCGACCCTGCGCGGTCAAGCGCGTAAATCCGTCCGTCCATCATTCGGGATCGAGTCATCTGCGGTGAAATATGACCGTTCAAGGTCAAGCGCCTAATTTCAAATGACGACCGTTCGCGATCGAGTCATCCGAGGTAAGGTGCGACAGTGCGCGGTCAAGTGGTGGACCTCAAATGACGACCGTTCGCGATCGAGCCATTTGAGGTAAGGTGTAGCAGTCAGCGATCAGGTGGTGGACCTCCAATGACGACCGTTCGCGATCGAGTCATTTGAGGTACCATGAGTTGTGCCGTTACAGTGAGTTGTGCCGTTCGAGGCGGGCCTCAAATGACGACCGTTCGCGATCGAGCCATTTGAGGTAAAGTGAGTTGTGATCGTTCGCGATCGTGTGCCGTTCGAGGCGAGTTTGTGACTATTCGAAGTCGGGTGCCGTTTGAGGCGAGTTGTGACCGTTCGTGGTCGGGTGCCGTTCGAGGCGAGAAAACGCGCCCGGGAGGGCTTGATGTTTTGAATGCCAGGGTCACGTTCGGGTGAGTTCCTGGATTGTTTGTGTGCCTATTGAAGGCGAATCAGTGTACCCGGAGGGGCTTGATATTGTTGACACCAGGTTCACGTTCGCGTGGGTCCCTGGATCATTTGTTTAGGTATATCACTATCTCAGAGCATGCCTAAGGACCGTTCGCGACCCCGTACATGTGCAAGTAGCCTAGCCATTTCAGAGTTATCAGAATCAAATATTTATTCAACGGGTGAGCTTTTAAAAACAGAAATGTCCAAACAAACCAGGTTCAAATGTCCAAATCAACATGAAATAAAAACAAAGCAAAGATGTCAAAGTCCCAATCAACATGAAATAAAAACAAAGCAAAGATGTCAAAGTGTAAGTTCCCACTACGAAACATTCAATGATCATTCAGAGCATGCCTGGAGAACGTTCGCGATCTCATACATGTGTAAATGATTCGATTGCGTTAGTGGGAGCTTGCGACTCGTTCATCGTTATTTTAACTAATTGATAACCAAACGGCGTCCTGGTTCAGGGTTGCCCCTGGTTGATGTAGACGGTGGCCGCTCTAGCTCCTCCGCTGAAGCTCGCCTCCTCACATACTGAAGGAGCATGCCGTTCCTGATGTGTCCTTCCACCTCGTCCTTCAGATGCCTACAATCATTAGTGTTATGACCGTTTAATTCATGAAATACGCAAAACTTATCTGATTTTCTTTCGCTTGAGGTTGGATCCCTCCGCATTGGTCTGCGATACGGAATCTGCTCCTTGGTATCCTGATAAATGCGTTCCAAACTCTTAGTCAGCTCGGTGTAAGTAGTGAATCGCGGCTCTCTCCGCTGCCGTTTTGACCTGTTATCATAATCCTCAGTCCTTCGTTTTCCTTTATCCTTGTCTGAGTCCTTTTCGATAGGCTTTTTGTCTTTAAGCATATAAACTTCTATTCCCTCTCCTTCTTCTCTTTCTGCATTTGCGTCCTCTAAACGTAAAAACTTTTCTGCCTCGTTGTAGAATTCCTCTAGATCCACGGGTGGATCTTTAGTCAATGAATTCTTGAATTCTGTGCCGTCAGCTACTCCGGACACAGCTGCCATTACCACCATGGACGGATCCGCTCGGTCCACTGACGCTGCTGCTGCATTGAATCGTGCTAGATAACTTCTCAAGGTCTCTCCGGCTTTCTGCTTTAAGGTTGCCAAAGTCATCACATTCTTGGGTCTCGTAATGTGAACCCTGAATTGCCTCATAAATCTCTCAATTAAACCATTCCACGTTCCGATGGATCCATTCTCTAATTGCCTAAACCACAATGCTGCAATATCTGTCAAGTATAATGGAAAGCACCGGGCCATAACCTCCTCTGGTGCCCCCAGCACTTCCATATGCCTCATATACTTTGTTAGATGAACCGTGGGGTCCGTTCTTCTGTCATACGTGTCCAACAATGGTAACTTGAAATCCGGTGGGTTTCTAGCTTGTCTAATTGCCGAAGTGAAAGGACTCCTATTAACATCCTCCAAATCCTTGTTTACCAAACCGCTTCTCATAGCTCTTCTAACCATCTCCGCCAATCTGTCGTTGTCACCGAGGTGCAATCTTCGTTCATTACTTTCAACCTGCCCCCCGAGTTCACGAGGGAATTCTGGAATCTGCCCCCTTGACTGAGCGTTCATTCCTCTGTTGCCTCCAGGTTGCGTGGGCACTCCTCTCTCTCCCTCCGGGACTAGATCTTCGTGCTCCAAGTGTGCGCCTCCTGATCCAGGTGCTATTCCGGATGGTCCTGCTCCGTTCTGAACTCCATCGGTTTCTCTATTCTGTGCTCCAAGTTGTCCAATTTGTTGGAATAAGCTCTGAATCAACTCCTCCTGCCTCTTCATCATTGTCTCCATTTCGTCCCTAGTGATGTAGATTGATGCTTGATTCCCTCCTGAGGAGGCCTCTTGACTTCCTTGTGGTTCACTTCTCTTAGGCCTTGGCCTTCTACTCGATTGTCTTGTCATAATTTCTAGATCTGAACTCCTGGATTTTCAAATTCAACTTCTTCCTGAATTAGCCTTCTCAGTGGAAGCACCAAAATGTTTGCGCCAAAATTGGTCACAAACACCTAATACTGCGAAAGCACCCGTTTACGTACTCAAATTAATAATAATCAACACAGTTCTCAGCAACAATCAATATAGAATTCAGATCTAAGCAACTAATCACAATAATTCACAGACAACAATCACAAACACAGGATTTATAGTGGTTCGGCGTTCGTGCCTACGTCCACTTTGAAGGTTTTCTCTTTATTGCTTCTCTTGATGATCTTAATCAATTACAACGGGTTAAATCTTTGAACTTGATAATCTTAATCGATTACAATGGATTATAGCTTTGAAATCTGAACTCAACAACAATAGCGAGGAATAGGATTGAATTCAGCAGAGTCTGGACTTGCTTTCTCTCTTCTGAATCTCCTCCCCCTTTTCTGAATGACCAGGGGCTCTATTTATAGGCGTGGAAGGCCAAAATCCCGCCCAAAACCTGGAGAGGCTGCTTGGCACGTGACGGGGGGCCCACAGGCCCGCGTTCTTGGACTGCGTGCCAAGTTTGGCATCGATTCGAAGTGAACTTCGAATCGATCAAAAAATTGTCCAATTGCGATGAAACTTGGCGTGGACGTTCTTCATCATGTAATCAAGCTTCTGTGAAAATTTCATGGCACTTGGATCAAGGGATTGAGAGATATGATCGATTCAAGGTGATGCATTTCGGTACGCTGGCAACTTCGAACCGATCCTATGGGTCGTTCGAACCCATATGTTTCGAATCCATATGGTTCGAACCCATAGGTTCGAATCCATATGGTTCGAATCCATACGGTTCGAAACCATAGGTTCGAATCGAACCTGTTGCATGAGGGGGCAGCGGCGCTTCGAATCGATGGCTCTGGATCGATTCGAAGTTGTTTTTAACGTGTAGGGTTCGAAGACAGCATGGACTCGAAGCTTGTGATGGGTTCGAAGCTTGAGGTGGACACGAAGTGGTGATGGATACGAAGTTGATGGACGGATTCGAAGTAGTGATGGATACGAAGTTGATTGATGGATTCGAAGTGGTGATGGATTCGAAGTAGTGATGGAGTCGAAGCATGAATTGGCTTGATGGATTCGAAGGGAGACGTTGGCTGATGGATTCGAAGGGAGACGTTGGCTGATGGATTCGAACGTCGCCTCTTCCTATGGGTTCGAATATGATGGGTTCGAAACAGATGGTTTCGAACACGATGGTTTCGAACACGATGGGTTCGAATATGATGGGTTCGAACATGATGGGTTCGAACCGAGCAATGTGTACCTTCTTAACTTGAATCCATCATAACTTGAGCATATGACCTCGGATTGACTTGAAATTTGAAATGCTGGCTTCTATGGTCTTTCTTGTCATGCCTTATTAATTGTGGCCCGATCCGGGCTCAGACAGAATTCATCGATATCCATAGTGAGGTGAAATACGACCAATCTCTGAGGCGAACTATTTTCTGTTTTTGACCAACCTTTTGGTATCACGGCTTTTGCCCAAAAAGCGGGATAACAATATTAATTTTGATCTTATATAAAATCTTATTTTATATATACATATATTGTTAAATTATTGAATTTAAGCTATGTATGATTGGTTAAATGGAAATAAATAAGTTGAAAAATGGAGTTTGATAATTTATATTTATGATTAAGTACAGGTTTAAGATATTGTGTATATATAGAGTTTTAAATAGTTCAAATCAATTAAGATTGGAAATTTAATTGGAAATTTATTTGGAATTTGGCTTATTTAAAAATTAAACTCCACAAGTTGGTGTAAACTTATTAATCTTGAAAATTTTAAAGGTATGATATTTATAACTGGATTTTAATTCAAGATAAATTAAATGAATAATTCTACTATAAATAAATGGAAGGAAATATTTAGTGTTAATAAATTGAGTTTTATTTTAAATGGTTAGGGATTTATCATGTAAACCTTTCAAAACTAAATAATAGGAAAATGAATTGTTGAACAGAAATTCCCAACCTTAGTTTTGAAATTCATTAAATACTCAAAGTTTGAAAATATTGAAATCGAAGTGTTTATTTCAAACTGAAAGTGAATCTAAAAGTTATGGGTTTAGACTGAATTTAAAATGAATAAAAATTGTGAAGGCGTGGAAATTATTTACTTTTAAAGAAATTTTAAATTCAACTATTTTATTTTATATAATGTTGAATATCCAAACCACTTAAGTTTTGAAAGTTATGGTTTTAAAACTATGGATTTCGAAGTATTATGTTGAAAGTTAAATTTCAAATATTTGGTTTCGAGGTATTATAAATCTTAAAAGTGGCATGATTTTGGAAAAGAAATATATTAGAAATAAAATGATATCATATTTATTTGGGTTTTAAAAGAAAATGATATCGTATTTATTCGTTTTGAAATGGATAATTATATTCTGGTTTTGAAATTATAATTATTTTTAAATGACCGCGGTGTTATAATAATGTTTGGTTGTTAAAGAGACCGGGATCGGAAGTTGTCATACTTTCTGCCAACTCCGAAAACCACTTTAACAACCGTGTACGCGGTGGAGATTACAGAATGAAGTAGGTTGGCGGCGATGTTTCCTGTAAGGTAAATACGTGGACCCAACTCCCGTGAGTTGGCATAAGGTGGCTAAAACAAGAGAGATTGACGGGTTAATAAGGTAGCACCTTTGATCGGACACATCCCTTCGATATTATACTTTGACTCTTGGATTGATTCGGTGGCGACTTTGATTTTTTTATTTGGGGGTGTGGGTCAAGGTGGGCGGTAGCTGCGGCTACGCATTACCACCAACCCGGAAGCATAATTGGTATATCTACCCTGACATTGCCTAGTTGTGCCGTGTCACCTACCCTAGCGCGCCTTATACGATTTTGGTTTTGTACCATACCTATGGAGTGTCCTCTAACGACGCCCAGTACAGGGGAGATTACGGTACTGTATAGACTGTGGGAATATATAAATTTGTTAAGGTGGAAAATGTAAATCCTTAACGCTATTTAAAAGTAAGTTTATTTTACAATTAGACACTATTGTAATAGCGCTATATACTACATAGTAAATAGTTTAACGGATCCTTGGGAGATGTAAATCCCGAGCATCTCTTGAGTTACTGCACTCATATTTATTTTTGTTAATTTAACTTACATAAGATCTTTTAGTTCTGACTCGAGTGTTTTGTCTTTTCAATTCGCTCGGGTCAGTCCGAGCGTTTCAGGATTTGAAGATTTATTCTGGAGGACGAAGACGAAGATTTCTAGTATTACTATCTACTATTATTCCACTACACTATTTAATTCCGCTGCATTGATATTATTGGTATGTGAACTCTGATATTTATTGTATAAAGAAGAACCAAATGTTTTGTAAACAGTTTTATGAATTGTATATTTATTATTTTATTTTATCCTTCCGTTGTGAGATTTTGTTTTGTTTTATTTCTTTCTCGTTTTTTCTTATTTACCCCATAACAATTCGCCCTTCCGTATGGTTTGAATTGACACGTGTGTCGATTTAAACCGTGCGAAAAGGCGGGACGTTACAGAATCATGGCAGATTATGTCGCATCCTTCGAGTCACTTTCTAAATACGGGGTAGAATATATAAACACCCCATTGAAGAACAACCAAAGATTTGTCTATGGCTTGAACAAAAATCTCAAGAAACCATTACTTCTAAAATTAGAAGTTTCTTTTGATCAACTCATTGATATCGCTCTTCATCTTCAAGAGGCGGATCGGGAGAGTGATGTTGAAGTGGGGGGTGCTAAACCAAACTTCAACAATAAGAAAAGGCCTAATAAGTCCAAAGGCCTGTATCCTAATAAGAAAGGAAAGCAAGCAACCCCTTTAGCAAAGATTTCTCTCTCTAGTAGTGGGCAATGCTTCAATTGTGGTTCCAAAGACCATTATGCCAATAAATGCCCAAAACCTCTCTTTTGTCGCTATTGCAAAAGTTCGGGTCATTTTATATCTGCATGTACCAAACTCCAAAACAAGAAGGATGGAAAGTTAAATGTTGCTCAAGCCCCTGGCAACACATCTCGTGGTCAATTTATATCTCATTCTATCCTTGATGGCATCATTATATTTCGTGATCAACCTATTCGAGTTCTTTTTGATACGGGAGCATCCCATTCTTTTATATCAAAAGAACTTGTTGATACTTTTTCTTTAAGTGTTATTGCTTTAATGACTTCTTTGAGAATTGCGAATCCGGTTGGTGGATCCGCAACTCTCAGTTTGCTTTATAAAGATGTGGAGATTATTTTATGTGATTTTTCTTTCCAAGCTGATATGCATGTCATGCGTTACTTAGGCTTTGGAATGATTTTGGGAATGGATTAGCTTAACCGTTATGAAACTCATATCTTATGTCCTGAACGGACTATTCATCTTCGACATCCTCAATCTGTTAAGCAGATTTCTATTTTTCTTAAAGACTCGGATTCTAACTTGGCAGCATCTTTATATTCTTTAAATCCTCATGATGACGATAATGACGATGAGGAAGATGTCATTTCTCTTATTCACGTTGTTTGTGAATTTTCTGACATATTTGAGCCCGTTTTAGGTCTACCACCTAAGCGAGCAATTGAGTTCAAAATTAATCTCATCCCTAGAGCTCAACCTATCACTCGTCCTCCTTATCGCATGTACAATAAAGAAAATGAGGAGATGCGCAAACAATTATCCGAATTGGAGATGAAGCAATTTATTCGCTATAATTCCTCGCCTTGGGGAGCTTCGGCTATTTTCGTGAAGAAATCCGATGGTACACTTAGGCTTTGCGTTGACTACCGCAAGCTTAATGATCTTACTATCAAAAATAAATATCCTTTACCTCGGATTGATGATCTATTCGATCAACTTAGTGGTGCTTGAGTCTTTTCACAAATGGACTTGGCAAACGGTTTTCATCAGATTCGTATTGCAGAGGATAGCATTCCTTTGACATCGTTCCATACTCGTTATGGATCTTATGAATGGCTTGTTATGCCATTTGGTTTAACGAATGCTCCAGCTATTTCGTTGACCTTATGAATCGAGTTTTCAAAGATTTTCTCGATCGATTTGTTCTCATCTTCATTGATGATATTCTTGTGTATTCAAATACCGAGGAGGAGCATGAAAAGCATCTTCGGATTGTGTTGGAAACTCTTAGGAGTAATCAATTAAAAGCAAAATTTTCTAAATGCCATTTTTGGCAATCTCGTGTGAAGTTTCTCGGTCGTATTATTTTCAAATCCGGAATATTAGTGGATCCTTCAAAGATTGAAGCGATTCAAAATTGGAAGAGACCGGGGAGTGTGACGGAAATTCGTAGTTTTCTTGGATTGGCGGGTTATTACCATCGTTTTATCAAAGATTTTTCTGAAATTTCCGTACCTCTTACTAACTTAACAAAGAAATGTGTTAAGAATATTTGGTCAGACAAATGTGAAGCTTCTTTTCAGAAATTAAAGGAACTCCTTTCCGATGCTCCTATTCTTGTAATTCCCGATGGAAACCAAGATTTTATTGTTTATACCGATGCTAGTCGCGTTGGTTTGGGTTCCGTTCTTATGCAAAGAGAACGTGTTACTGCTTATGCTTCTAGGCAATTGAAGCCAGCCGAGACTAGATATGCCACTCATGATTTAGAGCTCGTGGCTACTGTTTTCGCCCTTCGTATTTGGCGTCATTATCTTTTGGGAGAAAAATTTATTCTTTACACCGATCGTAAATCTTTGAAGTATTTATTTTCTCAAAAGGAACTTAATTTGCGTCAAAAACGTTAGCTCGAATTCCTTGCATCTTATGATCTTGATATTCTTTATACTCTCGGAAAGGGAAATCGTGTTGCCGATGCACTTAGTCGCAAGCAACAAGCGGTTGTTTCTATGACAGTATCTGAATGGAATGATCTCGGAATTTTATCCACTTGTGAGATTAGGGATCGTGTGTAACACCCCGCATATTTAACGATTATATATTTAAATGTTTTATTTAAATATAGCGTCGTTAGACGGATTTAGGTCCGAAAAGTTACATTTTGCAAATGGCCGAATTGGAATTCAAAACCATTTCCAATGATTGCAAAATGGCGTTTGCGATCTTTTTGAGTATAAGCTTCGATATGTTTGGAGTTTGTGAAATTTTGACTCTTTTTCTAATTGGGTTTTGGGTTTGGGTTCAGCCCATTTTCTAGTTTAATACCCTAACTCAGTCCATCTCCTTCCATACTCTCATTCCCACTCTTCAAACTCAAGCTCCAACTGAAAATGGTGGAAGGGAAGAGGAATTAGAAATTCCAAGCCCTAGTTTACTGGCAAACTTGAATTCTTGCTCCAAATATCAAAGAGAAGCTATTGGTAAGCCTTCTCTTCATCTTCTCTATCTCTTTCTCTCTTCAATCTCAGAAATTCCTAAACCTAAATTTAGGAAATACTTGTTTTGATCTTAGATTAAAGCTTGTTGAGTTGAAGTGGAGATTGGTTGGTCTTCTCCTTGCAAATTGAACTCCTTCTTCTTTGTTTTTTGGGTTAAAGGTGAGTTTTAAACTCACATCTACTTCTTTTGACATCATTGATGTTAGGTATGAACTCCTAACACTTGTTCATTTCCATTTTCTTTTGATTTGGGTTGATTCGGTGAAATTGCCAAATTATGATTTTTGAAGCCAAATCTATGTAAAACCTTATATGGTTGATGCTTATGTTGTTCGGAGTGTTTGGGTGTGTCGTTAAGGTTGGGTAGTCGTTTGACGTAAGCCCATAATCAACACGCATCCGATTGCTTTCGATTTGTTTGGCCATAGATGGCCTAGGTTCAGGAAATGCCTGACCATCAGGTTTCAGACGTTTGAAACCCTATTTCAGACGTCTGAATATTGTTCTGGGGAAGATTTTTATTCCCAGATTCAGAAATCTGAATTTATATTTCAGACGTCTGAAAGGGCTAAATTTCAACCAGAAAGGAAATAGGCAAAATAATGCCTATTTCAGACGTCTGAAAGTATGGTTTCAGACGTATGAATTCTGTTCTGAAAAACATATTAATTTCCAGCTTCAGACGTCTGAACCACTTCTTGCAGACGTCTGAATCTATTTTTTTTTTCAATTTGCCTTGTTCGCTTAGTTTTCCAAATTTGATCGATGCATATTGACTCCAATTAGTTGTTTATGCATATTTGACCTTGATGATTCCTTTTTGACTTCATTCACGGGTTTTTATAAATGATTTCTTCAAATCGTATTAAAAGTTCGCTTCTCCGATTTATAAATTCTATTTAAAACACACGCACAATTTCGCACTTCGAGCGAAGTGGAAGGGTGATTAAATGGTTGGGCAAAACACGGACCATGAATCTGTGCGTTTATCCTTCCGATTAATCCCCGACCCATTCAATTGATCGTTTTGACCTTCGGGTTTGGTTTACCGATGATATGAGGTGAACTTTGTACTGCTTTGAGTGTGAAATTGACTGACGGATAGTAAACCGTTTAGTGCGAACGAGTGGTTATGGGACTCACGTTAACACTTTTCGGATTCCTTTTTGAGAGTTATGACACATTCTGCCAGTTAGTGGTGTCGAGTACTGGGCCTCCGGACCTTCACCACTACGGTTTGTTACCTTTGGGATAGTGTCTTTGGACTGTCTCCTTCAGGTTTGTTGCCTTCGGGTATGTTGCCTTCGGGTTTGTGCCTTCGGGTTTGTGCCTTCGGGTTTGTTGCCATATTGTATCGCTTTCGGAGTTAGGTCTTTATGAGCCGCTCGAGTGATATTTGGGTTTGGAGTCTTCGGGCTCATGGACCCTTGTTTATACAGTACTGAGCACGTGCAAATTTTCTTATGTTTCATTAATATGTATATTCCCTAGGTATCGCCCTTCGGTGTTGGTCTTTTTGAGCCGCATGATATGTAGCGATTACCTTGTGGAACTTGTGTTACCTTCATTGGTATTTGTTATTGCCTTTTTGGCTTGCTTTGGGATATTCTTATCCTTTGTCTGTTGTGTTGCCGATGATATGAGGCTTGTTTTGTTATCATATGATTCATCTTTTGTTAGATAATTGTGTTATCTCCTTTAGAGATATTTGTTATACTTTGTAACCTTGCAGGTTTATTGTTGTTCAGTTTATCTAACTGATTTGTTTAGCTAGACTGACCCGTGTATTTTATACTCGGGTCAGACCGAGATGTTTCAGGTTAGGTGCTTTTGGACTTAGCCTATTTTGCTTCCGCATGGTCTATTTAGCTTATTCCTTTTTGTTAAAGCTTTTTGTGTAGTCCTTTTATTGTAACTCTGATATATGTATTCTTTTGGTTCGTCTGTATATTGTGGTTTGCTATACCACTTGACTTGTATTAGTTTGTATACTCTGTTATATGTCTGTATATGTGTATATGATGATCTACTGTTCTTTGATGTATATTACATTTGAGTTGTTATATTCTGTTTTGATAGATCCTTCAACCACCTATGGTTTTGTTTTAAGTATTCATTGGGTATGTCGACCTGCTTGGTATGACTATTGTCGATGTATTCAATAGATAAATAGAGCAAGGATATAGATGGTCGCTCCCAACCAGCCTTATTCTTTCTGTTAGCTGACGGCATTATCCTGTAGTGTCCTTGGCTAGCATGGGTATAGAGGTGGGGCGTCACAGCGTGGTATCAGAGCTGAGTTCAGAACAAAATATGATAAGCACAGAATAGATGCACATATTCTGGTACATCAAAGTGTATAAGTGATACAAATCTTTGAATCATCATGCCTTTCTATTCCTTCTACCATCAAATGTGATTAGAATGCGGGAATACGTCTAGAAATGTATTTTATTCTGTAGTATTCCATCTTGAGTATCTACCTTGTGATTAATCTTGTTCTTACCATACTTTCAGCATATGGCTGGAAGAGGCAGGGGACGACGTTCGGATGCTGGGCAATCCAGTGGCTCACATCCGAATGGCGTTTATATGTCTGCCGATCAGTTTTTGGAATTGTTTAGGAGCACTCAGCCTCCAGTTCCTCCTCGAGTGTCTCCACCTCGCAAGTCTGCCTTTGCACTCCAATGCAGTGATTTTGCTCATCTTGGAGGAAAGCCGTTTAAAGGCTCCGAGTCTGTTCTTGAAGTCCAAGCTTGGTTTCGCACGTGCGAGCGTATCTTCTCTCGCATGGATCTTTCTGACCATGATAGAGTTCTTGTAACTTCTAGCTTATTACAAGAGCGTGCTCTTGATTGGTATGAGCTTCTTATAGCCGAAATTGATGAGTCTACTCTCTCTTGGACTCAGTTTCGGGAGCGATTTGAACTCAAGTTCGTTCCTGAATCTGAAAAAGTTTTATTGACCCGTCGCTTCCTTGAGTTGAAGCAAGGGAAATCTTCTGTTTCTGAGTATGTTGCATCATTCGAGGCTTTGTCTAAGTATGGTCGTGAATTCATTAGCACTTCTTATAAGAAGAATTTGAAGTTTGTTTCTAGTCTTAAGAAATATCTTAAGAAGTCTTTGTTGCTCCAGCTTAAGATCTCTTTTGAGGAGTTGGTTGATTCGTGCTTCATCTCGAGACTGTCGAGAAGGAGTGTGATAGTGATGTTGAGGTTTCCAAGAACCCCAACAAGAAGCAGTTTTCATTCCAAAAGTCCAGGCCTTTTCCTTCTAAGAAGAAGAAGACTGGTGGTTCTAATTCTCAGCCTCAGTCTGTTGGAACACCTTTCATTCGGAAGTGTTTCAATTTTGGTTCTCCTGATCATATTATTCGAGCTTGTCCTAAGCCTCTCTTCTGCCGCTATTGCAAGAAGGAAGGTCATCATGTTTCAGCTTGCCCTACTGTTCCGGCTGGTGCCAAGTCTAGCAAGCTTTATGCTGCTAAGGCTTCTGAAGGTCCCTCTCAGCCCAAAGGTATATCTCCACCTATTTTAGAAGGTTCTATTTTATTTCGTGACCATAGTATTCGAGTTCTTTTCGATACGGGTGCATCACATTCTTTCGTATCGAAAAAGCTCGTTGATGATTTATCTTTAGATGTTTCTTGTTTGGTTACTTCTTTAAGGATTGCGAATCCTATTGGGGGATCCGCGACCCTTAGACTTCTTTGTGATGATGTTGAGATTGTTTTATGTGGCTTCTCTTTTCGTGCGAGTCTACACGTTATTTCTTGTCTGGGATTTGATTTGATTTTGGGCATGGACTGGCTAGTAAGATATGAAGCCAGGATTATTTGTCCGAAGAGAATTATATATCTTCGACATCCGGATTCGCCTACTCAGCTATCTCTTATTCTTCGGGATGTGGATAATTCCGAAATGGCTTTATGTTCTCTTGATTCGCGAGATGATGATGATATATCTCGTATTCCTATTGCTTGTGACTTTTCTGATGTTTTTGAGCCTGTCTCGGGTTTGCCACATAAGCGGGAAATTGAGTTCCGCATTGATCTCATTCCAGGCGCGCAGCCAGTTAGTCGTCCTCCCACGAGGATGTCAACAAAGGAAAATGAGCAACTCAAGAAGCAGCTTTTAGAGCTTGAGTCCAAGCAGTTAATTCAGTCCAGTTTTTCTCCGTGGGGATCCGCGGTCGTCTTCGTGAAGAAGTCTGATGGAACTCTTAGGCTTTGCATTGACTATCGCAAACTTAACAAGTTAACCATCAGGAATAGGTATCCATTGCCTAGGATCGATGATATGTTCGATCTATTGAGTGGTGCTAAGGTCTGTTCTCAGCTTGACCTTGCCACAGGTTTTCATCAATTACGAGTCGCGGAGGATAGCATACCTCTTACCGCTTTCCGCACTCATTATGGTTCTTTTGAGTGGCTCGTTATGCCATTCGGTTTGACGAACGCTCCTGCTTTCTTTGTTGATCTGATGAATCGAGTATTCCGGAAATATCTCGATAAGTTTGTCCTTGTGTTCATTGATGATATCCTTATTTACTCTAAGTCTGAAGCCGAGCATGCTAATCACTTGAGAATTGTCTTGAGTACCCTCCGTCACCATCAGCTTAGAGCCAAATTCTCCAAGTGCCATTTTTGGGAGAATAAGGTTAAGTTCTTAGGCCATGCTGTATCTTCCGATGGCATTTCTGTTGATCCCTCAAAGATCGAAGCCATCTAGAATTGTAAGAGGCCTGAGAATGTTCATAAGATTCGTAGTTTCCTTGGATTGGCAGGTTATTACCTTCGGTTCATTAAGGATTTTTCCCGTGTTGTGCTTCCTCTCACCAGCCTTACTCGGAAAGGCATTCGTTTTGTTTGGTCCGACAAGCGTGAAGCTTCCTTTCAGACATTAAAGGAACTTCTCACTAATGCTCCTATTCTTGTGGTTCCCGAAGGGAATCATGATCTTGTTGTCTACACCGATGCTTGTGGCAGTGGTCTCGGTGCTGTTCTTATGTAGAAGATCGGGTAGTTGCTTATGCTTCTAGGCAACTGCGTCCGAATGAAGTTCGCTATGCCACTCATGACCTTGAGTTAGCCGCCATTGTCTTTGTCTTGAAGATTTGGCGACACTATTTATTGGGCGAGCGCTTCATTCTTTATACCGATCATAAATCCTTGAAGTATTTGTTTACTCAGAAGGAACTCAATATGAGACAACAACGTTGGCTCGAGTTTCTTGCTTCCTATGACTTTGATATCCAGTGTACTCCTGGTAAGGGTAATCGTGTTGCTGATGCGCTTAGTCGCAAACATTCGGCTGTTATTTCTATGATGCTTGCCGAATGGGATATTCTTGAGACTCTATCTTTTTGTGAAATTCGTGATCGAGGTTCATCTTCTGATACTCCTATTCTATTATTTAGTTTGGGAGCTCGACCTATTTTATTGGATCGTATTGCCGTTGCCTAGCGGCGTGATCCTGATTTGTTGCATCTTATTCAACTTTGTGAGTCTGGATCCTATGATGAGGCGTTGCGGGATTTCAGCATTGATTCTCATGGGTGTCTTAGCAAGAAGAACCGTCTTTTTGTGCCTTCTGATTTTGCACTTAGGCATGACATTCTTGATGACTGTCATCGTTTTAAGTATACCATTCATCCTGGTAGTAGTAAGATGTATGCCGATATGCGTCGTCTTTATTATTGGGAAGGCATGAAGCGCGATGTGGAAAGTTATGTGAGTAATTACATAACTTGTCAGCGTTTTAAGGCCGAACATTAGCATCCTTCTGGTCTTCTTCAGCCTCTAGAGATTCCATTGTGGAAATGGGATCAGATTTCTATGGATTTCATTGACGGCCTACCTCGTTCGAGATCAGGCCATTCTAGTATCTGGGTTATTGTTGATCGCCTCACCAAGTCTGCTCATTTTGTTCCTATTAAGTCTAATAGGACTGCTTCGCATTTGGCTAAGCTGTACGTTAAGGAAATCGTGAGACTTCACGGTGTTCCTAGTTCTATTGTGAGTGATCGTGATCCTTTATTCACGAGTCATTTTTGGAAGAGTCTTCAGCAAGCTTTGAGAACAAAGCTTAATTTTAGTACAGCTTATCATCCGCAGTCTGACGGACAGACTGAACGGGTGAATCATATCTTGGAAGATCTTCTCCATGTTTGTATTTTTGATTTCGGTGGTAGTTGGGAGGATCACCTACCTCTTATAGAGTTCTCCTACAACAATAGTTTTCAGTCTAGTATCGGTATGGCTCCTTTCGAAGCCTTATATGGAAGGCCATGTCGATCACCTTCTTATTGGTTGGAATCTGGGGAGAAGCTTATTCTTGGTCCAGATTTTGTCTGTGACTCTTCTGAGAAGATTGATCTTATCCGGTTGAGAATGAAAGAGGCACAGAGTCGCCAGAAATCCAGCGCGGACAACCGTAGGAAGCCTCTCGAGTTCTCGATTGGTGATCTTGTTTTTATTCGTGTTTCTCCTTTGAAAGGGGTTATGCGTTTCAGTATGACTGGGAAATTGGCTCCTCGCTATATAGGACCATTTTCTATTACTGAACTTATTGTCCCTGTGGCTTATAGAGTTTCACTTCCTGCTCATTTATCTGGCATTCATGACGTGTTTCATGTCTCACAGCTTCGGAAGTGTCTTCGGGAATCGGATTCTGTTATTGATTCTCCTGATTTGCTTGAGCTTGAGATCTCACCGGACTTATCTATTGTACAGCAGCCTATTCGCGTACTTGACACGGAGGTGCGACACCTTCGGAACAAGGACGTGCCGCTCGTTAAAGTTCAATGGACCGCTAATCCCAATGACTGTACTTGGAAAACCAGAGAGTTTATTGAGCGATCTTATGCGGGTTTTCTATCTTTGCTTGGGAATGTGATAAAATCTTTTTGTCTCAAGCTTATTTTTCTTTTCTTTTGAATGTTGTATGTATGTAGTTGTTACAAATATCGTCTCTAGGAATTGCGGGGACGCAATTTTGTTAGGAGGAGAGATCTGTAACAACCCGCATATTTAACGATTATATATTTAAACGTTTTATTTAAATATAGCGTAGTTAGTCGGATTTAGGTCCGAAAAGTTACTTTTTGCAAATGGCCGAATTGGAATTCGAAACCATTTCCATTGATTCCAAAATGGCGTTTGCGATCTTTTTGAGTATAAGCTTCGATATTTTGGAGTTTGTGAAATTTTGACTCTTTTTCTAATTGGGTTTTGGGTTTGGGTTCAGCCCATTTACTAGTTTAATACCCTAACTCAGTCCATCTCCTTCCATACTCTCATTCCCACTCTTCAAACTCAAGCTCCAACTGAAAAAGGTGGAAGGGAAGAGGAATTAGAAATTCCAAGCCCTAGTTTACTTGCAAACTTGAATTCTTGCTCCAAATATCAAAGAGAAGCTATTGGTAAGCCTTCTCTTCATCTTCTCTATCTCTTTCTCTCTTCAATCTCAGAAATTCCTAAACCTAAATTTAGGAAATACTTGTTTTGATCTTAGATTGAAGCTTGTTGAGTTGAAGTGGAGATTGGTTGGTCTTCTCCTTGCAAATTGAACTCCTTTTTTGTTTTTTGGGTTAAAGGTGAGTTTTAAACTCACATCTACTTCTTTTGACATCATTGATGTTAGGTATGAACTCCTAACGCTTGTTCATTTCCATTTGCTTTTGATTTGGGTTGATTCGGTGAAATTGCCAAATTATGATTTTTGAAGCCAAATCTATGTAAAACCTTATATGGTTGATGTTGATGTTGTTCGGAGTGTTTGGGTGTGTCGTTAAGGTTGGGTAGTTGTTTGATGTAAGCCCATAATCAACATGCATCCGATTGCTTTCGATTTGTTTGGCCATAGATGGCCTAGGTTCAGGAAATGCCTGACCATCAATTTTGAGACGTCTGAAACCCTATTTCAGACGTCTGAATATTGTTCTGGGGAAGATTTTTATTCCCAAATCCAGACGTCTGAATTTATATTTCAGACGTCTAAAAGTGCTAAATTTCAACCAGAAAGGAAATAGGCAAAATAATGCCTATTTCAGACGTCTGAAAGTTTGGTTTCAGACGTCTGAATTCTGTTCTGGAAAACATATTAATTTCCAGATTCAGACGTCTGAACCACTTCTTTCAGAATTCTAAATCTATTGTTTTTTTTTCAATTTGCCTTGTTCGCTTAGTTTTCCAAATTTGATCGATGCATATTGATTCCAATTAGTTGTTTATGCATATTTGACCTTGATGATTCCTTTTTGACTTCATTCACGAGTTTTTATAAATGATTTCTTCAAATCGTATTAAAAGTTCGCTTCTTCGATTTATAAATTCTATTTAAAACACACGCACAATTTCACACTTCGAGCGAAGTGGAAGGGTGATTAAATGGTTGGGCAAAACACGGACCATGAATCTGTGCGTTTATCCTTCCGATTAATCCTCGACCCATTCAATTGATCGTTTTGACCTTCGGGTTTGGTTTATCGATGATATGAGGTGAACTTTGTACCGCTTTGAGTGTGAAAGTGACTGACGGATAGTAAGCCGTTTAGTGCAAACGAGTGGTTATGGGACTCACGTTAACACTTTTCGGATTCCTTTTTGAGAGTTATGACACATTCTGCCAGTTAGTGGTGTCGAGTACTGGGCCTCCGGACCTTCACCACTACGGATTGTTGCCTTTGGGATAGTGTCTTCGGACTGTCTCCTTCAGGTTTGTTGCCCTCGGGTATGTTGCCTTCGGGTTTGTGCCTTCGGGTTTGTTGCCCTATTGTATCGCTTTCGGAGTTAGGTCTTTATGTGCCGCTCGAGTGATATTTGGGTTTGGAGTCTTCGGGCTCATGGATCCTTGTTTATACAGTACTGAGCACGTGTAAATTTTCTGATGTTTCATTAATATGTATATTCCCTAGGTATCGCCCTTCGGTGTTGGTCTTTTTGAGCCGCATGATATGTAGCGATTACCTTGTGGAACTTGTGTTACCTTCATTGGTATTTGTTATTGCCTTTTTGGCTCGCTTTGGGATATTCTTATCCTTTGTCTGTTGTGTTGCCGATGATATGAGGCTTGTTTTGTTATCATATGATTCATCTTTTGTTAGATGATTGTGTTATCTCCTTTAGAGATATTTGTTATACTTTGTAACCTTGCAGGTTTATTGTTGTTCAGTTTATCTAACTGATTTGTTTAGCTAGACTGACCCGTGTATTTTATACTCGGGTCAGACCGAGATGTTTCAGGTTAGGTGCTTTTGGACCTAGCCTATTTTGCTTCCGCATGGACTATTCAGCTTTTTCCTTTTTGTTAAAACTTTTTGTGTAGTCCTTTTATTGTAACTCTGATATATGTATTCTTTTGGTTCGTCTGTATATTGTGGTTTGCTATACCACTTGACTTGTATTAGTTTGTATACTCTGTTATATATCTGTATATGTGTATATGATGATCTACTGTTCTGTGATGTATATTACATTTGAGTTGTTATATTCTGTTCTGATAGATCCTTCAACCACCTATGGTTTTGTTTTAAGTATTCATTGGGTATGTCGACCTGCTTGGTATGACTATTGTCGATGTATTCAATAGATAGTTAGAGCAAGGCTATAGATGGTCGCTCCCAACCAGCCTTATTCTCCGTGTTAGTTGACGGCATTACCCTGTAGTGTCCTTGGCTAGCATGGGTATAGAGGTGGGGCGTCACATCGTGTATCCGATTTATGTTCATCTCTTGTTTTATGTAGCCTTGAGGCTCATCCTTCTCTTTTAGACCGCATTCTTGAAGCTCAAAAGCTAGATCCCGAATTGGCTCTTCTTGGCCAAAATTTTAGGGATAAAATTGATATTGAAGGTATGAAAGACTTTGATATTTATTCTCGTGGCGGTATTCGAAAACTAGGTAGACTTATCGTGCCAAAAATATGTGATCTTCATAAAGACATTTTAGAAGATTCTCATCGTTCTAAATTTTCCATTCATCCCGGTAGTAGTAAAATGTATGCGGATATGAAGCGACTTTATTTTTGGGAGGGGATGAAATTTGATATCGCTAACTTCGTTAAGCATTGCATGACTTGCCAACTCGTTAAGGCCGAGCATCAAAGGCCCGGTGGGTTATTGCAACCTTTAGAAATTCCCATTTGGAAGTTGGATCAAATTTCCATGGATTTTATCGACGGCCTTCCCCGTTCTCGTTCAGGTCATGATAGCTTATGGGTGATTGTTGATAGACTTACTAAATCCACCCATTTTATTCTCGTTTGGTCTAATCCAACCGTTCTTCTCTTGGCCAAACTCTTCATTAAAGAAATTGTAAAATTACATGGAGTTCCTTCTTCTATTGTTAGTGATCGTGATCCATTGTTTACTAGTGGATTTTGGAAGAGTCTTCAAAAAGCTTTGGGAACGAAGCTTAATTTTAGCACCGCTTATCATCCTCAGTCCGATGGACAAACCGAGCGTGTGAATCAAACTCTTGAAGATCTTCATCGTGCACGTGTTCTTGATTTTAGTGGAAGTTGGGAAGATCATATTTCTCTTATTGAGTTTTTCTATAATAATAGCTTCCAATCTAGTATTGGTATGGCACCTTTTGAGGCACTCTATGGAAGGCCATGACGATCCCCTACTTGTTGGCTTGAGGCCGGTGGGAAGCTGGTTTTAGGTCCAGATTTTATTCGTGATTCCATAGAAAAGTTTGATCTTATTCGTCATAGGATGAAAGAACCCCAGAGTAGACAAAAATCCTATGCCGATAACTGAAGAAGGAAATTAGAATTTTCTGTGGGATATTTTGTCTTCATTCGTATTTCACCTATGAAGAGTGTTGTGCGTTTCAGTTGATCGGGAAAGTTATCACCTCGATATATTGGTCCATTTCCCATCTTCGAACGCATTGGTTCCGTGGCTTATCGTCTTTTATTACCGGCTCAGTTTTATGCTATTCATGACGTGTTTCACGTTTCTCAATTACGGAAACGCCTTCGAGATTCCAATTCTATTCTTGAGCCCGGTGTTGTGGAAGAAATTGAAGTTTCACCTAATTTAACTTATGAGCAACATCCTATTTGCATTATTGCTACGGAGGTTAAACGCCTTTGAAATAATGATGTCCCGCTTGTGAAAGTTCAACGGTCCTTAAATCCTAAGGATTGCTCTTGGGAATCTAGAGAATACATCGAGCGAACACATCCGGACTTACCTTCCCGTGCTCTTTAAGGTGAACCTTTTATTTCATATTTCTTTTGTGTTGAATATGCTTTCACGGTTTCTACTTTATATTTTCTTTTTAAATATTGCGAGGACGCAATTTCTTTAAGGAGGGGAGTCTGTAACAACCCGCATATTTCAAGATTGAGTTTTTAAATTTTTAATTTAAATATTTCATCGTTAGTTGGATTATAGTCCGAGAAGCTACTTTTTGTAAACGGTGGAATTTGGACTAGAGACCATCCCCATTGAGTTCAAAACGCCGTTTGCGACCTTTTTAAGTATAATCTTCGATATTTTTGAAGCTAGCTAAAAATTTGACCTTTTTCACTTAGTGCTTTGGTTTGGGTTGAGCCCATTAAACCCACTTATTAACTCAGTCCCAACCCTCTCCTCTTCATTTACTTCATTTCTATTTCCTAATACTCAAGCTTTAGGATTAATGAAGAGTGGAATGGGAAATTAAAACTCCAAGCCCTAGTTTTCATTTGCAAATCAAGTTCTAGCTCCAAATTCAAAGAGAAGCATCGGTAAGTATCATCTCCTTCTTCTTCAACTCAATCTCTCTTTGATTTCAAAAAATTCCTAAACCTAATTTGGGAAATGTTTCTCTTTTAAGCTTAGATTCAAGCTTCTTGTGTTGAGATTGAAGTGTGATTGATCTTCCCTTGTCTTCAAGCTTCTCGTTCATTGTTTTTGGGTTCAAAGGTGAGATTTTTATCTCACATCTATGTCTATAACCATCTTTGATTGTTAGGTATGAATTCCTAACACTTATTCATGTGGATTTGATTTTGATTTGGATTGGTGTTGTGAATATTCCAATTTTTAGCGTTTTGAGTTCAAATCTTCAAAAATCGTAGCTTTATTGTTTGAACATGTTTTTGGAGATGCATCGAAGAGCTTATAGGGCTGGGTTGTCGATTGGCGTAAACCCTTAGTGCCCGTTGCTCGTTCGATTTCAATTTGGAAGAGCTGCTCTTCATTTTAATAGGCTGAAAAACAGCCCCGGTGCCAATCAGTCGACTGACCCTCTGCAGTCAGTCGACTGGCTGTAGAAAATTGGCACTTCTGGGGCTGTGCAGAAACAAAGTGTCTCTGTTTTCTACAATCAGTCGACTGGCCCTTTGTGGTCAGTCGACTGACTACAGGAAATGAAATTTTCATGTTTCTGTTCTAGTCGACTGATTACAGAGGACCAGTCGACTGACCTGCTCCTGTTTGCCTATTATGCCTATTTTTTCCTATTTTTGCTTATATTCCAATTTTTATCGATTCGTTTTTGATTCCAACTTGTTGCTATCAATTATTCGAGTTGGTGACTTCTATTTTGGAATTTTGGGGAATATCCATTTTGATGGATTTGATATCGATTTATTGGAATTAATTCACGTCTTCGAATGTGATTTTAGTGATTGATTATTTCTACAATCATTTTGTGATATGTCACTTTCAAAATATAAAGGTTTCAATACTAGTAGTAAATATCAAATCTCTTTCATCAAAATGATTTCAACTCTATTTTTCAATATCAAACTTGTTTATAAAACCATTTTTCAATCTATTAGTATATACAAACCTTTATCTCACTCGTGTGAGAAATCTAATTAAACGGCTCAGTAAAACGAGTGGTATGAAACGCTTGCGTTTACTTCGTCGGTTAATTCTTGGACTTGTTCGATTGAATCTCTTGTGACAATTTTCTAGTGGAGATTTACAATTTGTTTGTAAATATTTAAGTTAAGCTAGTGGTTATGGAACACGAAGCTAAGCTCATATATTTACCATCTTAGTGTAGTTGACACTTTCTTGATGATCATTGATGATCATTTTTTATGATTTAGACTAGCGTTATCCTATGTTTCTTTGTCCACGGAGGGGACGGTACCTCATTTTATTAAGTTCATCTCATTTTTATTATAGGCTAACGACCTATTTATTTCTTGGAGTTTCGACTCAATTTTTGTGGGCTAGCGACCCACGTTTTTATGGAGTTCGGCTCCACGGGCGTACCGTTGTACTACGTCGTTGTTCCGAATTTTACGAGTTTCAGGTTCCTCGGGCGTACCGTTGTACTACGTCGTTGCACCGGCTCTATGGTTAGCGACCATAGGATAGAGTCCCGTTTTGTGATACACGTGTTGGTGAGTTTTCATGCTCCCGTTCTGTGATAGGCCTTCCCCATTTTATGATTTCTGGATTTCTATTGATGATTTCTAGGATTTGTGTTTCGCCAATTTTATGTTTGGCATTTATATGTTGTTAATATTTGCGTCTTGGTGAATGAAATAAGGAGTATGACATTCCTTTTGATCTTTGAGAAGATTCTTGCGATATTGATTAATCTCTTGTTAATTTTCAATTACATACTTATCATAGTATGGCATTATGGTTATTATAAATTTATGTCGGATCTCCTATTCTATATCATTTCATCTGATATTTATGGCTAGACTGATCCGTTTATTATTTTCTTATTAAATAATACTCGGGTCAGACCGAGATGTTGCAGGTGCTTCTACTTGACTCCTCTTCTGGGATTATTATTCTGACTTTTTGGCTAACTACTTAGATTAGTAGTTGATTTTGTTGTATACATTTGAGATGGAGACTCCTTGATGTATACATATTCTTTTATCTAGCACTTGTAACTATTCTTCTGTGATATTGTGGATCTTGTTTGACCACTACTCTGATGCACACTTTTAAGTGTTATATTTATAACTTTTTCCGCCTTTGTGATATGGATATCTGTGGCTGATTTGTGTTATGCTTATTTCTATATTTATTTTCGAAGATTATATATAGGCCCTGTGTAGTAGCTTCGAGTTTGTGTCAGCATATTGGATTTCCTCTTGAAATGAAATGCATCTTAAACTATATGACACATCGGTGCTCGCACAAAGCATTTACACGGATGGTCGCTCCTCAACAGCCTTATTCTCCAGGCTAGTTGACGGCATTACACCGTAGTGTTCTTGGCTAGCGTGGGTATAGAGGTAGGGCGTCACATAATACCTCCTGATCGGGAGGCTACCAGAGGATACTCCATAGGTACGACACAAATAGAAACTCGTACAAGGCACGCAAGGGTAGGTGACATGGCACAACTACACAATGCCAGGGTAGATATACCAATTACGCTTCCGGGTCGGTGGTAACGCGTAGCTGCTACTACCGCCCACCTCGAACAAAACCCCCAAATCAAAGAAATCAAAAGTGGCCACCGAATCAATCCAAAAGTCAAGTATAATATCGAAGGGATGTGTCCGATCAAAGGTGCTACCTCAATTAACCCATCGGTCGCTCCTGTTTTAGCCACATTATGCCAACTCACGGGAGTTGGGTCAACGTATTTACCTTAAAGGAAACGCCGCCGCCATCGTACTTCATTCTGGAATCTCCACCGCGTGCACGGTTGTAAAAGTGGTTTTCGGTATCGACAGAGAGTATGCCCATATTCGATCCCGGTCTCTTTGCCAACCAATCGTTATTATTACCCGTTGTTATAAATTTAAAAAATAGTTTATATTCAAATCAAAATACTTCATTTTAACTTTCAAAACTGAAGTTATTATATTTTCAAATCAAATATTCAATAATATCATTTCAGCCAACGGCAACGCTTAACAAGTGCTACTGTAGCCCTTTTATTTATTCGGGTTTAGTTTTAAATTTCACGACCACAGCACTTACCAAGTACTGCAGTAGCCTTTAATTAATTTTAGCCTTTAGTTCATTTGCATCAACTACGTCACTTACAAAGTGCGGTAATATCCCTTACAACAGTATTTAAGTAAATTTAATTTTCGACTTAAATATAAATTTATCACTAATTTAACTTAAATTTAACCAATTTAACTTATAAAATGATATCTCCACTTTTAAAATAGTCATTTAAATTTCTCAAAATTTATGATTTATATAAGGTAAATTTCACAAATAAATATCAACTTCTTAAGGCTTCACTTATTAAAGTCAAATCAAATTGTCTATTCTTTGCATTCAAGATTTACTTAATAATTAAATTTGATTTATTATTCCAAAATATAACTATTTTTCAATTTATTCCTTAACTTACCCATTTCCTAAACTAAACTCCACTTCTCCTAAGTTTAGCTATATTCAAATTTTTATCTTATGTATTTATTTTATTAGCCATTTAATATTAAAAAAATTTAAATAACACCTTATTTATCCATTTAAATTCAGTTACATCAAATGTATTATACTTTATTTACTGAACTTGAATTTCATTCCTTTACAGAAATCAATTTTCAAAACAATTTTATATTCCACATTCCAACTTATCCATTTATTTCTTTATATATATAACTTGTATAAATCACTAAAAATCATTTTAATTCATTTCAAATCAAAATAATACTATACCAATTTAAATTACTTAAATTTCTCCAGAAAAATATATATATAACACCATGGGTCTGTATAATGTTTTCTACTTAGGTCAAGTGGTACGGATAATATATTATTTCAATCCGTAATTTACCAAGTAAAATCCAAGTTTTGTCATTTCAAACCCGCAATCCCAAGTTAAATAAATAACTAAATAAATAAATAGATATCGTTCGGGCCTATCATTTCAGCCCGTAACGATTTAATTCTGCAGGGAACTTACAGTGATAAACAGTAAATAAATAAATAATATAACAACTTAAATATAACAGTATAAAATATGACTGATGATGTGTCAAGTTAATAACAGGGTTTTTAACATCATAAATTTATATCGCAAGCAAGAAAAATAAAATATAAATATTCTACAATTACACTTGTTATTAATTTACAGATCTATAAGTACGCTTGTCTGGTGAGAATACTCACCTCTATGTTGCTGAAGATTAGATTCAAAACTACGATAACCACACCGAAACAACGTAGAAAGCACGATCAAATATTAGAAGATGAGACAAACTGATTTCGATCTTGAAACAAGATAAATAAATAAAACTGAGTACGCAAATTCCAATTACAGACAAAGCAAATATTTAAATAAAACAAAATTGGAACGAGCTAAAATAAAATGAAAATTTGACTCAAATTGCTCGACCACTCCACCGCACGACTTGACCCATTAAAACAAAAACTCAGCGTGCCCATTTATTTTTTTTCCAAATCAAAATTTACAAAATAAATTTATACCCTATTTTTTTTTACCCTTTTTACAAAATATTATGACGTGTTAACAAAAAGGTGGCAAATCTTATGTGGGCAACATGCAATTCACGGTAGTGATACATAAAGGTGGCGCATGCAATATTTATTTATTATACTTTTTTTTTCTTTTTTTTTCTTTTTTTTTTCTTTTTTTTTCTCTGTTAGGAAACAAGTAAAATATCAAAATATTCAAATCAAAACAATTTTATACTGTTCTTACATATATCATATATCCTCATACGTAATGTTTCTAAATTTTAAAACACATGCGACTAAAAAAGACGCATACGGTCTGGAAATACTTCTTCCTTAAACACTCGCGTAAACAAAGCAGTGGAATTATCTGAAAAATTTTAGGCTGGGCTAACTTAGGTGGCGTATGCCTTTTATATTATATATTTTTTCTTCAAACTGAAGTGCGACTATACTCAAACAAGTATGAAGTTAATCCTTAATCACATGATTAATTAACCTTGATTATAACTTATTGCTTAATTCATAAATCTTTAATCATTAATTAATAATCTTTAATTATCTAATTAATGATCTTAAATTTCAAATTAATTGACCCTTAATCAATTATTTATTAATCCCTAATCATTAATTAATTAAATTAACTAATTATTCCTTAACTACCTCATTAATTTAATTAATTTCAAATCATTAAATCTTAATTTAACTTTAAGATAAAAACATTTCTTAATTATGACTAAATTGTTATTAACAAAAACATTTGAAAACAAATTACTTTTGAATTTACTTTAAAAAAAATATTTCAAAAATGAGATGTAAAATGAATGCAATTTAACTTAAACAATGTTTAAACGATTTAAAAACCCTTTTAAATTACATGGTAAAGAAATATTTGTCTTATAAAAGGATAACAATATACAGGTGGCGGTAAAATAAATATTCAAGTGCTAGGCTAAAACTGCATCAGAGATGCTCGGCAATGCACGACCAGATCGGAGAGGAGGGGAACGAAGTTAGGCGTTTGTCATGTGGTGGAGCAGTTTGAACAGAACAATGGAAAAAAAACAAAAGAAGGAAACAAAGTTGTATCCCTTGCCTGATGCTACTGATTCTCACACATGCAAGGAAGAAGAAGAGAAACCAAATGCAGTGAATGATGGAATTTTTCGTGCACTCGATTTATATATATAACATAGGGTGCGCAAATCAAGGGAGGAAAATATTTTTTTATTGGTGAACATTCGTACGTGTTAAATTAAGGAAGAAAATGCGTTGATTTGATTGGGGCAATATTTGCAGTGGACATAAATTTTAATTAGTGGAGATTGTGTGAATTTAGGGGAAAGAAACGGCAAGCACAATATGTTTAAACGGTAAGGAACATGAAATTTTGAACGTGTATAATTCAAAAGATGGAAACTTGCGGTGATTGAGGTAAAACAATAGGCAAGTAAGGATTTTGCGTTGATTTAAAATAAGAAATGGCAAGAATTTATCTGGCAAGAATTTGTACTCGTTTGAAATTATTAAGAAGAGAATGCGTTGATTAATAAAAAGAAACGACAAGAATTTATTGGGGCAAATAATTGCAGTGGGTATGAATTAATCAGCGAAGGAATACGGTAAGCAATTATATTTTCTTTGAAACGGATAAGGAAATTTGGAAAATTTTTGCACGTTTAATAATTTAGCAGAAAATTATGAGTTTGATATCGGTGGGAGAGGGAAACGGCAAGTAATAAATTTTATTTCGGTGGGCTTTGCAATTTCAAATATTTTATGTGTGAACTTCAGGTTGTTAAAGTGGGAAAGCACAAATTAATGCGTGCGTAATTTAAGGCAAACACGGATTTAAAATTTTTGAACGCTAAAGGAAAAATGATTTCTTTCATTATCAAAGGGGTGTGTGGTTTTATTCAAAGAAGAAATTTTGCATTGCAAGAAATATTTGATAAAGTGTAATTCGAAAATAAAGGAGGAAGTAAATTTGCGTTTCTACGACAATTTGCCTTGATTGAATGAGGCACGACCAGCAGTAATTAATTTTCAATGATTGAATTTGGAAGGCTATTGCTAAAACAAAGATTCCATACCACATTTAAATGATTTATGTTAAAGAAACGTGTTATATAAAAAAATTCTTATTAAAGAAACCTGCGTTGATTTATACAAAGAAATGGCTAGGACTACTTGGCAAACATTTGTACTTGTTTAAAAATTTGGAAGTAAATGCATTGATAAACTTTTCTTTCCTTTTTGAAAACGCAAAAATAAGATAAATAGGGAAGGCATTCATAAAGGAGGCAAGAATTTATTTGAAACAAAATGGGATGCAATATAATTTTGAACGTGAGTTTTGAATTCTAGAGAAGTTGCGTGATTTAAGCCAAAGAAAATATGGCTAGAAATAATATTCATTTACCATTTAGAATTTTACGTCTACTGTTTAATTTATCCATTTACACCTAAAGTAAAAATTAAAAATGCGTACTACAGGCGCAACATTTTGTGCCTAAATTCAAAACGAAATAACGTTTTTTTACATTTATACGTTTAAAGAGCATCCATTAAATACATACTATTTATACCACAAAATTAATCAAAAAGGGTATAAATATGCAAATTAAAACGCGCCTTTTTATAGAACTTATTTATACACTTTATTTTTTTCCAAGTTTTATTGCTTAAATAAAACATGATTTTTCTTAAAATTTAGTTATTTACCATTTCAACAAAATAAACCAAATTTCCAATTAAAGTAAATCCTTAACCAAAGTCAAAATTTCAGAAATCTTATCCTTTAATTAAAAATTTGGGCAATGTTTTAATCAAATTCAAATATTTAGATTTTTTATATAATAAACCCCCAAAGTATTATAATTAAAAGAATGAAATATTTGTTAAAATTTTAGGCTGTTACACTCTCCCCCACTCAGAACTTTTCGTCCTCGAAAAGGAAGAAGGTAGGGGAATAGAAACAACCTGAAAGAAAACTAAATTGAAACTCAAAATAGAATCATTAATCTAAACCATACAAAATAAATTTTAAATTAATAATTGATTTCATCTATTTAATTTCACTTAAGTTAGATTTTACAATTTCAAATTTCATTACTTCGTCTCCCAATTAACTTAAAATAAAAATTTCTAAAATCATAAGTTTGAAAATCATTTGTTATACTCAAAAATGTGTTCAATAAATTAATATCTTTTTTTTATTCCTAATTATAACTAAATTTATTTCTCTCAATATATTTTTATCATCTATGTTAAATATTTTTATACTTACTACAACTGCTTAAATTTATTCTTAGTTCCTTTGACATCATTTTATATTGTAAATTATTCCATTGCCTTTGTTAATCTTTTTATAACTAGAATTTAAGTGTATAACATTTATTATAACCACTCATATTTTATTTATGAAATCATTTTATATTGTATATTATCCAATTACATTGTTAACTTATGAAAATCAAGGTAAGTTATATTGAAATGAAATTGAGTATTATACAAATAAAACTTTCAGATTCAATTATCTGAAGTTGGAATCACCTATTCAAAAATTTGATTTTCTTTTTTATAATTGAAATTATTCCTCAAGATAAAATTTAGGAATTTAATTTCTGATTCCCTTCAAACCATTTAGAGATAAATAAATATATGTACATAATATGTCAAGTCAAATTTAAACCATATATCTATATATTATAAATCAAGTCATATTTTAGAAATTCAAATCAATTAAATTCTCAAGGTAACACTGTAGCCAGACTACAGAATGGTCTCTTCACTTCGAAACTCGAAAATGAATGTCGATGATGTTGCAGTCATCACCGAAATTATTTCCTAGCGACAAAGAGAAGAGCACTGATTTTTAAACCTTTAAAATTCTTTGGAAACAAATTTCTATTCGAAAATAATTTAAATAATATATCCTTTTAAAACATTAAACACAAGGTTTGAAACCATCAAGAATTGAATTCTCAAGTTCTAGTTTTAAATTCATTTATGTTTCCTAATTAATTTATAACCATTGTTTATAGTTCAATTATTTATATGAGACAAAACCCATGGTTTACAAAACCATAAATAAAATCAAAGACTATTATCTCTTGACAACTAGTTAAATTAATTACAAAAATTCTAAAAATTATACTTATATATATAATATTAGATTTTTTCCAAATATAGGAATAAATTTTCAAAACAAGGATAGAGATTCAAATTTGATGGACTCAAATCAAAGAGAATTTTGATTTAAAGATAAGTTGGAAATCAGAAGATTCGATGATTAAATAACAGAATAAGGAACTGGATAAGTTTATATAAATCGCGGGCAACCTTAACCGGGTCAACCGTGACTGAAAGAGTAAGGTCGATGTAGATTTTTCTGGGGTAAATCTACATTCGATCTGAAGAGATAGACTTCGGAATAACCAAATATACTAGCATCTAAACCAAGGATAAATATAAATCTCTGGTGAATCAATGCTAATTGTAAAGGAGTTTCACCCCTTTATTTGAATATTGGTGAGACCGCCAATTCACTATAAAGATTCCGAAGTGGAGTTATGGGATACTCCAGAATTGAAAGAAGATGGATCGTGAGGGACACGAATGAACTTTGGAACCGCAAGGAATGTTCCAAAATTCAAAGGAAATTGAATCAAAAGGAAGGGATTCAAACTTGAATGAAAGTGATTCTGTAAAACAAATTTACCATACATTCTAAGTTTTGCCTAGAGCCAAAGCTCTGATTAACAACCCGATATTTTAAACCATTCGCATCCACACATGTCGGACTTGAATTGTTCGAAATACCGCGTTGTAAATAAAATTTGGCAAATTTCAGAATATACAGTAAATAAATAATCATAGAATCACAGACACAGAATCAGAATACTCACAGCGGAATTTAAAAATAACTTAGTGGTTCATGAAGCCACTATCAATAGTCTCAAACAAGTATAAAGTACATAGTCTTAAACCAAATATAGTTTGAAATCTCCACAGAAAATCTCAATATTAGATTGTCTTGATTACAAAGCCTAATAAGAACTGAACAGAAACTTGACGGCAGCTTGAAAAGTGATGATCAGCAAAAGTTCAAGCTCCGTAGGTGAAGTTTGAACTGAAACTCAGGCTGAGCCGAGCGTAAAATAAAACATAAACACTCGAGTCAGGACATATATACTTATACAGTGTAAGCTAATTCAAGTGTACTATAATATAAAGCCAATAACTTAAAGGATGCTTGGGAACGCCCATCCTCTAAGGATCCGTTAAACTATTTACTATGTAGTAATAATTTCGCTATTATAATAGTGTCTAATAGTAAAATAAAATTACTTTTAAATAGCGTTAAGGAGTGACCCAATATTCCCCTTAACACAAAATAATGCCAATAGTCTATACAGTACTGTAGTACCTCCTGATCGGGAGGCTACCAGAGGATACTCCATAGGTACGACACAAATAGAAACTCGTACAAGGCGCGCTAGGGTAGGTGACACTGCACAACTAGGCAATGCCAGGGTAGATATACCAATTAAGCTTCCGGGTCGGTGGTAACGCGTAGCTGCTACTACCGCCCACCTCGAACAACACCCCCAAATCACGAAATCAAAAGTGGCCACCGAAACAATCCAAAAGTCAAGTATAATATCGAAGGGATGTGTCCGATCAAAGGTACTACCTCAATTAACCCATCGATCGCTCCTGTTTTAGCCACCTTATGCCAACTCACGGGAGTTGGATCCACTTATTTACCTTAAATGAAACGCCGCCACCATCCTACTTCATTCTGCAATCTCCACCGCGTACACGGTTATCAAAGTGGTTTTCGGTATCGACAGAGAGTATGCCCATATCCGATCCCGATCCCTTTGCCAACCAATCGTTATTATTACCCGTGGTTATAAATTTCAAAAATAGTTTATATTTAAATAAAAATACTTCATTTTAACTTTCAAAACTGAAGTTATTATATTTTCAAATCAAATATTCAAAAATCTCATTTCAGCCAACGACAACACTTAACAAGTGCTACTGTAGCCCTTTTATTTATTCGGGTTTACTTTTATATTTCACGACCACAACACTTACCAAGTACTGCAGTAGCCTTTAATTAATTTTAGCCTTTAGTCCATACGCATCAACTACGGCACTTACAAAGTGCGGTAATATCCCTTACAACAGTATTTAAGTAAATTAAATTTTCGACTTAAATATAAATTTATCAATAATTTAACATAAATTTAACCAATTTAACTTATAAAATGATATTTCCACTTTTAAAAGTCATTTAAATTTCTCAAAATTTATGATTTATATTAGGTAAATTTCACAAATAAATATCAACTTCTTAAGGATCACTTATTAAAGTCAAATCAAATTGCCTATTCTTTGCATTCAAAATTTACTTAATAATTAAATTTGATTTACTATTCCAAAATATAACTATTTTTCAATTTATTTCGTAACTTACCTGTAACGTTTGCGATTTTTCGTCCACGAATGCCGACATCAATACGACCACTGTATCAACTACCGAGCAATCGAAGGCCGGAAAACCGTACCGTTATGGTTAAAGAAGAAGAAAAAGATAGAAGAAGAGAGAAAAAGATAGAACGGAATAGAAAGAAAACAACAGAACAATAACAGAATCTCACAATCGCAGCGGAACAACATATAATACATAAATGAGTAATCTTTAAAAAAAGAGCTATATCAGTTATTACATTACATTACATTTCATTACATCAGAGTGTACAACAACAAACAACAACAAACAGCGGAAAGGAAATACTATATACTAGTACGCCATGCCATCCAGCTTACCTCCCACAACTCCTGAATTCCAGAATATCCTGATAAACCTAACTCTTGACTGCCATGTGGAAATTGGTGGGCACCCAGAGTTTAGGAAGGAAAACAATAAACTCCGAGTCAGTCATGTGACTGGTGCGAGAACTAAAACAGTTTATCGTTAAAACAAAGAACAGGATAATTTTAAAATAGATTCGCAATGCTTTTTAGAAAATGAGACTACCATAAGGCCTCCCGCACACACACACACAATGCAAACGCAGAATCGGAGAAGATTTCTCCTTATGATAGCCAAAGATGCTAGATACGCATTAAAAAGAAACATTTGATATTATTACTAGTGCATAGTGTAGAAAATATTTCGAAAGTAGAATATAAATCTTAGCCAACATACGACCAGTATCGTATGCCCACTATAGCTACCATCTAAACAGTGGTGACCACCATAAGTAAATGGCAGGTTCTACAACTAAAACCGTACAAGGATCGCATTGGAGTTTGGATTTCCAACAAATGGTCAGGCCAAGAAACTTCCCATTGCCACATGGAAAAGCCTCTGGAAAGACGCCCCGAGAACCTAACCGGATCTCTGACAACACAAGGTCGGTTTACCTTTCAAACTAGGTAACTACTGACACAAATATGTCATCCCCCGATCCTAACCGATATATCCGAGGATCCTCGATTTCCAACAACCACAAAGAAATAAATTTGCAGTAACCACATAGGTTAAATATCTGGGCTCCATACCATGATACCACCTCTATCCAGAAGGAATGACATACACTAAAGGGGCGCTACCCCCTAATAACCTTGCTGCATCCTTCCTGTTTTGACCATTTCCGGGGTGTGAGGTCCGATGAAGTCTCGTCCACAAAGCCACGCTTTATACAAAAGTTGTGCTTTGGTTCAACAAATGAACATTGAAATGATCACAAAGATAAAGGATCAAACAAATGATCATATCACAAATGATCAAACAATGATCATTTCACAGCAACACTCAGCATGCCACACTACCAAATTGGGAGTATATCACTAACAACCATCAACTATATAACCTCTGAGCTCGTACATCTAAGAGAAGGGTGTTAAGCTAAGAGAATAAATTCTCCGCCACCAACAGAAATATATTTGAAAGAAATCAGCTTTATATCTCAATTTGTAATGTCAGACATACAATCCATACAAGTCTGTTCCGGGCTCGAACAGAACCGAAGGCACTTATAAAGAAGTCCTTGCATTCCGGATATTCACTAATCACGACCGGACTTCCCGTCACTAAGGGTGATAAAACCTCTATATCGGAGATCAGCCGATGCAGAGTAACTCAACGGTAATCCTTTCGTTTTCAAAAATATCCGGTCTTCGACACCGGTCATCGAATGCAAATCCATTACGACGTATCACAAATTCGGAATGGGTTATACGACCCCAAGGTCCTTTCCCGGCTAACCCGAATAGTGAGCGCTTATTCAAAAATAAGTGTGGCATTCAAATTCAAGTAATCACAACAAATGCCTATTTAAAGGTAAATATTGATAGCTGGATTATTTAACTATCAATAGGCGTGTTCAACATCACCAAATTCCAAATAATTTCCCAAATTATTTACTTTCCAAAATATCTTTACTAGATATAAAATTTCCCACACTTCAACATTTGAAAACTAATTTTCAAATCACTTTTCAATCCTTTATCATTTTTAAGACAAATTTCAATCAATTTCCTTGTGCGAAATACTTTCATTTCAACATGGTTCATTTAAACCAATTAAATAAATCCTTACCGATTTACTTTATATTTACGTTCCTAATCCGTAAATTTATTCCCATATTTTAAAAATAAATCAATGTTTATTTTTAAACAAATTTCCCTTTCTTTTATAAATTCCATAGTGAATTTATAATCCCAAAATATCTATGATGTACGATTTTCAATCGATTTTCAATATTCACTTTCAATTTATCTTACAAGGATAAATTCTAAAATGTTCATTTCACATTGGAAAAATATTTCCATACTTATTTAATAATAAGTACATCACAAATCTATTTATTTTCAACATTTGAAAATATTCGATATACTTAAATCAAAATTTAGTATATATTTCATTCCTTAAGGAAATCATTCTCTTAACACATTTATTTGGATCAAAAAACGAATGTTGTGTAAAACATCGTTATGACGACCCTAAATTACTAGTATAGGGATTCAAAGTTTAAATAGATATATAAATCCCAATACTATACAAAACATTTCCTTTCGGAAACCATTTACTATAACAACAGTGTTATAGTCCACCATTTCCTTCTTTCTCGAAAACGTCTATTTCAACAATAAATGTTGAAATCTATGGTTTCGATTCATAATACATTTTTAAAACATCTTTAAAATAATTAACTTCATTCTATAATATTCATTTTGGCAAACATGACCATTTTATTCAATAATGTATTCACTGTCCAAAATCGTGAATATATTTCCTTTAATAAACTTCAATATTCAATTTGTCAAATTAAAATGATTTCGAATTTATAAACAATGTTTATAAATTACATTTCTATTTATAAGCTTCGATTTATAAATCTTATTATTAACAAATTCCATTTATATCTCATTTAAATGCCAAAATCCGATTTATAAGAAATTACTTATAAATCTTCTATTTTACAAAATCTATTCATTTTAATAACTTCACAATTAATAAATCTATAAATTCCATTCACTTATAAAATCCATTTTTATTTCATTTTTAACACTTATAAAAACTCGTTTTAATATTCCAATATTTTTAATTTATAAAATATCAATTTTATAAGTCTTTTATACATATCGTTTTTAATAATTCAAAAATCCCAATTTAAACCAATTTATAAATTACTTAACTATTTATTTCCAAAAATCTCATTTCAGTTATATTTCTCAAAAACCTAAATTTTTATAACATAAAAATTTATAACGTTCTAATTATTTAAAATGAATCAATTCAAAATTAAATAAAACATATACTTTCAAAAGTCACTTTAAAAATTCTTTTAAAAACCAAAATCATTATTTTAAAACTTCAAAAATGGATCCGATGATGCAACAGCACCAAATAGTCAATCACGACATCCAAATATCATATATCGATATGATATCGACAAATATCACAATATCTGTAAATAAATCAATACAGTTGAGGAATCCAGTTGGATCCCTCCAACCTATTTCCCTGCATCCACAAACATTAGCACAATACCAATTCCGTTCCAGTACGGAATTATCGCGGTATATGGGATTTATAAAATATTATCCGCTTAATAGACGGCGCAATAGGGTCTCATCCGCTATATAATGCGGGAAATCAACTCCAAGTACATATATAATACCAATTTCACTGTACTGTGAAATATTCGCGGTATATGTTTCTAATAAATAACATTCGCTTACTAACGGCGCATAATGTCTATTTTAACAATCAATAGATAACAATCATCATTTAAACATACTATCAACAATTTTAAATCTAACTATTTAAAATTAAAATCGAAACTGATTCGATTGAGTGAGAAATTCTCACCTTGATTTCAATTTCGTTTTAGCGATTTAATTCGTTTTAGCCAAAATTCTCACTAACTCCAAACGACTCCAATCCAATTCCATAGCGTAGTGCTCGTTGATACGATTCCAACGCAACTGATTTCGCGCGTTTTTGACCTCGTATGAAAAAGATACGAATTTTCAAAGTTACACGAATTTTTATATTATAAAATTTACAACAATTTTCTATTTTAAAACCCATACTCAATCTAAGCCGTGAGATCCCAATCCCCCTCATCTAGGCCGTTCCCTCCTCATCTTCCCCTCTCACGTTTCACGCGCCCAGGTCGCACAAAGGAAAACCCACGGCCGCCTAGGGTTTGATTTTTTTCGACCTCCTCGTCGACATTCACCATGATCAGATGGTACCACCCTGAAGCCCTCGCCAAGAGCCACCTACGGCAAGAGAAACTTCGAACTCGGCCACCTCCCTCTACCTCAATTTGCGTGCGAACGGCCGGCACCTCGATCCCATTTTTGAACGATCGAGGCGACGATAGGCGATCATAGCCGTTCAATATCTTCGTCTCGACGAGCCTGACCTTTCTCTAGTTGAAAGTTTGTGTAAATAGTGCATCGATTTGAAGAAATTGGAGGAGAAAGAAGAGAAGATTTCGGCCATTCATAATAGTGATGGCGGCTGAAGGTTTTGGAAACCCTAGGGTTGTTTTTCATTTGCAAAAATGAATTGTAAAGGGCTTATATAGAAAAATACGCGAACACTATTCATCCCGGATTTTTCGAACTCCAAACGAAGCGTGCCTGTTGGCGTTCATAAGGTTTACCCCGCGTTCCGAACACAATGGAATGTGTTTCGAGAACTAATTCGGTCATCTGTGCGAGTTATGGCAATAAACGTTCAATTTAAAATTAAACCGATTAAACGATTTTCTAGGCGTTTTAGCATGCACCGGACAAACGGTAAATCCGAGTGACGCGAAATTCGAAACTATACAATAATATCATATTACGGATCCGATGAAATTGGTTTCGTCAAAATCCGAGACTGTTTGAAAAATGGCTATTTTAACTCGCCAAATTAATATTAAAACAATTTCGATGCGTTCCGAGCTGCCACGGTCAAACGAAAACTCCGATTGCTTCGAAAATTGAAATCCGATAATAACAAACTATTACGGATCCTATGGAACTAGTTTCGTCCAATTCTCAGACTGTTCGAAAAATGGCTAATTTCACTAGTCGATTAAATATTAAAATATTCAATTTTCATAAATAAACTTTTAATTCGATTTTAAAAGTTCAATAACATCATTCTAACTCCAACATGATATAATAAAATTTTACAAATCATTTCCAATCATATTAACTCGATTTTCAATTATTTCTGAAAGTTCAACTATTAAATTATCGATTTAATTATCCAATTAAATCTAATTATTCGAAATAAAATTTATTCGACTTATAAATTCACTAATTAATATTTAAAATTAATTAAATATACAAATTTTAATTAATAAGAATTCTGGGTCATTACAATCTTCCCCCCTTAAAAGAATTTCGTCCTCGAAATTACAAAGTAAGAAAGAGTTAGAGAATTCATTAACTTTCCAAAATCCATAGTTAAACTTCTTACAACATCTTTACTAAGTTTTCAAATCATACTTAGTTATCTTTTCAAAAACAACTACTATTGTTTAACTTTCAACTCCAAATCAAAGTTTAAGTTTTCAAAATTCTCCCAAAAATTCCCAAATTTTTCTAACGCCTTTAATTTTCGGAAAAATTCGCCAGAGTCTCCTTTGCGTGGCTCGATCCGAAAAAAATTGACAGTGTATATATCACAAATATACATCTCATCAAGTGTTGAGGCATCCCGCAGGGAAAAAAGTTTAAAAGTACGGTATGTAATCTGAGATATGTACCTTATATATTACTAACGAGCATATACGGCTAATATAGCACGAAAGCGAGCTCCAAAAGCGAAGCAACGCCATCCGCACCTACTAAACACTCAACAACGACATGAGAATCATGCATATATGAAAATAGTATCGATATACAACATATAGCAACATAACAACTACATATGCCAACATAGCAAATGCAACAAAACAACAAATGCAAACATCAACCAACTATCATCCATAACCAAATCAATATTCATTCATATTCTCATTAATATTCAATGAATTGGTTTTCAATTTAAATCACATTTGATTTATTTACATTGGATTTACTAACATTCATTCATATTCAATTTTCAATTAGTTTGCATTCACTAATTTAAATCCAATTCTCGTTCAATTCTATTCAAATTTATTTACTTCCAAGTTGGATACAATTACTTTAGCTTCTAATTTCGCTGATTCAATTTCATTAACACTTAATGAATTTAAATACAATCAATCAACAATCAAATAACAACCAATGTTTATTCAATACAACCAAATTATTTAATTTACATTCAATTTGGTTCAACGCTTTTAATTCCAGTTGGTTTATATTAAATTGACTTTCATTCAATTATTAAACTTCTAATTTCATTGGTTTCAATGAATTAACACTTTCATCCATTATCCCGTATCAATTTTATTTGCATTCAATTGATTTACATTCAATTCATTAGTTTAATTCGATTGCTAATTCCTTTAACAATATAAAGTTGAATTTCATTCATATAACTCAAGTTCAAATTCTTAATGACTTTACCTCATTAATTCACTTATTAATTTACTTTGATACCAAAATCAACTTCATTCAACTTCACTTAAGTTATATTCCATTTCAAACATCTTATCAAATCCAAATCAAATCAAAATTTTCCAAACAACTTTCTTTTAAGCAATTTGACATCAATCCCTCTTTTGGAAACTCGAAAATGAACACCAATGATGCCGCGGTCATCATCGGAATGATTTTTCATTGACCGAAAAGAGTTTATAGCTTTAATTTCTCCAAAACAATTTTCCAAAATATCAAATCCTTTCAAAACACTTCTATGGGAAAAAAAATTCAGATTATAAATCACATTTATAAATCTTTTACTTATATAATTTCACTTCTTATATATATGATTATTTCACAATTGTAAATCACATTAATTATAGTTCCATACTTATAATTCATTTGCTTATACAATTCATTCTTTTAAAAATTGTTGTTTTTATTCAACAACCAAACAATCAATTCATATACACTTTAATAATTCTGAAAAATTATTTCCTTTATATATAAAATATAATCAAGGTAAAATTATTTCATTTACCCTATTAAAACAATACTGTGTCGAGTTGTTCTATTCAAGTGTTTAGAGATCCCTATCAACAACGTTAATTACTCGTATTGACCAAAATCCATATACCACTCAACAAACCAATCATCACAATATAAAACAATTTATATTCACTAACAAATACGCGCTCGTATCTATTATTACACTCAAACTCATTCTAGAGTACTACTGACTCTATCTCTAATGAGTATTACCCAACAGAGCCATGGTTGTCACTTAACCATAAGCTCTGATACCAAATGTAACGTTTGCGATTTTTCTTCCACGAATGTGGACATCAATACGACCACTGTGTCAACTGCCGAGCAATCGAAGGCCGGAAAACCGTACCGTTATGGTTAAAGAAGAAGAAAAAGATAGAAGAAGAGAGAAAAAGATAGAACGGAACAGAAAGAAAACAACAGAACAATAACAGAATCTCACAATCGCAGCGGAACAACATATAATACATAAATGAATAATCTTTAAACAAAGAACTATATCAGTTATTACATTACATTACATTTCATTACATCAGAGTGTACAACAACAAACAACAACAAACAGCGGAAAGGAAATACTATATACTAGTAATACGCCATGCCATCCAGCTTACCTCCAGCAACTCCTGAATTCTAGAATATCCTGATAAACCTAACTCTTGACTGCCCGTGCGGAAATTGGTGGTCACCCAGAGTTTAGGAAGGAAAACAATAAACTCCGAGTCAGTCATGTGACTGGTGTGAGAACTAAAACAGTTTATCTTTAAAACAAAGAACAGGATAATTTTAAAATAGATTCGTAATGCTTTTTAGAAAATGAGACTACCATAAGGCCTCCCGCACACACACACAATGCAAACGCAGAATCGGAGGAGATTTCTCCTTATGATAGTCAAAGATGCTTAATACGCATTAAAAAGAAACATTTGATATTATTACTAGTGCATAGTGTAGAAAATATTTCGAAAGTAGAATATAAATCTTAGCCAACATGCGACCAGTATCGTATGCCTACTATAGCTACCATCTAAACAGTGGTGACCATCATAAGTAAATAGCAGGTTCTACAACTAAAACCGTACAAGGATCGTATTGGAGTTTGGATTTCCAACAAATGGTCAGGCCAAGGAACTTCCCATTGCCACATGGAAACGCCTCTGGAAAGACGGCCCAAGAACCTAACCGGATCTCTGCCAACACAAGGCCGGGTTACCTTTCAAACTAGGTAACTACTGACACGAATATGTCATCCCTCGATCGTAACCGATCTAATCGAGGATCCTCGATTTCCAACAACCACAAAGCAATAAATTTGCAGTAACCACATAGGTTAAATATCTAAGCTCCATACCACGATACCACCTCTATCCAGAAGGAATGACATACACTAAAGGGGCGCTACCCCCTAATAACCTTGCTGCATCCTTCCTGTTTTGACCATTTCCGGGGTGTGAGGTCCGACGAAGTCTCGTTCACAAAGCCACGCTTTATACAAAAGTTGTGCTTTGGGTCAACAAATGATCATAGAAATGATCACCAAGATAAAGGATCAAACAAATGATCATATCACAAATGATCAAACAATGATCATTTCACAGCAACACTCGGCATGCCACACTACCAAATTGGGAGTATATCACTAACAACCTTCAACTATATAACCTCTGAGCTCGTACGTCTCAGAGAAGGGTGTTAAGCTAAGAGAATAAATTCTCTGCCACTGTGACGACCTCCCATGACTCCTGCACGGAAACAAGGGAATGGTGCGCTGAAAGTGTGCCAGGCAGCCATGAGTGACCGCCAAGGGTAAAATAAACATCGCAGACTCTATCGTAAAACTCACAGCGCATGGATAAAATACAATAGAGAAATATAATATAGTGAAGCTCCCATAGAACAGAATATCATCATCTAATCATAATAGCTTTATACATGGTCTGAATCATGAATACAAGAAGCCTCGTTACATAGCACTCAGAGTAATCAACAATCAGCGGAATATCCAGTACATAGAATATGAAAATAATATGTAAAGCCTCCTGCTCGTCTTCGTCATCATCAGCGTGAGCCACTAAGATCAGCACCTGCCACCTGTCACCTAGTCTGCCCATCCCATAACATGGATGAACAGCCCAAGGTAATAAGAGGAGACATAAAACCTTGAGTCAGACAACAGTCTTAGTGAGCAGTAAATCAACTATCAAACATACCAAAGGAACATAAAGGATAAAAAGGAATAGGAACACAAATCATCCCACTCCACCTCCTTCTACAGTGATAGCCCCCAGACACACATTAAGGAGAAGCAAGCATAACATAGCAAGAAATTAAAATAAAGCAATAATCACTAGAGTCAAGGTCGATGTTTTCCAAATACAAACCCCTAAGGCCTAAACCAAGATCAGATAAGCACCCAGAAAACACCGCTCTAGAGACCGAATGATGATACAATCAAACGTCCAAACATCCATGACTCTGGCTATCACTGTTATCATCGCCTTGATTTCACCGTTAGTTGAACGACCACTTGTCAAGGGCTAATGGTAACCCCCGGTTCTAGACATAACTCCACACGTCGTCGCAGCCCGTGCCTAGGAATTTTCGCAACTACCCAGAGTACTAGCACGTCGTCGCAGCCCGTGCTTGGAACGTCGTCGCAGCCCGTTCCAACGTACTCTTGCTTTGAGCATGCTAGAACCTTCAATAATGATGAGATCTCAGCCTCCTGGTCATCCTCCTTGACGACTATTTTCATACTAGCTCAAGCGCCTCTCAAGCTAACCATTATCAACCAACTCGCATCGCATCATCGAGTTATCAACATGCTTGGGATGATCCCGTCTGGATTAAACCAAGGCTATCTCACATCATGCTTCGCTTTATCGCATCATAGCGAAGTCTCATCTCAAAATCATGGCTTGCCTCATCGCATCATGCCAAGGTCCCATCTCAACATCATCTAATCCATACATATGAGCTTCAACATCCGCTTCATATGCCACAAGCAGCTTTCACCATTCAAGAGCCTTTCCACTTAGCTTTTGAATCATCCTCAACCATCTTGTTCCAAATCAACCACTAGCTAACTTGAAACAATTAAACCAATCATACATCCAAACAATCAAGCATTCAAACAAGATCTAATAAGCAATATTAACTATAGTGGCAATTTCGTAAATAAATGAGCATAAGCCTAACATACATGAATCATGGGTTTCTATCATAGATCTAACAAATATAAATCATGGGTTTTGTTTCTCTAACTTGAAAATGAACTTGCATAAGTAAATATCTTCATAAGAAATGGATCTAGACTTAGATCTAAGAAAAATACATGAAATCACTATTTTTAACACCCAAACAAACCACCAATCCAACATACTCCTTTGGGTCCGCGTGAGAGATAACTACCACTCACCGAATCACCCAAACACCTCAAAAACTAATCACTTCAGATCTGGACAGCAAGGATTCAAGCTTGATTTGTCGAAATCTCGGTTGAAACGATGAAATCTAGCTTCGTTGGATGAAGATCTTCAACTTTGGCTCTTGGATCTTCAATCTCGATCTTCGATCTTGGATGGATGTTAAAACTAGATTGGAATGGAGAAAAGAAGATGAAGAAATGTTGTAGTCGAGCTCTCAAAATGGCAGCACTTCGTCGCTTCAAAAACCGGTGCCAAAAAGTGAGCCAAACCCCTCTATTTATAGGCTGAAATCACCCTTAGGTCGCCTAGATCTTATCTCGTAGGCTCGCTATTAGGTCGTTGCCGACCTAAAAAGTCTCGACCTAACTATACTACGACCTAAGACCCACAGTATGCATGCTATCTAAAAACATAAGCGCGCGACCTAACAATCTATGCAACCTACCTTAGGTCGTCTAATCAACCTAACTGCACCACATAACTACCCAGCGACCTAACTATTGCCGACCTACCATTCCCAATGACCTATGACTCAATGGAAACTCGACCTAACGGTCTAGCCACCTCCCCGACCTAACAGCAACACGAGCTACGACTCATCACTAAGTCGCTAACGACTTAACATGTGCAGACCTAAACTCACGCGACCTAAAAACCCTGTCGTCCTAACTTAGGTCGTCTACGACCTAACTAACATGACCAACTTCCTTAGGTCGTAAACACCCTTAAGTCAGTCCATTCTTATAGGTCGTTTAACTCTTAGGTCGGCTAACTACTGGGTCGCTTCTCCTTAACTCGGTCGATACTTAGGTCGGTCAGAAACTATAACTCGTATACGACCTATCACTTATCTTGTTAACTCGGCTAACTGTTAGGTCGGTAACCCTAAGTCACTCATTCCTATAGGCCGGATATCTGCCTTAGGTCGCTCCCATCCTATAAGTCGCTCCCCTCGACCTAAACATCATACGAGCCAAAATCTGCACGAGCTAACACTCACTACACTACTAGGTCGCTAACCTGTCCCAACTTAAGTCGCTCCATATCTTAAGCCGCTTGCCTAAGCCACCATACGACCTAAGCTACACCACGACCAAAGCCTCTACACAAGTTAACTTCTATAACTCGGCAACATTCTTAAGTCGGTCAGGCACTATAGGTCGGTCACTACCTTAACTCAGCAACACGACCCAAGCTTCCTACGACTTAAACACCACAACACGAACTAACTCAGGTTGACTCAAACAATACTAACGACCTAATATAACCATTTTACGATTTATCGACACGTAAAATACGGGTCGTTACATTCTCTCCCCCTTAGGAATTTCGCCCCCGAAATTCCAAACAAACAAGAGCAATCAAAATTATTCCGCATGCCTACCATCCATAGCAATCAACAAACCATGCATCCAATTACTAACCTAGCATGCAGAATCCTAAGACTAGAACAAGCTACAAATTCATGAGATGTCACGACACCTTAGGGCCATACCTCGAAGAGTTCAGAATGAGCTGCCTTCATCCTCTCTTCCTCCTCCCACGTATAGTCGTTAACATCATCACTCCATTGTATCTTGAGCAACGTAATCATCTTCCTCCTAAGCTGTTTCGTATCGGTTTCAGCAATACGAAGCGGCTTACGAGGTCTTCTAACAACTGGATCAACCTCCAAATCTTCACAGCTATCAGCAGAAACCACCGTATTTGAGTCGTGCACATACTTCCGTAGATAAGATACATGAAAAACATCGTGCACACCCGCCATCTTTTCCGGTAACTCCAATTTATAAGCGAGTTTTCCAATTCGCTCGATAATCGGGAATGGTCCAACAAATCTCGGAGTCAACTTTCCTTTCTTTCCAAATCGAATAAGATTCTTCAATGGAGAAATCTTCACAAAAACCATATCACCCACGTCGAATTCCAAATCCTTACGACGATTATCGGCATAACTTTTCTGACGATCTTGGGCTGCCTTCATTCGTTGCCGAATGATTTCTATACAATCCGAAGTCTGTCGAATCATCTCTGGCCCAAGTATCAGCTTTTCTCCAGTTTCCAACCAACATGTCGGAGAATTACATGGTCTTTCATACAATGCCTCATATGGTGCCATACCAATACTCGACTGATAACTGTTATTATACGCAAATTCCACTAAATGAAGATGATCTTCCCATGATCCTCCGAAATCCAAGACACACGCTCTCAAGAGATCTTCCAAAACTCGGTTGACTCTCTCAGTCTGACCATCTGTTTGGGGATGATAAGCTGTACTCAAACACAACTCGGTTCCCAAAACTTCCTGAAAGCTCTTCCAAAATCCACTAGTGAACAATGGATCTCGATCGCTCACTATACTCTTCGGAATACCATGGAATCGAACTATCCACTTAACATACAATTCAGCCAACTTCGATGCAGTCCTAGTCGATCGAACAGGAATGAATCTTGCACTCTTGGTCAAACGATCTACGATGACCCAAATCCCTTCATTTCCCGCCTTGGTTCTAGGTAGGCCATCGATAAAATCCATCGACACTTGCTCCCACTTCCATGTAGGAACCTCCAATGGCTGAAGTAATCCACTGGGCTTCTTCTGCTCAGCTTTCACCAACTGACAGTTCATACATTTGGAAATAAAATTTCCAACATCCTTCTTCATACCTTCCCAGTAGTAGGTTCTCTTCATGTCCCGATATATCTTATTTCCACCTGGATGAATCGTCAACTTCGAGTGATGACTTTCCCTCAGAACTTCATCTCTTAATTCATCGATATCGGGAACAACTAGTCGTCCTTGCTTACGAAGCCAACCCTCTCGATCGACTTCGAATCTTTTATCCTTCTCTGGGTCCAATCCAGATTCCAAATCACGGATAATCTTGATAAGCTTATCGTCTCGTTTTTGGCTCTCGCCAATTCTTTCCACAAGAGTATGCCTTATCGATAAGTTTGCCAACATCTCAGGTTCCAATTCACATCTAGGCCTGAAATCAAATCCAGCTAAATACTCGAGACTCTTCCATTCCGAAAACATGGCTCCCAATCCTGCATGTCTTCGACTCAACGCATCAGCTACAGCGTTACCCTTTCCCGGAGTATAAGCTATACCAAAATCATATGATGCTAAAAACTCCAACCATCGTTGCTGCCGAAGATTCAAATCCTTTTGGGAGAAAAGATACTTCAACGACTTGTGATCTGTAAACAACTCGAATCGAACTCCCAATAGATAGTGTCTCCACATCTTCAGAGCAAAAACAATCGCCGCTAACTCCAAATCATGAGTCGGATAATTCCTCTCGTGTGGCTTCAGTTGTCGACTTGCATATGCAACAACTCTATCCTTCTGCATCAGCACTGCCGCAAGTCCAGTACCACATGCATCGGTGTAAACCACCATCTCATCATTCGCACTTGGAATAACCAAAACAGGAGCACTCGTCAGTCGCTCTTTCAGGATTCCAAAGGCTTGCTCACACTTAGCATCCCAACTGAATACTTGATTCTTCTTCGTCAATCCTGTTAACGGTGCAGCTATCTTGGAAAAGTCCTTGATAAACCGACGATAATATCCTGCTAATCCAAGAAAACTTCTCACATCAGATGCATTCTTAGGTCTAACCCAATCCTGGATCGCTGCCACCTTAGCGGGATCAACCGCTATTCCATTTCCGGAAATAACATGGCCTAAGAACCTCACTTCACTCTTCCAGAAGTGACACTTCGAAAACTTAGCCTTCAGCTGATGTTTCCGTAAGATTTCCAAAACAATACGCAAGTGCGTCTTGTGCTCTTCCTCAGTTCTGGAGTAAATCAGAATATCATCCACGAACACAAGTACAAACTTGTTCAACTGATCTCTGAACACTCTATTCATAAGATCCACAAAATATGCTGGTGCGTTAGTCAATCCAAACGGCATTACCAGCCACTCATAAAAACCGGATGGTGTCCTAAAAGCAGTCTTCGGCACACTATCCTTAGCCACTCTCAACTGGTGAAATCCCGTTGCCAAATCCATCTGAGAGAACACCTTAGCCTCGTGAAGCTGATCAAACAAGTCATCTATTCTCGGCAATGGATACTTGTTCTTCTTAGTCACCTTATTCAGCTCACGATAATCAACACACAACCTCAACGATCCATCCGCTTTGGTTGCGAACACCACTGGTGCACCCCATTCGGACACACTACGCCGAATGAATCCTTTCCGCAAAAGGTCATCAACCTGCACCTTCAACTCTTGTTGCTCCCTAGGCGCCATCCGCCTAAGAGGCATTACAACAGGTCTGGCTCCCTCAACTAGATCGATACGAAACTCGATCTCCCTATGCGGCGGTAATCCTTTGACTTCGTCAAAGACATCCTCAAATCCATTCACAATAGGCACCTATGACAGTCCATCCCGTGGAACAACCAGCGAATACATGAAGCTCATGAAGACGCCTTCCTCATGCTTACATCGTATCACAACCTTTCGCCCTTCCACACTCCCGACTGTCACCTCTAGCCTCTCACAATCAATCCTTGCCGCATACTTCCTAAGCCAGTCCATACCCAAAATAATTCCGAACCCCGCAAAGTTCAGAACAAAACAATCACAAACAAAAGAGCAATCATGACTCATCACAACTAGACCACGACATATCATACACAAACATGACGAACCCCCAACTGGATTAGTCACAACCAATGGCCTATCAACAATATCCGGTTCCAAACCTAACCGGCCTACAAGATCATCACAAACAAAAGAATGCGACACTCCAGTATCAAACAACACTCTAACTGGAACACCACAAATGGAAAGAGTACCTTGAACCACCACACTCTTCCCTTTCTCTTCAGCAGTAAGAGCTTTTGAAAACGACGGCACAGCTCCCAAAGCATAAGCTTGCACAATCTGCCTGTCCTTCCTCGGTTCTGGACAATCTTTCCTGAAATGCCCTGGTTTGTCATAGTTGTGGCATTTCGCCGGCGCTTTTGGATTCCTACAATCCTTGGAGAGATGGCCCTTCTGCTGGCAATTATAGCAAGTCATTTCGCCCTTCGGCTTCTTCTGGCCATCCTTACCCTTCTGTTGTTGTTGCTTCCTCTTCTTGTTTCCACCCTTCTGTGGCTTAAACCCTTCCTTGGTTGCAGCAACAACAGAACTCTCCCTAGGAAACAAACTCTCATGCCTGAGAGCTTTCTCCACAAGCTTCTCAAACGGATCGTCCAGATGATCCACCAACTGTCTTCTAAGATAAGCATCCAAACCGGTCACAAACTTCTCATTCTTCTGATAGGGAGAATCAATATACGATCTGGCATACTTGGACAAAGCCTCAAATTCAAAAACATACTCAAGAACCGATCTTCCACCTTGCTTGAGCTCAACAAACTTCTTGAACAAAATAGACTTCTGAGCCGTAGAGATGAACTTGGCTTCAAATCTAGCTTGGAACTGCACCCAAGTAATTTCTTCCTCCGAAGTATCTATGGTGATAGAGTTCCACCAATCAGCAGCTCTTCCTTGAAGCTGTCTTGATGCAAGCTTCCTTTTAGTTGCATCCTCAATTCCCAAGTCACCAAAGATCCTTCTACAAGCATCTATCCATCTTTGGACTTCAATGGTTGACTCTGTCCCCAAGAAAACCTTTCCTCCAAGAGCAGTATAATCCTTGCACAACTTAGCAAAATCCACTGGCTTTGGAGCTTGAACTTGAATTCCAACATCTACTGCTGACCCTGGAGTTGGTATCCTTCTCATGATCGAAGTCATCATCGCTTCGAACATAGCTCCATAATCAGCAACTCCATCAGCAGCACGACCTTCCCTGGCAGCAGGTCTCCCTCTTCGACTCATCCTTAATATCTACAAAAAGGAATGATTAGAACACCTTTGAGAAACAACTGCACAAGGAGTTCAAATCCTTCTAGGCTACTATATATATATATATATATATATAGTAATCATCCATCAAAATACAATTACGTCTCTCTTACGTAGTTACGTCAGCGAGCGTTGGCTAAAATCGATAAACCAAAGCTCTGATACCAAATGTGACGACCGCCCATGACTCCTGCACGGAAACAAGGGAATGGTGCGCTGAAAGTGTGCCAGGCAGCCATGAGTGACCGCCAAGGGTAAAATAAACATCGCAGACTCTATCGTAAAACTCACAGCGCATGGATAAAATACAATAGAGAAATATAATATAGTGAAGCTCCCATAGAACAGAATATCATCATCTAATCATAATAGCTTTATACATGGTCTGAATCATGAATACAAGAAGCCTCACTACATAGAACTCAGAGTAATCAACAATCAGCGGAATATCCAGTACATAGAATATGAAAATAATATGTAAAGCCTCCTGCTCGTCTTCGTCATCATCAGCGTGAGCCACTAAGATCAGCACCTGCCACCTGTCACCTAGTCTGCCCATCCCATAACATGGATGAACAGCCCAAGGTAATAAGAGGAGACATAAAACCTTGAGTCAGACAACAGTCTTAGTGAGCAGTAAATCAACTATCAAACATACCAAAGGAACATAAAGGATAAAAAGGAATAGGAACCCAAATCATCCCACTCCACCTCCTTCTACAGTGATAGCCCCCAGACACACATTAAGGAGAAGCAAGCATAACATAGCAAGAAATTAAAATAAAGCAATAATCACTCGAGTCAAGGTCGATGTTTTCCAAATACAAACCCCCAAGGCCTAAACCAAGATCAAATAAGCACCCAGAAAACACTGCTCTTGAGACCGAATGATGATACAACCAAACGTCCAAACATCCATGACTCTGGCTATCACTGTTATCATCGCCTTGATTTCACCGTTAGTTGAACGACCACTTGTCAAGGGCTAATGGTAACCCCCGGTTCTAGACATAACTCCACACGTCGTCGCAGCCCGTGCCTAGGAATTTTCGCAACTACCCAGAGTACTAGCACGTCGTCGCAGCCCATGCTTGGAACGTCGTCGCAGCCCGTTCCAACGTACTCTTGCTTTGAGCATGCTAGAACCTTCAATAACGATGAGATCTCAGCCTCCTGGTCATCCTCCTTGATGACTATTTTCATACTAGCTCAAGCGCCTCTCAAGCTAACCATTATCAACCAACTCGCATCGCATCATCGAGTTATCAACATGCTTGGGATGATCTCGTCTGGATTAAACCAAGGCTATCACACATCATGCTTCGCTTTATCGCATCATAGCGAAGTCTCATCTCAACATCATGGCTTGCCTCATCGCATCATGCCAAGGTCCCATCTCAACATCATCTAATCCATACATATGAGCTTCAACATCCGCTTCATATGCCACAAGCAGCTTTCACCATTCAAGAGCCTTTCCACTTAGCTTTTGAATCATCCTCAACCATCTTGTTCCAAATCAACCACTAGCTAACTTGAAACAATTAAACCAATCATACATCCAAACAATCAAGCATTCAAACAAGATCTAATAAGCAATATTAACTATAGTGGCAATTTCGTAAATAAATGAGCATAAGCCTAACATACATGAATCATGGGTTTCTATCATAGATCTAACAAATATAAATCATGGGTTTTGTTTCTATAACTTGATAAATGAACTTGCATAAGTAAATATCTTCATAAGAAATGGATCTAGACTTAGATCTAAGAAAAATACATGAAATCACTATTTTTAACACCCAAACAAACCACCAATCCAACATACTCCTTTGGGTCCGCGTGAGAGATAACTACCACTCACCGAATCACCCAAACACCTCAAAAACTAATCACTTCAGATCTGGACAGCAAGGATTCAAGCTTGATTTGTCGAAATCTCGGTTGAAACGATGAAATCTAGCTTCGTTGGATGAAGATCTTCAACTTTGGCTCTTGGATCTTCAATCTCGATCTTCGATCTTGGATGGATGTTAGAACTAGATTGGAATGGAGAAAAGAAGATGAAGAAATGTTGTAGTCGAGCTCTCAAAATGGCAGCACTTCGTCGCTTCAAAAACCGGTGCCAAAAAGTGAGCCAAACCCCTCTATTTATAGGCTGAAATCACCCTTAGGTCGCCCAGATCTTATCTCGTAGGCTCGCTATTAGGTCGTTGCCGACCTAAAAAGTCTCGACCTAACTATACTACGACCTAAGACCCACAGTATGCATGCTATCTAAAAACATAAGCGCGCGACCTAACAATCTATGCAACCTACCTTAGGTCGTCTAATCGACCTAACTGCACCACATAACTACCCAGCGACCTAACTATTGCCGACCTACCATTCCCAACGACCTATGACTCAATGGAAACTCGACCTAACGGTCTAGCCACCTCCCCGACCTAACAGCAACACGAGCTACGACTCATCACTAAGTCGCTAACGACTTAACATGTGCAGACCTAAACTCACGCGACCTAAAAACCCTGTCGTCCTAACTTAGGTCGTCTACGACCTAACTAACATGACCAACTTCCTTAGGTCGTAAACACCCTTAAGTCAGTCCATTCTTATAGGTCGTTTAACTCTTAGGTCGGCTAACTACTGGGTCGCTTCTCCTTAACTCGGTCGATACTTAGGTCGGTCAGAAACTATAACTCGTATACGACCTATCACTTATCTTGTTAACTCGGCTAACTGTTAGGTCGGTAACCCTAAGTCACTCATTCCTATAGGTCGGATATCTGCCTTAGGTCGCTCCCATCCTATAGGTCGCTAATCCTATAAGTCACTCCCCTCGACCTAAACATCATACGAGCCAAAATCTGCACGAGCTAACACTCACTACACTACTAGGTCGCTAACCTGTCCCAACTTAAGTCGCTCCATATCTTAAGCCGCTTGCCTAAGCCACCATACGACCAAAGCTACACCACGACCTAAGCCTCTACACAAGTCAACTTCTATAACTCGGCAACTTCCTTAAGTCGGTCAGGCACTATAGGTCGGTCACTACCTTAACTCGGCAACACGACCCAAGCTTCCTACGACTTAAACACCACAACACGAACTAACTCAGGTTGACTCAAACAATACTAACGACCTAATATAACCATTTTACGATTTATCGACACGTAAAATACGGGTCGTTACAGCCACCAACAGAAATATATTTGAAAGAAATCAGCTTTATATCTCAATTTGTAATGTCAGACATACAATCCATACAAGTCTGTTCCGGGCTCGAACAGAACCGAAGGCACTTACAAAGAAGTCCTTGCATTCCGGATATTCACTAATCACAACCGGACTTCACGTCACAAAGGGTGATAAAACCTCTATATCGAAGATCAGCCGATGCAGAGTAACTCAACGGTAATCCTTCCGTTTTCAAAAATATCCGGTCTTCAACACCGGTCATCGAATGCAAATCCATTACAACGTATCACAAATTCGAAATGGGTTATACGACCCCAAGGTCCTTTCCCGGCTAAGCCGAATAGTGAGCGCTTATTCAAAAATAAGTGTGGCATTCAAATTCAAGCAATCACAACAAATACCTATTTAAAGGTAAATATTGATAGTCGGATTATTTAACTATCAATAGGCGTGTTCAACATCACCAAATTCCAAATAATTTCCCAAATTATTTACTTTCCAAAATATCTTTACTAGATATAAAATTTCCCACACTTCAACATTTGAAAACTAATTTTCAAATCACTTTTCAATCCTTTATCATTTTTGAAAACAAATTTCAATCAATTTCCTTATGCGAAATACTTTCATTTCAACATGGTTCATTTAAACCAATTAAATAAATCCTTACCGATTTACTTTATATTTACGTTCCTAATCCGTAAATTTATTCCCATATTTTAAAAATAAATCAATGTTTATTTTTAAACAAATTTCCCTTTCTTTTATAAATTCCATAGTGAATTTATAATCCCAAAATATCTATGATGTACGATTTTCAATCGATTTTCAATATTCACTTTCAATTTATCTTACAAGGATAAATTCTAAAACGTTCATTTCACATTGGAAAAATATTTCCATACTAATTTAATAATAAGTAAATCACAAATCTATTTATTTTCAACATTTGAAAATATTCGATATACTTAAATCAAAATTTAGTATATATTTCATTCCTTAAGGAAATCATTCTCTTAACACATTCATTTGGGTCAAAAAATGAATGTTGTGTAAAACATCGTTACGACGACCCAAAATCACTAGTATAGGGATTCAAAGTTTAAATAGATATATAAATCCCAACACTATACAAAACATTTCCTTTCGGAAACCATTTACTATAACAAGAGTGTTATAGTCCACCATTTCCTTCTTTCTCGAAAACGTCTATTTCAACAATAAATGTTGAAATCTATGGTTTCGATTCATAATACATTTTTAAAACATCTTTAAAATAATTAACTTCATTTTATAATATTCATTTTGCCAAACATGACCATTTTATTCAATAATGTATTCACTGTCCAAAATCGTGAATACTTCAATATTCAATTTGTCAAATTAAATTGATTTCGAATTTATAAACAATGTTTATAAATTACATTTCTATTTATAAGCTTCGATTTATAAATCTCATTATTAACAAATTCCATTTATATCTCATTTAAATGCCAAAATCCGATTTATAAGATAATTACTTATAAATCTTCTATTTTACAAAATCTATTCATTTTATAACTTCACAATTTATAAATCTATAAATTCCGTTCACTTATGAAATCCATTTTTATTTCATTTTTAACACTTATAAAAACTCGTTTTAATATTCCAATATTTTTAATTTATAAAATATCAATTTTTATAAGTCTTTTATACACATCGTTTTTAATAATTCAAAAATCCCAATTTAAACCAATTTATAAATTACTTAACTATTTATTTCCAAAAATCTCATTTCAGTTATATTTCTTAAAAATCTAAATTTTTATAACATAAAAATTTATAACGTTCTAATTATTTAAAATGAATCAATTCAAAATTAAATAAAACATATACTTTCAAAAATCACTTTAAATATTCTTTTAAAAATCAAATCATTATTTTAAAACTTCAAAAATGGATCCGATGATGCAACAACACCAAATAGTCAATCACGACATCCAAATATCTTATATCGATATGATAATCAACAAATATCACAATATCTGTTAATAAATCAATACAGTTGAGGAATCCAGTTGGATCCCTCCAACCTGTTTCCCTACATCCACAAACATTAGCACAATACCAATTCCGTTCCAGTACGGAATTATCGCAGTATATGAGATTTATAAAATATTATCCGCTTAATAGACGGCGCAATAGGGTCTCATCCGCTATATAATATGGGAAATCAACTCCAAGTACATATATAATACCAATTTCACTGTACTGTGAAATATTCGCGGTATATGTTTTTAATAAATAACATCCGCTTACTAACGGTGCATAATGTCTATTTTAACAATCAATAGATAATAATCATCATTCAAACATACTATCAACAATTTTAAATCTAACTATTTAAAATTAAAATCGAAACCGATTCGATTGAGTGAGAAGTTCTCACCTTGATTTCAATTTCGTTTTAGCGATTTATTTCGAATAAAATTAAACGGACGTTTAATTTTACCCAAAATTCTCACTAACTCCAAATGACTCCAATCCAATTCCATAGCGTAGTGCTCGTCGATACGATTCCAACGGAACTGATTTCGCGCGTTTTCGACCTCGTATGAAAAAGATACGAATTTTCAAAGTTACACGAATTTTTATATTATAAAATTTACAACAATTTTCTATTTTAAAACCCATACTCAATCTAAGCCGTGATATCCCAATCCCCCTCATCCAGGCCGTTCCCTTCTCATCTTCCCTTCTCACGTTTCACGCGCCCAGGTCGCACAAAAGAAAACCCACGGCCGTCTAGGGTTTGATTTTTTTTCGACCTCCTCGTCGACATTCACCACGATCAGATGGTACCACCCTGAAGCCCTCGCCAAGAGCCACCTTCGGCCAGAGAAACTTCAAACTCGGCCACCTACCTTTGCCTCAATTTTCGTGCAAACGGCCGGCACCTCGAGCCCATTTTTGAACGATCGAGGCGACGATAGGCGATCATAGCCGTTGAATATCTTCGTCTCGACGAGCCTGACCTTTCTCTAGTTGAAAGTTTCTGTAAATAGTGCATCGACTTGAAGAAATTGGAGGAGAAAGAAGAGAAGATTTCGGCCATTCATAATAGTGATGGCGGCTGAATGTTTTGGAAACCCTAGGGTTGTTTTTCTTTTGCAAAAATGAATTGTTAAGGGCTTATATAGAAAAATACGCGAACACTATTCATCCCGGATTTTCCGAACTCCAAACGAAACATGCCGATTGGCGTTCCTAAGGTTTACCCTGCGTTCCGAACACAATGGAACGTGTTTCGGGAACTAATTCGGTCATCTGTGCGAGTTATGGCAATAAACGTTCAATTTAAAATTAAACCGATTAAACGATTTTCTAGGCGTTTTAGCTTGCACCGGACAAATGGCAAATCCAATTGATACGAAATTTGAAACTATACAATAATACCATATTACGGATCCGATGAAACAGGTTTCGTCGAAATCCGAGATTGTTTGAAAAATGGCTATTTTAACTCGCCAAATTAATATTAAAACAATTTCGATGCGTTTCGAGGTGCCACGGTCAAACGAAAACTCCGATTGATACGAACATTGAAATCCGATAATAACAAACTATTACGGATCCAATGGAACAAGTTTCGTCCAATTCTGAGACTGTTCGAAAAATGGCTAATTTCACTAGTTGATTAAATATTCAAATATTCAATTTTCACAAATAAACTTTTAATTCGATTTTAAAAGTTCTATAACATCATTCTAACTCCAATATGATATAATAAAATTTTACAAATCATTTCCAATCATATTAAACTCGATTTTCAATTATTTCTGAAATTTCAACTATTAAATTATCGATCTAATTATCCAATTAAATCTAATTATTCGAAATAAAATTTATTCGACTTATAAATTTGCTAATTAATATTTAAAATTAATTAAATATACAAATTTTAATTAATAAGAATTCTGGGTCGTTACATTACCTATTTCCTAAACTAAACTCCACTTCTCGTAAGTTTAGCTATATTCAAATTTTTATCTTATGTATTTATTTTATTAGCCATTTAATATAAAAAAAAATTAATAACACCTTATTTATCCATTTAAATTCAATTACAGGAAACGTATTATACTTTACTTACTTAACTTGAATTTCATTCCTTTGCAGAAATCAATTTCCAAAACAAATTTATATTCCACAGTCCAACTTATCCATTTATTTCTTTATATATATATAACTTGTATAAATCACTAAAAATCATTTTAATTCATTTCAAATCAAAAATAATACTATACCAATTTAAATTACTTAAAGTTTTCCAGAAATGTATGTATGTATGTATGTATATAACCACGGGTCAGTATAATGTTTTCTACCTAGGTCAAGTGGTGCGGATAATATATCATTTCAATGCGTAATTTACCAAGAAAAAACCAATATGATTTAATATAACTTTATAAATCATTTTTAATCACATTAAACCCAATTTCCAATTATTTACGTAATTTCAAATATTAATTTGTCGATTTAATTATCCAATTAAATCCAGATATTCGAATAATAAATTATTCGACTTATAAATTTTACTTGTCGATATTTAAAATCAATTAAATAACTAAATTTCAAATGACGGAAATTCTGGGTCTTTACAAACTTCCCCCCTTAAAAGAATTTCGTCCTCGAAATTCCAAGTAAGAAAAAGTTTTGTAATCCATTAAATTTTCAAAACAAACCGCTCAATTTAGACTTTACAAATCTCTTAAGCGTTTAACTTTTCCAAAATACATAGTCAAACCTCTTACAAAACTTCACTAATATTTCAAATCCATATACAGTTATCTTTTCAAAACCAACTATATCGTTTAACTTTTCAACTCAAATCAACAGTTAGTTTTCATAAAAAAAAATTCCAAAATTTCCCGAAAATTTTCTAACGCCTTAAATTTTCTAAAAATTTCGCCATAACCTCCTTTGTACGGAGGAGCTTTTACAATATCACAATAGAGATAAATATATATACATCGACCCACACGGTCGGAAAACAGAAAAAATATTTCATATTTCCTATTTTTACTGCGTAGGCGTACCTTTTTAGCATTTTTTAGCAAAGCAGTTATTTATTTAGCATTTTGCGCAACCCAAATCCCGCTAACGGTAGCCCCGATACCTGTACTTACTCAATATAAACACGTAAGTGACATATATAAGAAGTTATTAACATTTTACTCTTTTAAACAACTACAACACATGCATATTAAAAGCAATGCATACTAAACAAAGTTTATAAACAACTTATATGATTTCGACATTACTTGTAATTGTTTACAACCAATTTAAATATAACGACATTCAATTATTCATTTTCAATTAGTTTACATTCACTAATTTTCATTCAAGTTGGTTCACTTCCAATTCAAATCAATTTCTATTCAATTTAAATTTACTTAACTTCCAATTTGAATTTAATTGCTTTAGCTTTCAATTTTATTCATTCAATTGCATATGAATTTCTATTCAATCAATTAACAATAATCTAACAACCAATGTATAACAAACACAACCAAATTTACTTTGCATTCAACATTCATATTCACTTTGTTTACCTTCAATTTGGTTTGCCATTCAATTAGCCGTAAATGAATTTACACTTATATTCATTATTCTATATCAGTTCATTACATTCGACTGATTTACATTCAATTCATTAGTTCAATTACTAATTTATTTTACAAATAAAGTTGAATCTCCATTATATAACTCAAGTTCATATTCATTTAATTCATTTCATTATTTTACTTCGATACAAAAGTCAACTTCATTCTGCATCACTTAAGTTATATTCCTTTTAAACATCGTTTGTTTAACTTAACTTATATTTCCATTTCAACAACATATCTAATCCAGTTAAAATCTAATTCAAATTCCAACTCCAAAGTAAATTCTATTCATCTTTTACCAAAGTCAATTTCATCACTTATTCAGATTCATATCTCGTTTTGCTTAACAAAGTTATTTAACCATTTTACTAATCGGTTTTACTTACATTTTCACATTTAATAAGTTATACAACTTATTATTCAACCTCCAAATCTGATTCAATTTATTTAACTTCCTTTAGTTAAATTTCACATCATATATTTTATCATACTAATTCAAATTTATTTCAACTTTACTAAAGCTAAAATCTTTATTATCTCATATTATAAGTTCAAAACTTGATAACTTATATTTATCAATTTCAACTTGGTTTTTAATTTCAAATCTGTTTATCACAACAAAATTCAATTTCAATTTACTATGGTAGCAAATCCATCACACAGAAACTCGAAAATGATACTGATGATGCTGTAGTCATCACCCTTATTATTCCCCAGCAACAGTAGTGAATCCAATGCTTTAAATTCTTTCAAAATTTTCTTTTATTTATAAATCACATTTATAAATCTTGCTTATATAATTTCACTATTTCCCCTTACTTATACAAGATTATTTCACAATTGTAAATCATTTCAACTATAATTCTATACTTATACAAGTGTTACTCTTATATAATTTATTCTTTCACAATTGTTGTTTTTATTCATATTATTCGAACAACTTTGATTCACTTATATATTTGCTTACATTTTCAACAATCAAACAATTCAATTTTACATACACTTTGATAATTCTGAAAAATTATTCCTTTATATATAAAATATAATTGAGGTAAAATTATTTCATTTGCCCAATTTAAAACAATACTATGTCGGTTTATCTTGTTTAAGAGTTTAGCAACCTCTATCGATACAGTTAGCTAGACTGCACCGGCCAGAATCTATAAACAATCAACTGATAAGTCAACACAATACAAAACAATTTCATATTCACTAACAAATACGCGCGCATATCTATTATTACACTCAAACCCATTCTATAGTACTGCTGACTCTATCTCTAATGAGTAATTCCCAACAGAGCCAAGGTTGTCACTTAACCATATGCTCTGATACCAAATGTAAACGACCCTATTCTTCGACTTTCGAAAATCGACATCAATACGTCCACTATATCAAATGTCGCATAATCGAATGCCGAAAACCCGAATTGTTAGGGTTAAAAGAAGAGGAAGAAGAAAAAGATAGAAGAAGTAAGAAAACAGAACAGAAACAATATCAGAATCTCACATTCGCAGCGGAACAACATATAATAGATAAGTGAATAATCTTTAAAACAAAGAACTATATCCGTTATTACATTACATCACATCATCAGAGTGTACAACAACAATATACAACAGAACAAACAATGGACGGTTATATAAGCATGTCCGTACAAGTGAATTTACAGCGGAAAGATAATATCATATACAAGTAATACGTCTCGCCATCCAGCTCGCCACTTGAGCTCCAAAGCACTCCTGAATCCAGAATGACCTGATAACCTGACTCTAGGCTGCCCGTGTGGAAAATTATGGGCACCCAGAGTTTAGGAAGAGAACAATAAACTCCAAGTCAGTCATGGGACTGGTGTGAGAACTCAAAACAGTTATTTATCTTTTAAAACAACAACAACAAGGGAAGTGAAAAATATCCGCAATGCTTTTGGAAAATGAAACTACCATAAGGCCTCCCCACACACACACAATGCAAACGCAGAATTGGAGGAGATTTCTCCTTATGATAGTCAAAGAAGCTTACTACGCGAAAACAAATCATTTTTGATATAATTATGAGTGCATAGTGTAGAAAGCATTTTGAAAATAGAATATAAATCTTAGCGAACATACGACCATTATCGTATGCCTACTATAGCTACCATGTTCAATAGCAGGTTACCGCCACATTCCATGGCAGGTAATACAACTAAAACCGTACAAGGCTCATATTGTTTCTTTGGATTTTTCCAACAAATGGTCAGGCTAAGGAACTTCCTACTGCCACATGGGATCGCCGCTGGCGGGACGTCCCGAGAACCTAACCAGATCTCTGCCAACACAAGGCCGGGTTACCTCTGTAACTAGGTAACTACTACTCGAGTATGCCACTCCCCGGTCCTTTGGGACCTTTATCCGAGGGCCTTCTATCACCGAGCAACAACCACACAGAAAATGAGATTGGATCTACCATATGGATTAAGTATCAGGGCTCCATACCTGACACCACCCTTTTCCAGAAGGAAATGACATGCCCTAAAGGGAGCGACCCTCATAACCTTGACGCATATTCCTATTTCGACCATTTCCGGGGTGTGAGGTCTGACGAAGTCTCGTCCACAAAGCTACTCTTTTTCACAAAGCCACGCTTTAATCAACAAATGATCAATAAATAATCATCACACAGCAACACTCAGCATGCCACATTACCAAATTGGGAGTATATCACTGATAACCTTCAACTACAAAACCTCTGAGCTCATATGTCTCAGAGAAGGGTGTTAACTAAGAGTATAAATTCTCCTCCACTAACAGAAATGTATTTGAAAGAAATCTGCTTTATATCTCAAAATGTAATGTCAGACACGTAACCTTACAATTCTGTTTTGGGTTCGAACAGAACCGAAGGCACTTCAAAAGAAACCCTTGCAATCCGGGTATTCACAATCCCGATCGAATTTCCCATCACAAAGGAAATATCCATACCGTAGCTAACGGTGCAGAGACAATCGATAGGTCATCCTATCGTTTTCACAAATACTGGGTCTTCACCACCGGTCTTCAATGCTATCCATTACGTCATATCACTATTCAGAATCGGTAGTCCGAATAATGAGAGCAATAATTTAAAAATAAGCTTAGCATTCAATTTCAATCAATTCACAACAAATATCCATCTAAAGGTCAATATTGATAGTTGGTTATTGAACTATTAATCAATATTCACAACATCACCCGATTTCAAATAATTTCCCAAATTATTTATTTTCCAAAAATACCTTTACAAGATATAATTGAGTGAGAAGTTCTCGCCTTGAGTTTCCGATAACAGTAGTAGCGTTTTATTTCGAATAAAATTAAACGTGCATTTAATTTTACCCGAAATTATCACTAGCTCCAAACGACTCCAAACCAGCTCCTTTGCGTAGTGTTCGACGAAACGAAGCCAACGCAACTTGTTTCGTGATTTTTCGACCTCGTATCAATAAGTTACATTACTATAAAGTTCGAACGAATTTAAATATAATTAAATTTACATTTTCTTTTAATATTTCAAACCTAACTAATCTTGGCCGCACATTTCCTTCTAGAGAATCACGGCCGCATGTGTTCTTCTTCTCCCCTTCACGTTTTCTACAGGCTATTCATGCAAAAAACCCACTAGCCGCCGAACTAGGGCTTCAAATCGTCTCCGCCTCGCTTAACGAGAACACGATCAAGTGATGCCATCGCGAAGCCTTCCACGCAAGCCACCATTGGCTTGATTTGCTTGAAGCTCGGCCTCCCCAGGCTCGAGAAAACATGCTCGAACGCAACCCATATACGGCCAGAATTTGGCGACCATGATGCTCCAATGATGATCAACCCCGTATGGATCTGAAGCTCTTCCGATGCTCTTCAACTTTGCTTCAGAAAGTTTTTCGAATCGAATTGTGGATTTGAAGAAAATAGAGGAAGAAGATGATAACATTTCGGCCATTGATGTATATGGAGGTGGCCTGAAGCTTTAGAAACCCTAGGCTCGTTTTATTTTTTGCAAAAATGAATTATAACGTCCTTATATAGAAAATTGACAAAAACACTATTCACCCAAAAATTTCCGAACTCCAAACAAAGCGTGCCGGCTGGCATTTCTAGGGTTTACCCCATGTTCCGGACACAATGGAATATGTTTCGGAAGCAAATTCGATCATCTGTGCGAGTTACAGCAATAAACGATCAAATTTAAATTAAATCGATTAAACCAATTTCTATGCGTTTTGGCTTGCCCCGGACAAACCGTAAATCTGATTGACACGAAATTTGAAACCTTACAATAATATAACATTACGGATCCGATGAACTTGGTTTTGTCGAAATCCAAGACTGTTTGAAAAATGGCTATTTTAACTCGTCAATTAAATATTAAAATACTCAATTAACTTTTAATTCAATTTTAAAAGTTCACAAACATTGTTCTAACTCTAATATGATTTAATATAACTTTATAAATCATTTTTAATCACATTAAAACCAATTTCCAATTATTTACGCAATTTCAAATATTAATTTGTCGATTTAATTATCCAATTAAATCCAAATATTCGAAAAATAAATTATTCGACTTGTAAATTTTACTTGTTGATATTTAAAATCAATTAAATATCTAAATTTCAAATGACGGAAATTCTGGGTCGTTACACCTAACACTTATTCTTGTACAATTGATTTTGGTTTGGATTGATTTGGTGTATATTCCAATTTTTGGTGTTTTGAAATCAAAATCTATGAAAATCCTATTATGGATATTTGGACATTGATATTCGAGGCATATCGAAGAGCCGTTAGGGGTGGGTTGTCGCGTGGCGTAAATCCTTAGTCGTCATTTGCTCGTTCGGTCGCTTCCGATATATCATTTGGCCATTTTTGGTCGAGGTTCAGGGAATGCCCTGAACCACAGTTTCAGACGTCTGACTCCTTATTTCAGACGCCTGAATATTATACTGGGAATTTTTATTCCTCAGTATTCAGACGTCTAAATCAATATTCCAAACGTCTGAATTTGCTCGTGAGCAATCAGAAAGGAAATAGGCTAAAAATTGCCTATTTCAGACGTCTGAAATATAGGGTTCAGACGTCTAAATTGTGTTTTGGAAAACATTTATTTTTCCAGATTCAGACGTCTGAATCCTTGATTTTAGACGTCTGAATCTGCTGTCTGGGCTCTATTTTGCCTATTTGGCTTGAGTTTCTAAATTTAATCGTTTTGTGCTGATTCCCTTTTGTTGTTATCACTTATATCGACTTTGATGACATTTTCTTTGGGAATTTTGGAACATCCACCTTGATGGATTCGGTATCGATTTCTTTGGATTCAATTCACAGCTTCGAATGTGAATTTTAGTGATTGATTGCTTCTACAATCATTATTGTGATTTGTCACTTTAAAAATATAAAGGTTTCAATACTAGTAGTAAATATCAAAACTCTTTCATCAAAACGATTTTAACACTATTTTATTACAAAACTGGTTACCTAAACCGTTTTCCTATCTACTAGTATATAGAAACCTTTACCTCACTCGTATGAGAAATCTAATTAAACGACTTAGTAAAACTAGTGGTATGAAACGCTTGCGTTTACTTCGCCGGTTAATTCTTGGACTTGTTCGATTGAATTTCTTGTGACAATTTTTGAGTGGAGACTTACAGTTTGTTTGTAAATATTTAAGTTGAGCTAGTGGCTATGGGACATGAAGCTAAGCTCATATATTTACTAGTTTAGTGTAATTGACACTTCTTGATGGTCGATGATGATCATTTTTGTGATTTAGACTAGCAATGTGCGATTTTTCTTTGTCTGTGAGGGAGACTAAACTCCGTTTCTGTGGAGTTTTGGCTCAAAATTGGTGGGGTAGCGACCCATGGTCTTCGGACCGTTTTGTGGAGCTTCGGCTCAAAAATTAATGGTAAGCAACCATGGAATAGTGTTCCGTTTTGTGATACACGTGTTGGTGAGTTTTCATGCTCCCGTTTTGTGATAGGCCTCCCCCTTTTTGTGATTTCTGGATTTTCATTGATGATTTCTAGAATTTGTGTTTCATCAATTTTCGTGATTTACATTTGATAAGTTTTATCAATATTTGTGCATTGGTGAACTTGTGTGTCATTAACTTTTGTGATTGGAATTGATATAATTGTCAATATTTATGGTTTGGAGTATAAAAATAAAGAGTATGACATTCTTTTTGATCTTTGAGAAGATTCTTGTGATATTGATTAATCTCTTGTTGATTTTCAATTACATACTTATCACAGTATGGGTTTATGGTTATCATACGTTTTTGTCATATCTCTTATTCTATATCATTTTATCTGATATTTATAGCTAGACTGATCCGTTTATTATTTTCTTATTAAATAATACTTGGGTCAGACCGAGATGTTACAGGTGCTTCTGCTTGACTCCTCATCTGGGATTATTATTATCCCGACTTTTGGCTAACTACTTTCATTAGTGGTTTTTGGTTGTATACATTTGAGATATAGACTCTATGATGCATGCTTATTCTTTTGTGAAGCAGTTGTATCTGGTCTTTTGTTATATTGTGGATCTTGTAGACCACTACTCTGATAAACACTTTTAAGTGTTGTATATTCATATCTATTTCCACCTTTGTGATATGGATATCTGTGACTGATTTGTGTTATGTTTATTTCTATATTAGTTTCCAAAGATTTCATAAAGCCACTGTGTAGTAGCTTTGAGTTTGTGTCGGTATGTCAGATTTCAACTTGTGATGAAAATTATATTTTTATCTGGCATATCGGTACTCGCACAAAGCAATTATACAGATGGTCGCTCCTCAACAGCCTTATTCTCCGTGCTAGTTGACGACATTTCACCGTAGTGTCTTTGGCAAGCGTGGGTATAGAGGTGGGGCGTCACAGCTTGGTATCAGAGTCAAACTTCGGAACAATGTAGAATAATTTAACAAGGATCATCGTCCTAAGTCCATCTTAGGAGCCGTGCCTTAGGATTTAATTCGTGTCTTCGTACCGTTCTATCCTATTTTCTTTTATGATTCCTTATTTTAACAATCATTAATGTTTGATATTCAATTAGTGAATAACCTTTTTCTTCTTCCTTCTTCTTTCTTAAGGAAGAGAAATGGTTAGACCTGGCCGTCCCAGCGCCGGTCAATCTAGTGCTACTCCCCAGGATGGAGTTTTTATGTCTGCCCAGCAGCTTCTTGACCTAGTAAAGAATGCTCAAGCAACCGGTTCTAATGCGGAGTCTACTCACCCTAGGTCTGGATTTGCACGTTTGTGCAACGATTATACTAATTTGGGTGGGAAGCCATTCAAAGGTTCTGAAACCATTATTGAAGTCCAGGTTTGGCTAGGAACATGCCATCGAATCTTTTCTCGCATGAATCTTATTGATCTTCACCGAGTTCAGGTGGCCTCTAGTATGCTCCAAGAAAGAGCATTAGACTGGTACGAGCTTCTGATCTCTAAAATAAATGAAGCGGATCTTACTTGGGAGAAATTCCGGGAACGCTTCGAACTAAAATTTGTGCCAGAAGCTGAGAAGGTGACTTTGGCTCACCGTTTTATAGACCTTGTTCAAGGTGAATCCTCCGTGGCAGATTATGTCGCGTCCTTCGAGTCGCTTTCTAAATATGGGGTTGAATATATAAACACCCCATTAAAGAAAAACCAAATATTTGTCTATGGCTTGAATAAAAATCTCAAGAAGCCATTACTTCTAAAATTAGAGGTTTCTTTTGATCAACTCATTGATATCGCTCTTCGTCTTGAAGAGGCCGATAAGGAGAGTGATGTGGAGGTTGGGAGTGCTAAACCAAACTTCAACAACAACAAGAAAAGGCCTTATAAATTCAAAGGTCCTTATCCCAACAATAAGAAAGGGAAGAAAGCCTCTCTGGCAACCAATACTTCTACCTCAAGTGGTGGGCAATGCTACAATTGTGGTTCTAAGGACCATTATGCGAATAAGTGTTCAAAGCACCGTGCTTGTCGCTATTGCAAAAGCCCGGACCATTATATATCTTCGTGTCCCAAACTTCAAGGCAGGAAGGAGGGAAAGCTTAATGTGGTGCAAAGTCCTAGTAACACTTCTCGTGGTCAAGGTATTTCTCATGCTATCCTTGATAGCATTATTTTATTTCGTGATCAACCTATTCGAGTTCTTTTTGATACCGTGTGCGTCCCATTCTTTTATATCAAAAGAACTTGTTGATACTTTTTCTTTAAGTGTTGTTGCTTTACTGACTTCTTTGAGAATTGCGAATCCGGTTGGTGGATCCGCAACAATCATTTTATTGTGTAAAGATGTCGAGATTATTTTGTGTGATTTTTCTTTCCGAGCCGATTTGCATGTCATGCGTTACTTAGGCTTTGGAATGATTTTGGGAATGGATTGGCTTGACCGCTATGAAGCTCAAATCCTATGTCCTGAGTAGACTATTCATCTTCGACATACTCAATCTGTTAAGAAGATTTCTATCGATCTTAAAGGTTTGGATTCCAGCTTGGCAGCATCTTTATATTCTTTAAATCCTCATGATGACGATAATGATGATGAGAAAGATGTCATTTCTCTTATTCACGTTGTTCGTGAATTTTCTGACATATTTGAGCCCGTTTTAGGATTGCCACCTAAGCGAGCAATTGAGTTCAGAATTAATCTCATTCGTGGAGCTCAACCTATCACTCGTCCTCCTTATCGTATGTCCAATAAGGAAAATGAGGAGATGCGCAAACAATTATCCGAATTGGAGACGAAGCAATTTATTCGCTCTAGTTCCTCTCCTTGGGGAGCTTCGGCTATTTTTGTGAAGAAATCCGATGGTACGCTTAGGCTTTACGTTGACTACCGCAAGCTTAATGATCTTACTATCAAAAATAAATATCCATTACCTCGGATTGATGATCTATTCGATCAACTTAGTGGTGCTAGAGTCTTGTCACAATTAGACTTTTCAACCGGTTTTCATCAGCTTCGTATTGCAAAGGATAGCATTCCTTTGACGTCGTTCCGTACTCGTTATGGATCTTATGAATGGCTTGTTATGACATTTGGTTTAACGAATGCTCCGGCTTATTTCTTTGACCTTATGAATCGAGTTTTCAAACACTTCCTCGATCGATTTGTTCTCATCTTTATTGATGATATTCTTGTGTATTCTAAAACCGAGGAGGAGCATGAAAAGCATCTTCAGATTGTGTTGGAAACTCTTTGGAGCAATCAATTAAAAGCAAAATTTTCTAAATGCCACTTTTGGCAATCTCGTGTGAAGTTTCTTGGTCATATTATTTCCGAATCTGGAATTTCCGTGGATCCTCCAAAGATCGAAGCGATTCAAAATTGGAAGAGACCGGAGAGTGTGACGGAGATCCATAGTTTTCTTGGATTGGCAGGTTATTACCGCCGTTTCATAAAAGACTTTTCCAAAATTTCCGTGCCGCTTACTAGTTTGACAAAGAAGGGAGTTAAGTACATTTGGTCGGACAAATTTAAAGCTTCTTTTCAGAAATTAAAAGAACTCCTTTCTGATGCTCCTATTCTTTTGATTCCCTAAGGAAACGAAGATTTTATTGTTTATACTGATGCTAGTCGCGTTGGTTTGGGTGTCGTTCTTATGCAAAGGGAACGTGTTATTGCTTATGCTTCTAGGCAATTGAAGCCAGCCGAGACTAGATATGCCACTCATGATTTAGAGCTCGCGGCTATTGTTTTCGCCCTTCGTATTTGGCGTCATTATCTTTTGGAAGAAAAATTTATTCTTTACACCGATCATAAATCATTGAAGTATTTATTTTCTCAAAAGAAACTTAATTTACGTCAACAACGTTGGCTCGAGTTCCTTGCATCTTATGATCTTGACATTCTTTATACTCCCGGAAAGGGAAATCGTGTTGCCGATGCACTTAGTCGTAAGCAACAAGCGGTTGTTTCTATGATGATATCCGAATAGAATGATCTTAGAATTTTATCCACTTGTGAGATTAGAGATCGTGTATCCGATTTATGTTCATCTCTTGTTTTATGTAGCCTTGAGGCTCATCCTTCTCTTCTTGACCGCGTTCTTGAAGCCCAAAGTTTAGATCTCAAATTGGCTCTCCTTGGCCAAAATTGTAGGGATAAAATTGATACTGAAGGTATGAAAGACTTTGATATTGATTCTCGTGGCGGTATTCGAAAATTTGGTAGACTTATCGTGCCAAATATTAGTGATCTTCATAAAGACATTTTAGAAGATTCTCATCGTTCTAAATTTACCATTCATCCCGGTAGTAGTAAAATGTACGCGGATATGAAGCGACTTTATTATTGGGAGGGAATGAAATCTGATATTGCTAACTTTGTTAAGTGTTGCATGACTTGCCAACTTGTCAAGGCCGAGCATCAAAGGCCCGGTGGGTTATTGCAACCTTTAGAAATTCCAATTTGGAAGTGGGATCAAATTTCCATGGATTTTATTGACGGCCTTCCCCGTTCTCGTTCCCGTCATGATAGCTTATGGGTGATAGTTGATAGACTTACTAAATCCGCCCATTTTATTCCTGTTCGGTCTAACCGGACCGTTCCTCTTTTGGCCAAGCTCTTTATTAAAGAGATTGTTAAATTACATGGAGTTCCTACTTCTATTGTTAGTGATCGTGATCCATTGTTTACTAGTGGATTTTGTAAGAGTCTTCAAAAACTTTGGGAACAAAGCTTAATTTTAGCACCTCTTATCATCCTTAGTCCGATGGACAAACCGAGCGTGTGAATCAAACTCTTGAAGATCTTCTTCGTGCATGTGTTCTTGATTTTGGTGGAAGTTGGGAAGATCATATTTCTCTTGTTGAGTTTTCCTATAATAATAGCTTCCAATCTAGTATTAGTATGACACCTTTCGAGGCACTGTATGGAAGGCCATGCCGTTCTCCTTCTTATTGGCTTGAGGCCGGTGAGAAGCTGGTTTTAGGTCCAGACTTTATTCGTGATTCCACAGAAAAGATTGATATCATTCATCATAGGATTAAAGAAGCCCAAAGTAGGCAAAAATCCTATGCCGATAACCGAAGAAGGAATTAGAATTTTCTTTAGGAGATTTTGTGATTGTTCGTGCTTCACCTACGAAGGGTGTTGTACGTTTCAGTCGATCGGGAAAGTTAGCACCTCGATATATTGGTCAATTTCCCATCACCGAACGTATTGGTTCCGTGGCTTATCGCCTTTTATTACCAGCTCAGTTTTCTGCTATTCATGACGTGTTTCACGTTTCTCAACTACGGAAATGCCTTCGAGATTCCGATTCTATTCTTGAGCCCGGTATTGTGGAAGAAATTGAAGTTTCACCTAATTTAACATATGAGCAACATCCTATTTGTATTATTGCTTCAGAGATTAAACGCCTTCGAAATAAAGATGTTCCTCTTGTAAAGGTTCATTGGTCCTCAAATCCTAAGGATTGTTTTTGGGAATCTTGAGAATTCATCAAGCGAACACATCCAAACTTACTTTCTCGTGCTCTTTGAGGTGGACCTCTTATTTTAAAAATTTCTTCTTTTTGTGTTGATATGCATTTTGGTTGTTACTTTTCGTTCATTTATTCCTTATGATTGCGAGGACGCAATTTCTTTAAGGAGGGGAGTCAGTAACAACCCACATATTTTACGATTGAGTATTTAAATATTTTATTTAAATATTTCATCGTTAGTCGGGTTTTAGTCCGAAAAGCTACTTTTTGCAAACTGTAAAATTAGGACTCGAGGCCACCCCCATTGAGTTAAAAATGACGCTTGCGATCTTTTTGTGTATAAACTTCGATATGTTTGGAGATAGAAGAATTTTGCTACTTTTTCACTTAGGGCTTTGGTTTTTGTTTCAGCTCATTAGATCCAAGCTTCACCCCTCTTCTCTTTATTACTTCATTTCTATTTCCTAATACTTTAGCAACAATGGAGAGAGGAATGGGAAATTAAAACTCCAAGCCCTAGTTTCCATTTGCAAATCAAGTTCTAGCTCCAAATTTATAGAAGAATCTTTGGTAAGCCTCCTCTTCTTCTTCTCTAACTCATTCTCTTGCAAATTTCAGAAATTCATAAACCTATTTTAGAAAATGTTTCTCTTTTTAGCTTAGATTCAAGCTTGTTGGGTTGGAATTGAAGAGTGATTGTCCTTGCCATTGCTCTATAGCTTCTTCTTCATTAGTTTTGGGTTTAAAGGTGAGATTTTTATCTCACATCTTAGTCAATAAGTATCTTCGATTGTTAGGTATGAATTCCTAACACTTATTCTTGTGCAATTGATTTTGGTTTGGATTGATTTGTGTATATTCCAATTTTTAGTGTTTTGAAATCAAAATCTATGAAAATCCTATTATGGATATTTGGACAATGATATTCGAGGCGTATCGAAGAGCTGTTAGGGCTGGGTTGTCGCGTGGCGTAAATCCTTAGTCATCATTTGCTCGTTCGGATGCTTCCGATATATCATTTGGCCATTTTTGGTCGAGGTTCAGGGAATGCCCTGAACCACAGTTTCAGAGGTCTGAATCCTTATTTCAGACATCCAAATATTATACTGGAAATTTTTATTCCCCAGTATTCGGACGTCTGAATCAAAATTCCAGACGTCTGAATTTGCTCATGAGCAACTAGAAAGGAAATAGGCTAAAAAATGCCTATCTCAGACATCTGAAATATAGGGTTTAGACATCTAAATTGTGTTTTGGAAAACATTTTTTTTTCCAGATTCAGACATTTGAATCCTTGATTTCAGACATCTGAATCTGCTATCTGGGCTTTATTTCGCCTATTTAGCTTGAGTTTCCAAATTTAATCATTTTGTGTTGATTCCCTTTTGTTGTTATCACTTATATCGACTTTGATGACATTTTATTTGGGATTTTTGAAACATCCACCTTGATGGATTCGGTATCGATTTCTTTGGATTCAATTCACGTCTTCAAATGTGAATTTTAGTGATTGATTGTTTCTACAATCATTATTATGATTTGTCGCTTTAAAAATATAAAGGTTTCAATACTAGTAGTAAATATCAAAACTCTTTCATCAAAACGATTTTAACACTATTTTATTACAAAACTCATTACCTAAACCGTTTCCAATCTACTTGTATATACAAACCTTTACCTCACTCGTATGAGAAATCTAATTAAATGACTTAGTAAAACAAGTGGTATGAAACACTTACGTTTACTTTGTCGTTTAATTCTTGGACTTGTTCGATTGAATTTCTTGTGATAATTTTTGAGTGGAGACTTACAGTTTGTTCGTAAATATTTAAGTTAAGCTAGTGGTTATGTGACATGAAGCTAATCTCATATATTTACTATCTTAGTGTAATTGACACTTCTTGATGATCGATGATGATCATTTTGGTGATTTAGACTAGCAATGTGCGATGTCTCTTTGTCTACGAGGGAGACTAAACCCCGTTTCTGTGGAGTTTCGGCTCAAAATTGGTGGGGTAGCGACCCATGGTCTTCGGACCGTTTTGTGGAGCTTCGGCTCAAAAATTAATGGTTAGCAACCATGGAATAACGTTCCGTTTTGTGATACACGTGTTGGTGAGTTTTCATGCTCTCGTTTTGTGATAGGCCTCCCTCTTTTTGTGATTTCTGGATTTCCATTGATGATTTCTAGAATTTGTGTTTCACCAATTTTTGTGATTACATTTGATAAGATTTATCAATATCTGTGCATTGGTGAACTTGTGTGTCATTAACTTTTGTGATTGGCAATGATATAATTGTCAATATTTATGGTTTGGAGAATAAAAATAAAGAGTATGACATTCTTTTTGATCTTTGAGAAGATTCTTGTGATATTGAATAATCTCTTGTTGATTTTCAATTACATACTTATCACAGTATGGCTTTATGGTTATCATACGTTTTTGTCATATCTCTTATTCTATATCATTTTATCTGATATTTATAGCTAGACTGATCCGTTTATTATTTTCTTATTAAATAATACTCGGGTCAGACCGAGATGGTACAGGTGCTTCTACTTGACTCCTCATCTGGGATTATTACTATCCCTACTTTTTGCTAACTACTTAGATTAGTGGTTTTTGGTTGTATACATTTAAGATATAGACTCCATGATGTATACTTATTCTTTTGTGAAGCACTTGTATCTAGTCTTTTATGATTTTGTGGATCTTGTAGACCACTACTCTGATAAACACTTTTAAGTGTTTTATATTCATATTTATTTCCTCCTTTGTGATATGGATATCTGTGAATGATTTGTGTTATGTTTATTTCTATATTAGTTTTTGAAGATTTCATAAAGCCACTGTGTAGTAGCTTTGTGTTTGTGTCGGTATGTCGGATTTCAACTTGTGATGAAAATTATATTTTTATCTGGCATATCCGTACTCGCACAAAGCAATTATACAGATGGTCGCTCCTCAACAGCCTTATTCTCCGTGCTTGTTGACGGCATTTCACCGTAGTGTCCTTGGCTAGCGTGGGTATAGAGGTGGGGAATCACATGTGTGGTTATTGCTTTATGGTTGAGGATCCTCGGATAAAGGTCGCAAATGACCGGGTAAGGCATATCTTTAGGTGATACTCCCGGGAAAGGGGTAAACCGGCCATGTGTTGGAAGAGATCCGAGTAGGTTCTCGGGGCATCCCTCCAGAGCGTACCCATGTGGCAATAGCAAGTTCCTTAGCCTGACCATTTGTTGGAAATACAATCACCAATACGCGCCTTGTACGGTTTTAGTTGTAGAACCTGCCATTTAGCATGGTAGTTATAGTAGGCATACTATAATGGTACGTATACTGGCTAAGATTAATATTATACTTGCAAATGTTTTCTGCACTATGCACTAGTAATAATATCAAATGGTTTTCGCTTATCAAGTATGTATGACTATCATGAGGAGAAATCTCCCACAAGTGCGCGATTGCATTGTGTGTGCGCCGGAAGGCCTTATGCTAGTTTCTTTTTCCAAAAATCATTGCGGATTTCAACTTTAAAATCTTTTGTTGTTTGTTTTAAAGATAAAACTGCTTTTGTTTGCTCATACCATTCCCATGACTGACCCAGAGTTTATTGTTTCCTTCCTAAACTCTGGGTGCCTACAATCTTCCACACATGCAGTCTAGAGTTGAGTTTTTCAGATAACCAAATAATAGTATAGATTCATAGCTTTCAAAGTCTTTGGTTGGGTAGCATTTGGAGATCTACTTCAGTCTTTGGATCTTTAGAGCTTTTGGTCTGGCAATCGCATTTGGGATCGAAATTGCTACGAGTTTAGCTTGATGATGGTTCTCGCTTGAAGTCAAGAGCTTTGGATTTAGTGATGGAGTTGTTAGGATTTCTATCCTTCTTCCTTTTGAAAATAATATTGGTGTTCCTCCGTCGAAGATTATCTTTTTGCTGTTATATTTAGCACTGATTTGTATTGATATTCAGTTGTAAAAAATGTTGTATATCAATAATATTATTCGTTTCTTCCGCCGTGTGCTTGTACATAATGTGTTATAAGCTTCGGCGAACCAGATTCGGCGTTTGAATCTGCGGCATTCGAGTACACATGAAGTACGGGTGCCGATTTTCGAAGGTCGAGTCAGGGTCGTTATACCACATATATGATGCAATCGATCCACCGACATACATCTTACCTCCGAACAAAGACCATTGCCATCGCACCTAGACGAGCCGCCACTTGGAACCCACGCGGCCAGCCGCGACTCCCCCAAACACCTCTGTCGTCGTATGGCTGAAGCCATGGTTTATGGCAATTTTGACAATCCCTGACATGAACGAACACCATGGATTAACTCCTCTCGGGTTCCCCTACGCTCCAGCGCCACCCGATCGCCATATCATTGAAGATCCACCGTCAAATCCAAAACCCTAGTATGGATGACCGAGAATAAACTGCTGATTTCTAGCAAAACCAAACCTCCAATGGAGAAACGAATCGCAGAAGTAGATTATGCTCATCGATAGCTTTCCAATGATATATACTTTGATATGATTTGAGGAGTTTGGATTTTAAAGTTTGATTTGAATTAGGGTTTGGGTTGTCTACCATTGGTAAGGAGGAGATGAGAAAGAAATGTACGTACGGACAATAAAAATAAAAAGGCTGCTAGGGTTTATAATAGTCCATATATAGGCAACGATGGATAAGAATGGATGGTACGAATTGAATTGGTCGAAATGATAACAATGACCCAAAAATCCTGTTTCATTCCCGAAACGAAAGTAGGTCATCCTATATATCGAAATATTGGTTTTCGATGTATTTAAACTCAATGGAACTAGTTTCAAACCCAAATTCCATTTTTTACAGAAGTTAGCTTTCAAAATCAAATTATATTTATTTAAATTCTTTTAATTGATTTCTATGCATTTTCAAGCTCACACGATCAAACGTGTGACGCCCCACCTCTATACCCACGCTAGCCAAGAACACTACGGTGTAGTGCTATCGACTAGCACGGAGAATAGGGCTGTTGAGGAGCGACCATCCGTGTAATTTCTTTGCGCGAACATTGATATGTCAGATAGTACAGCATGCATTTCATTTAAGGAGGAAATCCGACATACCGATGCAAACTCAAAGCTATCACGCGGTGGCTATATATAATCCTCGGAAACAAATATAGAAATAAGCATAACATAAATCAGTCACAGATAATTCATATCACAACGGCGGAAATAGATATGATTAAACCACACTTAAAAGTGTTTATCAGAGAAGTGGTCTAACAAGATCCACAATAACACAGAAGATTTTAAATAAATGCGGAACACAGATTGAACAGAAAAATCTCATATATATAATAACTGATGGCAGTTACAATACATTTGATATGGTACATATGATGCAACTACAACAGTCGACTCAGGAAGTTATACATATAAGAACATTTTCAATATAATATACATGAATACATATCTTCATATACAATTACATCGACTACTATACATGACGACTACTCCAAAAGATATGAAAGAACTTCATAGCTCAAGCAGCATCCCGAAGCTAAAAATCTACAACCTGTAAATACTCGGTCTGACCCGAGTATTAAATTCAAAAGAAAATAATACCCGGGTCAGTCTAATTCAAACTCAGTTATTAGTGCATAGAAGCAGTAATAATACGAAAAATATCCTAAAATCAAAAGCAGATAGAATATTAATCAAAGAAATATCGTGTGGCTGCAGTTCACGCTTGCGTGCACTGCCGCACCACAACAGTGATGATGTAACCAATAAATACCGTGTGGCTGCAGTTCACGCTTGCGTGCACTGCCGCGCCACAACAGTGATGATGTACCCAATGAAAATTCACGAGCATCGCCGTGAATGTCATAAGGCCGAGTGTCGATTAAATTGCAGAGACAAATGCGAGATCAAGCCCAATGAATTATAGGCTCAACACAAGGGACATGCTACAACATATAGAAGATTCGAAGCCATAAGCAGTGAAACCAATAGAACAAAATAATGCAAACCAACATCAGTGGTAAAGGTACAAAGATTGGCCAGAAATGCAACTGCATATTACATGGGAGATGGCACTGTAAAATGAACCAAAGTTCGATTGAGAAATGAATAAGGCAAGCCGACATCAGTGACACAGCCTCAAAATGAAATGGTTATAAATAACCATATATATGCACATCGCAGCAAAGTCAAGTCAAGCCATGAGTTATCAACCAAAAGACACCAATGCATCAGCAAACACTAAATGAAATAGGACAGTAACAACATGGTGCATGAACACAGCATGCAACAGCCGAAACAACAATGAAGGCTAGAAAAGAAAAACAATGCTCAGTGCACAGCACAACCGGCTCAAGAAAGAATGGACCTGGGTCTATCAAGTGCAACAACAAGGCATAGTGCAGTGACGAATGTCAATAAGAAACAAGACAAACATAATTCAAAGTGACAACATCAAGAAATATTGGCAAATGCCAGGATCATACACCAAAGAGCAATGATCAGTTTGCAATGTACGAATGCCAAACCAATATACAACTTTGTTTTCCAAACTTGATGTAGAAAATATGCATAAACATGAATGCTTAGTTTATCTGCATAAAAATATGAAATCAGAAGTTGCAGTGCAACTACAAATTGCTCAATTATACCTGCATATAAAATATGCAGAAAGAAGCTGCAGTGCATAAACAAATGTGCTCAAGTATTTGCATATTAGTTATGCAATACCAAGTTGCAGTGAAAAAAAGTGCACAAACAAGCACAAATGTGCTTCAGAGAATATGCATCATGAAAGACATGAAGGCAGTGAAATGAAGGCTGGAAAAAGGCTACAATATGTTCAAGCGATGCCAATAACATCTAGAGTGAATGCTAGTAAATCACAAACCAATTGCTTCCAAAAATGCAACAGGTAAACAACTGTAAAACTGGGCAGTACAAGCATCACCATCAAGAACAAGGCACCATGCCGAAGCAAAAAGGAGAAAAGCCAGTAACATTTAAATGATTCGAGCAAGTGCAACAATGAAAAGAAAATACGACCGAAGTCAGAGGCAGATAAACCCGTGGTGGTCACGAGTTACCACAGTGCCGCGATGACAAAAGAAAATCAAATGAAATCATCATCATCACAGCAAAACAGTGTCGAGACAACCAAGTCAAAATCGTCCCCAATATTAAAACAAAATCGAATGGCCAAGCAACACAATTGAACGAAGAATTCGAACCTTAAATAACTCGAGATATGGATTAGATGTGAGCGAACTCACCTTATCGACGAGTTAAGCAGCAGCCGATTGTCGAAGCAAGCAACGGTGAACTCGATCGAAGGAGCAGCTGCAAGTACAATCAATCATCAGAGAACAAGCGACGCAAGCAATTGATCATCAGAGAACGAGCACAAGAGCATCACAAACCAGCCGAAAACCCAATTTGGATCGCAAAGAGCTGAAGCCCTAGTTTCAGAAAGAGGAAGATCGGCCGCCATTTGTTTTCACAAACAAAAGAAAAAGGGTCGGGTCGAAAAAAGATGAGAATGAATAAAATGAAAGGGGGAGGGCCGGTTATTCTCTTTAGTAACCATCACGGCAACAAAAAGGCAATGGGCTAAAAAAAACAAAATTTCCAAAGCCCATTAATATTTAACTAAAGATTGGTATAAGAATTTTAATTAAATATTTAAAAACTTCAATTGGTAAATAGCGACAATATTTATCGTTTAATATCGATAATAAATCAACGTGAAATACCGGGTTGTTACAGACTCCCCTCCATAAAGAAATTGCGTCCTCGCAATCATAAGGAATAATGGACAAAAGGTAACAACCATAAAAGCCTATCATCATAAGAATGACGAAATTTGAAAATAAGAAGTTCACCATGTAGAGCATGAAAGAAAAAGCCTGAACGTGTTTGCTCGATGAATTCTCTGGATTCCAAAGTGAAATCCATAGGATTTGAGAACCACTGAACTTTCACGAGAAGAACATCTTTATTTCGAAGGTGCTGAACCCCCGAAACATTGATGTGAATAGAATGTTGCTCAAAGTCAAATCTGGTGAAACTTCAATTTCTTCAATAATACCGGGCTCAAGAATAAAATCGGAATTCCTATGGCATTTTCGTAGAAGGAAGACGCGTGAAAACGTCATAATTAACAGAAAATATAGCCGGTATAAGAGGCGATAAGCCATGGAACCAATACGTTCAGTAATAGGAAGTGACTCAATATATCGAGGCGCTAACTTTCCCTATCGACTGAGACGTAAGACACCTTTCACAGGTGAATCACGAATAATTTGGAACAACAGCGTAGTACAATAACGATACGCCAGATGAATCAAAGCTTCATTAATTCGGAACGCCGACGTAGTACAAAAACGGTACGTCCAATGAACCGATCAACATAAAAGAACATCAGACGTAAGTCCATAAAAGGAATGAGACGAAGCTCAATAAAACGAAGTACATCGAAACGTCTGATGAACCTGGTAAAAAGATGATTCCATTCGGACATCATCAAAGAACAACCACTTGTTTGCCTACGACAAGTGTATTGGTACAAGATTCCCCCTCCGGGAGTGGTAAAGAATATCAAGATCATAAAATGGAAGGAACTCGAGCCAACGTGGTTGACGTAAATTAAGTTTCTTATGAGAAAATAAATATTCCCAAGATTCATGATCAGGGTAGAGAACAAATTTCTTACCCAAAAATAATGATGCCAAAATTTTAAAAGCGAAACCAATAGCCACGATCACTAGATCATGAGTGGCATATATATAGTTTCAATAGGCATAAATGATTCAGAAGTACAAGAAATAGCATGTTTTCTCTAGCAAGAGAACAACATCCAAACCAATACGATTAGCATTGGTACACAAGATAAGGTCTTGATTCCACTCGAGAATCGCAAGAATAGAAGTATCGGAAAAGAGTTGTTTTAAATAATATTCTTTCCCGAAAAGCTAAAACTTTCGAAATTTACAATTTACTTTATGTAATTATCTTTTTAGAAAAATTTACATTTTTAAAATTCAATTTACTGTGTCTGATTGTCTCATCTAAGCGTCTAGGAGATTCCTATCGATAACGTTGATCAAGCGCATCGACCAGAATTCTTAAAGCACTTAATGGGCAATGCAATCACAAAATCATCTTTTAATTTCATAAAAGAAATTCACAATTTTCAATCTCAAACGGACAAGTCCGGAATTAAACCATAAAAATTTTGAAAACAATTTTTTTATTTGAAACAATTTGGAAAATAACAAATTTTTAAAACACGTGGTTAAGACAGCAACATCGGTAGCAATTGGCATCAAAATATAATACCAATGAATTTTCGTTCATCAAAAATGTCACAAGAATCTTCTCAAAGATAGAAAGGGATATCATACCCTAAACTTGTATTCATAACAAGTCAATAACACACGAATTCACCAATGCACAAGAATTGATAAAACTTATCAATAGAAATCACGAAAATTGGTGAAGCACAAATTCTAGAAATCCTCACAAGAAATCCAGAAAACACAAGCTAAGAGTATGAGAACTCGAACGCGAGTATGAAAACTCGAACCGGAGTATGAAAACTCGAACGCGAGTATGAAAACTCGAACCGGAGTATGAAAACTCGAACGCGAGTATGAAAACTCGAACGGAGTATGAAAACTCAAAGGAGAGTATGGAAACTCAAACGGAGTATGAAAACTCAAACGGAGTATGAAAACTAAAACGGAGTATGAAAACTCGAACAGGGTATGAAAACTCAAACGGAGTATGAAAACTCGAACAGAGTATGAAAACTCAAACGGAGTATGAAAACTCGAACAGAGTATGAAAACTCAAACGGAGAATATGGAAACTCACCAACACGCGAGCATGAAAATTCATCAACACATGTAACGCAAAGCGAGAACGGGAGCACAGAATCTCACCTACACGTGAGCATGAAAATCACCAACACGGGCAACGCAAAGCGAGAACGGGAGCACGGAATCTCACCTACACGCGAGCATGAAAAATCATCAACACGTGCAACGCAAAGCGAGAACGGGAGCACGGAATCTCACCTACCCGCGAGCATGAAAAATCATCAACACGTGCAACGCAAAGCGAGAACGGGAGCACGGAATCTCACCTACACATGAGCATGAAAACTCATCAACACGTGCAACGCATAACGAGACGCTATCTCATGGTTGCAAGCCACAAATTTTGACACACGAATGGCCCGAAGACCGTGGGGCACTACCCCACATGTGTGAGTCGGAATCACACAGATTGAGGTCTAGACTAACCTCAAAGCCCAAGAGATATGTGTGAGACGAAATCACACCGATGAGGCCTAAGCTATCCACGCCGACAAAGAGATGTGTGTGAGTCAAAATCACACCGACGAGGCCTAAGCTATCCACGCCGACAAAGAGATTTGTGTGAGTCAAAATCACACCGACGAGGCCTAAGCTATCCACGCCGACAAAGAGATATGTGTGAGTCAAAATCACACCGACGAGGCCTAAGCTATCCACGCCGACAAAGAGATATGTGTGAGACGAAATCACACAAATGGTGTTTAGGCTAACCGAAAAGGTATGTGTGAATGAAACCACACAAATGGTGTCTAGCCTAACCAAAAAGAGACATCGCACAATTGCTAGTCTAAATCATAAGAATGATCGTCATGATCAACGAGAAGTGTCAATTACACTAAGTTAGTGAATATAAAAGTTTAGCTTCATGTCCCATAACCACTAGCTTAACTTAAATATTTACGAACAAACTGTAGATCGTCACTAGAAAAATTGTCACAAGAGGTTCAATCGAACAAGTCCAAAAATTAACCGACGAAGTAAATGCAAGCGTTTCATACCACTTGTTTTACTAAGCCGTTTAATTAGATTTCTCATACGAGTGAAATAAAGATTTGTATATACTAGTAGATTGGAAAACGGTTAGAGAAAAAGAGTTTTGTATTGAAAATAGAGTTGAAAACATTTTGATAAAGAGTTTTGATATTTACTACTAGTATTGAAACCTTTATATTTTTAAAGTGACAAATCACAAAAATGATTGTAGAAACAATCAATCTCAAGAATTCACGTTCGAAGTCGTGAATAGAATCGAATGAAATCGATTAAAGTTTGGAAACCAAATCAATTCACAAGAATTCACATGCAAAGATGTGAATAGAATCCGAAGGAATCAATATTGAATCCTTCAAAAAGTATGTTCACAAAAATCCCGAAGAAAATATCACCAAAGTTGCTAATAAATGATAGCAACAAATCGGGAAAATAATCAAGAATTGAATAAATTTAGAAATCAAATCAATTCACTAAAATTCACATTCGAAGACGTGAATAAAATCCAAAGAATTCGATTCTAAATCCGTCAAGGTTGGAATACCCAAAAATTCCAGAAATAGAAGTTATCAAAGTCGATAAAGGCGATAACAACTAAACGGAAAAGAAGAATCGATTATCAATTGGAAAAAATCAAAGCAAAACGAGCAAGGTACTCGAGACAGAAAATAGCAGGGCAAAAGTCGATCAAGTCAGCGACTCTATCTCAACTAAGCACTGATAAACTTTTGATTCTTTACAAGATCCAAAAGTCGTTGGGCAGATATGAATATGCCATCCAGAGATGGACTACTTGATTGAATAGCACTAAGATTGCAGATTCAACCAAATCTTCTTCTTTAAGAAAAAAAAGAAGAAAGAAGAAGGTGATATTCACAAAAATGAATTTCAATCAAACTTGATTGATAAAACAAAGAATCATAAAGAGAATAGGATAGAACGGTACGAAGACCCGAATTAAATCCTAAAGCACGACTCCTAAAATAGACTTAGGACGATGATCCTTGTTATAATAATTCCATATTGTTCCGAAGTTTGGCTCTGATACCAAGCTGTGACGCCCCACCTCTATACCCACGCTAGCCAAGAACACTACGGTGTAGTGCTGTCGACTAGCACGGAGAATAGGGCTGTTGAGGAGCGACCATCCGTGTAATTTCTTTGCGCGAACATTGATATGTCAGATGGTACAGCATGCATTTCATTTAAGGAGGAAATCCGACATACCGATGCAAACTCAAAGCTATCACGCGGTGGCTATATATAATCCTCGGAAACAAATATAGAAATAAGCATAACATAAATCAGTCACAGATAATTCATATCACAACGGCGGAAATAGATATGATTAAACCACACTTAAAAGTGTTTATCAGAGAAGTGGTCTAACAAGATCCACAATAACACAGAAGATTTTAAATAAATGCGGAACACAGATTGAACAGAAAAATCTCATATATATAATAACTGATGGCAGTTACAATACATTTGATATGGTACATATGATGCAACTACAACAGTCGACTCAGGAAGTTATACATATAAGAACATTTTCAATATAATATACATGAATACATATCTTCATATACAATTACATCGACTACTATACATGACGACTACTCCAAAAGATATGAAAGAACTTCATAGCTCAAGCAGCATCCCGAAGCTAAAAATCTACAACCTGTAAATACTCGGTCTGACCCGAGTATTAAATTCAAAAGAAAATAATACCCGGGTCAGTCTAATTCAAACTCAGTTATTAGTGCATAGAAGCAGTAATAATACGAAAAATATCCTAAAATCAAAAGCAGATAGAATATTAATCAAAGAAATACCGTGTGGCTGCAGTTCACACTTGCGTGCACTGCCGCACCACAACAGTGATGATGTAACCAATAAATACCGTGTGGCTGCAGTTCACGCTTTCGTGCACTGCCGCGCCACAACAGTGATGATGTACCCAATGAAAATTCACGAGCATCGCCGTGAATGTCATAAGGCCGAGTGTCGATTAAATTGCAGAGACAAATGCGAGATCAAGCCCAATGAATTATAGGCTCAACACAAGGGACATGCTACACAACATATAGAAGATTCGAAGCCATAAGCAGTGAAACCAATAGAACAAAATAATGCAAACCAACAATAGTGGTAAAGGTACAAAGATTGGCCAGAAATGCAACTGCATATTACATGGGAGATGGCACTGTAAAATGAACCAAAGTTCGATTGAGAAATGAATAAGGCAAGCCGACATCAGTGACACAGCCTCAAAATGAAATGGTTATAAATAACCATATATATGCACATCGCAGCAAAGTCAAGTCAAGCCATGAGTTATCAACCAAAAGACACCAATGCATCAGCAAACACTAAATGAAATAGGACAGTAACAACATGGTGCATGAACACAGCATGCAACAGCCGAAACAACAATGAAGGCTAGAAAAGAAAAACAATGCTCAGTGCACAGCACAACCGGCTCAAGAAAGAATGGACCTGGGTCTATCAAGTGCAACAACAAGGCATAGTGCAGTGACGAATGTCAATAAGAAACAAGACAAACATAATTCAAAGTGACAACATCAAGAAATATTGGCAAATGCCAGGATCATACACCAAAGAGCAATGATCAGTTTGCAACGTACGAATGCCAAACCAATATACAACTTTGTTTTCCAAACTTGATGTAGAAAATATGCATAAACATGAATGCTTAGTTTATCTGCATAAAAATATGAAATCAGAAGTTGCAGTGCAACTACAAATTGCTCAATTATACCTGCATATAAAATATGCAGAAAGAAGCTGCAGTGCATAAACAAATGTGCTCAAGTATTTGCATATTAGTTATGCAATACCAAGTTGCAGTGAAAAAAAGTGCACAAACAAGCACAAATGTGCTTCAGAGAATATGCATCATGAAAGACATGAAGGCAGTGAAATGAAGGCTGGAAAAAGGCTACAATATGTTCAAGCGATGCCAATAACATCTAGAGTGAATGCTAGTAAATCACAAACCAATTGCTTCCAAAAATGCAACAGGTAAACAACTGTAAAACTGGGCAGTACAAGCATCACCATCAAGAACAAGGCACCATGCCGAAGCAAAAAGGAGAAAAGCCAGTAACATTTAAATGATTCGAGCAAGTGCAACAATGAAAAGAAAATACGACCGAAGTCAGAGGCAGATAAACCCGTGGTGGTCACGAGTTACCACAGTGCCGCGATGACAAAAGAAAATCAAATGAAATCATCATCATCACAGCAAAACAGTGTCGAGACAACCAAGTCAAAATCGTCCCCAATATTAAAACAAAATCGAATGGCCAAGCAACACAATTGAACGAAGAATTCGAACCTTAAATAACTCGAGATATGGATTAGATGTGAGCGAACTCACCTTATCGACGAGTTAAGCAGCAGCCGATTGTCGAAGCAAGCAACGGTGAACTCGATCGAAGGAGCAGCTGCAAGTACAATCAATCATCAGAGAACAAGCGACGCAAGCAATTGATCATCAGAGAACGAGCACAAGAGCATCACAAACCAGCCGAAAACCCAATTTGGATCGCAAAGAGCTGAAGCCCTAGTTTCAGAAAGAGGAAGATCGGCCGCCATTTGTTTTCACAAACAAAAGAAAAAGGGTCGGGTCGAAAAAAGATGAGAATGAATAAAATGAAAGGGGGAGGGCCGGTTATTCTCTTTAGTAACCATCACGGCAACAAAAAGGCAATGGGCTAAAAAAAAACAAAATTTCCAAAGCCCATTAATATTTAACTAAAGATTGGTATAAGAATTTTAATTAAATATTTAAAAACTTCAATTGGTAAATAGCGACAATATTTATCGTTTAATATCGATAATAAATCAACGTGAAATACCGGGTTGTTACAAAACGATAAGTCTGATCGCTATGAAAGTGGAAATCGTATACTAATTCATATTTACGGATCCGATGAAACTGGATTCGACAAAATCTGAGACAGTAGCCAAAATAGCTCTTTTTACTTATTAGTTAAAACTAGAAATTTCCAATTTTTTATTAAATCGCATAAAATTCAATTTCTAAGTTTAACAATCTTTATTGTTGTTTAAATAAGATTTAAATCAACTTCCGACATCATTTCCACTCATATAAAATCCAGAATTCAATATTTAAATAATTGCAATATTAAATTTAAACAATTTTAATTATTCAACAAATTACATAAATAAACACAAATTTCTAATGAATTTTAGTTATCAAAAAATATTTCATTTCTATCTAAATAATCCAATATTTATTATTCAATTTTTGTTATTGATTATAAACACAATCAATGCATAGAATTCATTTCAATATTTGATGTTGCCAAAATCTTCGAAATTCTTTATTTAAAAAATTTATTATATTCAATAAACTACAAAACTAAATCATTAAAATTTTATTTCTTACCATTTAATCCCATAATCACATTAAATTTAATAATTTAAAATAGTTAACAGATACGGGTCCTTACACTCTCCAACTAATTAATAAAATAGTAAACGTCCAAATAGTCAATAACAATCAACAGTAAAATATCCACACATTTAATCAACAATTTTCATTTGATATAATATATTTCTGGCTAACCTAAAAGGTGAGTTTAATTCATATTGATTTCATATTCGTTAAAACATTCGAATTTGAATTAAAACTGAACAGGCGTTCAATTTTAACCTAAATTTCTGCTAGCTCCAAATCCACCCAATCCAACATCGTAGCATGGCACTCACCGATATGATTGTAATGTAACTCATCATGCTTAATTTCGGACCTCGTATGAATTTGTTATGGATTAATGAATTTGGTATAGACTAATCGATTAACTTGCTTCTAAGCCGCAACTTCGTCAAATCGCCACCACCTCCATAGCCCTCGAGACGCCACCACATTTCCACCATCACGAGCGTTGACATTCCCTTGTCATTGATTCCAGCACCAACCCCCATTGCCTCATCGATGACCCAAAACCGAACCCATTTTCTAATGCGAACGTCGTCAAAATTTTGCCACCATGGCATGAATCACGAAAATCCCACCATCCATCTCCTTTCCCTTGCCTAGGAGCATAATTCCTCAGTTGAGATCGAGGCACGAAATTGCTTAGATTGGTCCAAGATAGCATGAGCCGTTCGATAAGGTGGGTTAAATTTTGAAAATAACATCGAACCCTAATTTCTAATATAAGCATGCCTAATATAGAAGAAGGGGTATGGCTTTAAATGTGGGCAGGTATGGTGCCTGATGTTTGTAGGGTTTGAGCATGGTTATAAAGTAATATATATTATTAAATTTTAAAATATTTATCTTTAAATGTTCAAAAGTGTCAAACTCAAAATGAGATGTGTCGCCTAGCGTTTTACATGTTGTACCCTATTCCGAACATAATGGAACTAGTTTCCAGGTCTAATTCGATCGTATACAGAAGATAGCTTTTCAAGCCTATTATATTAATTTTCTAAAATAAATTTCTACACGTTTCGAACTCGCACGCCCAAACGATATTTCCTATCATCATGAAATTCGACGACATACTATAACTCACTATTTTGGATCCAATGAAATAGTTTTTGTCAAAATCTGAGACGGTGCCCCGGAAGGCTATTTTTACACGTTAATTAAAATGAGTTATTTTCAATAATCAGTTTATTCACTTTTAATTCCAACTTAAAGTTTACCATCTTCGTTCTTATTCAAACAGAATTTAAATCAACTTTTGAAACATTTCCATTCATTTCAAATTCAAGATATATAAATATTTCCAAATTTTAATTCAACGATTTAATTATCAAATAAATCACTAAATTTGAAAAACAAGTCATTTCACTTATAAAAATAACCTTTTAATATGTAAAAATCGATTATATATTACAAATTCAAATGGCTAAAATTCTGGGTCATTACAATCCCTAACTACTCCATTTTAAAATTTTAATTTGGTTTTCACCACTCTTTTTACAAAAAATAAAACTTCACAATTATGATGCACTTAATCCGATATCTTTTATCTTTAAAAGTACAAACTTATAAACTTTCTATTGAATTCATAAATAACTTGGCACTGTAACTTTTAAAACCATAATTTAGAATTTATTGGTTCAGTTTATTTATTAAGTTTAAAAGGAAATATAAGCAATTACACTTTAAATAGATCCATTCCTTCTTTATTCAAATAAGCTTTTCCTTCAAAACCTTTTCACAACAACGGTTTTACTTCTTAAAAGTGGCATTTTTAACTCAAACCATTTATTAAGTTTTGCTTTTATACACTCAATTGGTATAGTAAACCATTTCTTTTAAAACACACTTTATAGTATTACAAAAACATCTTTTACAATTTTAAGCAATAAAAACTGGAGTGGACAACGACAACTTACATTCTATTATCTTTTTAATTCTCATGCTACTTCCACTTTCAACTAGCGAAAGTTCTAATAGCATATAATGAGGACTTCTAAAAAGGTATGTGTAATTACTGCACAAATTTGTGGAAACTATCCACTTTCGTTCTTTTAATTTCCTATATTTTACCTAATTACTGACATTATTTTATATAAGTTTCTAATATTGTTTCGATTTATATTTCATAATGTTACTACTATTTAACTTCTTCTACCGAAACTACACTTATTTAAATGCCTCCTCTTTATATAGCTTTTCACTCAATTTATAGCCTTCTTTATTGAGCCATTATGGTGCATTCGTCTATTTCTTTGTTCTCGAGTTCTGGCCTTCTTTCCATAATTTCTAACCCACTTAAAACCAATATCACTTCCTACTGTCCACCCCTAAAAAGAATTTTCCTATAACTTAAAATTTTTTATTTTAGAAAAATCAACGAGTTATATCACTTCCTACTAACTTTATTCAAAATAAATAACATTTTATAAAAACCATTTATTGAGATTTTTGATTTAACCATTTTTTATTTCTACTAGAACTTCTTATTCAAGTAAAATATAGGTATTTTACTTTCCATTATCTTTACATTTATTTACACTTGAAAATAAGATTATTCAACTTTCAAATAAATCCTTAGAAAACCATTTTAAATATATATTTATTATTTATATATTCTCCAAAACTCTTTTTGTCAAACTTTTTAATTTAAACTCTTTCATATGAAGTCAGACTTAAAGTGGATTTTTATTTGTCCCTTCTTTTCTTCTTACTTCCTTACTTATCTTCTCCTAGAACACTAAAAATTAGAACATCACCTTAGAAGGATTACAACACATGTAACGACCTAATTTTTTGACCTCCAAAAGTCAACATCAATACATCCACTGTATCAAATGTCGCACAATCGAATGCCGTAAAGCCGAACCGTTAGGGTTAAAGAAGAAGAAGATAGAAGAAGAAACGGAAACAACAACATAATCTCACATTTCACAACGGAACAAATATGATAAATAAATGAATAATATTTAAAACAAAAGCATTACATCAATTTACACATACATCATCAGAGTTTACAACAACGCAAAACTGGAAATTATAATAACTTGTGTACAAGAAAACTTGACTTGCACTAACCCAAAAGCAATGGACACTGCAAGTATAAGTGATACGCTTTGCCATCTGGCTTGCTCCTGATCTCCTTTGCAACTTCTTGACTTCGCTCCCGAATAGTTGATAACCTTACTCTATGCTGCCCATGTGGAAAATTATGGGCGCCCAGAGTTTAGAAAAGGAACAATAAACTCCGGGTCAGTCTTGGGACTGGTGTGAGATCTTAAAAACAGTTATCTTCACAAAGAAAATAAAAAGAAATCGGCTATGCATTTATAAAATGAAACTACGATGTGGCCTCCCGCCACACACACAACGCAAACGCAGAATTGGAGGAGATTTCTCCTTGTGATAGTCAAACATGCTTGATACGCAAAATCCATTTTAATATTATCATTAGTGCATAGTGTGGAAAACATTTTGAAATTATAATATTAATCTTAGCCAGCATACAACCATTATTGTATGCCTACTATAGCTACCATCTAAACAATGGGGCGCCACCCTAAGTAAATGGCAGGTTATACAACTAAAACCGTACAAAGCGCGTATTGGAGATTGGATTTTCAACAAATGGTCAGGCTAAGGAACTTCCTACTGCCACATGGGTACGCCTCTGGAGGGACGGCCGAGAACTTAACCAGCTCTCTGCCAACACAAGGCCGGGTTACCTCTGTAACTAGGTAGCTACTACACGAGTATGCCATCCCTCGGTCATTTGTGACCTTTATCCGAGGATCCTCAACCACAAAGCAACAACACAAAGTATAATAAATTTGCAGCAACCACAAAGGTTAAATATCTGGGCTCCATACCATGACACCACCCTTTTCCAGAAGGAAATGATACACCCTAAAGGGCACGACCCTCATAACCTTGCCACATTGTGACGCCCCACCTCTATACCCACGCTTGCCAAGAACACTACGGTGTAGTGCTGTCAACTAGCACGGAGAATAAGGCTGTTGAGGAGCGACCATCCATGTGATTTCTTATCACACGGTGGCTATAAATAATCTTCGGAAATAAACATAGAAATAAGCATAACACAAATCAGTCACAGACATCCATATCACAAAGGCGGAAGAAGATATGAATATATAACTAACACATGAAAGTGTACATCAGAGTAGTGGTCAAAAAGATCCACAATAATACAAAAGAATAGCAACACGTGCTATACAAAAGAATACAACTATGAGTCTATATCTCAAGTGTAAACGACAAAAACTGCTTATCTAAATGGTCAGCCAAAAGTCAGAGTAGTAAATCCCTGGTGAGAAGTCAAGCAGAAGCACCTGTAAAATCTCGGTCTGACCCGAGTATTATTTATAAGAAAATAATAAACGGATCAGTATAGCTATAAATATCAGATAACATGATATAAACAATAGATATGGCAAGAACATATAGTAACCATAAAGACATACTATGATAGGCATGTAAATGAAGATCATCAAGAGATCAAACAATATCAAAAGAATCTTCTAAAAGATCCAAATTCACCTAAACATAAAAGCTAGAAAATCATAACAATGAAAGTCATGAAAATAGGTGAAGCACAAATTCCAGAAGACTACACAAGAAATCCAGAAATCACAATATAGGAGCATGAAAACTCACAAAATGGGAGCGTGAAAACTCACCTACACGTGTAACACAAAGCGAGACGCTATCTCATGGTTGCAAGCCATTAATTTTGATACACGAATGGCCCGAAGACCGTGGGGCGCTACCCCACATATGTGATGGCGAAACATCACACAAATGCGATAGCGAAACATCACAAGAGCGGGGTCTAGTCCCCTTCCCAGACAAAGAGACATCGCACAGTTGCTAGTCTAAAACACAAAAATGATCGTCATGATCATCAAGAAGTGTCAATTACACTAAGTTAGTAAATATAAAAGTTTAGCTTCATGTCCCATAACCACTTGCTTAACTCAAATATTTACGAACAAACTGTAGATCTTCACTAGAAAATTGACACAAGAGGTTCAATCGAACAAGTCCAAGAATTAACCGACGAAGTGAACGCAAGCGTTTCATACCACTTGTTTTACTAAGCCATTTAATTAGATTTCTCATCCGAGTGAGGTAAAGGTTTGTATATACATAGTAGATTGGAAAACGGTTTAAGAAAAGAGCTTTGTTATTGAAAATAGAGTTGACATCATTTTGTTGAAAGAGTTTTGATATTTACTACTAGTATAGAAAACCTTTATATTTTTAAAGTGACAAATCATAGAAGCGATTGTAGAAACAATCAATCATAAAAATTCACATTCGAATACGTGAATAAAATCCAAAGAAACCGATAAAGAATCCATCGAAATAGATATTCAAAAATCCATAAAATCGACCGAGAAGCCAAAGATAGTTTGTCTCGAAGAATGGTCTACTCAGCATCTCAATAAAGCAAGTTCTGCTGAATGTTTTTCAGATAAGATCCCCTATGGAGGGGTGGCAACCCCCCAAGGTGGGGGTGCGGGGGCAATGCCTCTGCTACGGGGTTCGACCTAGGAAGGATAGGATCGAGCGATCTAAAGGTGTTCGCGACCTAGTGGTCGAGCGACTTAAGGGGGTACGCGACCTAAGGGAAACTCGTGACCTAACATGGCCGAGCTAAGGTAAGGTGCGACTCAACCAGGTGAGCGACCTAAGGAAGACGAATGACTTAAGGAACTCGCGGGTTAGAAATGGCGAGCGACTTAAGGGAGTACGCGACCTAAGGGAAACTCGCGACCTAACACGGCCGAGCTAAGGTAAGGTGCGACTCAACCAGGTGGGCGACCTAAGGAAGACGAACGACTTAAGGAACTCGTGGGTTCGAAGAGGCGAGCGACTTAAGGGAGTACGCGACCTAAGGGAAACTCGCGACCTAACATGGCCGAGCTAAGGTAAGGTGCGACTCAACCAGGTGGGCGACCTAAGGAAGACGAACGACTTAAGGAACTCGCGGATTAAAAGAGGCGAGCGACTTAAGGGAGTACGCGACCTAAGGGAAACTCGCGACCTAACATGGCCGAGCTAAAGAAAGGTGCGACTCAACTAGGTGGGCGACCTAAGGAAGACGAACGACTTAAGGAACTCGCGGGTTAGAAGAGGCGAGCGACTTAAGGGACTCGCGACCTAAGGGAAACTCGCGACCTAACACGGCCGAGCTAAGGTAAGGTGCGACTCAACCAGGTGGGCGACCTAAGGAAGAAGAACGACTTAAGGAACTCGTGGGTTAGAAGAGACGAGCGACTTAAGGGAGTACGCGACCTAAGGGAAACTCGCGACCTAACATGGCCGAGCTAAGGTAAGGTGCGACTCAACCAGGTGGGCAACCTAAGGAAGACAAACGACTTAAGGAACTCGCGGGTTAGAAGAGGCGAGCGACTTAAGGGACTCGCGACCTAATAAGTTAATAAGCTCGAGCGACCTACGACCTAACGAGGTAAAGGCCTAAAAGAATATAAGGTCAAACGACCTAAGTGTATTGGGTCACACGACCTAACAGGGTTCGCGACCTAACGACCTACGCTAGGTCGAGCTAAGGGGTTAGCATAAAACAGGTCGAGTTAAATAGGCCGAGCGAGCTACGACCTAAGGTCCATACGACCTACGACCTAAGGTCCATACGACCTAACTCCGAAGACAGAAAAATGGCCAGAACGACCTAAGTGCAGAAAATTCACCAAAACGCTGAAAATTGGTTTTTTTGGCCAATCCAATCCAAACCAAATGCTAATATGCATGAAAAAATGATAGGGAATCATTCCCAACAGTCCAATATAGTTATAGGCTAGAATTGTGAATTAAAATCTCACCTTTTCACCAAATTATGAACGTAAAGCTTGAAGGTGAATGGAGAAGCAACTATGTCAGGACACGATTCTTCGTCTTCCGAAAATTCAACATCGATACTCACTTTATCGACTGCCGAGAAATCGAACGACGGAAAACCGAACACTGAGGGTTTTTTAAAAGAATTTAAGAAAAGAAAAAGAGAGAAAAAGAAGAATTTAGGAAAAGAGAAGAGAAAAAGGTAGAAGATGGAGAGGAAAAGAAAACAGAAAATTTTAATTTTTTAAAATAGAAGAAAAAGAGAAATAGAACAGAAAGACAATAGAGAAAATAGGACGGAACAGAAAACAACAGAATCACATCAGAATCTCACAATTCGCAGCGGAACAAACATATAATAATAAATGAATAAGCTTTAAACAAATAACTATATCAGTTATTACATTTTATACATTTCATTACATCATATCATCAGAGTGTACAACAACAACAAACAGTGCAGCGGAAAAAGAAATACTATATAGTAGTAATACGCCATGCCATCCAGCTTGCCTCCAGCAACTCCTGAATATCCAGAATATCCTGATAAACCTTAACTCTTGACTGCCCGTGTGAAAATTGGTGGGCACCCAGAGTTTAGGAAGGAAAACAATAAACTCCAAGTCAGTCATGTGACTGGTGTGAGAACTCAAAACAGTTTATTTATCTTTAAAATCAAAATAGAGGAATATTTTTAAATTCAATTCGCAATGCTTTTAAAAATGAGACTACCATAAGGCCTCCCGCACACACACACATGCAAACGCAGAATCGGAGGAGATTTCTCCTTATGATAGTCAAAGATGCTTGATACGCATTTAAAATAACATTTGATATTATTACTAGTGCATAATGTAGGGAAAATTCATTTCGGAAGTAGAATATAAATCTTAGCCAACATAGACATTTCGAACTATGCCTACTATAGCTACCATCCAAACAGTGGTGACCACCATAAGTGAATAGCAGGTTCTACAACTAATACCGTACAAGTTTCGTATTGGGAATTGGATTTCCAACAAATGGTCAGGCCAAGGAACTTCCCATTGCCACATGAGAATGCCTCTGGAAAGACATCCCCGAGAACCAAACCGGAACTCTGCCAACACAAGGCCGGGTTACCCCTAACTGGGTAACTACTGACACGAGCACACCATTCCCCGATCGTAAACGACCTTTCTCACGGGATCCCGAAAACCAACAACCACAAAGTAATAAATTCGTAGTAACCACATAGGTTAAATATCTGGGCTCCATACCATGATACCACCTCTATCCAGAAGGAAATGTACATACCCTAAAGGGTGCTACCCCTCATAACCTTGCCGCATCTTTCCTGTTTTGACCATTTCCGGGGTGTGAGGTTCGACGAAGTCACGTCCACAAAAACATACTTTATACAAAAGCCATGATTTGGGTCAACAAATGATCAACACAATGATCACCAAGATAGACGATCAAATAAATGATCCTATCACAATAATCAACACAATGATCATTTCAGCATCACTCAGCATGTCACATTACCAAATTGGGAATATATCGCTGATAACTTCAACTATATAACCTCTGAGCTCGTACGTCTCAGAGAAGGGTGTTAAGCTAAAAGAATAAATTCTTCGCCACCAACAGAAATATATTTGAAAGAAATCGGCTTTATATCTCAACTTGTAATGTCAGACATACAATCCATGCAAGTCTGTTCCGGGATCGAACAAAACCGAAGGCACTTACAAAGAAGTCCTTGCAATCCGGATATTCACAATCCTGATCGGATTCACCATCACATATGGAGAACTCTATACCGGAGCAACTCGGTGCAGAGTAAATCGACAGGTCATCCTATCGCTCTTGCAAATACCGGGTCTTCAACACCGATCTTCAATGCAATTCACAACGACGTATCACATATTCGGAATGGGTTATACGACCCCATGGTCCTTTCCCGGTTAACCCGAATAGTGAGCGCTTATTCAAAAATAAGTGTGGCTTTTAAATTCAAACAAATCACATCAATTACCCATTCAAAGGGAAATATTGATAGTCGGTTATTGAACTATCAATGGATATGCACAACATCACCAGATTCCAAATAATTTTCCAAATTATTTATTTTCCAAAATATCTTTACAAGATATATAATTTCAACACTTCAAAAATAAATCAATATTTATTTTCATACAAATTCCACTTTCTATTTATAAATTCCATAATGAATTTATATTTCAAAATATCCATGCATATCATTTCAATTATCCATTTCAATTTATCTTCAAAAAGATAAATTTAAATTATTCACTTCATATTGGAAAACATTTCCATACTTATTAAATAAGTAATTCACAAATCTTTTTATTTTCTACACTTGGAAAATATTCAATATACTTAAATCGAATTAAGTATATATTTCATTCTATTAAGGAAATCATTCACTTAAACATATTTATTTGGGCCAAAACGAATGTTGCGTAGAACATCGTTACGACAACCCAAAATCACTAGTATAGGGATTCGAAATTAAAATAGATATATAAATCCCAATACTATGCAAAACATTTCCTTTCGGAAATCATTTACTATAACAACAGTGTTATAGTCCATCATCTCCTTTTATTTCTCGAAACATCTATTTCAACAATTAATGTTGAAATCTATGGTTTCGAATCTCAACACAATTAAAACTTCGTCAGATCGTTTTAATTCTATTTCAATATCACATTCAAAACAATTTCTTTAACGTGTTATTCACTATTCAAAAACGTGAATATACTTCATTAACAATTTAATCCTTTTATTCATTTTAATTCAAAGGATTATTCACTATTCAAAAATGTGAATATAACTCCATTTATAGGTTTCAACAAATTTTCTTGTCAAAATAAGTCATTTGCGAATTTATAAAACAACGTTTATAAATTCCATTTCTATTTATTTATAAAAACTTCTTTTTTTATAATTCCCATATTAACCTATTCCAGTTTATAACTAAATTATAAACTAAACGTTCATATTATAAGTTAATTACTTGTAAAACGATTATTTTACAAAATCGTTCTTTTTAAAGACTTTCCAATTTATAAATCTTATAACTTATAAGATCCATTTATTTAACCAATCTATTCTTTAAATAATTTCACCAAATTTATAAATCTTACTATTTATAAATTTCTTTTATAACTTCACAGTTTATAATTCTATAAATTTCATTCAATTATGAAATTCATTTCCACTTCATTCAAACACTTATAAAAACTCGTTTTATAATTTCAATATTTCAATTTATAAATATCCATTTATAAATCTCTTAATATAATTCAATTTATATTATTATTTTAAACATCTTTAATCTCCTTTATAATTTCATCATTCTCTTGATTTATAAAATAATCAAATTTTATAAATCCTATATTTTAAACTTTTCACAAAAATTCTAAAATATCTCGATTAAACTATTTTATAAAATCAATAGCATCATATTCTCAAAAATCAGTTTTTTAACTGTATTTCACAAAAATCATAATTTTTATAACATTAAAAATTATAACGTTTATTTATTTAAAATGGATCAATTCCAAAAATATTTTATAAACGTATACTTTCAAAAATCACTTTGAAATCATTTTAAAATTCTAAATTTGGCCCAATGATGCTACACACCAAATAGTCAATCACGACTACAACGATATCATATATCAATATGAAAATCCATCAAATATCAAAATATCTGAAATCAAATAAATACTGTTGAGGAATCCAGTTGGATCCCTCCAACCTGTTTTCCTGCATCCACAAACATTAGCACAATACCAATTTCGCTCCAGTACGAAATTATCGCGGTATATGTTCTTATTAAATATTATCCGCTTAATAACGGCGCAATAGGGTCTCATCCGCTAAACAAAAAATGCGGGAAATCAATAACTCCAATATATACATATGCCAATATATATATATTGATATTATATATATTACCAATTTCACTGTTTATGAAATATTCGCGGTATATGTTTTTAATAAATAACATCCGCTTACTAACGGCGCATAATGTCTATTTTAACAATCAATAGATATCAATCAACATTCAAACATGCATTCAAATATTTTAAATCTAACTATTTAAAATAAAATCAAAACTGATTCGATTGAGTGAGAAATTCTCACCTTGATTTTAAATTCCGTTTTAGCGATTTATTTCGAATAAAATTAAACGGACGTTTAATTTTACCCAAAATTCTCACTAACTCCAAACGACTCCAAACCAACTCCATCGCGTAGTGCTCGTCCATACGATTCCAACGCAACTGGTTTCGCATTTTTTTGACCTCGTATGAAAAAGTTATGAATTATTGAAGTTTGTACACGATTTTAATAACATTTTATAACATAAATTAAAAAAATAAAACCCACATCCATCATCCACCGTCCATTCCTTCTCAAGCAAATCTGGGCCGTCCCTACCCTTCTTCTCGCTCACGTTCACCCTACAGGTCCAAAGCCGAACAATGAAACCCAAAGCTACGAATTAGGGTTAAACATTGCAACATCAATACTCGACAATACTTCATCATACAACCACCATCGCGAAGCTCAACACCTCCTCTACCTTCGCCCACCACCATAGCCCACTCGGCCACCTGTAGAGCCTTAGAATGCGTGCGTGACTGGCCATGAACGGCCCCCCATAGCTCCTCCCACGTTGCTCCGTTTCCGATCATCACCGTATGGAATCGAAGCTCTCGTCGAGCTCTACGACTTTGTAGTTGAGCACTTCGCGTAATTCTTTACGGATTGAGAGAGATTGAGGGGGAAAGGAGAATGATTTCTGGCCCTTGGTTGTATAAGTGGTGGCTAGGGTTAAAAAATTAGGGTTTTAGTTATTTTTTTTATCAAATTATGAAGAGTGGTGGTGTATTTATAGAGTTTCGTTCGACACTATTCATCCGGAAATTCCGAACCCCGATTTAGGCGCCGAAACTGACGTTCCTAGGGTTTATCCCGCGTTCCGCACACAATGGAACAGGTTTCGGAAGCTAATTCGGAAGTATGTGCGAGTTATGGCTACAAACGCTCAATTTAAATTAAACCGATTTAAGTCGATTTCTAGGCGTTTTAATTCGTACCGGACAAACGGTAAATCCAAACGACTTGAAATTTGAAACCTTACAATAATATCACATTACGGATCCGATGAAACTTGTTTCGTCGAAATCCGAGACTTTTTGAAAAATGGCTATTTTAACTCGCCATATTTAAATTAAAAATAATTCGATGCGTTTCGAGTTGCCACGATCAAACGATAGCTCCGATTGACACGAAATTTGAAATCCGGTAATAACTAACTATTACGGATCCAATGGAACTGGTTTCGTCCAATTCTGAGACTGTTCAAAAATTGACTATTTTCACTAGTCGATTTTAATATTAAAATATTCAATTTTCACGAATTAACTTTTAATTCGATTTTAAAAGTTCTAAAATATCATTCTAACTTCCATATGATAAAATAAAATTTTACAAATCATTTTTAATCATATTTAACCCAATTTTCAATTATTTCCATAATTTAACATATTAAATTACCGATTTAATTATCCAAATAAATCCAATAATTCAAATAAAAATTTATTTGACTTAAAAATTCACTTATTAATATTTAAAATTAATTAAATATTCAAATTTTAATTTATAAAAATTCTGGGTCGTTACAAACTGCAAGCTTGAATCCAATGCTTGTCCTTGAATTTGGAGTTGAATGATGGAGTTGGAGTTGAAACCTAGGCTTGGAGTTCCTAATTTCCCTTTCCACTCACCATTAATGTTAAAATTTGTGTTTGGTAGGAATTTATGAAGAGTGAGAAGAAGGAGAGAAGGGGGTTTGAGTTATAATGGCTAGACTAACCCATAGTCCAAAGTGGGAAAAGTTAGTGAAATTTCACTAACTCCAAACCTATCAATGTTTATACTTAAAAAGATTGTAAACGGCATTTCGAACTCAATGGAAGTGGTCTTGAGTCCAAATTCGACCGGTTGCAAAATGTAGCTTTTTGGACAAATATCCGAATGACGATAAAATATTTAAACAAAATATTTAAATATATAATCGATAAATATGCGGGTTGTTACACACATTCTTCCTGTTTTGACCATTTCCAGGGTGTGAGGTCCAACGAAGTCTCGTCCACAAAGCTACACTTTTCACATAGTCATGCGTCGATCAACAAATGATCAACAGCACTTCGTACGCCACATTACCAATTTGAGAATATATCACTAGTAACCATCAACTACATAACCTCTGAGCTCTTACATCTTAGAGAAGGTGTTAAGCTAAGAGAATAAATTCTCCGCCACCAACAGAAATGTATTTGATAGAAACCAGCTTTATATCTCAAAGTGTAACGTTAGACACACATCCATACAAATCCGTTCCGAAATCGAACGGAACCAAAGGCACTTTAAAGAAGCCCTTACAAATCCGGATATTCACAAATCACGTCTGAAATCCCTGTCACAAAGGGTGATAAAATCTCTATACCGGAGCAACCCGATGTAGAGACATTCGACAGGCAATCCTTTCGCTATTGAAAATATCCGGTCTTCCACGCCATCTTCAAGTGCAATCCCATTTCGTCGTATCATTGTTCGAAATGGGTTGTATGACACAAAGTCCTCTCCTGGATAATTCGAATAACGAGCGCTTATTTTAAAATAAGTGTTACATTCAAATTCAAGTAATTCACAACAAATTTCCACTTTGATCTTTTAAACAAAAGATCCATCACAATGATTCGATGTGGATTTCAGATATCCATTCGGAATCCGACCACGGTCGCATCAAAATTCAAATGCCATTAAAAGGCCAATATTGATAGTCGGTTATTTAACTATCAATCAACATTCACAACAATTACCAGATTTAAATAATTTCCCCCCAATTATTTCTAAAAAATCTTCGCAGGATATAATTTTATTACTTCAACCATTTGAAAACAAATTTCAAATCACTTTTCACATTTCAATCTTTTGAAAACAAATTTCAAATCATTTTCCTTACGCAAAATATATTCCCAAATATTTATTCATTTCCACTGAAAATCTACCGAGTCCAAATACTTTAAAAACAAATAAATTACTTATCCAAACATATATACTAGGAAATATTTAAATTAAAACTATTTTAAAACACTTACTTAAAATGAGATATGAAAATATTATACAATCATCTCATAAAAATTCAAGTCCAAACTAATCTTAAAATAAAATTAGTAGATAGGGTATAACTATTTTAATATCCATTTTCTAAAAAAAATATCAATTAAAACTTTAAATAATCACTTCTATAATAAATTAAAATAAATCTTTATTTTAAAGATTTTCAAAATAACCTAAGTAAATAATTTCTCCAAAATATCCTTTCCTTAAAACCACCTTTACATCTTCAATTTATATCCATAAACTATATTTAAAATGTAGTCGGCTTTCCAGGGAGAATTATCTTTCCATTTCAAAATGGTCCATTCAAATCAATTTATAAATCTTCTCGATTTATTTAAATTTACATTCCCAATCCGTAAATTCCTTTTCACACTTTTAAAAATAAAATAATATTTATTTTTGAAACAAATTTCCCTTTCTTTTATAAAATTCCACTGTGAATTTAAATTTTCAAATATCCACCAATATACGATTTTTAAATCGATTCCCACATATTCACTTTCAACACCAAATCAATTTTCAAATTGATTCCCAAATTTATTTCAAATACCAAATCAAATCTCAAATTGATTTTCCAAACATTTATTTCAAACACCAAATCGATTTCAGAATTGATTTCCCAAAATTTATTTTTAAACACCAAATCAATTTCAAATCGATTTCCCAAAGAATTATTTTCAAACACCGAATCAAATTCCCAAATTTATTTCCAAATTTGTTTTCTTTTAAAAATAAATTCCTTTATTTCTTTCAAACTGTTTAAAATCCGTATTTTAAATAAATTCTTCAACCTTTTAATAATATTACCCGAAATCCATTTATAAGCCTTTTTCCCATATTTTGGAATTTTATTCAATAGGATTCAAAAATAAAACTTTATCCTTTCAAAATTCCTTCTTTTAAATTTATCCAACTCTAAAAATTAAATTTTACTATAAATTTTCAAATTGAATTTTAAAAATTCCAATTTTATTTATTTCCGGCATCCTGCGATACCAAAAATATATTCGGCTAAACTATATCCTTCAACGATTTCAATCACAAATATAGTCACACACAAATTATAAATAATCAACAAACAATATTGAAACTAATTCAAATGTTTTGAGGAATCCAGTTGTATCCCTCCAACTTGTTTCCCTGCATCAACTAATGTTAGCACAACAATTAAATACCAATTCCACTTAGAGGTGGAATATCGCGGTATATGGGATTTATAAAATATCATCCGCTATTATGAGGCGCATAGGGTCTCATCCGCTATATAATGCGGGAAATCAATCACTTCAAATACATATATAATTCCAATTCCACTTCGAGGTGGAATATCGCGGTATATGGGTTTAATATTGTAACAACCCTGTATTTTGTAATTATTTTAATTGTATATTTTGATTATTTTAATTGGATTTCTGATTTAAAAACTTTATTTTTTTATGGATAAAATTTATTTTATCTATTAAAATGAATAATTTTGTTATTTGAAATAAAAATTTTGATTTTTATGTAAATTAGAATTTCAATCATGAATAAATGGAATATTTTCCAAAAATGTGAATTTTGGTCAATATGGTCAAACTTTGACTTTTAAATTTAAAATTTAAATATTTTAAAATTTGAATTTTATCTTTTATTATGAAAATAAATGAAATTTCAAGAATACTACTTTTCGTTTCATTGAAATCCGATTTATATAGTGAAAGTTATGATTTTTACAATATTGTGTGTGAATTGTTTTATTTAATAAAATTGTTTATTTTAGTTTTTATAAATAATATTTTTTTTATCATATCTTGTATATATATATGTTATGTGACATTTTATGCATATATTTTATTTTTAAAACATTTTTATAGTGTTGTTATAATTTTCTAATGCTTATTGTATTTTGTTTTCAATTTTCAAAGTCTAGTTTCAATTATTAAGCTATTTTCTTATTTATTTTATATTTATTTTTCATTTTATTTTTTTAGGATTATATTTTATTTTGTGAATTATATTTAGTTTATTGCAATTTAAAAGAAATTGGAAGTCAAAGAGTCAAAGCCCTTTCATATGCCATGACTTTTCACTTAGCTTTTGTCCTTTCATTTTGCAGTTGCCTTTTCATTTTTCCTTTTAGCTGCCCATTCTCCTAAGCATTGCCGTGACTTCCCTCTTCATTTCACGTTAAATATTTCTTCTCATCGCACAAAACTCATGGCTAAGAAACCTAAAGAAAAAATATGGCTTCATCTTCTTTATCTTTTCATTTTTCAATGAATTTAGGCTTCCTCTTCTTCTAGACTTGCTCGGCCATAAACACCTCCATCACCACCGACCATTACCTCCACCTTGCATGCCAGCAACCATCACCTATCCCCTCCTCCAGATCTGGCCGTGCCACTTGATGAAGCCATCACCACAAAATTTCAAAATTCCACCAAAAACCAAGCATAGCCATGCCTAGATTCCACCATACTCTTATTTATCAACTTGGCCACCCCTAGAATCACCACCAAAAGCCACTACATGACCTTTGGCTGCTGCCGTACCATCACCAAATCTGAAACAAGCATGGACGAACTACCACATGCCCATGGCCGAGCGAAGAATGTCACAAAAACTCCACTTATTTAGCCTTGACCCAATGTATGCTTTATGTTGCAACTCTACACCTTCATCTCCTTCTAGCCGTTAGTCATGATACCATACCTGACCCAAACACACATCAATGGCCAAGCGTATGTTCCTTTGGTCGAGCTTTTGGATGGTCAAAAGCAAGGTCTAATTATTTTGTCCTTCGTTGATTTTTATTTCAATTTATTTCAATGTTGTTTTGTATTGTATATTTATGTATATGTTGTCTTGTTTTGGGTTGTTTACAAGATGATATCTTGGCTCTCTCCACTCACTTGAATCATAGTTGTGTTGTATCGTGCCATATCGTGCTTTCTGGAATTCATTCGTGTATTTCGATTTGCTAACTCCAGCTTGAAAAGGTGAGTCCTTCTCACTCTGACATTTCTACTTATGAAATCATAAATTTATGTCAAGTGTTTAGTAATTAAAAAATGTTATGCAAGTAAGTGATGATTATATGATATGCTATGCCATGTTATTACCATGTTTACTTTGTTAATTATCACCTGACATCTGAAATATGACATTATATTATGACATTGACATTATTTATATTGTTTATGCATATGTTCACACTTCAAGTTCCCTGTTAGAATAGAATCGCTACGGGTTGAAACGATACATACCCGAACAGACTTTAGAATAGGAAAAATTCGTTATGGGCTGAAATGATAGGCTTGAACGATTTTTATTGTATTTTATCTGACTTGGGATTGCGGGTTTGAAATGATAGAACTTGGGTTTTCTTTTTAAATTGCAGACTGAAATGATATATATCTGTATTACTTGACCTAGGTTTGAAAACTATATACAGACCCCATGGTATATTTTTAAATGGTTAGATATGTATTTTTAAGTATGAAATTTGATTTAATTTATATATTTTATGGGTTCTAAGAAAGCTAAATATTAAGTTTGAATTTGTGAATTTAATTATGTAAATTTGAAGTGAATGTGATTTTTTGACTTTAAATTTATGTTTTAAAAATGTAATAAATAATGGAAATTTAATTTAAAGTTTTAAAATGATATTTGAAGTAAAATGTTAAGTTTTATTAAATTTATAAGTAAATAAACAATGAATTTTGACTTAATAAATGAATTGAGTTTTTAAATTTTAATAGTCAATTATAAAATTTTATTGTGATAAATAATACGTTAAATTGATTTAAAAGTGAAAGTTTAGAAGCCTAAAAATATGATTTATAAATTTAAAATAACAAAAATTGAAGTTTTATTGTTTTCGAAAACTTATAATAAAATCTGGAATTTTATTAATAGCATTTCTAAAATGTTGTTGTCTTATGACATCATTTTTAAATGTTGTTGTTTTGAATTTAACTCTGTTGAAATAACTAAATATCTATTATTGCATTTTGTAAATGCCGTTGTTCCTAAACTAAAATATTTTGAAACTATAAGCTACCGTAGCACTTTATAAATGTTGTCGTTGCTAAATTTGACAATGTTTGAATTGTTATTGATTTTAACACTATTTGAGTTATATTTTAAAGTGTTAAACGATTTAACTTTTGGAATTGGTTATTTGTGAAATTTTAGGAGTTTGAATATATATTATAATATTTAAATTGGAATTTTAAGGAATTTAAATTGAATTTGAATTTAAGTAAGGCTTACTTGGTTGTGTGTTAAATGGAATGAAATGTATTGAGATAAATGAATTTTTGAATGGAATTTTGAATGTGTTTTGCAATAACATTTGGAAAATAAATTAATGACATATTTGATTTTAAAATGATATTTAAATTTGTATATTTGAATTTGAATTCAAATAATGATTTGATAATGAGGTTTTGAAAGGAAATGATATTTGATGATTGAATCGTTTGGAAATGATTTGATTTTTTATAAAGAATATGAATTTAGAACGATATTTGATTTTGATAAATGAATATTTGAAGTTTATATTAGTATGAAAGGATATTTGGTTTACTTGTAATTTGGGTTTATTTAAATGATATTGAGTTTATTAAGTGAATATTTCAAAACTAAGTTATAATGAAATTGAATTAAGATATATATGACATCATATAATTTATATGTAAAATGTGATAAGATTTGAAATGGTTTATTGGAAAACTACATTGAATTGAAACTGATGGTTTGGATTGAATTAAAATGGAAATTTGAAAATTTGGGTATAATTGAATAAATTTGTAAAATGTAAAGCATTAAAGCAATGGTTCATGATTTCAAACTTATGATTTCGAAATGTTATGATTTTCAAAGTGTAATAATTTCAAGTATTTTGGTGTTTGAAAGATTTATGAATTTGAATGTATTATAATTTTGAAAGTGAATATATGTTTGAAACGGAAATAATATCGTATTGATTTGAATATAGTTTTGAAATAGAAATGGTTTTGGTTTCCAAGTATAAACTATTTTGAAAGAAATATAGTTTGAAAATGCAATGATTTGATTTTTGAAGTATAAATTATTTTGAAATGACCACGACATTATAATAGTGTTTGGTTGTTAAAGAGACCGGGATCGGAATTTGTCATACTCTCTGCCAACTACGAAAACCACTTTACAGCCGTGTACGCGGTGGAGATTCCAGAATGAAGTAGGATGGCAGCGACGATCCTATTGAGGTATGAACGTGGACCCGACTCCCGTGAGTTGGCATAAGGTGGCTAAAACAGGAGGGATCGACGGGCCAAGTGAGGTCATTCATCCTATCGGACGCACTTCGTCGATACTATACTCTTACTTGTGGTTGATTTGATGGCCATCATCCGATTTTGATTTTGGAGTGTGTTCCGAGGTGGGCGGTAGTGGCTGCTATGCGTTACCACCAGCCCGGAAGCGTATTTGGAATATCTACCCTGTCACTGCCTAGTTGTGCCATGTCACCTACGATATCGAGCCTTATTACTAGTTTTTTTTCTCCCGTAGCCCATGTCACCGATTTGGAGATACGCTGATATTAGATGGACTACTGGGACTATTGCGTGTTGGGGGCTATATGGGTAACCCTTCAACGCTATTTAAAAGTAAGTTTATTTTACTAGAGACATTATTATAATAGCGCAATATTACTACATAGTAAATAGTTTAACGGATCCTTAAAGGATGGGCGATCCCAAGCATCCTTTAAGTTACTGATGCATTTTGTTATTGTTTACTTGAGTTGATTTACAGTTCATAAGTATTTATGTCCTGACTCGAGTGTTTTTGTTTTGCTTTACGTTCGAGTCAGACTGATTAATTCATCGTTCAACTCACCTTCGGAGTTGGAGCTCTGCTTAAAGATCCAGCCATCTATTTTTTTTTCTGTGTCCAGTGATTCCAGTGATGTATCGTGATTTGTACCTGATGTATCTTTTTACTCTTCTGTTGTATCTGATTTAACTCTGATGTATCTTATTTTTATACAGTAGCTTCATGAACTACTATCTCTTTTAATTCCGCTGCATTATTATTTACTCTGTGTTTGTGTTCTGTGATTATTTATTTATTGTATATTCTGAGATTTGCCAAATTTTATTTACAACGCGGTATTTTGAGCAATTCAAGTCCGACCTGTACGGATAAGAATGGTTGAAAATATCGGGTCGTTACATTTGGTATCAGAGCTTTGGTAGATCTAGGCAAAACTTAGCATATATGGCAAAGGTATTTACAGAATCACTTACATTCGAGTTTGAATCTCTTCCTCTTTGACTCGATTCCTTAGAATTTTGGAGCATTCCCTACGGTTCCAAAATCCATTAGTGTCCCTCACTATTTGTCTTCTTTTGATTCTGGAATATCGCATAACTCCACTTCGAATGATCTTTATAATGAGTCGGCAGTCTCGCCAATCTCAAATTTATTTGTAAAGGTGCGAAACTCCTTTACAACAGCATCGATTCACCAAAGATTTTAATCCTCGGTTTATATGCTAGTATCTCTTATTACCCTAAAATTTATCTCTTGAGACCGAATGTTTATTTACCCCAGAAATCCACATCGATCTTATTCTTTAAGTCACGGTTGACCAGGTTAAGGTCGCCCGCGATTTATATAAGCTTATCCATCTTCTATTTTGTTATTTAATCAACTCATCTTTGTTTCCAACTTATCTTCAAATCATTCTTGAAGTGTATTTGCAAACTATATTTAAAATGTTTTATATATTGTGTTGTTTGAGTTGTTGATGTTGATTTGGGTTTCTAATCTATTCGTTTGATCAATGCTATCGATAAGATTTTCAAAACACTTGAACAGAGCAAACTGACACAATATCGTTTTTCAAATTTAATAATGAAATAAATTTTGTAACTATATTATAAATCTTTATCTAGATTTTATTTAAATTGGTTGTTAGGAAATAATATTTAATTTTATATATCATTATCTCATGTTTCATATATAAATAATTGAACTATAAAACATGGTTATAAATTTATTTGGAAATTTAAAATGAATTTAAACATGAATTTGAAAATTTATTTTTCGATGGTTTCAAACCTTGTATTTAAGTTTTAAAAGGATATATTATTTAAAGTATTTTCTCATAGAATTTGTTTCCAACGAATTTTTAAGTTTAAAATCAGTGCTCTTCTCTTTGTCACTGGAAAATAACTTCGGTGATGACTGCAGCATCATCGACATTTATTTTTGAGTTTTGAAGTGAAGAGTCCATTCTGTAGTCTAGCTACAATTTTTTTTTGAGGAATTTAATTTATTTGAGTTTCTAAAATAAGACAGGATTTATAACATATTCTGATATAAGATTTAAATTTGAATGGATATATATACATATATATATATAGTATATGTGCATTTATTTATCTCTAAATAATTTGGAATTTATCAGAAATTTAATTCCTAAATTTTATCTCGAAGGATAATTTCAAGTATAATTTCAAGATTTGGATAAATATTCAAGCTTTAAATCATTAAATTGGAAGGTTTTATTTGTATAATACACAATTTCATTCCAATATAACTTACCTAAATTATACAGAAGTTGAATATGTAATTGGATAATATCCAATATAAAAAGGATTTTATAAATAAAATTTGAGTGGTTATAATAAATGTTATACACTTAAATTTTAGTTATAAAAAGATTAGTAGAGGTAAATAAAGAAAAGGGTAATGGAATAATTGACAATATAAAAAGATGTTAATGGAACTCAAAATAAATTTAAAGTAGTTATAATAAGTCTAAACATATTTAACGTAGGTGATAAAATATATTGAAAGGAACAAATTTAATTTTAATTAGGAATAAAGAAGAATTTTTTTACTGAGTACATTTTAGTATAATAAATGATTTTTCAAATCCATGATTTTAGAGATTGTTTATTTAAGATAATTTGATGATAAGATAATGAAATTAGAGATGATTAAGATTTATTTAACTTATGTAAGTTAATTTTCAATTTAAGTTGAATTTTTCATAGTTTCAAATTCATTATCTTATTTCTAATTTCAATCACCCTTATTTTGCTACAAAATGGGAAGGCTATTGCTTATGTCAGTCTGTTTGGAAACTTTTCAATAATTTTTGTACTCATTTTTGAATCTGAGCACTGCTTGCCATCTACAGACCGTCGGTCAAATGGAAGGGTGAATTAGATTGTAGAAGAGCTTTTTCGTGCTTGTGTTCTTGATTCTGGAGGATCCTGGGAAGATCATCTCCACCTTGTTAAACTTACCTATAACAACCGTTAACAGATATAATTTTAATCTTCTTGTCATCTTGTCTTAATCCTATTTCATCCTATCTTTTTTTGTGCTTTCCCGTACCACATTCCTTTTCGAGGATGAAAAGTTTTGAGTGGGGGAGAGTTAACAACCCTTTATTTGGTAATTATTTTAATTGTATATTTTGATAATTTTAATTGGATTTCTGATTTTAAAAACTTTATTTTTTTGGATAAAATTTATTTTATCTATTAAAATGTATAATTTTGTTATTTTAAATATAAATTTTGATTTTGATGTAAATTAGAATTTCAAACATGAACAAATGGAATATTTTCCAAAAACGTGAATTTTGGTCAATGTGGTCAAACTTTAACTTTTAAATTTAAAATTTAAATGTTTGAAAACTTGAATTTATCTTTTATTATGAAATTAAATTAATTTTCATGAATACTATTTTCGTTTCATTGAAATCCGATTTATATTGTGAAAGTTGTGCTTTTTACAATATTATGTGTAACTTGTTTTATTTAATAAAATTGTTTATTTTAATTTTTATAAATAATATTTTTGTTTATCATATATTATGTATATATGTGTTATATGACATGTTATGCATATATTTTATTTTTAAAACATTTTTATAGTGTTGTTATAATTTTCTAATGCTTATTGCATTTTTTTCAATTTTTAAAGTCTAGTTTCAATTATTAAGCTATTTTCTTATTTATTTTATATTTTCTTTAAATTATTTATTTATTTTCTTTTTCATTTTATTTTGTTTAGCATATTATTTTATTTTTTGAATAATATTTAGTTTATTTCAATTTAAAAGTTATTGGAAATCAAAAAGTCAAAGCCCTTTCATATGCCATGACTTTTCACTTACCTTTTGTCCTTTCATTTTGCAATTGCCTTTTCATTTTTCCTTATAGCCGCCCGGCTAAGAAAAAATAAGAAAAAAATTTGGCTTCATCTTCTTTATCTTTTCATTTTTCATTGAATTTGTCCTTCCTTCTCTTCTAGACTTGCTCGGCCATAAACCCCTCCATCACCATCGACCATTACCTCCACCTTGTACGCCAGCAACCATCACCTATCCCCTCCTCCAGATCTGACCATGCCAATTATGAAGCCATCACCACAAAATTTCAAAGTTCCACCAAAACCCAAGCATAGCCAAGCCTAGATTCCACCATACTCTTCATTTATCACCTTGGCCACCCCTAGAACCACCAACACCAGACCTTTGGCCGCTGCTGCACCATCACCAGATATGAAACAAGCATGGCCGAGCTACCAGATGCCCATGGACGGGCAAAGAATGTCACAAAAACTCCACTTATTTAGCCTTGACCCTATGTATGCTTTATGTTGCTACTCTACACCTTCATCTCCTTCTAGCCGTGAGTCATGATACCATACCTGACCCAAACACACATCAGTGGCGGAGCATATGTTCCTTTGGTCGAGCTTTTGGATGGTCAAAAGCAAGGTCTAACTATTTTGTCCTTCGTTGCTTTTTATTTCAATTCATTTCAATGTTGTTTTGTATTGTATATTTATGTATATATTGTCTTGTTTTGGGTTGTTTACAAGATGATATCTTGGCTCTCTCCACTAACTTAAATCATAGTTGTGATGTATCGTGCCATATCGTGCTTTCTGGAAGTCATTCGTGTAGTTCGATTTTGTGACGACCCGGAAATTTTTTAACATTTGAAATGAAATATTTAATTTATTTTAAATATTGGAAGTTGTTTTTAAACTGGAATTTCAAAATTAACTGTGAATTCGGCAATTTAATCATTGAATTTAATTTATTAAAGTTGGATAAAAATTTGAATCTTCAGTTTTAAGCTGATTAAAAATATTTCCAAGGCTTAGAAAATTTATATTGATAATACTGAAGATAATGGAAGCTTCAAAATTTGATTTGGGAATATTTTGTTCAGTTTTGAAATTATATCGTTTTAATCGATATTTAAAAATAGTCTTCTAAGGCACAGTCCCGGAATTCGACGAAACCAGTTCCATTGGATCCGTAATAGTTTGTGATGACCCGAAATTTTAAGAAATATCAATTTAATAGTCTGAATTAAAAATTAAATTGATTTGATAATCTTTGTAATAAGATTGGAATTAATTCAATAATTCGATTGATTAAATATTTAGTTGATAAATTTTATCTTTTAAAATCAAATAAATTGTTTTCTATTTATAATATATATATAATTGTATATATTGTAAATAGATAAGCTTTGGTTTGAAATTTAGTAAATAAAGCAATTTTCTAATTCTAATTTATATTTGGTAAATTGCAAATTTGATTTAAGTTTAAGTTTTCAAAGTAATTTAATAAATAACTAGATGGTTTTTAAATACTTAATGTAAATCTTATTTGTTTAAAATTTTATTTAATTAGCTTAAATATGAATTTAAATTAGATTAACTTAAAAATTTTGTTTTATTTTCTTTGAAAAATATTTCTTTAAATTATATATAGGAGTTAAAATATAATTTTCATATGATATTAATTTATTGATTAATAGAAGTGATTTATAATCTCGTTTATAAATCATTTAAAATTTGTTAAATTTTTTTTTCAAATAATAATTATAATACCTAGTTTTTATGAATATAAATAAATTTTATAAGAAATAGGATTTGTTATTTTCAAAATTTAATGGTAATTATATATGCATATATATGCAACTTGATTTTTAAATTGGATTTTATAATTTAATTTAAATTTGAATTTAATGTTGTGAAATTTAAAAATAATAAATACTTAAAAATATTAGGATAAGCTTTTATTTATAATTTGTTAGTTTTATTTTTTTAATCAAAAAAAGGGGGAAATTTATATATATATATATATATATATATATATATATATATATATAAAGGAATAAGTTAAGATAAAAGTTTTTATAAACAATTTAAATTAAAATAAAATACTTAAATCACATGTGTAAATCTTTTAACACACCTAAATGACATGTGTTGAACCATAATGTAAATATTGTGACAAATGTTAGATTTAAGAACAAGTGTCCTATTTGATTTTCTTTTTCTTTTATTTTAATTAAATAAAAAAAAAATACTTATATAATCACATTACTTCTCATCTTTATTTTTTTCTATTCTTCTTCAAAACTTGAGAAAATCTTCAGCCAACATTTAAAACCAAGATCTAAAAATATGAAATCAATATTCAAACTAAAATTTAAATTTCTTTGATCATCTTCTTCAAAAACAGAAAATTCTGTTCAAAACAAAAATCTACAATTTCCCTCGAAAATCAACCTGAAACCAATATTTCCCTCTAACCAAATCAAACCAAAACCATCTGAAATCATCCTCAAACCTGAGGTGCAAATCATAGTATTAACCTGAAAAATCAAATTGCAATTCTAAAGCCTGCAGATCTCCTCCATTTCTGTTTTAAAACAACAAAGCCTGCAATTTTTTTTTCTGGAAACATGCATGTAATTGTGAAATCAAGGAGCAAGCATTTCAACAAATCAAGACTTAAAGTTTTTAAAAGCAGATATGCAACTGCAATTTAAATTCAAATGCAAACTACAGCAACACAAGTTCAAAGCACAATCCAGATTCAAGCTTTTCAAAAAAAACTACTTTGCTCTGTTCATCATCCTAATCAGTGAGTAACCTCACTCTTTTATAAACTAGCGCGTAACCCGTGCTATGCACATGGATAGATGCGGAAGGTTGAAGTTTTTGTTCATGTTTAACGTATATTCTTCTTACATCAATGGGAGTTTCATTATTTTTCTGAAGTTATATTTGCTCAAAGTACTCTAGTATTTTTCAGTTCGTGGGATCAAAACATGTTTGTAAATTTGTACCGGTAAACGTGTCAAAATTTATTTTGGAAGCAATTTAGTTTTAAGACCAACTACATACTTGGAAATATTAGGAAAATGATTATTTTAAAAAAAATGCGACGATTACGATTGTGTAATATTTAATTCAAATGGTTGATCATGAATGCAAAGAATTTTTGCAAAAGCATAAAGGTGGAAATAATTAGATCTTAGCGTGAAATGAGTAAACAGTTGACATATATGCACAAAATGAATTAGACGTTGGAAGTTTTCATAAAATTGCTTAAATTGATTGCCGCAACGAATAAGGAGCCCAGGGAGGTAGCAACCACTCTAGGTGGGGGTGCGGGGGCAACGCCCCCGTTGATGGTGGTCGACCACCAAAAGACGCCTTTCCCATACATATACTGACATCCTTCATTTTCAAAAAAAGGAAAAAAAAACTTTTTCGTTTTCAACATCAATAACTCTATTAGCATCATCTGATCAAATTCGAGTGTTCTTCTGATTTGTGTAAAAATAGTCATAACTTGCACAAAACACACCCCCGTATTCGGAATGAACGTTTTTTGAAAGCCTATGCGATATGAGAATTATGAAAAAATTCTTGAAAGAAAGCGATTCAATGGTATCGTGGAGTGATATATCTATATAATACTACAACATTAGACTGCAGATTGAATCATTCAACGAAAGAAAAGTTATTGGTTACTAAATATTTGCAACGCAGGAAATATTTCTTCCTAAAAAGTAACCTAATTGAGTACGGCAATCATCTTAGTTCTTTGTGGTACAAAGACAAATACATTACTGGATGCAAATTTAAGAAAATGTTCAAAATTATAAAATATGATATTAGGAAAATGTTGATAAAGCTTGTTAATGAGAATCCCGTTTTCACATATAGGACACCTTTAGTAGAACTATAAAGTAATAGGTTCAGTTGTACATTAAAAAATGTATTAGCCCATGTAGATCATTGTATAAATGTACGCTGAACAAAGTAAAAATAAAATAAGATAGGAAAGTTTACTGCTTTTTTTTAATAGCAGTTACAACCAAACTGAAATAAATTTACGAACCAATAATAAAACACACAAATATGGTAGATAGTACAAAGAGGGGAACTATACTAAATTATAAACTGTAACAAAATCACAGAGCAAATAAGGTCAAGGTTGGAAAGTTGGTCGAAATAAGCAGCATAACACCATAGTAATTTGTCTTCGTATTGTCTTTGTCATTTTTTCCGCAGGTCATATTTGAATGACCGTTTTATGCTTCTTTACAATGCATGCCTCAATTTTGCTTCTACAGGTAAACAAGTTCCGGTTTTATCACCAAAATTCACAGTAGCTTGTACAGGGAAAACCAAGTGACAATCTGAACTTATTTCCTGTCGAACCCTCCAGGACCTCACTTCGACATTCTAGGCTTGAATAAACTTCAACGTGGATAGTCAAAAAATTCATTATATTCAAAGACTTAAGATTTAGTGATCATCGGTGAAAAATAAATATATGTATAGAATTTAATCAACTACATCAATAGAAGAATATTTGGTAATATTATTTTAATCAACTACATCAATAAAATGTAATCTATTTATTGTTTCAAAATTGCACTTAAATTCATGTTAAGACAGTTATTTGATCCAAAATTCATCACAAATTGAGGACTTGCATGATCAAGTAAATAAAAAAAATATGAACCCAATTTACGTAAAATATTATCAACGCAAACGAAATCCTTAGAGCTTGGCTTTTGTATTCCAATGCAAAATTATTTAGTGTAAAGAAATGGTGATATGAAAATAAAATAATAGCTTTTAGCAGTATAAAGGATGAACATTACCCCAAGTAGCTCTAAGAAGCATGTGTAGGAAATGTTGGAAGCTGATTAGGAGTTGTGTTTTTAAACCAATATCAAAGACCTGTATTGTTGTTTTCTCTAATTCACTAACTTAATACTTCAAAAAAATCAAATTATAAGATAACTGTGAAGGATAGTATAGCTAAACCGTACACGAATGACCTAACAAACGGATAATTATGATATATAAAGATTTGAACAAAGAAAAAAGTACAATTCAAAAATTAAAATTTTAAATTGGCATGAAGTGAAAATAGATGATGCATAGCAAACTGTGGCATTGGTTAATGCTTTAAAAATAATTTTCTTAATACTGATTCACAGTTGAATATAATACTGTAGAAATGTAATAAAGAAATTCATATTTGTTAAATAAACTCCCACCATGATTAGTATGGATAATATGTGAAAAAACTCCAAGATTCAATAAAATTTAAAAATACCTAACCATCCTTATGTATCAGTACCAACGGTATCCTTAAAAAAAACCAACCCTGAATCATTCCCTCTCTGTTTAATCCACTTGCAACATTGGTAGCTCCGTATGTAGCATTGAATGTACATAGCCTCACTTTGGAAAAAAAAACATGGATTTATTTAATCAACATACGAATCGGTTTTCAGCTTCAGGATAATATACAAATTTACGCTAGTTATTTAACTCCCTGCAAATTTTCCATGGAAATGATTACTAATTTTTTTTCATAGTGTCCACAAACAAAGCATATATTGTAATAAAGTTCATACTTTCAGCTTCCTTTTTTCATTCTCATCATGTTAAACTTAGATCTAATACTACATCATCGTCATCGTTTTTCTTTAAGGATACTTATTGATACTTAAAAAAAAGTTATGATGATCTAAAACTATAATGAAGATAAAAGATTAGAAATTAAATTAGCACTACTGCAAGTATAATATTTTAGATTCATAGGAAATAAGAGCATATAGTCCAGGAAAAACAATTAGGAGCACCTAAATCATAAATTCGGTGTCTTTGAAATTCATTGCCACATTTCGTTGCTAATTTTGCTGCAAGTAGAGATATCTTTTCTCCATAGTAGATTAAATTGCTCGATAACATGCTATTTTAAGGAATTCATCGCCTTTTTGTCTTCAAAATGGTAGATTTATCCCTCAACATGACTGAATATTAACAGAGAATTTCTTGTTTACATGATTCAAATCTATCATGACAACCAAGTCAAAATACTTGATGTTAAAAAGACAATTGTTCGTACACATCCAAGTATGATAATTGTTCAATGGATAACACGATGTAATAATTAATCTTGGCTTAACTCTATTAAATGAAAATATTAGATATACAAAGATTCCTTGTTAACTTATCATACCACACTGATTATGTTATGCATTTATAATGCTAGCGATGGTCTACTGACTCACAAAATCAGGCACAAATTGGCTTAAATATTAAACTCCTCCTCTAAAAAAAAACAACCTTTGAAAATGGAAATTCACACATTAATTTAGTTAAAGGGGAAAAAATTAAACTACTATGATAATAGACTTGTGAATATATGGACCGTTGCACTTTTCATCAACCAGCTTAAAGAATTGATAAAATCCCAATCAAGTTGTTGGCTTCTCATTTGAGTACTGTTATTATTTAGCTGTGACAATTTAACTTGTTACATTCGACTTCCTAGTACGAATATAGATAGGAAATACATGAATAGTTCATAGTTTGTCCATAGTTAGTTGCATCCAAATAAAGTTTAAATGCATTTAAACATCAACCTCATGACCATCAATTAACCAGTTTAAACAATAGCAAGATATACATGGAACTTTCTGTGATTTTAGTAGTATAGAGTAATAATACATAAAAATATCATTCTACCTTCAGTATTTGAAATGAATCAAATCTAAAAACTATGGAGTAAAACATAAACAGACAGTCCACTAAAAGTCAAAGCAATTAATGTGAGATTCATAATAACGTAGTAAGAAATCACAAAAATAAGTAAATCAGACGAAGTGAAGAAAACTCACAAAAATTTCTACCTTGTAAAGGAAGAGACGTGATTTCCATGATTAGTTGAGAAGGCTTGATTACCGGTAATGGAGAAGAAGAAGGTACCTCCATTGAAATGATTGCAACTGCCGCCTCCATCAGTGTGATTGTAGTTTTGCCTCCATAATTTATGTGTAATTGAGGTCGATTATGGCTACGTTAATTTGATTTTCGCCATAGAAATGGATTTCGTCCATCAGTAACCCATAGATCCGTGGATTACAAATGATAGGGGAAATATGAATGGTTACTCAAAGATGAACATAAAATATATCAAGTATGTAATACACGTGCAGTTGTCTTGAGTATTAAAATATTGTAAACTGAAAAGGATGTGTGCAAAAGAGGACACTTGTAAAAAAAATTAAAGCGCTGGTTTCTACTTTCCTATTTAAGTAATAGATTAAGTATGAATTCTAGTTGTTTACTTTATCCTGAAAATATTCATGTTTGTACGCTATTTACAAGTTTATTAACGGTATATATATGATTGTATGAAGTTGTGCATGCTGCCGTAACTTATTTTTCTGTTCTTAAGTTTCCAGGTTCATTTATTTCATTTGAACTAATCTATGTAAGGATTAAGATTTAAACAAAATGTGGCTGTGAGAATAAGTTGTAGTTTGAAACTTTATTTAATATTAACAAAAGAATAAAAAAATCCATATTTGACTCTGGGAAACAAAATATAACAGAGCAAACATTTAGTAAGTGAAAATTTAAATATCCAGATTCATTGATCTAGAAGTATAAGTTGATTACTTATACTAAAACTTGATTTTTAAAACCATAATTATAATTTTTAGTTTAAAAATGATGGAGCATTACTGGTTTAACCAGAAATCAAGTTTTGGGTTGTAACTATTGATCTAGATGGTCGGGGTGGCCAGCATCGTTTCTGGTGATGGAATGGTGATAGTAGAATCAAGGAAAAATATTGGAAGGAGGATTAAAGCATTGAGGCAGTGATGATTAAGGATTGAAAATTTTAACCCTAGTTTTCTGTTGCTCGAAAAAATATTGTTCGACGCGACATCTATAGGTGGCCGAGCTTTCCCAGATTTGAGAGAATGATAGATGGAGTATGGATGAAGTCGTGGCCGGAGGTAAAGCTTCTCTGGCGGTCGGAGTCTGGTGATTGAGGCGATTTACAGTTTCGACTTTGTTCCAGTTTTGAGCTCGAAAGCTCGTTTTTTATTTTGAGCTTCTGGAATTGATTTGATGGTCAGAATTAGGTTGGGTAATGACCGCCGACTTGCGCGTGTGGTCGCGAGTGGTCGGAGTTGACGGCAGTGGTGGTGCAGGTGCACAGAGGGCTTTGTGTATCAGCTGTTGTTTTGGGGGAATGGGTACTCGTGTTTTGTTCGGGTTATTTCGTGTATTGCTCGAAGTAGTGGGCTTGTTGACTCGAAGAAGAATTTTGCTCTGGCTGGGGTTAAATTATGGTAACAGGTTTTAGTTCAGGAACCTGTAGTTTTGTTTAAAATTTTAAAATAAAACTTAAAAACCTGAATTTGAATGAAAGTAAAGTTTTTAAATAAGGTTTAAATCTAGTTTTCACTCTTAGTTTAAGTTAAATCTAAGTCTAAAATAAATTCAATTTTAATTTGAATATTGGTTTTGGGAATAAAGAGTTTTGAAATTCAAATTGTCTTTGTAACATAAAAGTGTTTAAGAAGTTTAAAGTGTAATCAAAGAATTTGAATTTAAATGGAGTTTGAAATGTAAAAGAGGATTTAAACAAAGTTAAATCAGAATTTTAAAATTGAATTCAAATTTGATTTGAATCTTAAGTTTTGGAAATAAAGTAAAGTTTATAAATTTAAATATTGTAGATAAGTTTAAAATTAAAGTATACTTTAATGATTTGAAATTAAAAAGGAATTTAGTTTAAAATCTTTAAATTTCTTTTATATAAGTATTCTTTAACATGTGAATTTCAAAGTTTTAATTTGGTTAAAGATAAATTAGTTTTCATTTTAAAACTTGAATTTAAAATGAAATTTGAAATTGAATTTGAAATAAATATTTTCAAATGTATTTATAAATGATAATTTAACCATTGATATGAAAGGTTTTATCTTAAAACAAATTTAGAATTTAATGATTTATAATTTCATTTAATTATTATGGTAATTAAATGAATAATTTATTTAATAGATAATTAATTAAGGTAATTAAGGGTTTAAATTGTTAATTTAAAGTTTAAGTTAATCAATTAATTAAGGATAATTAATCCATAATTAAGGATCATTAATTAGATTTAATTAATGATTTGTAATTAATTAATAAAGTAATTATGAATTAATTAAGTTATAGTAAACACTTAATTAACTAAATAATTAAATGTTAATTAATTGGATATTAAAGATTCATTAATTTGAAAATTAATAATGATTAATGAAAGTTAATTACTTAAAAAAAGTAATTAAGGAATGATTAATTGTTAATGATGGTCATTAACTTAAGATTATTTAACAATTAATTAATATGATTAATTTTCAATAATTAATTAGATTAATTAATTAATGATAATCATTTGTGAATTATTTAAGTATAATTACTAAATGAAAGTAATTAAGAAATTAATTACTTAATGTAATTAATGGAGTTTATTGTGATTAGTTTAAATTAATTAATTAATTAAGTTTAATTAATTTTACTCACTTGTTGGTTGATAATAATTACTTAATGTAATTAATGGAATGTAATTACTCAATGAAGTAATTAATGATAATTACTGGATGTAATTAGTGGAAAATGGTTTAATTATGGAAGTAATCTGGATTAAAATACTTTGTATAATTAATCAAGGGATTGATTATAGATAATTAATTAAGGAGTGATTAATTTGATGAAGTAATTAAGGTAGTTAATTACTGAATGTGATTAATCCAAGGTGATTAATAATATGATAATAGAGATTAATTACTTAATGTAATTAATTTTAAATAAATAATTAATTTAAATTTAATTAAGGATCATTAATTAATTTAATTAATGATGTAATTAAGATTGATTAATTTAGATTAATTAATCAATGATAAATGATTAAGGGTAATTAATTAATTGTAATTAATTAAGGTTTAATGAAATCAATTATAGTTAATTAATTAATGAAGTAATTAAAGGTTAATTACTGTATTTGGTTTAGAGTAGTTAACTTGTGCAATTAATTAAAGGATAATTACTAGAATGTAACTAAAGAATAATTAATCAACGGTGATTAATTAAGTTGATTTACTTGAGTATAATTAATTAATTAAAATTTAATTTATTAATGGTGATGTAAGCAAGATTTATATTGAGGTAAGTAATTAATCTAATTCAGTTTAAATTAATTAAAGACGATGCAATTAATTTAATTTATTTTAAATTAATTATAGATGGTGTGATTATAGATCATTGCTTATGAATGGATGATATTGGTTGCCTTGAATGGTTTGAAATCTCAACTATGAGACTAGTAATGATATGTGATATGGATGCATTGGTGCATTATGATAATGATATAGATTATCTTTGATGATGATAATATGGATTATCTGTTGTGATGATAATATTGATTATCTATTGTGATATGTGAATTATCTATCTGTGTGTATATAGATAATTGTATTGAATTGTTTTAAACTCTAAAACAACTTGGACCTAAAAGACACGCCTTGGATTTCTTTGAGACCGAGATCGGGTTTCCCAATTTGGATATCCGAAAACCACATCGATCCAAATTAACGATAGGTCGTGAATCTCAAGTGAAGAGTGAAGACTCGAGGTGTAAGAACTATTCGTCGGTATAACTCTGAGGGTGATTCCGAGATGAGTTTGACGGAGATAGTACTTTCAGATTCGAGATGAAGATCCAGAGTTCAAGGGTTATCGTCCTTAACTCTGAGGGTGATTCCAAAATGAGTGTAACGAGATAATGCCTTCGGTTTCGTTCGAACCCGGAACGAACTTGTATGGATTGAATGCTTTCAGAACATCGTCAGGTGGACGATGAGCATTCTAAGATAAATGTATCCTATAAAGTTAATCGTAGCCTCAAGCCTCATCAACCGGGAATGGCTAAAACAGGGGAGGTACAACAATGCTAAGTGGTCATGCCCAAGTAGGACGAGATTTTCCCATGTCTAGAGGTCCCTTTTTATTCGGCTTAGTGGGCGGTTGGATATGCGCACCAACTGCGGTGTTGTCTTGTTCGGAATTGTTCAGTAAGGAATGGTTCCGGCCTTGTGTTGCAGGGGATTGGGAGTGATCCTCGGTACGGTGATCTAGGCCACGTATTATGACGGGCGGCACCTCGGTAGCCTTGCCATTGTATGGAATCCAAAATCCAATAAGTGCCAACGTTTTTAATTGTATTACCCACTTTTGTGGCTAGTAGCTGGAATTTAATAAATGTAACAATTTCGGCTATTTCATATTTACTTGAAAACCCTAGACCTACTATAATATCACTGGATTTCCTATCAAATGTTTTGGTTAGCGTAAGGTAAAAACTTTTCCACGTTTATGTGTGGAAAGTCTTACGTGATATCTTTTCTTTCAAAGGTTTTTCAAAGTTAAGCAACCTTAACCTGTTACTCACACCAGACCCATGTCTGACCCAGAGTTTATTTCTATTTTTCTTAAACTCTTGGGTACTGAAATTTTTAAAAGTAGCTAAGGGATTTTGGTTAGCTTCGACGAATTGTGGAGGAGCAATGGAGCAGGAGGCTCTGCATTGTAGATACGTTTAGTTTTCCGTTGTGTTTGGTATCTCTGTGTTGTCTCTGAGTTGTATTGAGTTGTAATATCTAGACAGGTGTTTATAACTGTCTAGTATGTGATGTATTATCTGTGTAACTCTGATACTTGTTGTATACTATGTAATATTTTATGTTATTAATATAATTTATTCATTCCGCTGTTTAGATTCTGATGTGTTGTTTCTTCTTCCTTCTCTTCCTTTCTCTTTTCTATCCCTTTCTTTCTTAATTCATGATGCGTCTTTCTGGTTAGTGGAAGACGGGTCATGACGGTCGTATCAGAGCATTAGGTTGAGTGAATACCTAGGCTCTGGAGTGGTGTCTATCTTGAGAGAGCATATTTGTAATTATATATATATATATATATATATATACCTATCTTTTGGGTTACCCGTATAGGTTTTCCAATATACGTTATAAAGGTAGATGAGGTAGTGGTGTTTGTAACACGACTACTACCAATGGTTGAAGTTTGTATGTTGAGATTGGAAGTATGTCTGTCGAGACTGTAGACCGAATACTGTCTCGAGTAAGATTTGCAGTGATGTACAGATTTCATCGATCTCTGAAGGAAACTTGTTAAGGTTCGGAGTCTATCTTTGATGTTGGATGAGTTGAATATTGGATCTGTCGGTTGGGCAGAAGCAAGTGATGGCATTTTGAAACCTCAGGAAGTGTAGCTGCGTGATGAGATGCAGTGACCATGGATTGTTTCCGAAGATGTTTTCTTTGGAACAAGTTTCGGGAAGTGTGTCTGCTTCGATGTTGTGGTTGGATTCAGCAGGATGTTGTGGTTAGCTTTGAAGTCCGAGTTTCTCGAAGAGCTTTGGATTAGGAAGTTTTTGGCATTGGTGTCACTAATGCAGCTCGGAGTGTTCTGTGTCCCGACAGGGAGGTCTTAGCGGAGTATTTTTTCTGAAGGTAGAGTTCAGAAGCAGCAGAGTGGATCCGTTTCTTCAATCGATTGGCTAGGCCAGTGTAAGCTGTTCTGTTGGGTAAAGAGAGGACAGTTTTCTTTGGAAAATGGTCTGGGTTGATCACAAAAGTGACTTGCGGTAGTTGAATGTTCTCTTGGATTGTTGGATATTTTCTAGAATGTCTTTAGGGAAGTCAGAGGTTTATCCGCATCTGGAGATTGAGTTTTCTTATCGACTAGTATTCCAGGAGTGAAATTGTTGGTTCAGCTTAGTAGAAGATGGTTCCTAGAGATAGAGTTTGATGAAGCAGCTCATATTTTTAGAGGAACTTTTTGGTTTTCTTTATGGATCCGTCAAACTATATTTCTGGGAAGTGATGTACAGTTTGTGCTCGTATTCTTCATCAGCATTTTATTATCTACTTCGGATTAGAGTTGTGCAGCGGAAGCAGTTTGGGAGTGTTTCTATTGTCTTTTCCAGATATGGAGAAGTAACTTCAGTCTTCTGCTGTTTATGGAGTAGAGTTGTGTTCTTGATTTTGGATTGATCTTGAGGAGATTATTGGGTTGGGTTGTTTTTGGTTCTGTTTGTTTCTAGAGGCATCAACAAGGGTTGAGCTGATCGGGAAGGATGTTAGTAGCTTAGGTTCGTCTGATGAATTTTGTGGATAAGAGACGAAGGAAATTTGGATTCTGGAGTTGGAAATTTATTTTGGATCTTTCTTTGTTCTTGTGAGGATAAGTATTTGGTTTTCAGGATGGAATTGCCAGTTTGGATAACTGGGATTCGATATGTTTCACGTATCTCTAAGGGAGTACGTGTATGGTCTATCTCTGGTTTTGAAACCAGTAGTTCTAGAGGATTTGATTGTTGAATCAGACTCGTCTGTAGTCTGGTATGTTGTCTAGTTCTGTAGATCTAGATTAGTAGGAGTTCTATAGCTTAGTAGTATTGATTGTTTAAATTCTGTAGAGCGAGTATCCCGGTATATATATACTTGGGAAACTCGAGGAAACTCTATCCAGAATTTTGTCTGGATAGTTAGATTTGTTTTAATTGTATGAATTGATTGCTATGGTTGTTAGCATATCATTGATATATGCTTGTGTTTTAAAATTAAATCTTTAAAAAGATTATTAAATTACCTTTGTTTTAAATTTCGAGGACGAAATTCTTTTAAGGGAGGGGAATGCGATGACCTGGAATTTTAAGCAATATCAATTTAATAATCTGAATTAAAAATTTAATTGATTTGATAAACTTTGTAATATGATTGGAATTAATTTAATAATCCAATTGAATAAATATTTGTTGATAAATTTTATCTTTTAAAAGCAAATAAATTGTTTTCTATTTATAATATATATATATATATATATATATATATATATATATATAATTGTATATATTGTAAATAGATAAGATTTGGTTTGAAATTTGGTAAATAAAGCAATTTTCTAATTCTAATTTATATTTGGTAAATTGGAAACTTGATTTAGATTTAACTTTTCAAAGTAATTTAATAAATAACTAGATGGTTTGTAAATACTTAATGTGTAACAACCCTGTATTTTGTAATTATTTTATTGTATATTTTAATTATTTTTAATGTAAGATTTTGATTTAAAAACTTATTTTACTTATTTGAAAAGATTAAATTTATTATTTAAATATAATCTTGATTTTTATATGAGTTATAATTCCAAACTTGTGTAAGTTGAATATTTGCCTAAAATGCTGATTTTGGTCAAAATAGTCAAACTGTGGCTTTCAACTTAAAATTTTAAAAGTTTAAATTTTTTTTTCTTTTATTATGAAAGTACATAAAATTCTAAGAACACCTTTTCGTTTCATTGAAATCGGATGTAAATTGTGAAAGTTATACCCTTTACAATATTGTGTGTATATAGGGTTATTTAACAATGACTATTTTAAATTGTATAAGTTACTTCTTCTTTGTTATATTTTACTTTAATATGTGATAATATGTTATATTATGTATATTTTGACTTTTAAGTATTTTTAAAATGATAATATAATTTTTCTAAAGTTCATTTGAATTTATTTCTAATTTTAAAGCCTAATCTACAATTTTAAGCCATTTTCTTAATTTAATTATATATAATTAAAATTTATTTATTTATTTTATGCACTCACTTTTATTTGCCGTGTTTTACTTTATTTTATTCATTTTACATGTATTTAAATTAAAGTAAATTTTTCCAAAGTATATTGAAGTTATTTTTAATTCTTAAGTCAAGTTTTCATTTTCTTTGTTATTTTTCTTGTTTTAATCATATCTAATTAATATTTAATTATTAATATTTTGTTTATCTGTTATACTTTCGAATTTTAACTGAGGTTTTAATTATTTTCAGTTATTTAGATGTGTATAAATATATATGAGAAATTTGAAAGGGTTAAAGGCTAAGAAACGTAAAAACGTTTCACTGTTTCATTTGTATTTTGTTTTGTCATCAATACATCTGTTTTTTGGCATTTCCCTATACCATCTCCAGCCGACTTCCCTTGCTCATTTGTCACGAAATTTTTCTCTTTCTCAACCCTAAAAATCATGGCCTCCATCTTGAGAAAAAAATTTGGTAACGGCTACATCTTTTTCTACCTTTTTCTTCTCATTTTCTATGTATTTTGCCTAGTTTTCTATGCTTTCTGGATTGGCCTCTACCACCCACCAACACCACCATACTATCCACCATACCCTACCACTCTTCCTTGGCATCATCTCCAGCCATCATTTCAGATCCATCCATGGCCACACCTCCCTTGATGACAAAACTCCACAAAATTGCAAATAATGTCCAAAACAATGCCCTAGCCACCACTATTACTTCACCACCTTCATACTTCACCATGGCCACCACCTCTAGCCACAAACACCACCTTGCTACCACCACTACACTTCATCTTAGGCTCTGTCTAGATCTGAAATTGACATGGCCAAGACTCCATGAACCAAAACTCCACAAAAACAACGCATAAAGCCTTGAAACATTCATGATAGCCACCTTATCACTTCATATCTTCATCCACCACCTTGGCCACCATCATAGGCCGCCGCCACCACCTTTTCCAGACCTCCCCACACCCCTCCATCTACTGTCCAAACCTGTACAAGTATGGCCAAGCCCCACTTGACCCAAGGCCGAGCCTTGTTGTGCTCAAAAACTTCATATATGTTGCCTTGACCAATTGTATGCTTCATGTTATAACCCTACCACTCCATACTCCTTCTAGCCGTGAGTGATGGTGCCAAACCCGAGCTATATCATCATCATGGCTGAACCCAAGAACTTCCTAGGTCAAGCATTTGAATGGTTAAAGCAAGGTCAAGTAATCTATTCCTTTGTTGCTTCGTATTTTCATTGTTTCAACATTGTTTTGCGTTGAATATTTATGTGTATATTGTCTTGTTTTTGTTATTGTTTACAAGACAAATATCAAGCCTCTCCATTCATTCAAATCAAAATTCATGCTATATCATGCTTGTCGTGCTTTTGGAATCGCATTTGTGTTTGTTGTTTTGGTCTTCAGCCTGAAAAAGTGAGTCTTTCTCACTCTGACATTTATACTTATGAAAAGTGAATTGATGACAAGTGTTTAGTAATAAAAAATGTTTATGCAAGTTGATGATGATCATATGATATGCTATGCCATGTTATTACCATATTATTACCATGTTAAAACTGTTAATTTTCACCTGACATCTGATATATGATTGTATATTGTGATATTGACCTTGTTTATATTATTTCTGCATATGATCACACTACAAGTTCCCTGTTAGAAAAAAAAGGTTATGGGCTGAAATGATAGGCCTGAACGGTTTTAAAATTTTCATTTTGACTTGGGATTGCGGGTTTAGAATGATAAAACCCGGATTTTTCTTTGTAAATTACGGGATGAAATGATATATTACCCGTATCACTTTACCTAGCGTAGAAAATTTTATACAGGCCCGTAGTTAAAATATGCTTTTCTAAAAATTTTAAAATATTTTAGAAATTTAATTATTATAATATTTTGATTTGAAAATTAATAAAAATAAAATTTTTGTAAAATATTATTTATTTTCTGAATAATTGTAAGTGAAATGAATTAATGAAAAAGTTAGAAATTTTGAACGTAAGTTATTTTGGAAATTTTGATTTAATTTTAATTGGAAATTTAATTTAGTATGAATTTATGATAAATTTATGATAATTTGAATTTAAATGAATTTAAAATGATTTTTATCATATTTATGATTTTTTAATAAATTTGAAATGTGAAATGAAAAAATATTTTAAGTTGAAACTTTGAAATATAACTAGAATTGGAAATTTATGAAATTGACGTAAAGTGAACTTTTAGTTAAGCAAATAAAAATAAAACTAAGTTATATTTGAGAATTTGAACTTAAGTGTTAAGTTGAAATTTAATGTAATGGATTTTAAAATTGAACATTGCATTTTAATAAGTGGATTATTATTAAATCTTGATTTTTGAATGGAAATTTAACCCTGTAAAATCATGAACTTGAGGAAAATTAAATGATGTTATGAATGTGAAAATGTATGACTTTATAAGTTAAAAATGTTTTAATAAAAATATAACTGGTTGAGAAATTTTATCGAATATATGAAGTTAATTGACTGCATTTTTGAAATGATAATAATTACAATGTAAATGATATTACAGCAATTATAAATACTGTAGTTGATGATAATGAACTAAAAAAAAGCTATTGAAAAAACTATTATAGAAATTGTTGTAAGTACTATGATTTTTGAATTTAACTAAGTTTATTTGAAATTTAAGAAAACTCTATTACAACATTTTTAAACGTTGTCTTTTGTTAAATTGAACTGTTTGAATGTAACTTTCCGTAGAGTTTTCTAAATGATACGAAAAGTGAATTTCACTGTTTTGATAAATTTAAGTGAATAAATGAACTTTGAAAGTTGAAATTTTTGGAAATTTAATAATTTAATTATTAAGCATAATAACTTCATTGAAATGATAAAAAAGAATTTTTGGAATATAAACTGTTTTGAAATATGAATTGAAATGGTATTTTAGATTGAATAAAATGAATAATGATTTGAAATGAATGAAGTTTGAAAAGATATGATATTTTGATATATTAAAATGATTTGAAATGAAGTTTTGAAAGGATATGATATTTTGATATATTAAAATGATTTGAAACGAAGTTTTGAAAGATATGATATTTTTGATATTAAATGATTTGAAAAACGGAGTTTGAAAGATAGGACATTTTGATATTACCATGATTTAAAAAGAAGTTCTGAATGATATGATATTTTGGAACTGAAGCTTTGAAAGGTTATGATATTTTGATATATTAAAATGATTTAAAAGGTAGTGTTGAAAGGGTATGAAAATTTAATATATTGAAATGGTTAGAAATGACTTGATATTTATTTTGATAAATATTTGAATTGAAAGATATTTTACGATGATATATTGAAATGGTTTTGGAAATGATTTAATCTTTATTTTGATAAAGATTTGGATTGAAAAGGTTATTTTATTTTGAAGTATAAAATATTGTTTTAAAGTTATAACTACGGGTTATAATAACGATTGGTTGTTAAAGAGACCGGGATCAGATATTGTCTTATAGCCGGCCAATACCGAAAACCACTTTAGCAACTATGTACGCGGTAGAGATTCCAGAATGAAGTAGGATGGTGGCAACGTTCTCGAGGTATATATTACGTGGAGCCAACTCCCGTGAGTTGGCATATATGACTAAAACAGGAGCTATACCGGGCTACACAAAGGGTCGCACCCTTTCATCGAGCATGCTCCATCGGAAACCATTCTATTACTGTTGAGATTCGATTCGGTGGCGCCACTTTGATTCGAGGGTATTGTTCGAGGTGGGCGGAAGCTGTTGGCTTGCCGTCACCACCGGTCCGGGAGTGAAAACGGTGTATCCACCCTGGCATTGCCTCGCGTGCCGTGTCATATCCTTATATCGAGCCCACTACGATTTTGGTTTTAAAGATCCGACCGCATTAAGGTTCACCATCCCCTTAACGCTATTTTCTATATGATTATACTTTACTGATTAGACACTACCGTATATAGCGTATATTACTACATAGTAAATAGTTTAACGGATCCTTAGAGGATGGGCGGTCCCAAGCATCCTTTAAGTTACTGATGCATTTTGTTACTGTTCACTTGAGTTGATTTACAGTTTATAAGTATTTATGTCTTGACTCGAGGGTTTTTTGTTTTGCTTTAAGCTCGGGTCAGATTGATTGAGTTAGCATTCAAGATTCACCTTCGGCGTTAAGCTTTCCTTGAAGATCCAGCCATCTATTTTGTTTCAGTATCCAGTGGTTCAGTGATGTATCTGATTTGTACCTGATGTATCCTGTTACTCTTCTGTTGTATCTTATTTAACTCTGATGTATCTCATATTTTATATAGTAGCTTCATGAACTACTATCTCCTCTTTTACTTCCGCTGCATTATCATTACTCTGTGTCTGTGATCTGTGATTTTATTTACTGTATATTCTGAGATTTGCCAAATTTTTATTTACAACGCGGTATTTTGAGCAATTCAATTTCGGCATGAGTGTCTACCCATACACTTATAATGGATGCGAATGGTTGAAAATACCGAGTCATTACAGTTGGTATCAGAGCTTTGGTAGCTCTAGGCAAAATTCAGCATATGGAGTAGATGTAATTACAGAATCACTTTCATTCGAGTTGAATCTTTTTCTTTTGACTCGATTCCTTTGAATTTTGGAACATTCCCTACGGTTCCAAAATCCATTCGTATCCCTTACTGTTCATCTTCTTTTGACTCTGGAGCATTCCATAACTCCGCTTCGAATGATCTTTCTAGTGAGTCGGCGGTCACGCCAATTTCAGATTTAATTGAAAAGGGGGGAAAACTCCTTTGCAGTTAGCATCGATTCACCAGAGATTCTTATCTATCCTTGGTTTAGATGCTAATATCTTTTGTTATTTCAAACTCTAACTCTTGAGATCGAATGTAGATTTACCCTAGAAAAATCAACATTGATTTTATTTTTTAAGTCATGGTTGACCCGGTTAAGGTTGCCCGTGATTTATATAAGCTTATCCATCTTCCTATTCTGTTATTTAATCATGTCATCCTTGTTTCCAACTTATTTTTAAATCATAATCTCCTTTGATTTGTGTTAATCAAAAATTTGAATCTCTATCCTTCTTTGAAAATCTATTCATGTATAGTGTATTTGTAAACTAGTATTTAAAATTAAAATGTTTTATATATTGTGTTGTTGATGTTGAGTTGGGTTTCTGATCGATACGTCTGATCAGCGCTATCGATAAGATTTTCAAAACACTTTGACAGAATAAACGGACACAATATATTTAAAAAAAAATTGGTTAATGAAATAAATTTTGATATATAAGAAAATTTATGGAACTTAATGAAATGATTTTAAATTGATAATTTGAAATGATAATACTTGATTTATCATTTATTGTTCTACAAATAGATCTATAAATATTTGTTTATAAATTTATTTGGGAACTGAAATGAATTTAAAACAAGAATTTGAGGATTTGAATTCCGATTATTTCGAACTTTGGTTTAAAGTTTTAAAAGGTTATATTATTTAAAGTATTTTGAATAGAATTTGTTTTCAAAGAATTTTAAAGGTTTAAAATTAGGGCTCTTCTCTTTGTCGCTGGAAAATAACTTCGGTGATGATCGCGACATCATCGACATTCATTTTCGAGTTTCGAAGTTAAGAGAATGTTCCGTAGTCTTGCTACAGCTTTGTTTTGGGAAATTAAATTGATTTGAATTTCTAAAATATGACTTTATTTATAATATATATATGTATATATATATATATAGATATACGATTGAAATTTGATTTGACATATTATATATGTATATATATTATTTCTTATCTCTAAATGGTCTGAAGAAATCGGAAATTTAATTCTTAAATTCTATTTTTAAAAAATAATTTCAATTATAAAAAGAAAATAATTTTTTTTTTAATGATTTAAGCTTGAAATGATTGAATTGGAAATTTTATTTGTATAATACAATTGCATTCAAATATAACTTACCAAAATTTCAGAAGTTAAAAATGTAATTGGATAATATACAATATAAAAAGATTTTATAAATAAAATTTGAGTGGTTATAATAAATGTTATACACTTAAATTTTAATTATAAAATGATTAACAGAGGTAAATATAATAAAGGGTAATTGAATAACTTACAATAAAATGATGTTAAAAGATCTAAGAACGAAAGAAAGCAGTTATAATAAGTGTAAGTATGTTTAACATAAGTGATAAATATAGTGAGAGGAATAAATTTAAGTTTAATTAGGAATAAAGAAGAATTAAATTTATTAAGTACAATGTGAGTGTAATAAATGATTATTTTTCAAACCCATAGTTTTAAAAATTGTTAATTTAAGATGATTGGAGAATAAGATAATGAAATTTGAGATAGTTAAGATTTATTTAACTTGTGTAAAGATTTATTCTCTGTTTAAGTTGAAATCTCCAGGCTTTCAAATTCATTTCCTTATTTTGTTTTTCAAACTATCTTTTGGTTGTACTTATCATTCTTATCTTGCTATAGACCGGTATAGGCATCTTTCTATAATATTTCTGTTTAGAAATCTTTCTATAATCTTTGATAGACCTTTGGTAATCATTTTTAATCCACCTTTTTCGTGCTTGTGTTCTTGATTCTGGAGGATCTAGGAAAGATCACCTCCACCTTATTAAACTTACCTATAACAACAGTTATCAGGTATAACTTCAATCTTCTTGTCATCTTATCTTAATCCTATTTCACTCTATCTTTTCTGTGCCCTTCCATACCTCATTCCTTTTCGGGGACGAAAAGTTTTGAGTGGGGCAGAGTGTAACAACCCTGTATTTTGTAATTATTTTATTGTATATTTTAATTATTTTTAATGTAAGATTTTGATTTAAAAACATATTTTACTTATTTGAAATGATTAAATTTATTATTTAAATATAATCTTGATTTTTAGATGAGTTATAATTCCAAACTTGTGTAAGTTGAATATTTGCCTGAAATGCTGATTTTGGTCAAAATAGTCAAACTGCGACTTTCAACTTAAAATTTTAAATGTTTAAAATTTTAATTTTTTTCTTTTATTATGAAAGTACATAGAATTCTAAGAACACCACTTTTCGTTTCGTTGAAATCGGATGTAAATTGTGAAAGTTATACCCTTTACAATATTGTGCGTATATAGGGTTATTTAACAATGACTATTTTAAATTGTACAAGTTACTTCTTCTTTGTTATATTTTACTTTAATATGTGATAATATGTTATATTATGTATATTATGACTTTTAAGTATTTTTAAAATGATAATATAATTTTTCTAAAGTTCATTTGAATTTATTTCTAATTTTAAAGCCTAGTCTACAATTTTAAGCCATTTTCTTAATTTAATTATATATAATTAAAATTTATTTATTTATTTTATGCACACACTTTTATTTGCTGTGTTTTACTTTATTTTATTCATTTTACATGTATTTAAATTAAAGTAAATTTTTCCAAAGTATATTGAAGTTATTTCTAATTCTTAAGTCAAGTTTTCATTTTCTGTGTTATTTTTCTTGTTTTAATCATATCTAATTAATATTTAATTATTAATATTTTGTTTATCTGTTATACTTCTGAATTTTAACTGAGATTTTAATTATTTTCAGTTATTTAGATGTGTATAAATATATATGAGAAATTTGAAAGGGTTAAAGGCTAAGAAACGTAAAAACGTTTCACAGTTTCTTTTGTCATCAATACATCTGTTTTTTGGCATTTCCCTATACCATCTCCAGCCGACTTACCTTGCTCATTTGTCACGAAAATTTTCTCTTTCTCAACCCTAAAAATCATGGCCTCCATCTTGAGAAAAAATTCTGGTAATGGCTACATCTTTTTCTACCTTTTTCTTCTCATTTTCTGTGTATTTTGCCTAGTTTTCTATGCTTTCTGGATTGGCCTCTACCACCCAACATCACCACCAAACTCTCCACCATCCCCTATCACTCTTCCTTGGCATCATCTCCAGCCATCATTTCAGATCCATCCATGGCCACACCTCCCTTGGTGACAAAACTCCACAAAATTGCAAATAATGTCCAAAACAATGCCCTAGCCACCACTATTACTTCACCACCTTCATACTTCACCATGGCCACCACCTCTAGCCACGACCACCACCTTGCTACCACCACTACACTTCATCTTAGCCTCTGTCTAGATATGAAATTGACATGGCCAAGATTCCATGAACCAAAACTCCACAAAAACAATGCATAAAGCCTTGAAGCATTCATGATAGCCACCTTATCACTTCATATCTTCATCCACCACCTTGGCCGCCACCATAGGCCGCCGCCACCACCTTTTCTAGACCTCCCCACACCCCTCCATCTACTGTCCAAACCTGTACAAGTATGGCCAAGCCCCACTAGACCCAAGGCCGAGCCTTGTTGTGCTCAAAAACTTTATATATGTTGTCTTGACCAATTGTATGCTTCATGTTATAACCCTACCACTTCATACTCCTTCTAGCCGCGAGTTATGGTGCCAAACCTGAGCTATATCATCATCATGGCTGAACCCAAGAACCTCCTAGGTAAAGCATTTGAATGGTTAAAGCAAGGTCAAGTAATCTATGCCTTTGTTGCTTCGTATTTTCATTGTTTCAACATTGTTTTGCGTTATATATTTATGTGTATATTGTCTTGTTTTGGTTATTGTTTACAAGACAAGTATCAAGGCTCTCCGTTCATTCAAATCAAAAGTCATGCTATATCGTGCTTGTCGTGCTTTTGGAATCGCATTTTTGTCTGTTGTTTTGGTCTTCAGCCTGAAAAAGTGAGTCTTTCTCACTCTGACATTTATACTTATGAAAAGTGAATTGATGACAAGTGTTTAGTAATAAAAAATGCTTATGCAAGTTGATGATGATCATATGATATGCTATGCCATGTTATTACCATATTATTACCATGTTAAAACTGTTAATTTTCACCTGACATCTGATATATGACTGTATATTGTGATATTGACCTTATTTATATTACTTCTGCATATGATCACACTGCAAGTTCCCTGTTAGAAAAAAAATGTTATGGGCTGAAATGATAGGCCTAAATGGTTTTAAATTTTTCATTTTGACTTGTGATTGTGGGTTTGGAATGATAAAACCCGGATTTTTCTTTGTGAATTACGGGTTTAAATGATATATTACCCGTATCACTTTACCTAGCGTAGAAAATTTTATACAGGCCCGTAGTTAAAATATGCTTTTCCAAAAAATTTAAAATATTTTAGAAATTTAATTATTATAATATTTTGATTTGAAATTTAATAAAAATAAAATTTTTGTAAAATATTATTGATTTTCTGAATAATTGTAAGTGAAATGAATTAATGAAAAGGTTAGAAATTTTGAACGTAAGTTATTTTGGAAATTTTGATTTAATTTTAATTGGAAATTTAATTGAGTATGAAATTATGATAAATTTATGATAATTTGAATTTAAATGAATTTAAAATGATTTTTATCATCTTTATGATTTTTTAATAAAGTTGAAATGTGAAATGAATAAATATTTTAAGTTGAACCTTTGAAATATAACTAGAATTGGAAATTTATGAAATTGATGTAAAGTGAACTTTTAGTTAAGCAAATAAAAATAAAACTAAGTTATATTTGAGAATTTGAACTTAAGTGTTAAGTTGAAATTTAATGTAATGGATTTTAAAATTGAACATTGCATTTTAATAAGTGGATTATTATTAAATCTTGATTTTTGAATGGAAATTTAACCCTGTAAAGACATGAACTTGAGGAAAATTAAATGATGTTATAAATGTGAAAATGTATGACTTTATAAGTTAAAAATGTTTTAATAAAAATATAATAGGTTGAGAAATTTTATCGAATATTTGAAGTTAATTGACTCCATTTTTGAAATGATAATAATTACAATGTAAATGATATTACAGCAATTGTAAATACTGTAGTTGATGATAATGAACTAAAAAAAAAGCTATTGAAAAAAACTATTATAGAAATTGTTGTAAATACTATGATTTTTGAATTTAACTAAGTTTATTTGAAATTTAAGTAAACTCTACTACAACATTTTTAAACGTTGTCTTTTGTTAAATTGAACTGTTTTGAATGTAACTTTCCGTAGAGTTTTCTAAATGATGCGAAAAGTGAATTTTCACTGTTTTGATAAACTTAAGTGAATAAATGAACTTTGAAAGTTGAAATTTTTGGAAATTTAATAATTTAATTATTAAGCATAATAACTTCATTGAAATGATAAAAAAGAATTTTTGGAATATAAACTGTTTTGAAATATGAATTGAAATGGTATTTTATATTGAATAAAATGAATAATGATTTGAAATGAATGAAGTTTGAAAAGATACGATATTTTGATATATTAAAATGATTTGAAATGAAGTTTTGAAAGGATATGATATTTTGATATATTAAAATGATTTGAAACGAAGTTTTGAAAGATATGATATTTTTGATATTAAATGATTTGAAAAACGGAGTTTGAAAGATAGGACATTTTGATATTAACATGATTTAAAAAGAATTTATGAAAGATATGATATTTTGGAACTGAAGCTTTGAAAGGTTATGATATTTTGATATATTAAAATGATTTGAAAGGTAGTGTTGAAAGGGTATGAAAATTTAATATATTGAAATGGTTAGAAATGACTTGATATTTATTTTGATAAATATTTGAATTGAAAGATATTTTACGATGATATATTGAAATGGTTTTGGAAATGATTTAATTTTTATTTTGATAAAGATTTGGATTGAAAAGGGTATTTTATTTCGAAGTATAAAATATTGTTTTAAAGTTATAACTACGGGTTATAATAACGATTGGTTGTTAAAGAGACCGGGATCGGATATTGTCTTATAGCCGGCCAATACCGAAAACCACTTTAACAACTGTGTACGCGGTGGAGATTCCAGAATGAAGTAGGATGGTAGCGACGTTCTCGAGGTATATATTACGTGGACCCAACTCCCGTGAGTTGGCATATATGACTAAAACAGGAGCTATACCGGGCTACACAAAGGGTCGCACCCATTCATCGAGCATGCTCCATCGGAAACCATTCTATTACTGTTGTGATTCGATTCGGTGGCGCCACTTTGATTCGGGGGTATTGTTCGAGGTGGGCGGAAGCTGTTGGCTTGCCGTCACCACCGGTCCGGGAGTGCAAACGGTGTATCCACCCTGCCATTGCCTCGCGTGCCGTGTCATATCCTTATATCGAGCCCACTACGATTTTGGTTTTAAAGATCAGACCGCGTTAAGGTTCGCCATCCCCTTAACGCTATTTTCTATATGATTATACTTACTGATTAGACACTACCGTATATGGCGTATATTAGTACATAGTAAATAGTTTAACGGATCCTTAGAGGATGGGCAGTCCGAAGCATCCTTTAAGTTACTGATGCATTTTGTTACTGTTCACTTGAGTTGATTTACAGTTTATAAGTATTTATGTCCTGACTCGAGGGTTTTGTGTTTTGCTTTATGCTCGGGTCAGATTGATTGAGTTAGCATTCAAGATTCACCTTCGGCGTTAGAGCTTTCCTTGAAGATCCAGCCATCTATTTTGTTTCAGTATCCAGTGGTTCAGTGATGTATCTGATTTGTACCTGATGTATCCTGTTACTCTTCTGTTGTATCTTATTTAACTCTGATGTATCTCATATTTTATATAGTTGCTTCATGAACTACTATCTCCTCTTTTACTTCTACTGCATTATCATTACTCTATGTCTGTGATCTGTGATTTTATTTACTGTATATTCTGAGATTTGCCAAATTTTTATTTACAACGCGGTATTTTGAGCAATTCAATTTCGGCATGAGTGTCTACCCATACATTTATAATGGATGCGAATGGTTGAAAATACCGAGTCGTTACATAATGCAAATCTTATTTGTTTAAAATTTTATTTAATTAGCTTAAATATGAATTTAAATTATATTTACTTAAAAGTTTTGTTTTATTTTCTTTTTAAAAATATTGCTTGAAATTATATATAAGAGTTAAAATACGATTTACATATGATATTAATTTATTGAGTAATAGAAGTGATTTATAATCGCTTTTATAAATCATTTAAAATTTGTTAATTTTTTTTTCAAATAATAATTATAATACCTAGTTTTTATGAACACAAATAAATTTTATAAGAAATAGGATTTGTTATTTTCAAAATTTAATGGTAATTATATATCCATATATATGTAACATGATTTTTAAATTGGATTTTATAATTTAATTTAAATTTGAATTTAATGTTGTGAAATTTAAAAATAATAAATACTTAAAAATATTAGGATAAGCTTTTATTTATAATTTGTTTGTTTTATTTCATTTTAATTGAAAAAAGGGAGAAATTTATTTATATATACATATAAAGGAATAAATTAAGATTAAAGTTTTTATAAACAATTTAAATTAAAATAAAATACTTAAATTACATGTGTAAATCTCTTAACACACCTAAATGACATGTGTTGGACCATAATGTAAATATTGTGACAAATGTTAGATTTAAGAACAAGTGTCCTATTTGATTTTCTTTTATTTTAATTAAATCAAAAAAAAATTACTTATATAAACAGATTACTTCTCATCTTTCTTTTTTTCTATTCTTCTTCAAAACTTGAGAAAATCTTCAGCCAACATTTAAAACCAAGATCTAAAAATCTGAAATCAATATTCAAACTAAAATTTAAATTTCTTTGATCATCTTCTTCAAAAACAGAAAATTCTGTTCAAAACAAAAATCTGCAAATTCCCTCAAAAATAACCCGAAACCAATATTTCCCTCTAACCAAATCAAAACAAAACCATCTGAAATCATCCTCAAACCTTAGGTGCAAATCAAAGTATTAATCTGAAAAATCAAATTGCAATTCTAAAGCCTGCAGATCTCCTCCATTTCTATTTTAAAACCACCAAGGCTGCAATTTTTTTTTTGGAAACATGCACGTAATTGTGAAATCAGGGAGCAAGCATTTCAACAAATCAAGACTTAAAGTTTTTAAAAGCAGATATGCAACTGCAATTTAAATTCAAATGCAAACTACAGCAACACAAGTTCAAAGCACAATCCAGATTCAAGCTTTTCAAAAAAAACTACTTTGCTCTGTTCATCATCCTAATCAGTGAGTAACCTCACTCTTTTATAAATTAAGTATGAATTCTAGTTGTTTGCTTTATCCTGAAAATATGCATGTTTGTATGCTATTTACAAGTTTATTACTGGTATATACATGATTGTATGAAGTTGTGCATGCTGCTGTAACTTATTTTTCTGTTCTTAAGTTTCCAGGTTAATTCATTTCATTTGAACTAATCTATGTAAGGATTAAGATTTAAAAAAAATATGGCTGTGAACATAAGTTGTAGTTTGAAACTTTATTTAATATAAAAAAAGAATATAAAAAATCTGTATTTGACTCTAGGAAACAAAATATAACAGAGCAAACATTTATTAAGTGAAAATTTAAATATCCAGATTCATTGATCCAAAAGTATAAGTTGATTACTTATACTAAATTTTGATTTTTAAAACCTTAATTACAATTTTTAGTTTAAAAATGATGGGGCATTACTGGTTTAACCAGAAATCATGTTTTGAGTTGTAACTGTTGATCTAGATAGTCGGGGTGGCCAGCATCGTTTCTGGTGATGGAATGGTGATAGTAGAATCAAGGAAAAATATTGGAAGGAGGATTAAAGCATTGAGGCAGTGATGATTAAGGATTGAAAATTTTAACCCTAGTTTTCTGTTGCTCGAAAAAATATTGATCGGCGTGACAACGATAGGTGACCGAGCTTTCCCAGATTTGGGGGAATGTTAGATGGAGTATGGATGAAGTCGTGGCCGGAGGTAAAGCTTCTCTGGTGGTCGGAGTCTGGTGATTGAGGCGATTTACAGTTTCGATTTTGTTCCATTTTTGAGCTCGAAAGCTCGTTTTAAATTTTGAGCTTCCGCAATTGATTTGATGGTTGAAATTAGGTTGGGTAATGACAGTCGACATGCGCGTGTGGTCACGAGTGGTCGGAGTTGACGGCAGTGGTGGTGCAGGTGCACGGAGGGCTTTGTGTATCAGCTGTTGTTTTGGGGGAATGGGTACTCGTGTTTTGTTCATGTTATTTCGTGTATTACTCGAAGTAGTGGGCTTGTTGACTCGAAGCAGAATTTTGCTCTGGCTCGGGTTAAATTATGGTAACAGGTTTTAGTTCACGAACCTGTAGTTCTGTTTAAAATATTAAAATAAAACTTCAAAACCTTAATTTGAATGAAAGTAAAGTTTTTAAATAAGGTTTAAATCTAATTTTTACTCTTAGTTTAAGTTAAATCTAAGTCTAAAATAAATTCAATTTTAATTTGAATATTAGTTTTGGGAATAAAGAGTTTTGAAGTTCAAATTGTCTTTGTAACATAAAAGTGTTTAAGAAGTTTAAAGTGTAATTAAAGAATTTGAATTAAAATGGAGTTTGAAATGTAAAAGAGGATTTAAACAAAGTTAAATCAAAATTTTAAATTTGAATTCAAATTTGATTTCAATCTTCAGTTTTGGAAATAAAGTAAAGTTTATAAATTTAAATATTGTAGATAAGTTTAAAAGTTAAAGTATACTTTAATGATTTGAAATTAAAAAGGAATTTAGTTTAAAATCTTCAAATTTCTTTTATACAAGTATTCTTTAACATGTGAATTTCAAAGTTTTAATTTGGTTAAAGATAAATTGGTTTTCATTTTAAAACTTGAATTTAAAATGAAATTTGAAATTGAATTTGAAATAAATATTTTCAAATGTATTTATGAATGATAATTTAACCATGAATAAGAAAGGTTTTATCTTAAAACAAATTAAGAACTTAATGATTTATAATTTCATTTAATTATTATGGTAATTAAATGAATAATTTATTTAATTAATTAATGGAATGGATAACTAGTTAAGGTAATTAAGGGTTTTAAATTGTTAATTTAAAGTTTAAGTTAATCAATCAATTAAGGATAATTAATCCATAATTAAGGATCATTAATTAGATTTAATTAATGACTAGTAATTAATTAATCAAGTAATTATGAATTAATTAAGTTATAATTAACACTTAATTAACTAAATAATTAAAGGTTATTAATTAGATATTAAAGATTAATTAATTTGAAAATTAATAATGATTAATGAAAGTTAATTACTTAAAAAAAAGTAATTAAAGAATGATTAATAGTTAATGATGGTCATTAACTTAAGATTATTTAACAATTAATTAATATGATTAATTTTTAATAATTATTTAGATTAATTAATGATAATCATTTGTGAATTATTTAAGTATAATTACAAAATGAAAGTAATTAAAAATTTAATTACTTAATGTAATTAATGGAGTTTATTGTGATTAGTTTAAACTAATTAATTAATTAAGTTTAATTAATTTTAATCACTTGTTGGCTGATAAATTACTTAATGTAATTAATGGAATGTAATTACTAAGTGAAGTAATTAACGATAATTACTGGATGTAATTAGTGGAAAATGGTTTAATTGTGGAAGTAATCTGGATTAAAATACTTTGTACAATTAATCAAGGGATTGATTATAGATAATTAATTAAGGAGTGATTAATTTGATGAAGTAATTAAGGTAGTTATTTACTGAATGTGATTAATCCAAGGTGATTAATAATATGATAATAGAGATTAATTACTTAATGTAATTAATTTTAAATAAGTAATTAACATAAATTTAATTTAGCATCATTAATTAATTTAATTAATGATGTAATGAAGATTGATTAATTTAGATTAATTAATCAATGATAAATGACTAAGGGTAATTAATTAATTGTAATCAATTAAGGTTTAATGAAATTAATTATAGTTAATTAATTAACGAAGTAATTAAAGGTTAATTACTGTATTTGGTTTAGAGTAATTAACGTGTGCATTTAATTAAAGGATAATTACTAGAATGTAATTAAAGAATAATTAATCAAGGGTGATTAATTAAGTTGATTTACTAGAGTATAATTAATTAATTAAATTGTAATTAATTAATGGTGAAGTAAGCAAGATTTATATTGAGGTAAGTAATTAATCTAATTCAGTTTAAATTAATTAGAGACGATGTAATTAATTTAGTTCATTTTAAATTAATTATAGATCATTGCTTATGAATGGATGATATTGGTTGCCTTGAATGGTTTGAAATCTCAACTATGAGATTAGTAATGATATGTGATACGGATGCATTGGCTGCATTATGATAATGATATGGATTATCTTTGATGATGATAATATGGATTGTCTGTTGTGATGATAATGTTGATTATCTATTGTGATATGTGAATTATCTATCTGTGTGTATATAGATAATTGTATTGAATTGTTTTAAACTCTAAAACAACTTGGACCTAAAAGACACGCTTTGGATTTCGATGAGACCGGGATCAGGTTCCAAATTTAGATATCCGAAAACCACATCGATCCAAATTAACGATAGGTCGTGAATCTCAAGTGAAGAGTGAAGACTCGAGGTGTAAGAACTATTCGTCAGTATAACTCTGAGGGTGATTCCGAGATGAGTTTTACGGAGATAGTACTTTCAGATTCGAGATGAAGATCCAGAGTGCAAGGGTTATCGTCCTTAACTCTGAGGGTGATTCCAAAATGAGTGTAACGAGATTGTGACGCCCCACCTCTATACCCACGCTAGCCAAGAACACTATGGAGTAATGCCGTCAACTAGCACGGAGAATAAGGCCATTGAGGAGCGACCATCCGTGTAATTGCTTTGTGCGAGCACCGATATGCCAGATAAAATATAACTCAAGAGGAAATCCGACATACCGACGCAAACTCAAAACTACCACATAGTGGCTATATATAATCTTCGGAAACAAGTATAGAAATAAACATAACCCAAACCAGTCACAGATAATTCGTATCACAAAGGCGGAAATAGATATGAATATATATAACACATAAAAGTGTTCATCAGAGTAGTGGTCTAAAAGATCCACAATGACACAAAAGAATAGAAACATGTGCTATACAAAAGAATAAGTACACAACTATGAGTCTATATCTCAAATGTATACAACAAAAACTACTAATCTAAGTAGTTAACCAAAAGTCAGGATGATAACCCCAGAAGAAAAGTCAAGCAGAAGCACCTGCAACATCTCGGTCTGACCCGAGTATTATTTAAGAAGAAAATAATAAACGGATCAGTCTAGCTATAAATATCAGATGAAATGATATAGAATAAGAGATATGACGAAACGTACAATAATCACAATGCCAAGCTGTGATAAATAAGTAATTGAAAAATCAACAAGAGATTAATCAATATCACAAAAATCTTCACAAAGATCAAAAGGAATGTCATACTCCTAATTTCATTCACCAAGCCACAATAAATGACATACATATCAATGCCAAACGTAAAAGTTGGTGAAACATAAATTCCAGAATTCAACACACGAAATCCAGAAATCAAAAGAAAAGGATGGTCAATCCCCAATGGAACGCTATTCTATAAACCGGACGTCGACGCAAATAGAAAGATACGCCCCATGCACAGTCAAACATCGTCACACCTAGAAAGGTACGACCCATGCAAAGGAAAACATCGACGCACCTAAATAGATACGCCCCATGTAATGTCTAACATCGATGCACCTAGAAAGATACACCCCATGCATAAATAAGCATCGACGTACCTAGAAAGATACGCCCCATGCATAAATCAACATCGACGTATCTAGAAAGATACGTCCCATGTAATGTCTAACATCGATGCACCTAGAAAGATACACCCCATGCAAAGTCGAACATCGATGCACCTAGAAAGATACACCCCATGTCCTGACTTATTGAGCCGATTGCTCCACGAAGTAAACAAACATCGACGCACCTAAATAGATACGACCCAAGTGTAAATAAACATCGACGTACCTAAATAGGTACGACCCATGCGAGAAATGAGACGAAGCTCAATAAAATGAAGTACATTCCTCCACATAAACAAAGAAACATCGCACATTGCTAGTCTAAACCATGAAATGATCATCATCGATCATCAAGAAGTGTCAATTACAGTAAGCTAGTAAATATATGAGCTTAGCTTCATGTCCCATAACCACTAGCTTAACTTAAATATTTATGAACAAATTGTAGATCTCCACTAGAAAATTGTCACAAGAGTTTCAATCGAATAAGTCCAAGAATTAACCGACGAAGTAAACGCAAGCGTTTCATACCGCTCATTTTACTAATCCGTTTAATTAGATTTCTCATACGAGTGAGGTAAAGGTTCGTATATACTAATAGATTAGAAATCGGTTTGAGAAAACGAGCTTTGTAATAAAATAGTGTTGAAATCATTTAAAGAAAGAGTTTTGATATTTACTACTAGTATAAAAAACCATTATATTTTAAAGTGACAAATCACAGAAGTGATTGTAGAAAAAATCGATCATAAAATTCACATTCGAAGACGTGAATAAAATCCGAAGAAACCGATAAAGAATCCATCGAAATGGATATTCAAAAATCCCTAAAAAGGAGTCATCAAAGTCATAATAAATGATAACAACAAATAGGATCATCACGAATCGATTTAAATTGGAATTCTTAAACAAAAAGGCAAGCAGGCAAAACATTACAGTTTCAGACGTCTGAAACAAGTGGTTCAGACGTCTGAATATGAAAAATTAAAGATTTCCAGAACGTAATTCAGACGTCTGAGCCAAATGTTTCAGACGTCTGAAATAGGCGTTTTTAGCCTACTTTCTTTCTGTTTGAAATTGAGCCAATTCAGACGTCTGAAATTCCAGATTCAGACGTTTGAAACTGGAATTTGGAGGATTTCCCGAACCTCAACCAAAAATGGCCAAACGAATATCGGAAGCGATCCGACGAGCAAATGACGACTGAGGATTTACGCCACGCGACAACCCAGCCTTAACGGCTCATCGATACGCCTCAAATATCATTGTCCAAATATCCATAATACGATTTTCATAGATTTTGATTTCAAAACACCAAAAATAGGAATATACACCAAATCAATCCAAACCAAAATCAAGCACAAGAATAAGTGTTAGGAATCTATACCTAACAATCGAAGATAATTATAGACAAAGATGTGAGATAAAAATCTCACATTTGAACCCAAATCAATGAAGAAGAAGCTTGAAAGCAATGGCAAGAACAATCACTCTTCAATTCCAACCAAACAAGCTTGAATCTAAGCTTAAAGGAGAAACATTTCCTAAATTAGTTTTAGGAAATTTCTGAAATTGAATGGAGAGAGTTGGAGAAGATGAAGAGGATGCTTACCAATGGGTTCATTTGAATTTGGAGCTAGAAGTTGGATTTGCAAAGAAAGCTAGGGCTTAGGAATTTCCATTTCCAATCTCTTCCACTATTTTTACTTTAGCTTGAAGTGTTAGAAATATGAAATGAAGTAATGAAGAGTTGGAGTGGAGCTAGAGTCTTAAGGTGGAACATTGGGCTGAAACCCAAACTTAAACCCAAAGTGAAAAAGTAGCAAAACTCGACTAACTCCAAACATATCGAAGCTTATACTCAAAAAGGTTGCAAACGGCATTATGAACTCAATGGGAGGGGTCTCGAGTCCCAATTCGACTGTTTGCAAAAAGTAGGTTTTTGGACTAAATTCTGAGTATCGATAAAATATTTAAATATAAAATCGATAAATATGCGGGTTGTTACAGACTCCCCTCCTTAAAGAAATTGCGTCCTCACAATATTTAAGAAGAAGATATATAGTAACAACCATAAAAGCATATTAACACAAAAGAATTTTGAAGTAAGAAGTTCACCTTAAAGAGCATGAGAAAGTAAGTCCGGATGCGTTCGCTCGATGAATTCTCTAGATTCCCAAGAACAATCCTTAGGATTTGAGAACCATTGAACTCTCACAAAAAGAACATCTTTATTTCGAAGGCACTCAACCTCCGAAGCAATGATGCGAATAGAATGTTGCTCAAAAGTCAAATCTGGTGAAACTTCAATTTCCTCAATATCACCGGGCTCAAGAATAAAATAGGAAACCTAAAAGCATTATATTTAAAAGGCGAAGAAAACGTCAAGAATAGCAGAAAATTGAACCAGTGCAACGGCGTAGTACAGAAACAGTACGCCCGAGAAACTTGAAACTCGAATAATTTGGAACACCGACGTAGTACAAAAACGGTACGTCCAATGAACCGATAAACCGGAACAACGATGTAGTATAATAATGGTACATCCATTGATCCAGATAAGACGGAACATCGATTTAGTATAATAACAGTACATCCGATGAACCGAACACCATAAAAGAACATTGGACACTAGTCCATAAAAAAAATGAGATAAAGCTCAATAAAACGAAGTATATCAAAACGTCCGATGAACTTGATAAAAAGATAATTCCATTCAGACAACATCAAAGAATCAATCTCTTGTTGCTTACGACAAAGCGCATTGGCAACACGATTTCCCTTCCGGGAATAAAAAGAATATCAAGATCATAAGATGCCAGGAACTTGAGTCAACATGAAGTTCCTTATGAGAAAATAAATATTCCAAAGATTTATGATCGGGGTAGAGAACAAATTTCTTATCCAAAAATGATGATGCCAAATTCTAAAAGCGAAAACAATAGCCGCGAGCACTAGATCATGAGTGGCATACCTAGTCTCAATCGGCTTTTAATGATTTAGAAGCACAAGTGATAGTACGTTGTCTTTTGCAAGAGAACGACATCCAAACAATACAATAAGCATTGGTACAAAAGATAAAGTCTTGGTTCCCCTCGGGAATCCCAAGAATAAGAGAATCGAAAAGAAAGAATTTCCTTTAAATAATTTTCCTTCCCGAAAAGCTAAAACTCTCAAAATCACAATTATCTCAATGTAATTATCTTTTCAGAAAAATTTACATTTTACAAGTCAATATATCGTGTTTGATTGTCTTATCAAAGCGTTTAGAAAATTCCTATCGATAACATTGATCAAGCGCATCGAACAGAATTCTTAAAGCACTCAATGGGCAATACAATCACAAAATCATCTTTTATATGATAAAAATATCTCTTAAAAAGTTTTAAGAATATTCTTTGCTCGTTTAAGAACAAAATCCAACTATACTTATAAATAAATCGTATGAAAAAGATTTGCAAAGATTTTAAATTGCTAATTTCATCCAAAATCAATAAACACAAGAATGTCTCATCGAAATACTCCTAGAATACTCGGCTTATAAAATGGATGAAACAAGCTGGACAAACTGAATGATATAATAAGTCGTTCATAAGAATCGTAACGAGTGCGGAATGCGGTAAGTGGAATGCTAACTCCCGCAACTTGTAGCCAAATGAAAATCGGTGGCAAGGTCGAACAAGAAAGGCCTTAACACCACACAAAAGATTTCTTAGGTGATAATCCTAAGACAAACTCAAAAATACCGGAAAAGTTTCACAAATTATTTAGATAAGAGAAGTAACACTTTTCTCATCTTGAGGGTTTAAAGAATAAAATGATGCCTTCAAAAATTTGAAATCGGAATCATAAGAAAAAATAGAAATCTGCTTAACAGATAGAAAATGTCGAAGATGAACAGTCCACACGGAAAATAGGATATGGGCTTCACAACGATTAAGCCAATCCTTACAAATATCAATTCCGAAGCCTAAGTAAGAAAATCGGCTCGGAAAGAAAAATCACATAAAATAATTTCAACATCAATAAAAAGCAAATTGAGTGTTGGGGATCCACCAATCCGGATTCGCAATCCTCAAAGAAGTCAACAAGTCCAAAAATGTTTAGAGAAAAAGAATCACAAGTTCTTTTGATATAAAAATAATGAGATAAACCCATATCAACAAGAACTCGAAAGGATGATCACAAAACAAATGTAATTAAGGATTAAATGAGAAATACCTTGACCATGAGAAGTGTTACCAGGAGCTTGAACTACATTGAGTTTTCCCTCCTTCCTACTTTGAAGTATGGGACATGCAGTTATATGGTGACCCGAATTTTTGCAATAGCGACAATAAAGAGGTTTCGGACACTCCCTTGCATAGTGGTCCATGGAACCACAATTGTAGCATTGCCCACGACTAGAGGTAGGAACTTTTGCTACCGAGGTTTCTTGCCTCCCTTTCTTGTTGGAAATGTGGCCTTTGAATTTAATAGGCGTCTTCATGTTGTTGTTGAAGTTTTGTTTGGCACCCACAACTTCAACATCACACTCTTTATCGGCCTCTTCAAGACGAAGAGCGATATCAATAAGCTGATCAAATGAAACCTCAAGTTTCAAAAGCAATGGCTTCTTAAGATTCTTATTCAAGCCATAGACAAATCTTTGATTTTTATTTAATGGGGTATTAATGTACTCAATCCCGTATTTGGACAGAGATTCGAAAGATGCGACATAGTCTGTCACAGAAGATTCACCTTGAACAAGGTCAATAAAACGCCATGCTAAAGTTACTTTTTCAGCCTCCGGCACGAATTTCAATTCGAATCTATCTCGGAATTGCTCCCAAGTGAGATCCTCCTCAACGATTTCAGAAATTAAAAGCTCATACCAATCTAATGCTCTTTCTTGGAGCATGCTAGAAGCCACTTGGACTCGATGAAGGTCAATAAGGTTCATGCGAGAAATGATGCGATCGCATGATTTGAGCCAAGCTTGAATTTCTATAACATTCTCGGATCCCCTGAATGGCCTTCCACCCAAATCGGTATAGTCTCTGCACAAGCGTGCAAAACCGGATCTAGGATGAGTAGGCTCTGGATTGGGTCCGGCAGCTTGAGCATTCTTTTCTAGATCAAGAAGCTGCTGGGCAGACATAAATACTCCATCCTGAGGAGTAGCACTAGATTGACCGGCGCTGGGACGGCCTGGTCTAACCATTTCTATTCTTTAAGAAAGAAAGAAAGAAGAGGAAAAAGTTATTCTCAAAATAAATATCAAGAAATCTTGATAGATAAAACAAGGAATCATAAATGAAAATAGGATAGGACGGTACCAAGACCCGAATAAAATCCTAAAGCACGACTCCTAAGATAGACTTGGGACGATGATCCTTGTTAAATTATTCTACATTGTTTCGAAGTTTGGCTCTGATACCAAGCTATGACGCCCCACCTCTATCCCCACGCTAGCCAAGAACACTACGGAGTAATGCCGTCAAATAGCACGGAGAATAAGGCTGTTGAGGAGCGACCATCCGTATAATTGCTTTGTGCGAGCACCGATATGCCAGATAAAATATAACTCAAGCGGAAATCCGACATACCGACGCAAACTCAAAACTACTACACAGTGGCTATATATAATCTTCGGAAACAAATATAGAAATAAACATAACACAAATCAGTCATAGATAATTCATATCACAAAGGCGGAAATAGATATGAATATATATAACACATAAAAGTGTTCATCAGAGTAGTGGTCTAAAAGATCCACAATGACACAAAAGAATAGCAACATGTGCTATACAAAAGAATAAGTACACAACTATGATTCTATATCTCAAATGTATACAACAAAAACTACTAATCTAAGTAGTGAACCAAAAGTCAGGATGACAACCCCAGAAGAGAAGTCAAGCAGAAGCACCTGTAACATCTCGGTCTGACCCGAGTATTATTTAAGAAGAAAATAATAAACGGATCAGTCTAGCTATAAATATCAGATGAAATGATATATAATAAGAGATATGACTAAACGTACAATAATCACAATGCCAAGCTGTGATAAATAAGTAATTGAAAAATCAACAAGAGATTAATCAATATCACAAAAATCTTCACAAAGATCAAAAGGAATGTCATACTCCTAATTTCGTTCACCAAGCCACAATAAATGACATATCAATGCCAAACGTAAAAGTTGGTGAAACATAAATTCCAGAATTCAACACACGAAATCCAGAAATCAAAAGAAAATGATGGCCAATCCCAAACGGAACGCTATTCCATAAACCGGACGTCGACGCACCTAGAAAGATACGCCCCATGCACAGTCAAACATCGTCACACCTAGAAATGTACGACCCATGCAAAGGCAAGCATCGACGCACCTAAATAGATACGCTCCATGTAATGTCTAACATCGATGCACCTAGAAAGATACACCCCATGCATAAATAAGCATCGACGTACCTAGAAAGATACGCCCCATGCATAAATCAACATCGACGTATCTAGAAAGATACGTTCAATGTAATGTATAACATCGATGCACCTAGAAAGATACACCCCATGCAAAGTCGAACATCGACGCACCTAGAAAGGTACACCCCATGTCCCGACTTATTGAGCCGATTGCTCCACGAAGTAAACAAACATCGACGCACCTAAATAGATACGACCCATGTGTAAATAAACATCGACGCACCTAAATAGGTACGACCCATGTGAGAAATGAGACGAAGCTCAATAAAATGAAGTACAGTCCTCCACATAAACAAAGAGACATCGCACATTGCTAGTCTAAACCATGAAATGATCATCATCGATCATCAAGAAGTGTCAATTACAGTAAGCTAGTAAATATATGAGCTTAGCTTCATGTCCCATAACCACTAGCTTAACTTAAATATTTACGAACAAATTGTAGATCTCCACTAGAAAATTGTCACAAGAGTTTCAATCGAACAAGTCCAAGAATTAATCGACGAAGTAAACGCAAGCGTTTCATACCACTCGTTTTACTAAGCCGTTTAATTAGATTTCTCATACGAGTGAGGTAAAGGTTCGTATACACTAATAGATTAGAAATCGGTTTGAGAAAACGAGCTTTGTAATAAAATAGTGTTGAAATCATTTGAAGAAAGAGTTTTGATATTTACTACTAGTATAGAAAACTTTTATATTTTAAAGTGATAAATCACAGAAGTGATTGTAGAAACAATCAATCATAAAATTCACATTCGAAGACGTGAATAAAATCCAAAGAAACCGATAAAGAATCCATGGAAATGGATATTCAAAAATCCCTAAAAAGGTGTCATCAAAGTCATAATAAATGATAACAACAAATAGGATCATCACAAATTGATTTAAATTGGAATTCTTAAACAAAAAGGCAAGCAGGAAAAACACTACAGTTTCAAACGTCTAAAACAAGTGGTTCAGACGTCTGAATCTGGAAAATTAAAGATTTCCATAACGTAATTCAAACGTCTGAACCAAATGTTTCAGACGTCTGAAATAGGCGTTTTTAGCCTACTTTCTTTCTGTTTGAAACTGAGCCAATTCAGACGTCTGAAATTCCAGATTCAGACGTCTAAAACTGGAATTTGAGGATTTCCTGAACCTCGACCAAAAATGGCCAAACGAATATCGAAAGCGATCCGACGAGCAAATGATGACTAAGGATTTACGCCACGCGACAACCCATCCTTAACGGCTCATCGATACGCCTCAAATATCATTGTCCTAATATCCATAATAGGATTTTCATAGATTTTGATTTCAAAACGACAAAAATTGGAATATACACCAAATCAATCCAAACCAAAATCAATTGCACAATAATAAGTGTTTGGAATTCATACCTAACAATCGAAGATAATTATAAACAAAGATGTGAGATAAAAATCTCACCTTTGAACCCAAATCAATGAAGAAGAAGCTTGAAAGCAATGGCAAGAACAATCACTCTTCAATTCTAACCAAACAAGCTTGAATATAAGCTTAAAGGAGAAACATTTCCTAAATTAGGTTTAGGAAATTTCTGAAATTGAATGGAGAAAGAGTTAGAGAAGATGAAGAGGATGCTTACCAATGGGTTCTCTTGAATTTGGAGCTAGAAGTTGGATTTGCAAAGAAAGCTAGGGCTTAGGAATTTCCATTTCCAATCTCTACCACCATTTTTACTTTAGCTTGAAGTGTTAGGAATATGAAATGAAGTAATGAAGAGTTGGAGTGGAGCTAGAGTCTTAAGGTGGAACATTGGGCTGAAACCCAAACTCAAACCCAAAGTGAAAAAGTAGCAAAACTCGACTAACTCCAAACATATCGAAGCTTATACTCAAAATGGTTGCAAACGACATTTTGAACTCAATGGGAGGGGTCTCGAGTCCCAATTCAACTGTTTGCAAAAAGTAGGTTTTTGGATTAAATTCCGAGTATCGATAAAATATTTAAATAAAATATTTAAATATAAAATCGATAAATATGCGGGTTGTTACAGAGATAATGCCTTCGGTTTCGTTCGAACCCGGAACGAACTTGTATGGATTAAATGCTTTCAGAACATCGTCAGGTGGACGATGAGAATTCTAAGATAAATGTGTCCTATATAGGTAATCGTACCCTCAAGCCTCATCAACCGAGAATGGCTAAAACAGGGGAGGTGAAGCAAGGCTAAGTGGTCATGCCCAAGTAGGACAAGATTTTCCCCTATCTAGAGGTCCCTTTTTATTTGGCTTAGTGGGCGGTTGGATATGCGCACCAACTGCGGGGTTGCCTTGTTCGGAACTGTTCAGTAAGGAATGGTTCCGGCCTTGTGTTGGAGGGGATTGGGAGTGATCCTCGGTACGGTGATCTAGGCCACGTACTGTGACGGGCGGCACCCCGGTAGCCCTGCCATTGTATGGAATCCAAAATCCAATAAGTGCCAATGGTTTTGATTGCATTACCCACTTTTGTGGCTAGTAGCTGGAATTTAATAAATGTAACAATTTCGGCTATTTCATATTTACTTGAAAACCCTAGACCTATTATAATATCACTGGATTTCCTATCAAATGTTTTGATTGGCGTAAGGTAAAAACTTTTCCATGGTTATGTGTGGGAAGTCTTATGTGATACCTTTTCTTTCAAAGGATTTTCAAAGTTAAGCAACCTTAACCTGTTACTCACACCAGACCCATGTCTGACCTGGAGTTTATTTCTGTTTTTCTTAAACTCATGGGTACTCAAATTTTTACGAGTAGCCAAGGGATTCAGGTCAGCTTTGACGAATTGTGGAGGAGCAATGGAGCAGGAGGCTCGGCATTGTAGATACGTTTAGTTTTCCGCTGTGTTTGGTATCTCTGTGTTGTCTCTGAGTTGTATTGAGTTGTAATATCTAGACAGGTGTTTATAACTATCTAGTATGTGATGTATTATTTGTGTAACTCTGATAGTTGTTATGTACTACGTAATATTTTATGTTATTAACATAATTTATTCGTTCCGCTGTTTAGATTCTGATGTGTTGTTTCTTCTTTCTTCTCTTCCTTTCTCTTTTCTATCCTTTCTTTCTTAATTCATGATGCGTCTTTCTGGTTAGTGGAAGACGGGTCGTGACATAGTTAGTTATTATCGGATTTCAATTTTCATAGCAATCGGAGTTGTCGTTTGACCTTGGCAGCTCAAAACGCATAGAAACTGTTTTAATCGATTTAATTTAAAATTGATCGTTTACTTCCGTAACTTGCGCATATGATCAAATTAGCCTCCGAAACACGTTCCATTGTGTTCGGAATTCGGATAAAACCTTATTAACGCTAGGCGGCATGCCTCGATAGGAGTTTGGGATTTCGAGTTAGGTTATTTGTGATATTCTGAATATAAAATTAAAATAATAATAATTAGGAAGTCAAACCCTACCTTCTTCCATATGCTACCCTATCCCTTCTCGTTTATAAAAGAAACCGATCTTTAGCTATTATCTTGAAAGAAAAACAAAAAGTAATCAAACGAGAGAGAAACAATCTTTCGATTTAAAACAATTTCCTCCTCCCTTTTTAATTAGTACCCGTGTTTAATTTCTTCTCCCATCAAAATCATAGCAGCTGAACTCGAATAAAAAAAAAAGAATGCCGATCGTTCGAATAGGAAAATGGAAGCCGAGATTCAATTCTAGCTCAGGGGAACGTTGTGGGTTGCGCTCGCACTGGTGAGAAGCTCTTTCGCGCATGCACTCAGGCCGTGGCACCGTAGGCAACTGTGGCGATGGCGTTTGAGCTCGAGGTGGTTGCGCGAGCATAGGCTTGGGTTGTGGATGTGAGTGCGGCACTGTTTGGGTGCGACTGTGTCAGGTTGGGGCGAAGTTGGGGCGAAGCGACGATGGTTTCGAATCGAGGATGCCGATGTCGCCGTGACTAGGGTTTACAGCGATATGGTGGTTTGCGAGTTAGCGGTGAAGTAAGGTAACGATTTTTTCTTTATTAATTTAATTTTATATATAATGGCAGAAAGAAAAATAAATAAAAGAAATATACATTTTACAGAAAGAAATATAGATATATACATGCAGTAAGATATTTATTTAGTTTTTGAATTGATAAATATATATGTACATATGTACTTTTAAAAGGGAAATTTATCAGTTAAGCTAAATAGTTAGTTTTTTAAACAATAAAATTTTAGTGGTTAAATTATTTGGTTAACCTATTTAATTTTTTAGTTACTAAAGGATATTTTTAGAAGAAAAAAAGGAAAAAAATTGGTCTAAAACTAAATTTATTAGTTGACTAAATTTATTAAAAGGGAATTTAGTTTTGAAAATTAAAAATTTTAGTTAAACAAATTTATTAAAGGAAATTGGTTTGAAATAAAGATCATTTGTTAAGCAAATTAATTAAATGAAAATAAATTGTTCGATCATTTCGAATATTAATAAATTGTGTAAAATTGTTTATACATGGTCGAATACAATGAAGGAAATAAGACGGGATGGAAATGGATTGCATGCAAATCTAAGGTGAGATCTTCTCACTCAAAATTTAATAAATGAAAATTTCAGTTATTGATTGGTGGTTGAATTGTGATAGTTAAATTTAAAATTGATTGACTACGTGCTAGGATAATTAATTTATTTTCAGGTATATTAGTTAGACCCTATTACTCCGCATAATAGCGGAGGTTATTATATTAAACCCATATACCGTGATATTCCACCTTGAAGTGGAATTGGTATTATATATGTATATTGGAGTTCTTGATTTCCCGCATTATATAGCGGATGAGACCCTATTGCACCGCATAATAGTGGACGATATTTCATAAATCCCATATACCGCGATATTCCACCACGAAGTGGAATTGGTATTTAATTGTTGTGCTAACGTTTGTGGATGCAGGGAAACAGGTTGGAGGGATCCAACTGGATTCCTCAAATATTGAGTTTGTTTCATATGTTGTGTGTCGATAATCTCTGTGTGATTTTATTGTCATTGAAATCATTATAAGCTAAAATTTAGCCGAATATATTTTTGGTATCGTAAGATACCAGAAATAAATAAATTAGATTTTTAAATTAAGTAGAAAATCTTTAGTGAAATCTTATTGAATAAATTCCAAGAAAATGGGAAAGGATTTAATAAATGAATTTATTTTTTTAATGGCAATAAATTTGTAAATCAAATTAAAATTTTGATTTGATATTTAAAATAAATCTTTAAGGGAAATTTGTTTTAAAACAAACATTGGTTTATTTTTAAAAGGTGTGAAAAGAAATTTACAAATTTAGAATGTAAATTAAAATAAATTGAGAAGATTTATTAATTGATATAAATGGAAAGAGAATTCTTCCTTGGAAAGCTGAGTATATTTAAAGTAGCTTTTGAAGTATAAATTAAAAGTTCTAGAAATTGATTTAGAAGAATATTTTGAAGGAATTATTTTCTTAAGTTTTTTGAAGGTCTTTAAAGTAAGAATTTTATAATTATAGAAGTAAAAACTTAAAGATTAAATTGATATTTGATTTAGAAAATGGGTATTTAAAATAATTATACCATATCTACTAATTTAATTGTAAAGTTAGTTTGGACTTGAAATTTTATGTGAGACATTTATATAATATTTTCATAACTAATGTTTAAATAAATATTTTAAAATAATTTTATCTAAATGTTTCCAAATATATATTTTGAATAAGTGATTTAAAGTATCTTAAAGTATTTGAACTCGGCAGACTTTCAGTGGAAATAAATAATATCCGGAATCTTATTCCGCGAGTGAAAGGTGATTTTAAATTTATTTTCAAATGGTTGAAGTGTTAAAAATATATATGTCTTGCGAAGATATTTTGAAAATAAATAATTTGGGAAATTTAATTAAATCAGGCAATTGTTGTGAATATTTATTGATAGTTAAATAATCGACTATCAATATTTGCCTTTAAACGACATTTGAATTTCGATGCGACCGGGGGTCGGATTCCAAGTGGATATCCGAAAACCACATCAAGCCTTTGTGATTGTGATGGAACTTTTATTTAAAAGATCAAAGTGGAAAAATTGTTGTGATTTGTTTGAAATCTGAATGAACACTTATTTTTAAAAATAAGCGCTCGTTATTCGGATTAGCCGGGAGAGGACTTTGTGTCATAAAACCCATTCCGAATAACGATACGACGGAATAGGATTGCATTTGAAGACGATATTGAAGACCAGATATTTTTGAAAACGAAAGGATTACATGTCGAATGTCTCTGCATCGGGTTGCTCCGGTATAGAGTTTTTATCACCCGTTGTGATGGGGATTCTGGACGTGATTAGTGAATATCCAGATTGGCAAGGGCTTCTTTGGAAGTGCCTTCGGTTCCGTTCGATCCGGGAACGGACTTGTACGGAAGTGTGGCTGACGTTACACTTTGAGATGTAAAACTGGCTTCTATCGAATACATTTCAATTGGTGGCGGAGAATTTATTCTATTAGCTTAATAACCTTCTCTGAGACATACGAGCTCAGAGATTATGTAGTTGATGGTTACTAGTGATACATTCCCAATTTGGTAATGTGGCACACGAAGTGCTGCTGATCATTTGTTGATCAAAGCATGACTTTGTGAAAAGTGTAGCTTTGTGGACGAGACCTCATCGGACCTCACACCACGAAAATGGTCGAAACAGGAAAGATGCGGCAAGGTTATGAGGTCGCGCCCTTTAGGGTATGTCATTAACTTCTGGAAAAGGGTGGTGTTAGATATGGAGCCCTGATATTTAACCTTTGTGGTTACTGCAAATACTTTTCATTGTGGTTGTTGGTGTAGAGGATCCTCGGATAAAGGTCCCAAAGGACCGGGGGATGGCATACTCGAGTAGTAGTCACCTAGTTACAGAGGTAACCCGGCCTTGTGTTGGCAGAGATCCGGGTAGGTTCTCGGGACGTCCCTCAAGGGGCATACCCTTGTGGCAGTAGGAAGTTCCTTAGCCTGACTATTTGTTGGAAAATCCAAAGCAAAATACGCGCCTTGTACGGTTTTAGTTATAGAACCTGCCATTTAAAATGGTAGCTATAGCAGGCATAATATAATGCTACCTATGCTGTCTATGATTAATATTATAGTTTCGAAATGTTTTCTACACTATGCACTAATAATAATAATATCAAAGGATTTTGCGTATCAAGCATATTTGACTATCATAAGGAGAAAACTACTCCAAGTGTGCGATTGCATTGTGTGTGTGTCGAGAGGCCTTATGGTAGTTTCATTTTCCAAAAGCATAGCGGTTTTCTTTTAATTTTCTTTGTGGAAATAACTGGTTTTAAGATCTCACACCAGTCCCACGACTGACCTGGAGTATATTGTTTCTTTTCTAAACTCTGGGTGCCCGCAAATTTTCACACGGGCAGCCTAGAGTCAGGTTATCTAATCATTCTGGAATTCAGGAGTTACTGTGGAGCTCGAGAGGCAAGCTGGATGGCGAGACGTATTATCTATACTATGTAGTATCTGATGCGTTCGGGTTTGTGTGAGACAAATTTCTATGTAGGCAAGTCATTTATAACTGCCAGTGTTGTGTGTTATCGTTGTACTCTGATGTTGTATTATAATAACATATACAGGCCTTTTGTTTTAAAGATTATTTATCTATTGTATATTGTTCTACTGCGAAATGTGCGATTTTGTTTATTGTTCTATTTCTTCTTCTATCTTCTTCTTCTTAAACCCTAATGGTTCAGTTTTTCGGCATTCGATTGTTCGGCAGTTGATACAGTGGACGTATTAATGTAGACTTTCGGGCGTCGAAAAATTGGGTCGTTACATTGTGGTATCAGAGCATTTGGTTAAGCGACAACCTTAGCTCTGTTGGGTGTTACTCATTAGAGATAGAGTCAGTAGTACTCTAGAATGAGTGTGAGTGTAATAATAGATATGAGCATGTATTTGTTACTGAATGTAAAATTGTTTTATATTGTGCTGACTTATTGGTTGATTGTTTATAAATTCTGGTCGGTGCAGTTTGTCCAACTGTTTCGATAGGGGTTTCTAAACTCTTAAACAAGATAAATCGATACAGTATTATTTTAAAATAGGGTAAATGAAGTAATTTTACCCAAAACTATTTTTGTATATTAAAGAAATGATTTTATGTGAATTTTTATTGTATATGGTTGCTTAGTTGTTAGGAAGTGATGATATTGAATTATCATCATTATTGTATGGAAATTTAATAAGAAATAATGGTATAACCAACGATAACTCATAAAAATATTTGAAATTTGATTGAAATAAGATTCAAACTGAAAAGGGATAAATAAAAGTAAGTGTGGAATAAATTTATGAATGAACAAATGAGTTAACATTTGTAAGTAAATGAATTGGATTGAAAAATGGAATGAGATTTGACTTGGATCAAGTTGAATAAAAATCCAAACTTTGGAAAAATAAAAATAAAATGGATTGAATCCAAGTAAACTAATATGATCATTAATTAATTCATGAAACAGAAAAGTTGAATTAGTTAAATTAAAACTTGAATTATGAGTTAAATAAAAATGGTTTGAATTTGTAGATAAATTCAAGTAAGTAGAAATAAATTGAAAATTTCCTCCTTATTGATAAAATGAATTCGAGATAGATTGAGAATGGAAATTTGAAATTAAAAATGGATAAGTAAGTAAAACTAATTTAATTAAATTAGTCGATGGAATGGATTTGATAAATGAAAAGTCAAATCAAGGATTTAAGTTTGGAAGTGTTGGAAGGGAAAATAAATTTGAGTTTTGAATTGAAATAACTTGAAGAAAATAAATGACTTAAGTAAATATTGGATAAAAGCTCGACTTAAGTAAAACTGTAAAATGGATGTTGTCAAGTTTTATGGAATGGTTGTGAATGAAACTTGTTTGATTAATGAAATGCAAATGAATGGATTAGAACTAAAAATGCAAGCATAAATAGACAATGAACTATTGAATTAATATGATGTGAATTTGAATGTCAATGAAAAAAAGGGGGAAAAAGCTAGGTTTTGAAGAAAAAAAATATTGATGTCAAGTATAGTTGATTTGTAAGCTATAATTGCATAGTGAATGCATACATGGGTTATTGAATATACATAAATGAGGGTTATGAAATGGATGTCGAACAATGATTTTTGTATATCAATGCATCAAAATGAATGTGAATATGGAATGCAAAATGAATTGAACGGAATCAATTGGAAATGAGATGGAATAAAGAGCAAATTGAGTCGGTATCAATTTAAGTTAGTTATAAACTAGATTGGATATTCTATTAAGTGAATATCGTCGAAATTTGCATAGAAATGGTTGTCATTTGACGCAAACTTGATTGCATAAAATTCTATGAGTTAAGGAAAGCCAATAAAATTGATTTTTGGATTAATTGAAATATATATGAGTTCATTTCGTTTATAAATGAATTGAATGAAAGAAAGTGTGTTGTAAACCATTGAAATTGAATGGAAATTATGTGTGATTTAGTTGTGAGCAACTAAAATTGTATCGAAACCATATAAATTGCTAATGGAAATAATTTTGAATATTTTGCTTGTGAAAACTATGTGTTTACTATTGAAAATGAGTGAGATGTAAACGAATTTCCTATGTATGTCACTTACGTGTTTAAATTGAGTTAGTACAGGTAGAGGGGGGCGTTTGATTGGATTTGGTCGCGCTAAAATGCTAATAATAAACCGCTTTTCTTAAAAATGCTAAATAAGGTACGCCTACGCAATAAAAAATATGAAATATGAACTGTTTTTGTTTTTTTTCCGACCGGGTGGGTCGATGTATATATATTTATATTTTTTGTCAAATTGCAAAAGCTCCTCTGTACAAGGGAGACTCTGCCAAAAATTTTCGAAAATTTTGGGAGCTAGAAAATTTTTGAAAAAAATTTTGTTAGCGACAAATGATTTCAAATTTGAAATTCAAGTAAATTAGCGAATGAAACTAATTTAAAATAATAATATGAATCAACTATAAATGGAGGATAAAATTCAATATTCAGAGTTGAAGATAAATTGAATTCATATGGCAATGGGAAAACTAATTGAATAAAAGTAGATATGAAAACTTCTGTAAGAAAATGTATAAATTGATTTTAAAGGTTATGTATGGATATTATGACTAGCAGGATATATAGGTGTGTTACAGGGAAATGGAATTGGGATTTGATTTTCGAAGATAAATTTGAATTGCTCGAAAAAAGGTATGTATTTCAATTTCAATATGAAATTTGGTGATTTTCTTGCCTAGCCACTTGGCTTTTTGTTTATTTTTTGAATCTGAGGGCCTGTGGTGCCATTTTGTAGTCATATCGAGCTAGCCATGCAAAGGAGACGCTTGCGAAATTTTTCGAAAATTTAGGGAGTTATAAAAATTTTGAGAAAATTTGGAATTTTGAAATTTGAATTTAAATTTAAATTTGAATTATTAAGAAAACAATGTTGTTTGGAGCTATAATTGAAGTTGCAAAGCTAGTTGAAATTATAATAGATCTTTGATAAAAAGATTTGTTTTGGGCAAGTTGATAAAACTATTTGGTTTGGGAAAATATTAAATGGGTTGAGGATCATTCTTCTTAACTTGTAATTTCGGGACGAAATTCTTTTAAGGGGGAAGGATGCGACGACCCAGAAATTTTTAACATTTGAAATGAAATATTTAATTGATTTTAAATATTGGAAGTTGTTTTTAAACTGGAATTTAAAAATTAACTATGAATTGGGAATTTTAATTATTGTATTTAATTTATTGAAGTTGAATAAAAATTTGAATCTTCAGTTTTAAGCTGATTAAAAATATTTCCAAGGCTTAGAAAATTTATATTGATAATACTGAAGATAACGGAAGCTTCAGAATTTGATTTGGGAATATTTTGTTCAGTTTTGAAATTATATCGTTTTAATCGATATTTAAAAATAGACTTCCGAGGCACAATCTTAGAATTCGAGGAAACCAGATCGATTGGATCCGTAATAGTTAGTTATTATTCGGATTCCAATTTTCATAACAATCGGAGTTGTCGTTTGACCCTGGCAGCTCAAAACGCGTAGAAACTATTTTAATCGATTTAATTTAAAATTGATCGTTTACTTCCGTAACTTGCGCATATGATCGAATGAGCCTCCGATACACGTTCCATTGTGTTCGAAATGCGGATAAAACCTTATAAACGCTAGGCAGCACGCCTCGATAAGAGTTCGTGATTTCGAGTTAGGTTATACGTGATATTTTGAATATAAAAATTAAAAATAATAATAATTAGGAAGTCAAACCCTACCTTCTTCCATACGCTACCCTATCCCTTCTCGTTTATAAAAGAAGCCGAGCTTCAGCTTTTATCTTGAAAGCAAATCATAAAGTAATCAAACGAGAGAAAAAAAATCTACCGATTTAAAACAATTTCCTCTTCCCCTTCGATATCTCCTCCTACCTTTTTAATCAGCAGCCGTGTTTAATTTCATCTCCAATCAAAATCATAGCAGCTGAACTAGAATAAAAAAAAAGAGAATGGCGATCATTCGAATAGGCAAATGGAAGTTGAGATTCAATTCAAGCTCGGGGGGAACGCCGTGGGTTGCGCTTGCACAGGTGAGAAGCGCTTTCGCGCGCGCTTGAGGCCGTGGCGACGTAGGCGACTGTGGCGATGGCGTTCGAGCTCGAGGTAGTTACGCGAGCATAGGCTTGGGTTGTGGATGTGCGTGTGGCACTGTTTGGGTGCGAATGTGTCAGGTTGGGGCGAAGTTGGGGCGAAGAGACGATGGTTTGGAATCGAGGATGCCGATGTCGCCGCGACTAAGGTTTACAGCGATATGGTGGTTCGCGAGTTAGCGGCGAAGTGAGGTAACGATTTTTTCTTTATTAATTTAATTGTATATATAATGGCAGAAAAATAAATAAATAAAACAAATATACATTTTACAGAAAGAAATATAAATGTAAACATGCAGTAAGATATTTATTTAGTTTTTGAATTGATAAATATATGTATATATATATTTTTAAAAGGGAAATTTATCAGTTAAGTTAAATAGTTAGTTTTTTAAACAATAAAATTTAGTGGATAAATTATTTGGTTAATCTATTTAATTTTTTTTAGTTACTAAAGGATATTTTTAGAAAAAAAAGGAAAAAAATTGGTTTAAAACTAAATTTATTTGTTGACTAAATTTATTGAAAAGGGAATTTAGTATTGAAATTTAAAAATTTTAGTTACACAAATTTATTAAATGATATTGGTTTGAAATAAAGATCATTTGTTAAGCAAATTGATTAAATGAAAATAAATTGTTCGATCATTTCGAATATTAATAAATTGTGTAAAATTGTTTATACAAGGTCTAACACAATGAAGGAAACAAGACGGGATGGAAATGGATTGCATGCAAAGCCAAGGTGAGATCCTCTCACTCAAAATTTTAATAATGGAAAATTTCAGTTATTGATTGGTGGTTGTATTGTGATAGTTAAATTTAAAATTGATTGACTTTGTGCTAGGATAGTTAATTTATTATCAATTATATTAGTTTGACCCTATTACTCCGCATAATAGCCGAGGCTATTATATTAAACCCATATACCGCGATATTCCACCTCGAAGTGGAATTGGTATTATATATGTACATTGGAGTTGTTGATTTCTCGCATTATATAGCGGATGAGACCCTATTGCGCCGCATAATAGCGGACGATATTTTATAAATCCCATATACCACGATATTCCACCTCGAAGTAGAATTGGTATTTAATTGTTGTGCTAACGTCTGTGGATGCAGGGAAACAGGTTGGAGGGATCCAACTGGATTCCTCAAATATTGAGTATGTTTCATATGTTGTGTGTTGATAATCTCTTTGCAATTATATCGTCATTGAAATCATTGTAGGCTAAAATTTAGCTGAATATATTTTTGGTATCGTAAGATGCAAGAAATAAATAAAATTAGATTTTTAAATTAAGTAGAAAATCTGTAACATCCCGGAAATTGTGAATTTAAAAATTCGGTAATTTATTGGAACTTTTAAATGTAAATTTGAGAAATTCAAAAGAAATAAAATATTGAAATAAAATTACATAGTTACTTAATGTTAATAACTAAAACAAAATTTTCTTTTAACAAAGTAAAATAAGAAATTGTGATAGATGAGCTTTTAATAGAAATAAAATTGTTAAAGTAGGTTATGATGAAATTATAAAATTTAAATCACATAATTATAATCCAACATCTAAACAAATAAACTAAGATAACAAATTTTTATGAAGAAATATAAAACTGTAAAAGAAAACACTTTCAATTAGCTATGTAAACAAATAAGTAGACATAAGAAAAACAAACCTTTTTAAACAAAACAACACATACATATAAAAGAATAAACAAAACAGTATGCAAGCCTCAATATGAAATAAAACAAATTTATGAAACAAGTTTTAGTACTTATAAAAAAATAATATCAAACAACACTATGCCGTAAGTATACAGGATGGATGCTTCACCAACCATACTTGCATTAAATGCTATCTACTCTCTTCCATAAACAAGAATCACATCAGCCCATAAACAAGATCTGCCAAACAAGAATCTAAAGTAAAGACTGTTGTTAACATGCCTGCATTTAATGCTGTTACTTTCTGGCATGGGTTAGTCAATATTAAAAACAGTATTCTACCTACCTATACAATGCAGTGTGTACACCATCTTCATATATATAAACATCACAGCCTCTGTTTTAAAGTTCGTTTAACAATCTTAGCAGAGAACATAAATTAAAAAGAAAGAAAAACATAAGTGTCATTTATTCACAAGCTCAACTTCATTCAAGCTTGAAAACAAATTTTTGAAGAAAGAAAAAAAAATAAACAAGCAAAGATCAGGAATTAAAAAGAAAAGAAAAGAGGAACAAACTGCAGTTCAAAGAAAATCAACATAGTCTCCGTTTCAAACCTTTGTCATGTGAGTAAATACATCTTAAACTTGAGTTCAGTTTGAATCATTGAACTGTATGAGGTCATATTGAAAGTTATATACTGATACGGTTTTGGGTTATGCTGTGTATATATGTTGGTGGATATATCTCTGTGCTCTGTTTGAAAAAAAATATAGAGAGTTCAAACAAGTTAAAGATTTAAACTTCACTATAATTTCTGTTTTAGATCTTTAACAAATAAGTTAATTCAAACATCATCCATGAGCTAAAATTTTGTTTCCAGCTTGAACATGAAGTATATTGTCTGTGCAACTTGAAAATTGCAGTGAAAACAAATTTTTGTGATAAATTCAACCATTTTAAATTAGTGATTTGATTATGTAACTCGAATAAGCATACAAAGTTATGATTTTTAAAATTAAGATGATGATTTTTATTTAAATATTTCAGAAGCAGTTCCCCTTTGAACAAATTTTGCTCTTTTCCTTTTTTCCAATGATTGATCGAACGTAAATTGATGAAATTTGGTTTGAAGCATGCTGAAACGTTAAGGATCTCAGGAAAATTACCGATTAATTTTTCTATTGCGTGAGATTTGGATACGAGGTCACATTAGGGTTTTAATTGGAGTATTTGGACGTGTCTGTGAAGGGGCGTGTTCATCTCGAATACGTGATCGAGTCGCACGATAACTTGGGTGAAGATGGCTTGGTGTGCTGTCAAGGCATGGCCGAAGTTTTGGATTTTCTGGTGGACTGAGGAGCGTTGGCGAAGGGGCTTTTGCGTGGTGACGTTGGGCTACGGTTCATCAACACGGTGAAATTTCGATGCCGAGTTCTTTGGGTCAAATCGATGAGGGATTTCGTGTTTATGGGGATCGTACGACTTGCCGATGATCGTGGCGATCATCGGAGTTGCGGCGCCACGCCGTGCACGTGCACGACGTGTTCGAATGTTTCAGGGGGGTTTAAATTTCAACTTAAACTAAGAAAAAGAAAAGAAGAACAGGCATGGGGAAGCAGAGAAATGGGCTATGGGAGAAGACGTGAAGAAAGTGATTTGGGCTCTGGTGAAAAAAATATTGTTTACTCGGGTGTACTTTTGTATCGGGTCAAAGCCCAGACCAAATCTTCAAGTTAACAAATGGAAGAAAATATTTTTGGCATTTACAAGGTATCCAAGGTCGATTTTGTTAAGTTAAATTTTATTATAAGTCAAGTTATTTAACAATGTTTAAAAATAAAATAAAATTTATACTTTAAATAATTAAATTTAAAGATATGAATTGAAGTTAATTTACCTTAAAAATTTAATGCAACAATAAATTGAGGTTTAAAACAGAATAGATTCTTAAATGATAATTGCGGTAAATAAAATTATTAACTATGGTTTTTGAAAATAAATTAAGAATGACTTACAAATTTATGATTAAATTGATTTATAAACAATTAATTATTCAAACAAAATTGTAAACGGAGGATTTATTATCCAAATAAAATTAAAAACGACAAGTCAAATTTAGCGGTTAATTTAAATAACAAATTTTGAAACAATAAAACGAGTTAATCAAGATTTAAATTAATTATTCAAATACTTATTATTGTTTTAAAATATTTGTGTGATAAATTTATTTAAACCACATTTGAAATAAATTAATTATTGCTGTTAACTCATATTGATATTTCTGTTCTGATTGTGATGCTGTGTTGTATAAATTGCCATGTACTGCATTGTGATTGTGATTCGTTCTGTATTGATGTGAAAGCCCTATTGCCCGTAAAATGGCATTTAAACTTCGATGCGACAGGGAATCGGATTTCATTTGGTTATCCGAAACCCACATCGAACCTGTGAATATTTGTGCATGACATCCACATGTTTTAAAATTTGACACTCACTATTCGAATTAGCCGGGAAAGGACCTTTGTGTCGTATAACCCATTTCGAACATGTGATTCGACGTTATGGATAGCATTTGAAGACCGGTGTTGAAGACCGGGTATTTGCGAGAGCGATAGGATGACCTGTCGATTGACTCTGCACCGAGTTGCTCCGGTATAGAGTTCTCCATATGTGATGGGGAATCCGATCAGGATTGTGGATATCCGGATTGCAAGGACTTCTTTGGAAGTGCATTCGGTTCTGTTCGAGCCCGGAACAGACTTGTATGGATAGTATGTCTGACATTACAAATTGAGATATAAAGCCGATTTCCTTCAAATATATTTCTGTTGGTGGCGGAGAATTTATTCTCTTAGCTTAACACCCTTCTCTGAGACGTACGAGCTCAGAGGTTATGTAGTTGAAGGTTATTAGCAATATACTCCCAATTTGGTAATGTGACATGCTGAGTGTTGCTGTGAAATGATCGTTGTGTTGATCATTTGTGATAGGATCATTTGTTTGATCATTTATCTTTGTGATCATTTCTATGATCATTTGTCGACCCAAAGCACAGCTTTTGTATAAAGCGTGGCTTTGTGGACGAGACTTCGTCGGACCTCACACCCCGAAATGGTTGAAACAGGAAAGATGTGGCAAGGTTATTGGGGGTAGCACCCCTTAGGGTATGTGCATTTCCTTCTGGATAGAAGTGGTATCATGGTATGGAGCCCAGATACTTAACTTATGTTGATATCGCAGATATATATATATATTACTTTGTGATTTGTTGCTGGGGCCCCGGTTAAAGGTTGTTTACAATCGGGAGATGGCATACTCGTGTCAGTTGTTACCCAGTTTGAAGGGTAACCCGGCCTTGTGTTGGCAGAGATCCGGTGAAGTTCTCGGGGCGTCTTTCCAGAGGCGTTTCCATGTGGCAATGGGAAGTTCCTTGACCTGACCATTTGTTGGAAATCCAATTCCAAATACGAAACCCTGTACGGTTTTAGTTGTAGAACCTGCCATCTAATATGGTAGCTATCGTAGGCATAATATAATGGTACCTATGCTGGCTAAGATTAATATTCTACTTTTGAAATGTTTTCTTCACTATGCGCTAGTAATAATATCAAAGAATTTCTTTTCTCGTACCAAGCATATTTAACTATCATAAGAAGAAATCTCCTCCAATTCTGCGTTTGCATTGTGTGTGTGGCGGGAGGTCTTATGGTAGTTCCATTTTTAAAAGCATACCGAAAATTCTTTTATAAATCTTGTTTTATTTAAATGCAACTGTTTTTGTTTACTCATACCAGTCCCATGACTGATCCGGAGTTTATTGTTTTCTTTCCTAAACTCTGGGTGCCCATTATTTCCACACGGGCAGCCTAGTAGCAGGTTTCTGTATTTTGGAGTAGCAGTATTTTGGAGCTTTTATCTGGGAGATATCTTAGGAGCTATTGGAGATTTCAGGTGTTAGCTTTTGGGAGTTCGTTATCATCTCGCTCATTTGAGAACTTTTGGATATATGTTCACTGTTGTATTATCATGATGTTGTATTTGGAGTTGTAGTGTATGTATTATGTACTATGTTGCAGTATGGATATTATGTTGATGTTGTAACTGTGATGATATTTATGATATTGATTCTGTTCCGCTATTTTATATTCATCTAATTGTTGTTATAAGCTCCGGCGATGCAAATTTGGTGTTGTCTATCGAACATCGAGTTTGGGTCGTCACAAAATCTATAGTGAAATCTTATTGAATAAATTCCAAGAAAATGGGAAAGGATTTAATAAAGGAATTCATTTTTTTAAAGGCAATAAATTTGAAAATCAAATTAAAAATTTGATTTGATGTTTAAAATAAATCTTTAAGGGAAATTTGTTTTAAAACAAAAATTGGTTTATTTTTAAAAGGTGTGAAACGAAATTTACAGATTTGGAATGTAAATTAAAATAAATCGAGAAGATTTATTAATTGGTATAAATGGAAAGAGAATTCTTCCCTAGAAATCCGAGTATATTTAAAGTAGCTTTTGAAGTATAAATTAAAAGTTCTAGAAATTGATTTGGAAGAATGTTTCGGAGGAATTATTTTTTAAAGTTTTTTGAAAGTCTTTAAAGTAAGAATTTATTTAGCTAAATATAGAAGTAATCACTTAAAGATTAAATTGATATTTGATTTAGAAAATGGGTATTTAAAATAATTATACCATATCTACTAATTTAAGTGTAAAGTTAGTTTGGACTTGAAATTTTATATGAGACATTTATATAATATTTTCATAACTAATGTTTAAATAAATGTTTTAAAATACTTTTATCTAAATGTTTCCAAATATACATTTTGAACAAGTGATTTAAAGTTTCTTAAAGTATTTGAACTCGGCAGACTTTCAGTGGAAATATAAAATATCGAGAATCTTATTCCGCGAGTGAAAGGTGATTTGAAATTTATTTTCAAATGGTTGAAGTGTTAAATATATATATATATATATATCTTGCGAATATATTTTGAAAATAAATAATTTGGGAAATTTAATTAAATCCTGCAATTGTTGTGAATATTTATTGATAGTTAAATAACCGACTATCAATATTTGCTTTAAATGACATTTGAATTTCGATGCGACCGAGGGTCGGATTCTAAGTGGATGTCCGAAAACCCCATTGAACCTTTGTGATTGTGATTGGATCTTTTATTTAACAGATCAAAGTGGAAAAATTGTTGTGATTTGTTTGAAATCTGAAGGAACACTTATTTTTTAAAATAAGCGCTCGTTATTCGGATTAGCCGGGAGAGGACTTTGTGTCATAAAACTCATTCCTAATAACGATACGACGAAATGGGATTGCATTTGAAAACGGTATTGAAGACCGGATATTTTTGAAAATGAAAGGATTGCCTATCGAATGTCTCTGCATCGGGTTGCTCTGGTATAGAGATTTTATCACCCTTTGTGATGGGGATTCCGGATGTGATTAGTGAATACCGGATTAGCAAGGGCTTCTTTGAAAGTGCCTTCGGTTCCGTTCGATCCCGGAATGGACTTGTATGGATGTGTGGCTGACGTTACACTTTGAGATGTAAAATTGGTTTCTATCGAATACATTTCTGTTGGTGGCAGAGAATTTATTCTCTTGGCTTAACACCCTTCTCTGAGACGTACGAGCTCAGAGGTTATGTAGTTGATGGTTGCTAGTGATACATTCCCAATTTGGTAATTTGGCACGCGAAGTGCTGCGGATCATTTGTTGATCAAAGCATGACTTTGTGAAAAGTGTAGCTTTGTGGACGAGACCTCATCGGACCTCACACCTCGGAAATTGTGACGACCCGCCCTCCTTCGCCCAGGAAGACGTATCGTCATTAAGAAAGAAAGGGATGAGAAAATAGAAAAGATAGAGAAGAAAGAACAACAACACTAGAATCTCACAGCGGAACGAATAAAATATAATAATCACATAAATATTTATTATTATACAACATCAACCAGAGTTATACAGACAATACATCACATACTAGACAGTGATAAACACCTGTCTAGTTATACAACTCAACACAAACAAATAACTCAGAGGAACCAACACAGCGGAACTAAATATATATCTACAACGCTGAAGCCTCCTGCTCCATTGCTCCTCCAGAATGCGTCAAAGCTAACCTGAATCCCTTGGCTACCCATAAAAATTTGGGTACCCGAGAGTTTATGAAAAACAAAAAAAACTTCGGGTCAGACATGGGTCTGGTATGAGTAACAGGTTTAAGTTGCTTAACTTTGAAAATCTTTTGAAATCGAAAAGGTATCACGTAAGACTTCCCACACATAAACATGGAAAAGTTTTTACCTTACGCTAACCAAAACATTTGATAGGAAATCCAGTGATATTACAATAGTGTCTAGGGTTTTCAAGTAAATAGAAAATAGCCGAAATTGTTACATTCATTAAATTCAAGCTACTAGCCACAAAAGTGGGTAATACAATCAAAACCGTTGGCACTTATTGGATTGTGGATTCCATACAATGGCAGGGCTACTGGGGTACCGCCCGTCACAGTACGGGGCCTAGATCACCGTACTGAGGATTACTCCCTTCATCCCCTGCAACACAAGGCCGGAACCATTCCTTACTGAACAGTCCCGAACAAGATACACCCCGCAGTTGTTTGCAACCAACTGCCCACAAAGCCGAATAAAAAGGGACATCTAGACAGGGGAATATCCTTGTCCTGCTTGGGCATGACCCACCTAGCCTTGCTGCACCTCCCCTGTTTTAGCCATTCCCGGTTGATGAGGCTTGAGGCTGCGATTACCTTTAAAGAACATATTTCTTAGAATGCTCATCGCCCACCTGACGATGTGTTGAAAGCATTCAATCCATACAAGTTCGTTCCGGGTTCGAACGAAACCGAAGGCATTATCTCGTTACACTCATTTTGGAATCACCCTCAGAGTTAACGACGATAACCCTTGCATTCTGAATCTCCGTCTTCACTTCAGATTAACGACCTATCGTTAATTTGGAATCGATGTGGTTTTCGGATGTTCCTAATGCGGAAACCCGATCCCGGTCTCATCGAAATCCAAAACGTGTCTTTTAAGGCCAAGTTGTCTATTTAGTCTTAACAGTTTAATATAATCACTACACACAGATAAAATATTCATAATATCACAACAGATAACCACATCATCATTATAAACAGATAATTAATATCATCATCCAAACGGATAATTAAATATCATCATATTTAAACTAAGCATACATGTCACATAGATATTACTCATATCTGAATTCTCAATCATCAATTAACATTCATTCATAAGCAATGATTTATAATCATACCATTTGTAATTAATTTAAAATGAATTAAATTAACTACTTCAATCACTAATTAATTAAATTAATTATTTCATCTATAAATCCTGCTTATACGACCATTTAATTAATTATAAATCAAATTAATTAACCATCTTCTAAATAATTATCTTGATTAAACATCCTGGTTAATCATTCACTAATTACAATTGGTTATTAGTCTTTAATTAATTCACAAATTAATTCTCCTAAATCATTTATAGTAATTAACATTAAATTACTACATTTAGAATTGATTACATTTATTCTTAATTAATTACATCAATTAATCACCACATTATTAAGTATTCCTTAATTAACCAATTCTTAATTTATATCATTAATTATATTAATTAATTAATGATCTCTAATTTAGATTTAAATAAATTACTTTATTTAAATTAATTACATAAAGTGATTAATCTTTAATGAAACACAATTATTAATCACCTTTGATTAATAACAATCCAGTAATTAACTACCCTTAATTACCATAATTAATTATCTCCATAATTAATCCCTTGATTAATTACAAAAGTAATTACCCAAATTACTTTACTTACAAATCATATTGTATTAATTACATTCAGTAATTCTCATCTAATTACTTCCCTAAGTAATCCTGCTCCATTAATTACACCAAGTAATTTCATATATCAAACCATCAAATGATTTGCTTAAATTAATTAAAATAAATTAATTAACTTAATTAAATCATATCATCAAAATTAATTACAATAAGTAATTAATCTCTTAATTACTTTTATCAAGTAATTACTTTTAACAATTTACAATAGTTTATCTAAATTAATTAATCTAATTAATTATCAAAATTTTATCGCATTAATTAATTATGTAATAATCATTAGTTAATTGTCTCAATTAACTAATCACATTTCTTTAATTACTTTCTTAATTAATTTCTAATTCTAATTCATTAATTTCAAATTAGATAAGTAAGTCATTCTTTAATTAACTTACTAATCAATTCACTTTAATATCTTAATTATCTATAAGATAATCCATTTCTTTATAAATGATTTCAATATCATTAAAATCTAAAACATTTCGCATTTGAATCTAAATTTTAAATTACATTTTGAATTTCAGATTCAAAATGGTTATTCTTTTAAACATTTATCCAATTTAAAGTTCAATTATTTATTTGAAACCAAATCCCGTTAACAACTATTTGATTTATACTTGTTTTTTTTATAATATTCAGATTTAAAACTGATGTAGTTTTCAAATTTGAATACAAGAAGATTCTTGAATCCAATAATTTAACTTTGATTTAAACTTGCTGTTAAAAACTTGAATTAAAACTAAATTTTCAATCCAAATTTATTTTAAATCCTAAAGATTCAAATGTTCATCTGAATTCATACTTTAAATTTTTGAATTTAAATCACAGTTTAAATTCTGTTTTTCCAAACCTTAAATTAATTAAAATTTTGAAAACCTGTCAGGTTTTTAAACCTGAAAACCCATCTTTAAACATTTAAACTTTTATTTCATTTCAAATTTGAATTTAAAAATAAACTTAAATTTAAATTGCAAACTGAATTTAAACTTGTATTTATACTTGACTTTTATTTAGATTTCAACAGGTTTCAATTGAATTTGCAGTGAACAAATGCTGCTGCCAGGTTTTCAAAAAAAAAAAAAACTGGAAACAACACTGACTCGAGAGAAATCAGATTTGCTTCGAGTTTCTCCCTCCTCTGCTCCGAGTCAACACTCGAATAAACTCGAGTCTCCCCTCACCAAAAACCTGCACACAGAAAAACAGCAACCCCAACTTCATTGGCACGGTGCACGTGCACCGAGGCCTGAGCCATCTCCGGTCACCCACCACAACTGCTAACCATCGGCAACCATCCCCAGATAACATCACAACCACCAGAACTCATCACCACAACTCGAATCAAAATCGAGTTCTCATGTCCCAAACCTGGAACCACACACGCGCCCATACACGAAACCTGTCAACGTTTTCCCCACGACGCTCCGACCACCAGAAAGTCGACAGCTCCGGCTACTGCTTCGTCTACATCCTCTCCAGCGATCCCCAAACCCCCATTTAACTCGATGCCCCACGGAGTTCAAACGAGACCAAAATACGAACATAACAAAAACTAGGTTTAGGAAAAGAAACCCACCACCGCAACTTCTCTGATGATCTTCATCATCATCCACTATTTTTCTCGGCCTCTCCGGTCACAACTCCATCCCCATGAAGAACCACAACCACTCAAATCCACTGTGTTGCCAGATGTGACGCCCCACCTCTATACCCACGCTAGCCAAGAACACTACGGTGTAATGCTGTCAACTAGCACGGAGAATAAGGCTGTTGAGGAGAGGCCATCAATAGTTGGCCTTACACTAGTATTGGTTATCTCGATGGGAGTGATATAAATATATATATTCTTTCATTTTTCATCTCTGATTTATTTTCTCCCATCGACATACCCCAATTCCAGTATAAAACGAACTACGATGGTTCGTAATAGTTTAGAACAGTAAATATAAAATAACAACACAGATAATATAAATGCGGAACACAGATGAAACAGAAAGTCTCATATATATATAATAACTGATGTCAGTTACAATACATTCACACGGTACATATGATACAACTACAACAGTCGACTAAGGAAGTTACATATACAAGTACATTAACGTATATAATATACATGAATATATATCTTCCTATACAATTTTACATACTACTACAAATGACGACGACTACTCCAAAAGATATGAAAGAACTTCATAGCTCTAGCAGCAACCCAAAGCAGAATATCTACAACCTGAAATACTCGGTCTGACCCGAGTATTAAATTCAAAAGAAAATAATACTCGGGTCAGTCTAATTCAAACTCAGTTATTAGTGCACAGAAGCAATAATAATTAAATAATGAATAGACGACAGTAATTAAGACAAATCAGAATGCAATTCTGAATATTGAATTGAAATAAACAAAACAGTTCAAAACATTTAAATATCAATTAAAATATTAAGTCGAGTAGGGCTGCAGTACACGCACGCGTGCACTACCTCGCCACTACAGCATATGGAATATGCAAAAGGTCAATTAATCAAAACAAGTTAGATATCATAAAACCATACCGTGTGGCTGCAGTTCACGCTTGCGTGCACTGCCTTGCCACTACAGTGATGATGTACCCAAAAGCTCAATACCGTGTGGCTGCAGTTCACGCTTCCGTGCACTGCCTTTCCACTATAGTACAAGACGACATCATAACTCCAACTATTGACGGCAATCAATACTGCAGAGGTCAATTCACGACTAACATGACTCAACACAACCACAAAACCAAGCCAAAACTACAGCAACAACAAAATGCAGCAAACGACAGTAAAGTCTCACTAATGAAATGAAGTGAAGATTCCAAAAATCAATGCTACAGCCTCAACAATATCATGTGACAGGTCTGGGGAACATGACCTGAGTGCACAACCTCAATGATACCCAACATAAATGAACTATGTGTTCTATATTCAATTGCATGCACATTCAACTAGTGATTATAAAAATGAATGGGCCTGTAGTGTTTTATGCCATGTGCTTATATGACGTATGACTTTCGGATATATGCCTTCCTCACTCAACTCTTGAATCTATGAAATATAAAATATGTGAATACCCAAAATAACAGTGACAATAATTGTATCAAAACAGTTATCAAAACTGAAGCCCAGTGAATAAGAATGACAACATACATATATACGCACATACATATCTGTACGTATATATATATGGTGACTAATTGGACAAACTCAGCAACAACAGTGCAGTAGTGCACAGAGCACTCAAAAAGTCCAGAAAGATAACCAACATAACAAGCTAAATGTTCAAGCTACTGCACAATGTAAATGAAGACCAGTCCACAAGTATACCCAGTTGTGTACATGTATCAAAACCAAACTACACAGTGAAGACATGAATAGGTTACAATGTATATAGGCAGACTCAATTATCATGCACCAGAACTAAGGCAACCTGGAACTGGAGACTAACTAATTAAAGATGTACTGACTCGGTGGCTCACAACATTAAAAATGCACAAGCCAGGCTACTGCATAGTGCAGTAGTAGGGTCAGTGCAACAAAAAGTGACAAGATGAACCGTGATCAGAAGCAGTGTGAATATAATCAGACCCAAGGTATAACAACAGTGGTAATGCAGTGCAATACCACATGAATCAAAGTGTGAATATAATCAGACCCAATTAGCATACTCAAGCAAGCTACCGTGCAACAGACACAACAATGAAGACTAAACAACTTCGTTTTCTAAACTTTAGGTAGAAAGCGTGCACGAACAAATATGCTCAAGTGTCTGCACATAAAATATGCAAAACAAAAGTGGCAGTGAAACAACAAAGAAATGCTCAAGGGAAGTCTACAGCATCGGGAGTGAATGCAAGTAAATGCAAACGCAACATAGTAGTAAGGAGGTGACACTGCAACCAGTAAGAATGTAGATGCAAGTGAACAAGTGCAATGAGAGACAGAATGGTACAAGTGCAAGCCCAATTGAATCGAACATCACATGTTCCAATATAACCAGAACTCATAGCCATGGTATTCAGAAAATCAAAGAAAAGTGCTACAGAGAACACAATGACCAGAGGCAATAACGATACAACGGTGATGGTCGAAGGTAATATTATGTCAGAAACATGGCAACTAAGGCACAATCAAGCAGCCTCTAACTTTAACTAAAGCAAATTGCCCAATGTCAGAGAGAAAAGGACGAAACGTCAATCATAACAGAAATTTCAAACCGTGACCAAGAAATCAAAATTAGAAATCAAAGCCGAGGGCATCCATTAATCAAACAACGAAAAGCACAGATTTGAACAAGCCATAAATCATCAAGAATGATTTGAATTAGATGTGAGGGTAAGACCACTCACCTTTGCTATGTTGAAGTGGCCGAAGCCCCAGCGAGGAGAAGGCATCAACGTCGGCATCTTCAATTTCGAAAAGCCCTAATTTTTGCCGATGAAGGACGAACAATACGAGGCCGCCATTTTTGTTCTTTTGAGGGTTTTAGGGTCACGAACGAAAAATAGAGAAAAAGAAAGAGGGGATCGGGTTTAAGCCGAAGGAAAAGTAAAAGGGAGATTGTGGGCTGGGTTGAAAAAATGAGTTGCGATTTGATTAATTTTTATAATTTAATAAATAATTTAGTTAAGGGTTTAGCTTGTTTGTTTAATAGTAAGTGCAATTTGATTGTTATAATAATTATTCACACTTTCTGATAGCATTGTTCTTAATTCACAGGTACGCTATGGAAAACCAAGTAAACACTACAGAGATCGAACGTTTATCAACAAACTACTGAAAACCAAAGTTTGGACCGAAACCAAAACAAATGAACCACTATTAAAAAAAAATCAAAGCCCCTCAAACTTTATAACCATTTGTAATTTAAATTTTAAAAACTTCAATTTGAAAATTGACGAAAATATCGGGTTGTTACAGACTACCCTCCTTAAAGAAATTGCGTCCTCGCAATCTTAAGGAACAAATGGACAAATGGTAACAACCATAAAGAACATCATCATACGATAAAGAAGTTAGAAATAGAAAGTTCACCATATAGAGCATGAAAGAGAAAGCCTGAACATGTTTGCTCGATGAATTCTTTGGATTCCTAAGAGAAATCCATAGAATTTGAGAACCATTGAGAATCTCAACAAGAGAAACATCTATATTTCGAAGGTGCTACACCCCCGAAGCAATGATGTGAATATAAGATTGCTCAAGAATAGAAATTGGAAATCCCTAAGGCATTTCCGTAATTGGAAGACGTGGAAAACATCATGAATAGCAGAAAACTGAGTCGGTACACCGACGTAGTACAATATAAACGCCAAAGAAATCTTTTGATTTCATAAAAGAAATTCACAAATTATCAACAAAATCTAATTATCAATAGATAATTCAGAAATCTCTAATCACAAATATTCGATTATCAAAAACGATAATCAAATCAACAAGTATTCGATTATCAAAATCGAAAATCAATCTTAAATCACAAATATTTAATTATCACAATTGATAATCAAATCTCAAATCGCAAATGTTTAATTATCACAAACGATAATTAAACCACAAATATCTAATTATCAATAGATAATTCAGAAATCTCTAATCACAAATATTCGATTATCAAAAAAAATAATCAAATCAACAAGTATTCGATTATCAAAATCGAAAATCAATCTTAAATCACAAATATTTAATTATCACAATTGATAATCAAATCTCAAATCGCAAATGTTTAATTATCACAAACGATAATTAAACCACAAATATCTAATTATCACAATTGATAATTAGAAACAATAAATATCTGATTATCAAAAACTATAATCAGAAATCATAAATATTTAATTATCACAACTGATAATCAAATCTCAAATCGCAAATGTTTAATTATCACAAACGATAATTAAATCTCAATTATCTGATTATCACAAGCGATAATCAGAAATCACAAATTTTCAATTAACGAGTCCGAAATTAACCGAAATAGCAAACGCACATGACCCGTAACCACGAGTTTTACTAAATCGTTTAATTCACTTCATCGTTTCCTTGAAAGTGCAAAATTGTGTATTTTAAATAAATAACATTTTACGTTCTCAAACGGACAAGTCCGGAATTAAGCGAATCAGTAAAAGAAAGGGGTCATAGTCCTCGATTTTTCTGAAACGTTTAATTCGCTTCCTCATTCTTTTGAAAGCGCAAATCGTAAAAATTTTGAAAACAATTTTGATTTATATTTTGAAATATTTTGAAGAATAACAAATTTTTAAAACACGTGATTAAAATAGCAATGTCAGTAGCAACTTCGACATACATCAAAATTTCATCGAAATAATTGGCATCAAAATATAATACCAATGAATTTTCGTTCATCAAAAATGTCACAAGAATCTTCTCAAAGATAGAAAGGGATATCATACCCTAAACTTGTATTCATAACAAGTCAATAACACACGAATTCACCAATGCACAAGAATTGATAAAACTTATCAATAGAAATCATGAAAGTTGGTGAAGCACAAATTCTAGAAATCTACACAAGAAATGCAGAAATCACAAGATAAGAGTATGAGAACTCGAACGGAGTATGAAAACTCGAACGGAGTATGAAAACTTGAACGGAGTATAAAAACTCGAACGGAGTATAAAAACTCGAACAGAGTATGACATAGAATAAAAGATATGGCATAACATAAAATATCCATAATGACATACTACTATAAGTATGTAAATAATGATCAACAGGAGATCAACCGATGAGGGGTATGGCATAAATATGAAATATCCATACTGACATATGACTATAAGTATGCAAATAATGATCAACAGGAGATCAACCGATAAGAGATAATCAATATCACAAGAATCTTCTCAAAGATCCAAAGAGGTAACATACCCCAAATTTGTACTCATGACAAATTAATAACATATGAATTCACCAATGCACAAGAATAGGTGAAGCATAAAATTTCCAGAAATCAACATAAGGAATCTAGAAATCACAGAAAAAGGGAAAGAGGCCTATCACATGACGGTCCGAAGACCATGGGGAGCTACCCCGCATGTGTGAATGGAATCACACAGATTGAGGTCAAGACTAACCAAAAAGCAGAAAGGTATGTGTGAATGGAATCACACAAGTGGTGTCTAGTCTGACCATCAGAACGATCATCATGATCAACGAGGAGTGTCAATTACACTAAGCATGTGTGAATGGAATCACACAGATTGAGGTCAAGACTAACCAAAAAGCAAAAAGGTATGTGTGAATGGAATCACACAAGTGGTGTCTAGTCTAACCTCGCAATGAAAGAGACATCGCGCAATTGCTAGTCTAATTCATAAAGCGATCGTCAAGATCAACGAGAAGTGTCAATTACACTAAGCTAGTGAATATAAAAGTTTAGCTTCATGTCCCATAACCACTAGCTTAACTTAAATATTTACGAACAAATTGTAGATCTTCACTAGAAAAATGTCACAAGTGGTTCAATCGAACAAGTCCAAAAATTAACCGACGAAGTAAACGCAAGCGTTTCATACCACTTGTTTTGCTAAGCCGTTTAATTAGATTTCTCATACGAGTGAAAATAAAGGTTTGTAAATACTAATAGATCGGAAAACGGTTTAGGAAAAGATTTTGATATTGAAAATAGAGTTGAAAACATTTTGATAAAAGAGTTTTGATATTTACTACTAGTATTGAAACATTTATATTTTTAAAGTGACAAATCACAAAAATGATTGCAGAAACAATCAATCACAAGAATTCACATACGAAGACGTGAATAGAATCCAAAGAAATCGATACCGAATTCATCGAAGGGTATGTTCACAAAAATTCCGAAGAAATGGTCACCAAAGTTGCTAATAAATGATAGCAACAAATCGAGAAATAATCAAAAATCGATTAAATTTGGAAACCAAATCAATTCACTAAAATTCACATTCGAAGATGTGAAAAAAATCCAAATAATTCGATTCTAAATCGATCAAGGTAGGAATATCCAAAAATTCCAAAAATAGAAGTTTTCAAAGTCGACAAAGATGACAACAACTAATCGGACAAGAAGAATCGATTGACAAATGGAATAATGAAACAAAACGAGCATAAATGCATAAATGACTTCAACAAAAAAAATAAAATAAAAATCAAGTTAATGCCGAAGTCAACAATTAATGGCCATAATAGAGTATAAAACGATTCAACATCATCATCAAAGGACTCAACGGCAAACCAAGTCAGAGTCTTGGAAATCAAGAATTTAGAAATTTCTCAAAAACAAAGTGACCGAAGTCGAATGGAAATCAATCCGAGGAAAACATAAAATATCAAGTTCCGAATCGCTGAGATTCGAACAAAATCAATCATCGGCTAAATCAAATCAAAGCCGAAAACACAAGAATCAAAAATCAAATGCATACGAATAAGCGTTAGGAATTCATACCTAACGATCAAAGATAATCATTTGCAAATATGAGAGATAAAACGTCGACAAATAGTTGTAACACATGTACTATCTAAGTTATGTTTTATATTTGTTCTAAACCCCAGGCCCTGATACCAAGCTGTGACGCCCCACCTCTATACCCACGCTAGCCAAGAACACTACGGTGTAATGCTGTCAACTAGCACGGAGAATAAGGCTGTTGAGGAGCGGCCATCAATAGTTGGCCTTACACTAGTATTGGTTATCTCTATGGGAGTGATATAAATATATATATTCTTTCATTTTTCATCTCTGATTTATTTTCTCCCATCGACATACCCCAATTTCAGTATAAAACGAACTACGATGGTTCGTAATAGTTTAGAACAGTAAATATAAAATAACAACACAGATAATATAAATGCGGAACACAGATGAAACAGAAAGTCTCATATATATATAATAACTGATGTCAGTTACAATACATTCACACGGTACATATGATACAACTACAACAGTCGACTAAGGAAGTTACATATACAAGTACATTAACGTATATAATATACATGAATACATATCTTCCTATACAATTTTACATACTACTACAAATGACGACGACTACTCCAAAAGATATGAAAGAACTTCATAGCTCTAGCAGCAACCCAAAGCAGAATATCTACAACCTAAAATACTCGGTCTGACCCAAAAGAAAATAATACTCGGGTCAGTCTAATTCAAACTCAGTTATTAGTGCACAGAAGCAATAATAATTAAATAATGAATAGACGACAGTAATTAAGACAAATCAGAATGCAATTCTGAATATTGAATTGAAATAACCAAAACAGTTCAAAACATTTAAATATCAATTAAAATATTAAGTCGAGTAGGGCTGCAGTACACGCACGCATGCACTGCCTCGCCACTACAGCATATGGAATATGCAAAAGGTCAATTAATCAAAACAAGTTAGATATCATAAAACCATACCGTGTGGCTGCAGTTCACGCTTGCGTGCACTGCCTTGCCACTACAGTGATGATGTACCCAAAAGCTCAATACCGTGTGGCTGCAGTTCACGCTTCCGTGCACTGCCTTGCCACTATAGTACAAGACGACATCATAACTCCAACTATTGACGGCAATCAATACTGCAGAGGTCAATTCACGACTAACATGACTCAACACAACCACAAAACCAAGCCAAAACTACAGCAACAACAAAATGCAGCAAACGACAGTAAAGTCTCACTAATGAAATGAAGTGAAGATTCCAAAAATCAATGCTACAGCCTCAACAATATCATGTGACAGGTCTGGGGAACATGACCTGAGTGCACAACCTCAATGATACCCAACATAAATGAACTGTGTGTTCTATATTCAATTGCATGCACATTCAACTAGTGATTATAAAAATGAATGGGCCTGTAGTGTTTTATGCCATGTGCTTATATGACGTATGACTTTCGGATATATGCCTTCCTCACTCAACTCTTGAATCTATGAAATATAAAATATGTGAATACCCAAAATAACAGTGACAACAATTGTATCAAAACAGTTATCAAAACTAAAGCCCAGTGAATAAGAATGACAACATACATATATACGCACATACATATCTGTACGTATATATATATATGGTGACTAATTGGACAAACTCAGCAACAACAGTGCAGTAGTGCACAGAGCACTCAAAAAGTCCAGAAAGATAACCAACATAACAAGCTAAATGTTCAAGCTACTGCACAATGTAAATGAAGACCAGTCCACAAGTATACCCAGTTGTGTACATGTATCAAAACCAAACTACACAGTGAAGACATGAATAGGTTACAATGTATATAGGCAGACTCAATTATCATGCACCAGAACTAAGGCAACCTGGAACTGGAGACTAACTAATTAAAGATGTACTGACTCGGTGGCTCACAACATTAAAAATGCACAAGCCAGGCTACTGCATAGTGCAGCAGTAGGGTCAGTGCAACAAAAAGTGACAAGATGAACCGTGATCAGAAGCAGTGTGAATATAATCAGACCCAAGGTATAACAACAGTGGTAATGCAGTGCAATACCACATGAATCAAAGTGTGAATATAATCAGACCCAATTAGCATACTCAAGCAAGCTACCGTGCAACAGACACAACAATGAAGACTAAACAACTTCGTTTTCTAAACTTTAGGTAGAAAGCGTGCACGAACAAATATGCTCAAGTGTCTGCACATAAAATATGCAAAACAAAAGTGGCAGTGAAACAACAAAGAAATGCTCAAGGGAAGTCTACAGCATCGGGAGTGAATGCAAGTAAATGCAAACGCAACATAGCAGTAAGGAGGTGACACTGCAACCAGTAAGAATGTAGATGCAAGTGAACAAGTGCAATGAGAGACAGAATGGTACAAGTGCAAGCCCAATTGAATCGAACATCACATGTTCCAATATAACCAGAACTCATAGCCATGGTATTCAGAAAATCAAAGAAAAGTGCTACAGAGAACACAATGACCAGAGGCAATAACGATACAACGGTGATGGTCGAAGGTAATATTATGTCAGAAACATGGCAACTAAGGCACAATCAAGCAGCCTCTAACTTTAACTAAAGCAAATTGCCCAATGTCAGAGAGAAAAGGACGAAACGTCAATCATAACAGAAATTTCAAACCGTGACCAAGAAATCAAAATTAGAAATCAAAGCCGAGGGCATCCATTAATCAAACAACGAAAAGCACAGATTTGAACAAGCCATAAATCATCAAGAATGATTTGAATTAGATGTGAGGGTAAGACCACTCACCTTTGCTATGTTGAAGTGGCCGAAGCCCCAGCGAGGAGAAGGCATCAACGTCGGCATCTTCAATTTCGAAAAGCCCTAATTTTTGCCGATGAAGGACGTACAATACGAGGCCGCCATTTTTGTTCTTTTGAGGGTTTTAGGGTCACGAACGAAAAATAGAGAAAAAGAAAGAGGGGATCGGGTTTAAGCCGAAGGAAAAGTAAAAGGGAGATTGTGGGCTGGGTTGAAAAAATGAGTTGCGATTTGATTAAGTTTTATAATTTAATAAATAATTTAGTTAAGGGTTTAGCTTGTTTGTTTAATAGTAAGTGCAATTTGATTGTTATAATAATTATTCACACTTTCTGATAGCATTTTTCTTAATTCACAGGTACGCTATGGAAAACCAAGTAAACACTACAGAGATCGAACGTTTATCAACAAACTACTGAAAACCAAAGTTTGGACCGAAACCAAAACAAATGAACCACTATTAAAAAAAAAATCAAAGCCCCTCAAACTTTATAACCATTTGTAATTTAAATTTTAAAAACTTCAATTTGAAAATTGACGAAAATATCGGGTTGTTACACCAGAGGCAACCCATAATTCCCAAATCAATGAAATCAGAAATGCCAAAACAATACTTAACTAAAAATTGTGAATTTACTTTTAAAAATCCTTATTTCAGATAAGTATTCAAGTTATGAACCTGAATTGATATTTCAAGATGCTTGAAATTATCACTTAATTTAACCCTTAACTGTTCTTAATGTTTTCAGAACAAACTCTACCTTGTTTAACTTAAATTTAAAATTTAAAATTTACTTTATGGACAAACAAACACATTTTGTTTAGATACGAAGTCTTATCAACCAATAGATCAAGCCCTAATGATTTTTGAAAGTAAAACAGGAGCTTGAATTCAAAATACAGAGAAGCCTACAGGGGTTTCAATATACTGATATTCTTCTACACAATCACACAGAGATCAATGCACTTATAAATATTCACCCAAATAATTTAAGCATTCAAATATTTATCTGCAACATGTTTAAACTTATGTTATTTTAAAAAAAATGTTACTCACTTAGATTGAAGAAAAAGGAACAGAGCACCTATGTTTGAGAATTTGAAAGCCTTTAAAACTTGGAGTTGCATGCTGATCAAACTGAATTGCCAAGATTTCTTTGTTTTGATAAAGCTTGGGTTACTTTGTTATTTATATGCAATAACAATTTCAGATTGAAGAATGATGTCCAGGCTTCAGTTTTGAAGAAAATGAATGCAGGCTTTTGAAAAACAGTTTGAATTTGAAACTGTAAACTTGAAATAGAAATGTAGAAGAAATTTGTTGAGATGATTGTAGACTTAAATGCATGCAGATGAATTTGAGTTTGAAGAAGAATACATAGGCTACTTCTCTCTGGTTTGTTTATGTTTGATACACAAAAATGAACTGGCAGATATGAACATATAGGAGGAAAAGGTCACAGGGGAAGGTGATATCTGGGTTTAGGCAATATGCAGGTACAATTATTTCTTTTGATCGGAGATATTTCACAAACGGTGGCTGAGTTGAATTTTTATAACATCGAATGACCTTGTTTGTTGGCTAAGAAATGAAGCATTTAATGCTAAGTACTTTATGTTTCCTATTATCTTACTCTATGCATAGATATTTTTGCATTCCATTGTTTTTATTTGCCTGTAACTCTTTAGTTTGCATTACAGATACCATACAAATTCAAATCTAGCTTGCTTCCATTCCTTAGATACATAGATACTTATTTTACATTTCTTATCTTTGCATTTTATTTCTCTTGCCTGCATATGTCATTTCCTTTTATTTTGTTTTATACTTGATGTTTATATTCTTACTAGCCTGCACATTTTACTTTGTAAATTTACTTGCTTTGCATTTGTTTTATTACAGCCTGCATATTTCATTTTATTACCTATATGCTTTTGAGTACTTTATGCCTTTATTTATTTTGCTTTACTTATTTGTTTTATTACTTTATTTACTTATTGTTTATTTCATACTTATGTTAATATTTATAAGATTTATTTTATTTTATTTTTAATTTACAAATCATAGCTTCTTCCAAAACATATGTAACAATTTCTATTTAAAAACCATTTGTAAAACATTACATTGTTAATATTGTTAAATATAACATATTATTAAATTAAAATAATTTATAAAAGAAATTATCGCTATATAAATAAATTACTTACTTTATCAATCTATATTTAAAACAAGAACAAAACAACCTTTGTTAAATTCAAAATTAAGTTAAAATTGTTTAAACAAATCCTAACTTTATCTTGAGTATATTTTAAAGCCAAATTGTTATTTAGTATCAAATTTCCAAATTATTATTTCCCAAAAAGATTAAAATAAGAAAATATGTTTTACTTGTTAAATTAAAACAAAGCTTACTATTTACAATATATATACAAATATATATATGCATTATAAATAGAGAACAAATTAAATTAGCTTTTAAAAGATAAATTGTCAGTTAAATATTTGTTTAAAGGAAGATTATTAAATCAATTCAAATATTATTAACGAATATTACCAAATCAATTTAATTTTATCACAGATTATTAAATTGATATTGCCCCAAATTTCCGGGATGTCACATTCCTTCCCCCTTAAAAGAATTTCGTCCCCGAAATTTAAAACAAAGGTAATTTAATAATCTAGTTAAATATTTATTTTAAAACACAAGCATATATCAATCATATGCTAACAACCATAGCAAACAATTCATCCAAACAACAAATCTAACTATCCAGACAAAATCAGGATAGATCTATCTAGAGTTTCCCAGGTATAAATACCGGGTTATTCGCTCTATAGAATCCAAACAAACTATACTACTAAGCTACAGAACTTCCACTCATCTAGATCTACAACACAAGATGGAATATCAGACTACAGACAAGTCTGAACCAACAACCAAAACTCCCTGAATTGCTGATTCTACAACCAGAGATAGATCTTACACGTACTCCCTCAGAGATACGTGAACACAACGAATTCCAGTTATCCAAACTGACAATTCAATCCCGCAGACCAAACACTTATCCAAAATCAAATCTCCAATTTCGGAATCCAAATTCCTCCGTCTCTTATCCACAAAACTCTACAGACGATCCTGGGCTTCCTTCATCTTTCCCGATCAGCTCAACGCTTGCTGATGCTCCTAGAAATAAATTGGACCAAAAACAATCCAACAAAATGATCTTTCCAAGATCGACCAAAACTCAGAACACAATTCTAATCCAAAATCAGAAGACAGATCTCACTCCTCTCATCCAGAAGAGATAAAACAGATGCACTCCAAATCTGGCCTCAGATCCTGAAAAATTCTCTGTAGAAAGCTCTTCCAATCCAAACACTGCAACATCCAATTGCTTCCACTTTAAAATAGCTATCACCATGCTTCCACTACGCAATTCTGACTGAGCAGATGAAAATGCTGATGACGATCACAAACACAGACTGGACAACACATTCCAACATTATGGTTCTCCAGATCCAAAAAGAAATCTTAGAAGTTCCTCAAAAAAAAAAAATCCGAGCTACTTCACCAAACTCCAAAAATCATCCTATTACTAAGCTGATCAATTGGTATCACTTCAGAAATCCAGTCGATACCAAACTCAATCTCCAGATGCTGACCAGACTCTGACTTCTCGAAGACATCCAATGTCTCTGAAACACAAGGGAACACTCAAATTATCGCAAGTCACTTTTGCGATCAATCCAGCCTAATTTCAAAGATACTGCTCTCTCTTTACCAAACAGAACAGCTTACGCTTATGTGGCCAACCCATCGAAAAAGATGGAATCACTCTGCAGCTTCTAATCTCCACTACTGACCTAGAAGCCAAAGACTACTTAATCCAAAGCTCTTCGAGAAACTCGGACTCCAAAGCAAACAGGAACACCCAACTAAACACAGCGACAACATCGAACAGATACACTTCATTAACTTGTTCCAAAGAAACATCTTCGGAGACATCCATAGTCACCGCGTCTCATCACACAGCTACTACACCTTGATGTATCAAGATATCATGACTTGCTTCTGCCCAACCGACAGATCCAAATTTTAGTTCATCAAAACTACACTTCAAAGATGAACACCGAGCCTTAATAGGTTTCCTTCAGAGATCAATGAAATTCTTGCACCATCCAAAGTTTACTCGAGACGGTACTAGGCCTACAGTCTCGACAATTACACTTCCAACCTTAATCATATAAACTCCAACTATTGGTAGTCGTGTTACACACACCACTAACCTATCTACCTTTATAGCTCGTTGGAAAACCCGAACAGGTAACCCAACAAATAGGTAGAAATAAATATATAAATATATATATCAAAATTACAAATACGCTCTCTCAAGAAAGAAAACACTTAAGAGCCTAGGTATTCACTCAACCTAGCGCTCTGATACCAACTGTGACGACCCACCCTCCTTCGCCCAGGAAGACGTATCGTCATTAAGAAAGAAAGGGATGAGAAAATAGAAAAGATAGAGAAGAAAGAACAACAACACCAGAATCTCACAGCGGAACGAATAAAATATAATAATCACATAAATATTTATTATTATACAACATCAACCAGAGTTATACAGACAATACATCACATACTAGACAGTTATAAACACCTGTCTAGTTATACAACTCAACACAAACAAATAACTCAGAGGAACCAACACAGCGGAACTAAATATATATCTACAACGCTGAAGCCTCCTGCTCCATTGCTCCTCCAGAATGCGTCAAAGCTAACCTGAATCCCTTGGCTACCCGTAAAAATTTGGGTACCCGAGAGTTTATGAAAAACAAAAAAAACTTCGGGTCATACATGGGTCTGGTATGAGTAACAGGTTTAAGTTGCTTAACTTTGAAAATCTTTTGAAATCGAAAAGGTATCACGTAAGACTTCCCACACATAAACATGGAAAAGTTTTTACCTTACGCTAACCAAAACATTTGATAGGAAATCCAGTGATATTACAATAGTGTCTAGGGTTTTCAAGTAAATAGAAAATAGCCGAAATTGTTACATTCATTAAATTCCAGCTACTAGCCACAAAAGTGGGTAATACAATCAAAACCGTTGGCACTTATTCGATTGTGGATTCCATACAATGGCAGGGCTACTGGGGTACCGCCCGTCACAGTACGGGGCCTAGATCACCGTACCGAGGATTACTCCCTTCATCCCCTGCAACACAAGGCCGGAACCATTCCTTACTGAACAGTCCCGAACAAGATACACCCCGCAGTTGTTTGCAACCAACTGCCCACAAAGCCGAATAAAAAGGGACATCTAGACAGGGGAATATCCTTGTCCTGCTTGGGCATGACCCACCTAGCCTTGCTGCACCTCCCCTGTTTTAGCCATTCCCGGTTGATGAGGCTTGAGGCTGCGATTACCTTTAAAGAACATATTTCTTAGAATGCTCATCGCCCACCTGACGATGTGTTGAAGGCATTCAATCCATACAAGTTCGTTCCGGGTTCGAACGAAACCGAAGGCATTATCTCGTTACACTCATTTTGGAATCACCCTCAGAGTTAACGACGATAACCCTTGCATTCTGAATCTCCGTCTTCACTTCAGATTAACGACCTATCGTTAATTTGGAATCGATGTGGTTTTCGGATGTTCCTAATGCGGAAACCCGATCCCGGTCTCATCGAAATCCAAAACGTGTCTTTTAAGGCCAAGTTGTCTATTTAGTCTTAACAGTTTAATATAATCACTACACACAAATAAAATATTCATAATATCACAACAGATAACCACATCATCATTATAAACAGATAATTAATATCATCATCCAAACGGATAATTAAATATCATCATATTTAAACTAAGCATACATGTCACATAGATATTACTCATATCTGAATTCTCAATCATCAATTAACATTCATTCATAAGCAATGATTTATAATCATACCATTTGTAATTAATTTAAAATGAATTAAATTAACTACTTCAATCACTAATTAATTAAATTAATTATTTCATCTATAAATCCTGCTTATACGACCATTTAATTAATTATAAATCAAATTAATTAACCATCTTCTAAATAATTATCTTGATTAAACATCCTGGTTAATCATTCACTAATTACAATTGGTTATTAGTCTTTAATTAATTCACAAATTAATTCTCCTAAATCATTTATAGTAATTAACATTAAATTACTACATTTAGAATTGATTACATTTATTCTTAATTAATTACATCAATTAATCACCACATTATTAAGTATTCCTTAATTAACCAATTCTTAATTTATATCATTAATTATATTAATTAATTAATGATCTCTAATTTAGATTTAAATAAATTACTTTATTTAAATTAATTACATAAAGTGATTAATCTTTAATGAAACACAATTATTAATCACCTTTGATTAATAACAATCCAGTAATTAACTACCCTTAATTACCATAATTAATTATCTCCATAATTAATCCCTTGATTAATTACAAAAGTAATTACCCAAATTACTTTACTTACAAATCATATTGTATTAATTACATTCAGTAATTCTCATATAATTACTTCCCTAAGTAATCCTGCTCCATTAATTACACCAAGTAATTTCATATATCAAACCATCAAATGATTTGCTTAAATTAATTAAAATAAATTAATTAACTTAATTAAATCATATCATCAAAATTAATTACAATAAGTAATTAATCTCTTAATTACTTTTATCAAGTAATTACTTTTAACAATTTACAATAGTTTATCTAAATTAATTAATCTAATTAATTATCAAAATTTTATCGCATTAATTAATTATGTAATAATCATTAGTAATTGTCTCAATTAACTAATCACATTTCTTTAATTACTTTCTTAATTAATTTCTAATTCTAATTCATTAATTTCAAATTAGATAAGTAAGTCATTCTTTAATTAACTTACTAATCAATTCACTTTAATATCTTAATTATCTATAAGATAATCCATTTCTTTATAAATGATTTCAATATCATTAAAATCTAAAACATTTCGCATTTGAATCTAAATTTTAAATTACATTTTGAATTTCAGATTCAAAATGGTTATTCTTTTAAACATTTATCCAATTTAAAGTTCAATTATTTATTTGAAACCAAATCCCGTTAACAACTATTTGATTTATACTTGTTTTTTTTTATAATATTCAGATTTAAAACTGATGTAGTTTTCAAATTTGAATACAAGAAGATTCTTGAATCCAATAATTTAACTTTGATTTAAACTTGCTGTTAAAAACTTGAATTAAAACTAAATTTTCAATCCAAATTTATTTTAAATCCTAAAGATTCAAATGTTCATCTGAATTCATAATTTAAATTTTTGAATTTAAATCACAGTTTAAATTCTGTTTTTCCAAACCTTAAATTAATTAAAATTTTGAAAACCTGTCAGGTTTTTAAACCTGAAAACCCATCTTTAAACATTTAAACTTTTATTTCATTTCAAATTTGAATTTAAAAATAAACTTAAATTTAAATTGCAAACTGAATTTAAACTTGTATTTATACTTGACTTTTATTTAGATTTCAACAGGTTTCAATTGAATTTGCAGTGAACAAATGCTGCTGCCAGGTTTTCAAAAAAAAAAAAAAAACTTGAAACAACACTGACTCGAGAGAAATCAGATTTGCTTCGAGTTTCTCCCTCCTCTGCTCCGAGTCAACACTCGAATAAACTCGAGTCTCCCCTCACCAAAAACCTGCACACAGAAAAACAGCAACCCCAACTTCATTGGCACGGTGCACGTGCACCGAGGCCTGAGCCATCTCCGGTCACCCACCACAACTGCTAACCATCGGCAACCATCCCCAGATAACATCACAACCACCAGAACTCATCACCACAACTCGAATCAAAATCGAGTTCTCATGTCCCAAACCTGGAACCACACACGCGCCCATACACGAAACCTGTCAACGTTTTCCCCACGACGCTCCGACCACCAGAAAGTCGACAGCTCCGGCTACTGCTTCGTCTACATCCTCTCCAGCGATCCCCAAACCCCCATTTAACTCGATGCCCCACGGAGTTCAAACGAGACCAAAATACGAACATAACAAAAACTAGGTTTAGGAAAAGAAACCCACCACCGCAACTTCTCTGATGGTCTTCATCATCATCCACTATTTTTCTCGGCCTCTCCGGTCACAACTCCATCCCCATGAAGAACCACAACCACTCAAATCCACTGTGTTGCCAGAGGCAACCCATAATTCCCAAATCAATGAAATCAGAAATGCCAAAACAATACTTAACTAAAAATTGTGAATTTACTTTTAAAAATCCTTATTTCAGATAAGTATTCAAGTTATGAACCTGAATTGATATTTCAAGATGCTTGAAATTATCACTTAATTTAACCCTTAACTGTTCTTAATGTTTTCAGAACAAACTCTACCTTGTTTAACTTAAATTTAAAATTTAAAATTTACTTTATGGACAAACAAACACATTTTGTTTAGATACGAAGTCTTATCAACCAATAGATTAAGCCCTAATGATTTTTGAAAGTAAAACAGGAGCTTGAATTCAAAATACAGAGAAGCCTACAGGGGTTTCAATATACTGATATTCTTCTACACAATCACACAGAGATCAATGCACTTATAAATATTCACCCAAATAATTTAAGCATTCAAATATTTATTTGCAACATGTTTAAACTTATGTTATTTTAAAAAAAATGTTACTCACTTAGATTGAAGAAAAAGGAACAGAGCACCTATGTTTGAGAATTTGAAAGCCTTTAAAACTTAGAGTTGCATGCTGATCAAACTGAATTGCCAAGATTTCTTTGTTTTGATAAAGCTTGGGTTACTTTGTTATTTATATGCAATAACAATTTCAGATTGAAGAATGATGTCCAGGCTTCAGTTTTGAAGAAAATGAATGCAGGCTTTTGAAAAACAGTTTGAATTTGAAACTGTAAACTTGAAATAGAAATGTAGAAGAAATTTGTTGAGATGATTGTAGACTTAAATGCATGCAGATGAATTTGAGTTTGAAGAAGAATACATAGGCTACTTCTCTCTGGTTTGTTTATGTTTGATACACAAAAATGAACTGGCAGATATGAACATATAGGAGGAAAAGGTCACAGGGGAAGGTGATATCTGGGTTTAGGCAATATGCAGGTACAATTATTTCTTTTGATCGGAGATATTTCACAAACGGTGGCTGAGTTGAATTTTTATAACATCGAATGACCTTGTTTGTTGGCTAAGAAATGAAGCATTTAATGCTAAGTACTTTATGTTTCCTATTATCTTACTCTATGAATAGATATTTTTGCATTCCATTGTTTTTATTTGCCTGTAACTCTTTAGTTTGCATTACAGATACCATACAAATTCAAATCTAGCTTGCTTCCATTCCTTAGATACATAGATACTTATTTTACATTTCTTATCTTTGCATTTTATTTCTCTTGCCTGCATATGTCATTTCCTTTTATTTTGTTTTATACTTGATGTTTATATTCTTACTAGCCTGCACATTTTACTTTGTAAATTTACTTGCTTTGCATTTGTTTTATTACAGCCTGCATATTTCATTTTATTACCTATATGCTTTTGAGTACTTTATGCCTTTATTTATTTTGCTTTACTTATTTGTTTTATTACTTTATTTACTTATTGTTTATTTCATACTTATGTTAATATTTATAAGATTTATTTTATTTTATTTTTAATTTACAAATCATAGCTTCTTCCAAAACATATGTAACAATTTCTATTTAAAAACCATTTGTAAAACATTACATTGTTAATATTGTTAAATATAACATATTATTAAATTAAAATAATTTATAAAAGAAATTATCGCTATATAAATAAATTACTTACTTTATCAATCTATATTTAAAACAAGAACAAAACAACCTTTGTTAAATTCAAAATTAAGTTAAAATTGTTTAAACAAATCCTAACTTTATCTTGAGTATATTTTAAAGCCAAATTGTTATTTAGTATCAAATTTCCAAATTATTATTTCCCAAAAAGATTAAAATAAGAAAATATGTTTTACTTGTTAAATTAAAACAAAGCTTACTATTTACAATATATATACAAATATATATATGCATTATAAATAGAGAACAAATTAAATTAGCTTTTAAAAGATAAATTGTCAGTTAAATATTTGTTTAAAGGAAGATTATTAAATCAATTCAAATATTATTAACGAATATTACCAAATCAATTTAATTTTATCACAGATTATTAAATTGATATTGCCCCAAATTTCCGGGATGTCACAGAAATGGTCGAAACATCAAAGATGTGGCAAGGTTATGAGGGTCGCGCCCTTTAGGGTATGTCATTTCCTTCTGGAAAAGGGCGGTGTCAGGTATGGAGCCTTGATATTTAACCTTTGTGGTCACTTCGAATATTTTTCTTCGTGGTTGTTGGTGTAGAGGATCCGCGGATAAAGTTCCCAGACGGCCGGGGATGGCATACTCGAGTAGTAGTTACCTAGTTATAGAGGTAACCCGGCCTTGTATTGGCAGAGATCCGGGTAGGTTCTTGGGACGTCCCTCCAGAGGCGTACCCATGTGGTAGTAGGAAGTTCCTTAGCCTGACCAGTTGTTGGGAAATCCAAAGAAATAATACGCGCCTTGTACGTTTTTAGTTGTAAAACCTGCCATTTAAAATGGTTGCTATAGCAGGCATAATATAATGGTACCTATGCTGGCAAAGATCAATATTATACTTCCGAAATGTTTTCAGCACTGTGTGCTAATAATAATAATATCAAAGGATTTTGCATATCAAGCATATTTGACTATCATAAGGACAAATCTCCCCGAAGTGTGCGATTGCATTGTGTGTGTGCCGGGAGGCCTTATGGTAGTTTCATTTTCCAAAAGTATAGCGGTTTTCTTTTTATTTTCTTTGTGGAAATAACTGTTTTTAAGATCTCACACCAGTCCCACGACTGACCTGGAGTTTATTTTTCCTTTTCTAAACTCTGGGTGCCCACAAATTTGCACACAGGCAGCCTAGAGTCAGGTTATCAGGTCATTCTGGAATTTAGGAGTGACTGTGGAGCTCAAGAGGCAAGATGGACGGAGAGACGTATTATCTATACTATGTAGTATCTGCTGCGTTCGGGTTTGTGTGAGACAAATTTCTATATAGGCAAGTCATTTATAACTACCAGTGTTGTGTGTTATTGTTGTACTCTGATGTTGTATTATAATTACATATACATGCCTTTTTTTAAATATTATTTAACAATTGTATATTGTTCCGCTGCGAAATGTGAGATTCTGTTTATTGTTCTGTTTCTTCTTCTATCTTATTCTTCTTAAACCCTAATGGTTCAGTTTTCTGGCATTCAATTGTTCGGCAGTTGATACAGTGGGCGTATTAATGTCGACTTTCGGGCATCGAGAAATCGGGTCGTTACAGATTTGCTAACAACGGCTTGAAAAGGTGTGTCCTTCTCACTCTGACATTTCTACTTATGAAATCGTAAATCGATGTCAAGTGCTTAGTAATTAAAAAATTTTATGCAAGTGAATAATGATTATATGATATGCTATGCCATGTTATTACCATATTTACTTTGTTAATTACCACCTAACATCTGATATATGACATTATATTGTGACATTGACATTATTTATATTGTTTATGCATATGTTCACACTGCAAGTTCCCTGTTAGAATAGAATCACTATTGGTTGAAATGATACATACCCAAACGGACTTTAAAATAACGAAAAATCGTTATGGGCTGAAATGATAGGACTGAGCGATTTTTATTGTACTTTATTTGACTTGGGATTGCGGGTTTGAAATGATAGAACCCAGGTTTTCTTTTTAAATTGTGGATTGAAATGATATATATCCGTATAACTTGACCTAGGTTAGAAAACTATATACAGACCTCGTGGTATATTTTTAATTGATTTTTTATAGATATGTAATTTTTGGAGTATGAAATTTGATTTAAATTTATGTATTTTATGGGTTCTAAGAAAGCTAAATATTAAGTTTGAATTTGTGAATTTAAGTTTGTAAATTTGAAGTAAATGTGATTTTTTGACTTTAAATTTATGGTTTAAAATGTAAGTAAATAATGGAAATTTAAATTAAAGTTTTAAAATGATATTTGAAGTAAAATGTTAAGTTTTATTAAATTTATAAGTAAATAAACAGTGAATTTTGACTTAAAAAATGAATTGAGTTTTTAAAATTTAATATTCAATTATAAAATTTTATTGTGATAAATCATATGTTAAATTGATTTAAATGTGAAAGTTTAAATGCCTAAAAATATGATTTATAAATTTAAAATAACAAAAATTGAAGTTTTATTATTTTTGAAAAGTTTTAATAAAATCTGAAATTTTATTAATAGCATTTCTAAAATGCTGTGGTCTTATGACAGCGTTTTTAAATGCTCTTGTTTTGAATTTAACAATGTTGAAATAATAAATATCTATTACAGCATTTCATAAATGACATTGTTCTGAAACTAAACTATTTTGGAAACTATAAGCTACGGTAGCACCTTATAAAAGCTGTCGTTGCTAAATTTGACAATGTTTGAAATGTTATAGATCTTAACACCGTTTGAGTTATATTTTAAAGTGTTAAACGATTTAACTTTTGAAATTGATTATTTGTGAAATTTTAGGAGTTTGAATATATATGTTTTAATATTTAAATTTGAATTTTAAGGAATTTAAAATTAATTTGAATTTAAATAAGGTTTACTTGGTTATGTGTTAAATGGAATGAAATGTATTGAGATAAATGAATTTTTGAATGGAATTTTGAAATATGTTTTGCAATGATATTTGGAATAATAAATTAATGACATATTTGATTTTAAAATGATATTCAAATTTTAATATTTGAATTTGAATTCAAATAATGATTTGATAATGAGGTTTTGAAAGGATATGATATTTGATGATTGAATGGTTTAGAAATGATTTGATTTTTTTATAAAGAATATGAATTTAGAATGATATTTGATTTTGATAAATTAATATTTGAAGTTTACATTAGTATGAAAGGATATTTGGTTTACTTGTAATTTGGGTTTATTTAAATGATATTGAGTTTATTAAGTGAATATTTCAAAACTAAGTAATAATGAAATTAAATTAAGATATATATGTAATCATATAATTTATATGTGAAATTTGATAAGATTTGAAATGGTTTGTTGGAAAATTAAATTGAATTGAAACTGATGGTTTGAATTGAATTAAGTTGGAAATTTGAAAATTTGGGTTTAATTGAATAAATTTGTAAAATGTGAAGGATTAAAGTAATTGTTCATGACTTAAAACGTATGATTTCGAAATGTTATGACTTTCAAAGTGTAACAATTTCAAGTATTTTGGTTTTCGAAAGAGTTATAACTTTGAAAGTATTATGATTTTTGAAAGTGAATATATGTTTGAAATGGAAATAATATCGTACTGATTTGAATATAGTTTTGAAATAGAAATGGTTCTGGTATCGAAGTATAAACTATTTTGAAAGGAATATATTTTGGAAATGGAATGATTTGATTTTTGAAGTATAAACTATTTTGAAATGAAAACGGCATTATAATAACGTTTGATTGTTAAAGAGACCAGGATCGGAAGTTGTCATACTCTCTGCCAACTCCGAAAACCACTTTAACAACCGTGTACACGGTCGAGATTCCAAAATGAAGTAGGACGGTGGCGACGATCCTATTTAGGTATGAACGTGGACCCTACTCTCGTGAGATGGCATAAGGTGGCCAAAACAGGAGTGACCGATGGACCAAGTGAGGTCATTCCTCCTATCGGACACACTTCTTCGATACTATACTCTTCCTTGTAGTTGATTTGATGGCAATCCTTCGATTTTGATTTGGCAGTGTTTTCCGAGGTAGGTGGTAGTGGCTGCTATGTGTTACCACCAGGCCGGAAGCGTAATTGTTATATCTACCCTAGCATTGCCTAATTGTGCCGTGTCACCTACCATATCGAGCCTTACTACGAGTTTGTTTTTCTCCCGCAGCCCATGGTGTATTTAGGGTAGTCTTCCGGTCTGGAGATACGTGATACTGGATGGAGTATTGGGACTATTATGTGTTGGGGCTATATGGATAACCCTTCAACGCTATTTAAAAGTAAGTTTATTTTACTGTAGACATTATTATAATAGCGCAATATTACTACATAGTAAATAATTTAACGGATCCTTAACGGGTTGGCGATCCCAAGCATCCTTTAAGTTACTGATGCATTTTTGTTACTTTTCACTTGAGTTGAATTACAGTTCATAAGTATTTATGTCCTTACTTGAGTGTTTTGTGTTTTTCTTTATGCTCGAGTCAGACTGAGTGATTCATCATTCAAGACCCACTTTCGGAGTTGGAGCTTTGCTTGAAGATCCAGCCATCTATTTTGCTATATCTATCCACTGATTCTAGTGATGTATTGTGATTTGTAACTGAGGTATCTTTTTAGTCTTCTGTTGTATCTAATTTAAATCTGATGTATCTTATTTTTATATAGTAGCTTCATGAACTACTATCTCTTTTAATTCCGTTGCATTATTATTTACTCTGTGTCTCTGATTTATGATTACTTATTTAATGTATATTCTGAGATTTGCCAAATTTTATATACAATGCGGTATTTTGAGCAATTCAAGTCGACATGTGCGGATACGAATGGATGAAAATATCGGGTCGTTACAAATATAATATCATCCGCTATAATGCGGTGCATAAGGTCTAATCCAATACAACTGATAATAATTTATCATCCAAGCACACAATCAACAATTTTAAATTTAACTATTTAAAATTAAATCAGAAAAATATGATTGAGTGAGAAGATCTCACCTTAGCTTTCGTTTTGCGATCCATTTCCATTCCATATTGTTTTCTTCACAGTTCTTAACCTTGTATAAACAATTATACAATTTATTAATATTTGAAACAATTGGGGTAACGACCCGAAATTTTCTAACCCGAAAATTCCAGATAGTTATGGAAAAGAAGAAAGAGATAGAAGAAGAAGAACAGAAACACCAAACATCTCACATTCGCAGCAGATAAATATAATAATAAATAATAACAGTTTACAAAAGAATACTATATCTGTCGATTACATTTAATATACATCAGATTTTCACATTAATACAGTCACTGAATGTTTACAATTATCATGTCTAAGATTTACAATAATATAAATACAGCGGATATACTCTATACGATATTGCCATCCAGCTCGCCTCCTGAGCTCCAGAACGTACCTACCTAAAAATCTGTAATACTCGGTCTGACCCGAGCATTACACCAAAGTAACACCGGGGTCAGGCTGGAAACCAGCTTGTGTAAACCCAACTAACAAGGGATACGAAAGCATACAACTTAAATAAAACCCGGGGTAACTTATCTCAATTTGTCCAATTCATAATTTGCTATAGTCAAGACTTATTCCACATATAAATTTCTAAGTACCAAACTTAGATAAACTAATCCAATCCACTTAAATCATTTCATCCTTGCCTATTGATTTCACAATACAATTTATGAAAATTCAAAGTGGTTTTCGGGTATTTAACAATACCCGACCCAGTCTCTTCGAAACCCAAGTTATCCTATCCAAGTTATTCAAATGAAATACATCACATTTCATATCAGAGATTTCAACTCATTCAAATCATCCAATACCATTCACTCATCCATAAGCAAAACTTAACCACATACAAACCAGTTCAATTGATTCCAATTGAATTTCTAACCATATTCACTTAGATTCCTTCATATTATATTAATTAATTCCAAATCAAATAATTCAATTATCACTTCAACATTCATCAGCATTAATCAACCTGGATTAATTATTCTTCAATTACGTTCAAGTAATTACCTTAAATTTCATTTCACGATATTAGTTGTTCTTGACCCAAATCAATAAGAAATCTTAATTGCCTCAGGAATGAATTAAGCATTTTAATCACATTAGTCCATAATTACTTATATTAGTTAACTTCTCATAAGTCACTTGTATTGATTTATTTTCTTAACTAATCAATATCTATATACATTATTGATTTCATAGATTAATGATTTCTCATTTACATTTCTAATCAAATTTTAATAATATTAAATAATTAATCATTAATTAAAACACACATATATAAGTCATTCTTAATTTATCTCCATCGAAGATTAATTGTCTTATTTTACTTTATTATATAAATTAATCACTCCTAAGTTAATCATTACAATTTATCTCTTGATAAATTCCACAAGGTAATTGTATTTGTATTAATTCCATTAAGCAATTATTTATCAATCCATCCAATGATCATTTCAATTTACTTAGACCCAATTAGTTGACCCAAATCATAATTTAATTTAATTAATTAATTATACCTTAAGTTATCCTTTTTATTTAATGAATCACTAATCATTAAACCTTTATTGATTTTAATCTGAACCATTTTCCTTATTTACGATTTAAATTCCCAAACGCTTCGAGTCATACAACAATCAACTCGAAAATCAATCAAAAACCAAAATTACATTGTCATCAATTCACAGTGCACATCTAATCTATTCAACCACTCAACCAAATATTTGAATTTAACTATTTAAATTTAAATAAAACTCTAACAGAGTGAGACTTACTCACCTTAGATTTATTTGCAATTCCATCCTATCCTGACTTGTTTCTTCACAATTATTGACCTTGTACAAACATTGGATGAATCTCATTAATATTTGAACCAAATTGAAAAATTAAATTTCTATTTGATAAATTTAATTTACTAGTGATTTTAATTTAACTAATAATTTAAATTTTAAATGAATAATTAAATTTCGAACTAATATTTCCCCTTTTTTTTTAAACCCTTACGTATAATTCCCAATCTGGAACCAACATTAATTCATTCCTACATTTCAAATTCCCATCACTGTAGCAAACAATTTTTTTTTCATTATTATGAACATATATTATATAATCTTAAGGAAAAAGTAACATAAAACAGGGACTGCTCACCCACTGTCACGAGCTTCGATGACGAACCCACAATCCATACCCACATCGCCGAAAGTCATGCCGCCACCACGACACACGCGAAGCCACCCTTCCCCCTTACGAACACCATCGATGCCACAAAGTCTCCGCGTGAAACCCATGTATACGACGCGGTCCCAAGTCGCGAGCTTCAAATCACCGAGACGAAAACATCGAGCATCATCATCGCGTCATCCTAAAATTGCCGCGAACCTTAGCTCACGCGTGAAATCCAGATCGAAGTCGAAATCTCCAGAGACGTGAGCCCTAACCCAACCGGACTCGAGTCGAACTCGACCTCCCTCCTCGAACGCGGCTCAACCCAATCCATGGCAACTCTCCCTCCTTATCTGAGTTGACGTCGCGATGCTCTTCCCCTCCCCGTGAGCGATCGCTTTGAGTTCCAATTATTAACCGTTGAGGACGAAAGGGACGCTTGAGAGAGAGAGGGGAAGCGTGCCGCCATTATGATTCCAATTTTTATTTTTATTTTTTTGTTTCGATCGAAGCCCGGATTATACGACCATTATGATTTTAGATGGGAAACTTCACTTCAGAATGCCTTCTAAAAGGAGGAGCAGGGTTCGATTAAAGTACCGAAACTAGAGGCTTCCTTCGGAAGGTAAGGACAAGGTGATTGTTTTTTTTATTTATTATTATTATTATTATTATTATTATTATTATTATTATTATTATTATTATTTTTTTAATTTATTCTTTCACCAGAAAGAAACGTGATTAAGGGAAAATCGGAACGTTTGAATCATTTAGCGTTCTGACGTTTCCTAACTACAGTGACAATCGAAACGAAGGCTAAACGTTTTGAGCTGTCAAGGTCAAACGACAACTTCGATTGCTATGGAAATTGAAATCCGATAATAACTAACTACTACGGACCCAATGGAACTGGTTTCGTCAAATTCCGAGACTATGCCTCGGAAGGCTAATTTTAAATACCAATTTAAACGATATATTTTCAAAACGGAACAAAACACTTCAAAATTTGATTTTAACACCTTTACTATATTCGGTATCATCATTATAAATTTTATAAGCCTTCAAATTATTTTTTAACAGGCTTAAAACTCCAGATTCAACGTTTTACCCAATTTCAAATTATGTGATTCCATAGTTAGACTATATAATTCAATAATTTAATTGTCAAGTAAATATTGATATCTTGAATTCAAGTTAAAATTAACCTTTAAATATTTAAAAAATCAATTAACTATTCAATTTAAATTGTTAGAAATTCCGGGTCATCACATTCCTCTCCCCTTAAAAGAATTTCGTTCTCGAAATTACTAGTTAGGAAGAATGGACAAATACCCGTTTATCTTTTCTCCAAAACTCACAATTCAACACCCTACCAACTATCTTTTATTAAAAGCCCACTATCACCCTAACTAACCTCCCAAAAACTTTTATAGTTTCAAATACTACCCCACTGCTCAATCGTCTAAATTTAATTAAAAACCAAATTTTGAATTATCAAAATTTCTCAAAATTTTTCTAACTCCCTGAATTTCCGAATTTTTTTTGCCAGCGTCTCCTTTGCGCGGCTAGCTCGGTACAACTACAAAAGGCCTCTACGGGCTCCCAAATTCCAAAAAGAAAACAGAAAGCCAAGTGGCTAGATCAAAAACCCAAGCCAATTCATACAGAAATTAAAATACATACCTTTTGGTCGGGCAATACAAATTTATCTTTTGGAATCAAATCCAATTCCTTTTCCCCCTTTTAATATCTGCATAACCTACTTAGCAATAATATCCAATCATAACCCTTCCAAATCTTTACATACATTTCCTTACAGAAGTTTTCATATCCATTTCTATTCAAATTAGTTTTCACCGTTTCATATGAATTCCATTAATTTTAGATTTCTAATATTGAGTTTTATCTTTCATTTAAACTGATTCATATTAATTTCATTTACTAGTTTACTTAAATTTCCAATTTGAAATTGTTTTGTCGTTAACCAAAATTTTCTAACTCCCAAAATTTTCAGAAAATTTTGGCAGAGTCTCCTTTGTACGGAGGAGCTTTTGCATTTTGACAAGAGATATAAATATACATACATCGACCCACCCGGTCGGAAAAAGAAAAAACAGTTCATATTTCCTATTTTTATTGCGTAGGCGTACCTTAATTAGCATTTTAAGCAGGCGGCTTATTAATTTGAGCAATTAGCGCAATCCAAACCAACCAAACGGCCTTCAGGTACCTGTACTTACTCAATTTTAATATGTATGTGTCATATATAGAGAATCTATTAGTATTTCACTTGCTTTCCATAGGTAAACACATGTGTTACATACACAACAAGTGCCAAATGCTTCCCATAAGCGATTCATATGGTTTTAAAGCTTATTAAATTATTTCAACCAAATATATATGCCATTTCATTCAATTTTAATGGCTTGCAACACAATTTCTTACATCTAATTGATTTTAAATCCAAACAAGCTCATTTTTACCTCAATTAATTCTAAAACCAATTTATTTAATCTCAAACAGCTCACAGAAATTTAATTACTTTGTTTACGCCAAACGACAATTGATTTTATGCAAATTTGACAATATTCGCTAAATAGAGTATCTGTTCTAGTTTATGACTACTTTAAATTAATTTTCAACTCATTCTGAATTTAATTTCGTTTCATTTCTAATTTATTCACCAACCATTTATTTAGCTCGACACATTCCATTCTTGTATACTTCTAGCCATTTCCAATTTAATTCAATCCAAGCTTTTATTTAATGGTCTTCCATTCTCACTCAAGACCAAGCTTTACTTTTAGTAATTTTACTCCAAATTAATTCGCCTCTTAATTTAAGTCCATCTGATAATCCAATTCCAATTGAAACTTTACTTTAAATTTTTATTCAATCTGACTTCATCCATTTAATTCAATTAACCCATTTATTTCCCTACTTTATATTTTTAATTCACTTACTTAATTCATTTGTGAATTTATTTTATTTTTACCAAGCCATTCTCAATTTATTTCTACTCGTCTGGATTTTATTTGCAACTCAAACCATTTCTATTATAATCACTTCTCTTATGTCCAATTTACTTGCAAATTTCGTTAAATATTTTTCATATCATACTTGAATTTTATTCGTAATACAAACCATCACACTTTTCAATCCAACTCTATTTTATTTTTATTTTACAACATCTCCTCTTATTTAATTCATTATCAAATCCAAGTCGAATTCTATTTACAATTTGAATTCATTTCCAAACTCCATTATTAATTTACAATCCATTTATTTACCAAAGTTAAATTTTATTAACATACTCAATCAAACAACTATTTAACCAATTAGCTTATTTTCAACTTCTAAATCAATATTGGATTTTAATGACAAAGAGTCACTTCTTAAATTTCCCGAGTTTCAAATTTTATTTTATAATTCCAGTTTGGGTTTCCTTATTTTCCATAATTCCAATATCTTTATTTAAATATTTTAGAAATGCTTTTAAATTCACATCATACTATTAAAATAACTCTTTATAAAAATACTTTTTATAACTCGATGTCTCAACCAGTCCATCCTTGTTCTCACAGAAATTCAGTCATACGTTGATCAGGCGTAGAACTGAAAACCTATAAGTACTTGGTAAACCCATTTTCAACACCTAGTGAAAATACTTGGAAAATATATTTTTTGAAAATATTGAAAACATTTTTTGAAAATAGAGGAATAACTTCGTTGAGAATGCTTTGGAAATCATCACCCCCATCCATGGTCAAAGTTACATTCCAGGGTTACGTTGCCGTCGCAGCAAAAGTCCATGCAACTGTAGGCTCTCCACGGCCTCTCGATTATGCCATGAATCCCACACAATAGATCACAGTTACATCCAAGGTTACGTTGCCGTCACAGCAAAAGTCCATGTAACTGCAGGCTCTCCGCGGCCTCTGATTCTCGCTGTCAAAATGAAACCTCTCCACTCCTACATAGGTCACAGTCTGCCGATATAAAATCAATCGCAGACCGTTGACTCTCAACGGCACACACGACTTCCGCTATGTTATACCATAGATCGCAGTCTACCGATATAAAATCGAATGCAGACCGTTGGCTCTCAGCGGCACACACGACTTCCGCTATGTTATACACTACTCATAATCCTCAGGAACTAGTTTTGTCCGAGCTCCTCACAGGATCAACTTTAGAACCCCCCCTTGGGGCTCGAGGCAGCACCACCCGGTGGCACTCCTGAGAAGTTCATTTCAAGGGAGCGCCTTTTTCCCCAGAGCCATCATCAAAACATTTGATACTATACACATATAGTATATTCAAATCATACACCTAGTATGATCTCATACAAAGGTCATTTACACAAAATCGATTATCCCAAAATCGATAATTCACAAACTAGGCTTTCCAAATTCAATATTGATTTTACCCAAAAATCAAAAGCCTTTCCAAATCCAAAGGTTCCCAAAACCCTTTTCTAAAATCCTCATATGATCCTTTATACATATATATATATATATATATATATATATATATATATATATATATATATAAATTTTTAAAACTTTGGATCTTTTCAGTATTGTGTAAAACTCCTTTTATACTTCAAACACCTTCAAAAATCCTTTTCTTCCGGCAATAGATTTAACAAGAAAAGATTTATCTTATCTAACAAAGATATACAACTTTGTTTATTTGAAACCAAATATTCAAATTTGATTATTCTTTCCAATATCAATTTCATTCAAATCCGTACGATGTACACATAACATCTGTACGCTATACCAATTTGATCGCCCACTCGATTACACAATTTCTCTTCCGAACTAGTATCGTCCAACCGACTTCCTAGTGCGGACTCAGATCTGGTTTCTTGATTAGAAACTGCCATTCTCCTTACATAGCTATAACTATGATAGAGAACATCCAGAACCAATCAACAATCCATATCCAGGTTCGCCGTCGAAAATCGAGTGAAAAATCCCAACTCGGATCAATAAATAATCTCGAAATTCTATGCTCGAATCTGGATCAATTCACTAGGCGAATAGAAAAAAATATATACGTACATCCTACGTATTTATCTTTATTGATTATTAGCCCAATCAATCCCATTTCTATTCTCATTCACTTAGTTGCAATTGTCTCAATTCCATTAAATTATCTCTTCAATTCTTATCTCAGTTGGGTATTAAATCCATAACAGTTTGAACCCCGACTAATATAGAAAATAGCTTGAAGATTTTAAAAATAAATAAGTAGTTGAAAAATAATTATTAGTTTACCAAATAGCTATAAAATAGTTAACTAATCGTAAAATAGTTGGAAAATAGTTGAATAGTTTCAGGAATTTTAAGTAATTGCAAAATAGTTGTAAAATAGAAATTAGTTTGTGAAATAGTTGTAAAATAGTAATTAATTTAGAAAATAGTTGGAAAATAGTTAAATACCTTCAAAAATAATCGCAAAACAAGTATATAAAATAATTTGGCTTTAAGAAAGAAAGGTTGTATATATTTAATAGCTTAGAAAAATAAGTTTATATCAAAACAATTTATATTGAAAATAGTCAAGAGCCAACTGTTCACTTCCCCAACAATTCAATTTAAATCTCCATTTAAATTGACCCAATTTCAATTCAAATAACTCCAGATTTCATTGGACTTGATTAATCCCCAATTTAAGTTGAATCAATCTTGACTCCTTCGCCAATTTAAAATAAATTCCATTTAATTTTAATCATGTTCAACTTATATTATAATTTCAAATTATTCCAATCAATGTGAATTATTATCAATTTAATTTCAGAATCCAAATCACTTCAATTTAATCCAATCCAATTTCCATTTAATTTTTTTTAACTTATACATCTTCAATCACCAATCCAATTACTTCAAACCAAATTAAATTTTGAACTAATTCAATTCAATCTTGAATTTAAACTATCTCGGATTATAGAAACTCGAGTTAAATTCTCAAAGGTTGGTTTAACTCTTTAAACCAAATTAACTTTTGTTTTAAGGTTTTTAATCTATTTAATTTCTGAGTCCAGTTCTCAAAATTCCAATTTAAATTATTTTTATTTATGTATTTCAAGGTTCAATACAATTTTATTTGTTTTCAAAAGTTTAATTTATTATTCAGTTTTATCTTCCAGTTTGAAGCCAGTTCTTAAACAAGTATATTTTACAATTTCAATTATTCAAATTTTTAATTCAAAGTAATTCCATACCCTTAATTCCAAATGAAAGTTTAACTTCCCTTTTTCTCGATAATGGATATATCACCACACTTCATTTCTATTTCATTTAAACCCAACCAATTCACAATTTAAAGATTTTTATTAACAATAGGATGATATCATCCAATTTATTTTAAAACGTCCATCCATTTTCAATTCTTAAATCTCAAACCCGTTTTGAGATCACACAAATTCCCAATTCAAATCAACCTTACTCAATTTGAATTCCCGCTTAAAACTTCAAAATTCTTTTTCTCTTATAAGTTCAAAACTTATATTACTTTGGGTTCATACATCACACTTCAAGGAAAAATCAAAACTCAACCTCTTAGAGTTTATTTCAAATTATCTTTGATATCATATATATCCATATATATATATATATATACACATATTTATTTCTTGACCCTCCAGCCATATTTTAAAATTTAAACCACCTTTGGTTTTAAATTCAAATCAATTTCAAAAAACACATTGTTTTCAACAAGTCCCAATAATTTAAATACTACTTTTTATTATTTTTCATTACTTTGAAACCAAATTTTCAAATTCCAGGATCAAATTTAGAATTTCATTTTCAATCAATTAAATTTTAATTTGGTTGTATTTTTGTTTCTACTTAATTTAATTCCAATTCTAGACTTCAATTTGGTTGTATTATATTACTTCTTAATTTTAATTTCAATAATTTAACAACCAATCACCTTAATATTTATTAGAATGAAATATTCCTTTATATATCAAAATATATGTTTTATATAAAATCATTTAAAATCTTTATATCAGAAAATAACAAGTACGCGCTCATATATATATATATATATATATATATATATATTCATATTCTCAACTCATTCCAGAGTACTACCGACTCTATTAAATGAGTAATCCCCACTAGAGCCAAGGTTCTCGCTTAACCTCGCTCTGATACCAAATGTAATGACCCGAAATTTCCTAACCCGAAAATTCAAGATAGTTATGGAAAAGAAGAAAGAGGTAGAAGAAGAAGAACAGAAACACCAAACATCTCACATTCGCAGCAGATAAATATAATAATAAATAAGAACAGTTTACAAAAGAATACTATATTTGTCGATTACATTTAATATACATCAGAGTTTCACATTAATACAGTCAGTGAATGTTTACAATTATCATGTCTAAGATTTACAATAATATAAATACAGCGTATATACTCTATACGATATTGCCATCCAGCTCGCCTCCTGAGCTCCAGAACGTACCTACCTGAAAATCTGTAATACTCGGTCTGACCCGAGCATTACACCAAAGTAACACCCGGGTCAGGCTGTAAACCAGCGTGAGTAAACCCAACTAACAAGGGATACAAAAGCATACAACTTAAATAAAACCCGGGGTAACTTATCTCAATTTATCCAATTCATAATTTGTTATAGTCAAGACTTATTCCACATATAAATTTCTAAGTACCAAACTTAGATAAAATAATCCAATCCACTTAAATCATTTCATCCCTGCCTATTGACTTCACAAAACAATTTATAAAAATTCGAAGTGGTATTCGGGTATTTCCCAATACCTGACCCAGTCTCTTCGAAACCCAAGTTATCATATCCAAGTTATTCGAATGAAATACATCACATTTCATATCAGAGATTTCAACTCATTCAAATCATCCAATACCATTCACTCATCCATAAGCAAAACTTAACCACATACAAACTAGTTCAATTGATTCCAATTGAATTTCTAACCATATTCACTTAGATTCCTTCATATTATATTAATTAATTCCAAATCAAATAATTCAATTATCACTTCAACATTCATCAACATTAATCAACCTGGATTAATTATTCTTCAATTACGTTCAAGTAATTACCTTAAATTTCATTTCGCGATATTAGTTGTTCTTGACCCAAATCAATAAGAAATCTTAATTGCCTCAGGAATGAATTAAGCATTTGAATCACATTAGTCCATAATTACTTATATTAATTAACATCTCATAAGTCACTTGTATTGATATATTTTCTTAACTAATCAATCTCTATTTACATTATTGATTTCATAGATTAATGATTTCTCATTTACATTTCTAACCAAATTTTAATAATATTAAATAATTAATCATTAATTAAAACACATATATATGAGTCATTCTTGAATTATCTCCACCGAAGATTAATTATCTTATTTTACTTTATTATATAAATTAATTACTCCTTAGTTAATCATTATAATTTATCTCTTGATAAATTCCATAAGGTAATTATATTTTTATTAATTCCATTAAGCAATTATTTATCAATCCATCCAATGATCATTTCAATTTACTTAGACCCAGTTAATCGACCCAAATCATAAATTAATCTAATTAATTAATTATCCCTTAAGTTATCCTTTTTATTTAATGAATCACTAATCATTAAACCTTTATTGATTTTAATCTGAACCATTTTCCTTATTTACGATTTAAATTCCCAAACGCTTCGAGTCAAACAACAATCAACTCGAAAATCAATCAAAAACCAAAATTAACATGTCATCAATTCACAGTGCACATCTAATCAATTCAACCACTCAACCAAATATTTAAATTTAACTATTTAAATTTAAATAAAACTCTAATAGAGTGAGATTTACTCACCTTAGATTTATTTGCAATTCCATCCTATCCTGACTTGTTTCTTCACAATTATTGACCTTGTATAAACATTGGATGATTCTCATTAACATTTGAACCAAATTGAAAAACTAAATTTCCATTTGATAAATTTAATTTACTAGTGATTTTAATTTAACTAATAATTTAAATTTTAAACGAATAATTAAATTTCGAACTAATTTTCCCCTTTTTTTTTAAACCCTTACGTATAATTCCCAATCCAGAACCAACATTAATTCATTCCTACATTTCAAATTCCCATCACTGTAGCAAACAACTTTTTTTTATTATTATGAACAAATATTATATAATCTTAGGGAAAAGTAACATAAAATAGGGACTGCTCACCCACTGTCACGAGCTTCGATGACGAACCCACAATCCATACCCACATCGTAGAAAGTCATGCCGCTACCACGACACACGCGAAGCCACCCTTCCCCCTTACGAATACCATCGATGCCACAAAGTCACCGCGTGAAACCCATGTATACGATGCGGCCCCAAGTCGCGAGCTTCAAATCGCCAAGACGAAAACATCGAGCATCATGATCGCGTCATCCTAAAATTGCCGCGAACCCTAGCTCACGCGTGAAATCCAGATCGAAGTCGAAATCTCCAGAGCGTGAGCCCTAACCCAACCGGACTCGAGTCGAACTCGACCTCCCTCCTCGAACGCGGCTCAACCCAATCCACGGCAACTCTCCCTCCTTATCTGAGTTGACGTCGCGATGCACTTCTCCTCCCCATGAGCGATCGCTTTGAGTTCCAATTATTAACCGTTGAGGACGAAAGGGACGCGAGAGAAAGAGGGGAAGCGTGCCGCCATTATGATTCCCATTTTTATTTTTATTTTTTTGTTTCTATCGAAGCCCAGATTATACGTCCATTATGATTTTAGAGGGGAAACTTCACTTCAGAATGCCTTCTAAAAGGAGGAGCAGGGTTCGATTAAAGTACCAAAACTAGAGGCTTCCTTCGGAAGGTAAGGACAAGGTGATTATTTTTATTTTATTATTATTATTATTATTTTAATTTATTCTTTCACTAGAAAGCAACGTGATTAAGGGAAAATCAAAACGTTTGAATCGTTTAGCGTTCTGACGTTTCCTAGCTACAGTGACAATCGAAACGAAAGCTAAACGTTTTGAGCTGTCAAGGTCAAGCGAAAACATCGATTGCTGCGGAAATTGAAATCGGATAATAATTAACTATTACGGATCCAATGGAACTTGTTTCGTCAAATTCCGAGACTATGCCTCGGAAGGCTAATTTTAAATACCAATTTAAACGATATATTTTCAAAACGGAACAAAACACTTCAAAATTCGATTTTAACACCTTTACTATATTCAGTATCATCATTATAAATTTTATATGCCTTCAAATTATTTTTTTAACAGGCTTAAAACTCCAGATTCAACGTTTTACCCAATTTCAAATTATATGATTAGATAGTTAAACTATATAATTCAATAATTTAATTGTCAAGTAAATATTGATATCTTGAATTCAAGTTAAAATTAACCTTTAAATATTTCAAAAATCAATTAACTATTCAATTTAAATTGTTAGAAATTCCGGGTCATCACAATTGGACAATCAATCTCCATTTAATAAATGTTATTTATCTAATAAATTAAATTTCTAACCAATTTTATTTTGATAAAATATTTTAGCGACTTAAAATAAATGAATAAGTTAATTAAACAAATTAATCACTAAATAAATTTGTAAATTGTAATGTGTTTTTATTTTTCATTTTTTTCTTCTCAAACTGCATATAAAATTAGGCTATATAGGTTATAAAAATATTATCTTTATACATAAATTCGTATTATATATATATATATATATATATATTATTGTTTAAAACCCTGTGTACATCTTACTGTAATAATAACAGTAGGCTAAAGCATGCATATTTTCTTTTTCTCAGCAAATAAAAAAACAAAAATTTACTTCACTGTTAATTTTCTTTTGAACCAAACATTTTAAAACTTTAGTTAAAAATAAAATTTTACTTTCCCAGATCAATATGCTTACCTAATTACATAAAATATTGTCACCACCATTCACGGCTCTCCCCTCCACTGGAATCGACGCCGGAACAATAGGCAATTGCCGAGCTTCCCCTATGCTCGCGACACCCAATGGCACGGCCGCGACGATCCCTCTATCACCTCGAATCGAAACGATGCATCTCCCTAAATCGAACCACCGGTTATCCCTAACTCCCCGGCCGCCTCAAGCTCCACGACCGTTGAATTCATACAATCGAATGCAGGCGACTGGATTGTGATCGCCCCGGCTTCCATTGAACTGCTATAGCCTCTATGCGGCATTGCAATCTCCAAATTCTCGAAACCCTAGGTATCCCGCAATTTGCTGAATTCAAAATAGGAGGAGGGGGAAGAGGAAAAAGAACTCGTGGATCGAACAGAAAAGAGCAGTCGCCATTTTCTTATACGAATTGGAGAAGAGTGGAAGGAGACATATAGTTTTAAATTTTTAATCGATTTCACTTTTCTTTCTTTTTTCTTTTCGTTTTATTAAGCACGAGTGTGACGCCCCACCTCTATACCCACGCTAGCCAAGAACACTACGGTGTAGTGTTGTCAACTAGCGCGGAGAATAAGGCTGTTGAGGAGCGGCCATCAATAGTTAGGCCTTACATTGGTATTGGTTATCTCGATAGGAGTGGTATATATTCTTTCATTTTTCATCTCTGATTTATTTTCTCCCATCGAAATACCCCAATTCCAGTATAAAACGAACTACGATGGTTCATAATAGTTTAGAACAGTAAACATAATATAATAACACAGATAAATATAAATGCGGAACACAGATAAAACAGAAAATCTCATATATATATATATATATATATACAATAACTGATGTCAGTTACAATACATTTGATACAATACATATGACGCGGTACATATGATACAACTACCACAGTCGACTCAGGAAGTTACAAATACAAGTACATTAACTTATATAATATATATGAATACATATCTTCCTATACAATTATACAGACTGCTACAAATGACGACGACTACTCCAAAAGATATGAAAGAACTTCATAGCTCTAGCAGCAAGCCAAAGCAGAATATCTACAACCTGAAATACTCGGTCTGACCCGAGTATTAGATTCAAAAGAAAATAATACTCGGGTCAGTCTAATTCAAACTCAGTTATTAGTGCACAGGAGCATTAATAATTAAATAATGAATAGACGACGGTAATTAAACCAAATCAGAATGCAATTCAAAATATTTAATTGAATAAACAAAATAGTTCAAACCATTGAAATATCAATTAAAATATTAATTTGAGTAGGGCTGCAATACACGCACGCGTGCACTGCCTCGCCACTACGGAATATGGAATACGCAAAAAGATCCATAAGTCGAAGCAAAATAGAATATCATACACGCCATACCGTGTGGCTGCAGTTCACGCCTGCGTGCACTGCCTTGCCACTATAGTGAAGTCGTACCCAAAATCTCAATACCGTGTGGCTGCTATATGGAAAAGGAAAACATGCATTCACAATGAGATACAAGGCAAACTAGCAACAAAACAAGTGACATGCAAGCAAATAATGTCAAGACACAGCATGTATGCAAACATATGAAGTGGAATGAAAAAGTGCAGTGATATGCACAATGCACCGTAATAACACAGTGACAACAAAATAGGTCAATATCAACCCAAAACATTTAAGCAAATGAGTGCAAGTAATTGTTACTGAGAAACAATGTCTAGCACACATATGAATCAATTTCATATGTACAACAAACACTCAAAACAATGCAACAGTGAAAAACATCAGTGAAAAGAATCACAAGAAAAACGACTCAAGCTAAGTATAAATCCAACAATATGTACATACATACATACAAATGTAGGTATGCACATATATGCAGACTCGAATAATAGTTAACAGAGCTCGAGGCTACAAAAACAGCGGTCAATATCAAACATCAAACAATGTCGAGTCGACGGCAAAAACAATGGAAAGATCAAACAGTTTCCAAGTCCAAGCCATGAGTCATCAAAGAGGAGTTCGAACAAAAGGAAATTCATATAGCAGTTGGTTCTCCTTTCCAAAATCCAAGCAGTAATTTATCAAAACAAATTAGCAGGTGATAAATCAGAGTACAAATAAGGTATGAGTCAATTACGCTACAAGCATGCACAATTATGATTGAAGTCAGTAGCATGAGTAACGCAAATAAATAACAACACTGCCATAGATTCAATTCAGACCTGCCAATAAAATAAACAACCCAAAGAGCTAACAAATGCAATAGTATACAAATGGAACCCAATACAAACTATTGAATTCCAGAGATATACAACGCTCAAGTGTACGGGTCGATGAAGTTTCTAATCAAGGTCGAAGCCATCAGAAATATCACATAAGAAAATTCGAACAAACTCGAGCCAAGGCCAGAATAACCATGATAATATTCAACATCAAAGTAAAATAGCACCTGAATTACCTGCCTCGAAGAACAGGCAATAAAAGGGAACAACAAGTGATGTACACATGATCGCACAGTGAAATCCGTGCACATGTATGCATGACCAGTTGCCATAATTCAAATGTTATAAGTAAATTGACTAGAAGCAAAACAACAGTCATTAACAAGGCATGAACCAACAGAAGTTATCAACCTTAAGTATGCAATAATGCCAATGGCAGACAATACACATATGCATAGACCAATCAACAGAAGTCAATATGATCAAGTGCACAAGTATACACATATGCAGTGACCAGTGAACTACAGAATGAGGCTGGACATTGTATATATATACAAATGACCACAAAGACTTCAAAGTGATATTTATATGCAACACAATGTCATATATACAGCAGTTCAAATAAACGATGCGAGCTCAAATCGAAGTGTGTACGAGTTGCACCAATAGGCAACTAGGTATAACATATACACAATGATACTTAGCAGTGGTTATCAAACAGCATTGATGAAGATGAGAAGAAACGAGTGCAGACAGCACATACTAAAAGAAATATCACTAGAACATATATGTGTAAACATGAAAGGGTGAGATAGCCATTTAAAGTGGATATGCAAGTGCAAACTCGAGATAACCCCCAGATTCACTGAAGACAATGAAACAACAGCCGTGATGAAAATGTAGTGATGTAACAAAGAATACAAGTTTATATGCAAATAAACAGTGTAGTGATGGACTTACAGTGATATGCAGACTAAAGATGGTAACTGGCAACAAGTGATATACCCACAAGTGCAACAGTGGAATACGTTACATAAGTACCAATCTTCGAGTCAAGCAACATAAATGCAGGCTCAAATATCAAATCAGAGTCGTGATTACCAATGTCACCAACGAACAATATATACATGTGTTCGAGGCAACCTGGAAATATGTCCACATAGCAACCATCGTGCAACATTCATGAAACCAAAACTTCCAAAAACTTACAGTGGCCATGGCAATTGAACAGAGTCAATATCAAGCCGGGGTGGTCACGAGATAAAGCATTGGCGTGATAACTAGTAAACAAGAAATCTGAAACATCGAATTTGAATTTTCCAAGAAAAACGACAGTTCAAAATCACGTCAACATGAAAATCGAACAACTAGAAATCAAAGCCACGTTAGCACACAACAAGCGAGCATACAAATTCGAACCAAGTCCAAATAAACAGAATTGGAACAAGTCAGAAATCAAACTAGGGTTTGAATTAGATGTAAGTGAAGGAATCACTTACCTGATTTGCGAACTCGATCATAAGGGAACGAGCGAGCGCCATCTATCGTGTTTGATTTCTATGTCCTAGCTTCGCAGAGGAATGAAGAAGAGGGGCGAACGAAATCGAGCAGCCATTATTTTTTTCTTTCGATGATTTTAGGTTTTGAACCAAAAAAATAAAAAAATAAAGAAGGGCCGGTTATTATGCTTTGATAACCATCGGTACAAACGAAACAAAGAAGACGTGGACCACTAATTAATTTACAAAGCCCACAATTCCTTTTAATAATTTATAAATGAATTTTAATTCATATTAAAAAAAACTTCAAATGGAAGTTTGTGTCAATATTAATCGTTTTTAAATTGTCGATTATAATTGATGCAAAATACCGGGTTGTTACAGACTCCCCTCCTTGAAGAAATTGCGTCCTCGCAATTTTAAGGAATAAATGGATAAAAAGTAACAACCATAAAAGCATGTCATCATAAAATGACGAAATTTGAAAATAAAAAGTTCACCATATAGAGCATGAAAGAGAAAGCCTGAACGTGTTTGCTCGATGTATTCTCTGGATTCCAAAGTGAAATCCATAGGATTTGAGAACCACTGAACTTTCACGAGAAGAACATCTTCATTTCGAGGGTGCTGAACCTCCGAAGCAATGATGTGAATAGAAGGTTGTTAAAGAAAAAGGATCGGAAATCCCTAAGGCATTTCCGTAGAGGGAAGACGCGTGAAACGCGTCATGAATAGCAGAGAATTGAGCCGGTACACCGATGTAGTACGGTATAAACACCAAAGAAATCTTTTAATTTCATAAAAGAAATTCTCAAATTCTCTACAAAATTTAATTACCAGACAGATAATCAGAATACAGAAGTCACGAAAGAGCAATATCTAATTATCGATACGATAATTAGGAGACAGCAAAATCTAATTATCAACAAAGATAATTAGAAAACAAAAATATCTAACTTTCAGAAACGATAATCAGGAATTACCACAACGATAATCAAATTTCAAATCAGCAAATATTCAATTATCAAAACGATAATCAAATCTTAAATCACAAATATTTAATTATCACAAACGATATTTAAGTCACAAATATCTAATTATCACAAACGATAATTAGAAACAACAAATTTCTGATTATCAAAAACGTTAATCAGAAATCACAAATCAATGATTATTTAATTATCACAATTGATAATTAAATCTCAAATCACAAATTTTTCAATTAACGAGTCCGGAATTAACCGAAATAGCAAACGCACATGACCCATAACCACGAGTTTTACTAAATCGTTTAATTCACTTCATCGTCTTCTTGAAAGTGCATAATTGTGTATTTTTTTTAAAAAATAACATTTCACATTCTCAAACGAACAAGTCCGGAAATTAAGCGAATCAGTAAAAGAAAGGGGTCATAGTCCTCGACTTTTCTGAAACGTTTAAATCGCTTCCTCATTCTTTTGAAAGCGTAAACTGTAAAAATTTTGAAATCAATTTTTATTTTTATTTTGAAACTATTTTGAAGAATAACAATTTTTTTTTTAAAACACGTGATATAAAATAGCAACGTCAGTAGCAACTTCGACATACGTCAAAATTTCATCGAAATAGTTGGCATCAAAATATAATACCAATGAATTTTCATTCATCGAAAATGTCGCAGGAATCTTTTCAAAGATAGAAAGGGATATCATACCCTAAACTTGTATTCATAACAAGTCAATAACACACGAATTCACCAATGCACAAAAATTGATAAAACTTATCAATGGAAATCACGAAAATTGGTGAAGCACAAATTCTAGAAATCTACACAAAAATCCAGAAAACACAAATTCTAGAAATCTACACAAGAAATCCAGATATCACAAAATGAGAGTACGAAAACTCAAATGGGAGTATGGAAACTCGAATGGGAGCATGGAAACTCGAATGGGAGTATGACATAGAATAAAAGATATGGCATAACATAAAATATCCATAATGACATACTACTATAAGTATGTAAATAATGATCAACAGGAGATCAACCGATAAGAGGTATGGCATAAATATGAAATACCCATACTGACATACAACTATAAGTATGCAAATAATGATCAATAGGAGATCAACCGATAAGAGATAATCAATATCACAAGAATCTTCTCAAGGATCCAAAGAGGTATCATACCCCAAATTTGTACTCATGACAAATCAATAACATATGAATTCACCATTGCACAAAAATAGGTGAAGCATAAAATTTCCAGAAATCAACATAAGGAATCTAGAAATCACAGAAAAAGGGAAAGAGGCCTATCACATGACGGTCCGAAGACCAAGGGGAACTACCCCGCATGTGTGAATGGAATCACACAGATTGAGGTCAAGACTAACCAAAAAGCAGAAAGGTATGTGTGAATGGAATCACACAAGTGGTGTCTAGTCTGACCATCAGAACGATCATCACGATCAACGAGGAGTGTCAATTACACTAAGCATGTGTGAATGGAATCACACAGATTGAGGTCAAGACTAACCAAAAAGCAAAAAGGTATGCGTGAGTGGAATCACACAAGTGGTGTCTAGTCTAACCTTGCAATGAAAGAGACATCGCGCAATTGCTAGTCTAATTCATAAAGCGATCATCAAGATCAACGAGAAGTGTCAATTACACTAAGCTAGTGAATATAAAAGTTTAGCTTCATGTCCCATAACCACTAGCTTAACTTAAATATTTACGAACAAATTGTAGATCTTCACTAGAAAAATGTCACAAGTGGTTCAATCGAGCAAGTCCAAAAATTAACCGACGAAGTAAACGCAAGCGTTTCATACCACTTGTTTTGCTAAGCCGTTTAATTAGATTTCTCATACGAGTGAAATAAAGGTTTGTATATACTAATAGATTGGAAAACGGTTTAGGAAAAGATTTTGATATTGAAAATAGAGTTGAAAACATTTTGATAAAAGAGTTTTGATATTTACTACTAGTATTGAAACATTTATATTTTTAAAGTGACAAATCACAAAAATGATTGTAGAAACAATCAATCACAAGAATTCACATACGAAGACGTGAATAGAATCCAAAGAAATCGATACCGAATTCATCGAAGGGTATGTTCATAAAAATCCCGAAGAAATGGTCATCAAAGTTGCTAATAAATGATAGCAACAAATCGGGAAATAATCAAAAATCGATTAAATTTGGAAACCAAATCAATTCACTAAAATTCACATTCGAAGATGTGAATAAAATCCAAAGAATTTGATTCTAAATCCATCAAAGTAGGAATATCCAAAAATTCCAAAAATAGAAGTTTTCAAAGTCGACAAAGATGACAACAACTAATCGGAAAAGAAGAATCGATTGACAAATGGAATAACGAAACAAAACGAGCATAAATGCATAAATGACTTCAACAAAAATAAAAATCAAGTCAATGCCGAAGTCAACAATTAATGGCCATAATAGAGTACAAAACGATTCAACATCATCATCAAAGGACTCAACGGCAAACCAAGTCAGAGTCTTGGAAATCACGAATTTAGAAATTTCTCAAAACAAAGTGACCGAAGTCGAATGGAAATCAAGCAGAGGAAAACATAAAATATCAAGTTCGGAATCGCTGAGATTCGAACAAAATCAATCATCGGCTAAATCAAATCAAAGTCGAAAACACAAGAATAAAAATTAAATGCATATGAATAAGCGTTAGGAATTCATACCTAACAATCAAAGATAATCTGCAAATATGAGAGATAAAACGTCGACAAACAGTTGTAACACATGTACTATCTAAGTCATGTTTTATATTTGTTCTAAACCCCAGGCTCTGATACCAAGCTGTGACGCCCCACCTCTATACCCACGCTAGCCAAGAACACTACGGTGTAGTGTTGTCAACTAGAGCGGAGAATAAGGCTGTTGAGGAGCGGCCATCAATAGTTAGGCCTTACACTGGTATTGGTTATCTCGATAGGAGTGGTATATATTCTTTCATTTTTCATCTCTGATTTATTTTCTCCCATCGAAATACCCCAATTCCAGTATAAAACGAACTACGATGGTTCATAATAGTTTAGAACAGTAAACATAAAATAATAACACAGATAAATATAAATGCGGAACACAGATAAAACAGAAAATCTCATATATATATATATACAATAACTGATGTCAGTTACAATACATTTGATACAATACATATGACGCGGTACATATGATACAACTACCACAGTCGACTCAGGAAGTTACATATACAAGTACATTAACGTATATAATATACATGAATACATATCTTCCTATACAATTATACAGACTGCTACAAATGACGACGACTACTCCAAAAGATATGAAAGAACTTCATAGCTCTAGCAGCAACCCAAAGCAGAATATCTACAACCTGAAATACTCAGTCTGACCCGAGTATTAGATTCAAAAGAAAATAATACTCGGGTCAGTCTAATTCAAACTCAGTTATTAGTGCACAGGTGCAATAATAATTAAATAATGAATAGACGACGGTAATTAAACCAAATCAGAATGCAATTCAAAATATTTAATTGAATAAACAAAATAGTTCAAACCATTGAAATATCAATTAAAATATTAATTTGAGTAGGGCTGCAGTACACGCACGCGTGCACTGCCTCGCCACTACGGAATATGGAATACGCAAAAAGATCCATAAGTCAAAGCAAAATAGAATATCATACACGCCATACCGTGTGGCTGCAGTTCACGCCTGCGTGCACTGCCTTGCCACTATAGTGAAGTCGTACCCAAAATCTCAATACCGTGTGGCTGCTATATGGAAAAGGAAAACATGCATGCACAATGAGATACAATGCAAACTAGCAACAAAACAAGTGACATGCAAGCAAATAATGTCAAGACACAGCATGTATGCAAACATATGAAGTGGAATGAAAAAGTGCAGTGATATGCACAATGCACCGTAATAACACAGTGACAACAAAATAGGTCAATATCAACCCAAAACATTTAAGCAAATGAGTGCAAGTAATTGTTACTGAGAAACAATGTCTAGCATACATATGAATCAATTGCATATGTACAACAAACACTCAAAACAATGCAACAGTGAAAAACATCAGTGAAAAGAATCACAAGAAAAACGACTCAAGCTAAGTATAAATCCAACAATATGTACATACATACATACAAATGTAGGTATGCACATATATGCAGACTCGAATAATAGTTAACAGAGCTCGAGGCTACAAAAACAGCAGTCAATATCAAACATCAAACAATGTCGAGTCGACGGCAAAAACAATGGAAAGATCAAACAGTTTCCAAGTCCAAGCCATGAGTCATCAAAGAGGAGTTCGAACAAAAGGAAATTCATATAGCAGTTGGTTCTCCTTTCCAAAATCCAAGCAGTAATTTATCAAAACAAATTAGCAAGTGATAAATCAGAGTACAGATAAGGTATGAGTCAATTACGCTACAAGCATGCACAATTATGATTGAAGTCAGTAGCATGAGTAACGCAAATAAATAACAACACCGCCATAGATTCAATTCAGACCTGCCAATAAAATAAACAACCCAAAGAGCTAACAAATGCAATAGTATACAAATGGAACCCAATACAAACTATTGAATTACAGAGATATACAGCGCTCAAGTGTACGGGTCGATGAAGTTTCAAATCAAGGCCGAAGCCATCAGAAATATCACACAAGCAAATTCGAACAAAATCGAGTCAAGGCCAGAATAACCATGATAATGTTCAACATCAAAGTAAAATAGCACCTGAATTACCTGCCTCGAAGAACAGGCAATAAAAGGGAACAACAAGTGATGTACACATGATCGCACAGTGAAATCCGTGCACATGTATGCATGACCAGTTGCCATAATTCAAATGTTATAAGTAAATTGACTAGAAGCAAAACAACAGTCATTAACAAGGCATGAACCAACAGAAGTTATCAACCTTAAGTATGCAATAATGCCAATGGCAGACAATACACATATGTATAGACCAATCAACAGAAGTCAATATGATCAAGTGCACAAGTATACACATATGCAGTGACCAGTGAACTACAGAATGAGGCTGGACATTGTATATATATACAAATGACCACAAAGACTTCAAAGTGATATTTATATGCAACACAATGTCATATATACAGCAGTTCAAATAAACGATGCGAGCTCAAATCGAAGTGTGTACGAGTTGCACCAATAGGCAACTAGGTATAACATATACACAATGATACTTAGCAGTGGTTATCAAACAGCATTGATGAAGATGAGAAGAAACGAGTGCAGACAGCACATACTAAAAGAAATATCACTAGAACATATATGTGTAAACATGAAAGGGTGAGATAGCCATTTAAAGTGGATATGCAAGTGCAAACTCGAGATAACCCCCAGATTCACTGAAGACAATGAAACAACAGCCATGATGAAAATGCAGTGATGTAACAAAGAATACAAGTTTATATGCAAATAAACAGTGTAGTGATGGACTTACAGTGATATGCAGACTAAAGATGGTAACTGGCAACAAGTGATATACCCACAAGTGCAACAGTGGAATACGTTACATAAGTACCAATCTTCGAGTCAAGCAACATAAATGCAGGCTCAAATATCAAATCAGAGTCATGATTACCAATGTCACCAATGAACAATATATACATGTGTTCGAGGCAACCTGGAAATATGTCCAAATAACAACCATCGTGCAACATTCATGAAACCAAAACTTCCAGAAACTTACAGTGGCCATGGCAATTGAACAGAGTCAATATCAAGCCGGGGTGGTCACGAGATAAAGCATTGGCGTGATAACTAGCAAACAAGAAATCTGAAACATCGAATTTGAATTTTCCAAGAAAAACGACAGTTCAAAATCACGTCAACATGAAAATCGAACAACTAGAAATCAAAGCCACGTTAGCACACAACAAGCGAGCATACAAATTCGAACAAAGTCCAAATAAACAGAATTGGAACAAGTCAGAAATCAAACTAGGGTTTGAATTAGATGTAAGTGAAGGAATCACTTACCTGATTTGCGAACTCGATCATCAGGGAACGAGCGAGCGCCATCTATCGTGTTTGATTTCTATGTCCTAGCTTCGCAGAGGAACGAAGAAGAGGGGCGAACGAAATCGAGCAGCCATTATTTTTTTCTTTCGATGATTTTAGGTTTTGAACCAAAAAAATAAAAAAATAAAGAAGGGCCGGTTATTATGCTTTGATAACCATCGGTACAAACGAAACAAAAGAAGACGTGGACCACTAATTAATTTACAAAGCCCACAATTCCTTTTAATAATTTATAAATGAATTTTAATTCATATTAAAAAAAAACTTCAAATGGAAGTTTGTGTCTATATTAATCGTTTTTAAATTGTCGATTATAATTGATGCAAAATACCGGGTTGTTACAACGAGAAATTTTCTCTTGAACGCGTGTAAAAAATTGTAACACGTGTTGCCAATTGAATGCCAAGTGTTTTGATGAGGTTTAAAAATTTGAAGGAATATATATATATATATATATATATTATATATTTAAATTTAATTTTAAATTTAAACTATCTCGGTTCTGCAACTCAAAAATTTGACTTTCAATCGAAGCGTGCCGCCAGGCGTTTATAATGTTATATGTCTATTCTGAATGCAATGGAAAAGGTTCCGAGTCCAAATTCGATCGTATGGAGAAGATAGCTTTTTGGACCCAGTTATAATATTGAATTTTCAATAAAAATTTGGTGTGTTTGCTTATCGTATGATCAAACGATCACTCCAAACACTATGAAAATTGAAATCTGATAATAATACAATATTACGGATCCAATGGAATTGGTTTTGTCGAATTCTGAGACTGTGTCTCGGAAGGCTATTTTTAAAAATCGATTTAAACCATATAATTTCAAAACTGAACAAAACATTTCCAATTTCAAATTCTGAAGCTTCCATTATCTTTAGTATTATCGACTCTAACCCTTTAAAATATTTTTAATCATCTTAAAATTGAAGATACAAATTTTTACCCAACTTCACATTATTAAATTCAAAATTTTTATTGCCGAATCTGTAGCAATATTTGAAATTCAAGTTTAAATTAACTCTCAAACATTTAAAATCAATTGAATAGTTGGATTTCAAATGTCCAAAATTTTGGGTCGTCACATCCTTCCCCTTAAAAGGATTTCGTCCCAAAATTACTAGTCAAGAAGAATGATCCTTAACCCATTAATTAATTTCCCAAAACAAATAGTTTTAATAAATTTCCAAAATAGATCTTTTTATTGAAAACCCATTATCGCTTCAACTAATCTTTCCAACCTTAACTATAAATTCCAAATAGCATCGTTTTCTTAATAATTCAAATTTAAATTAAAATTCAAATTTTAAATTATCCAAATTTCTCAAAAAATTTCTAACTCCCTAAATTTTCAAAAAAATTCACCAACGTCTCCTTTGTGCGGCTAGCTCGGTACGACTGTAAAATGCCACAACGGGCTCCCAGATTTCAAAAGAAAACAAAAAGCCAAGAGGCTAGACAAGAAAATCACCAAATTTCATATACAAATTCAAATACATACCTTTTCCGAGCAATTCAAAATTTATCTTCAAAATATAAATCCCAATTCCATTTCCTCTATATCACCTGTATGCTATTTAACAACCATATCCAGTTTCTACATTCAAAAATATTTTTGCGCATTTCATTGCAAAAGTTTCAATATTTAATTCATTCAAATCCGTATGATGTACTTATATCATTTGTACGCAATACTGAATATGATCGCTCACTCGATTACACAATTTCACTTCCGAACTAGTATCGTCCACCCGACTTCCTGCTGCAGACTCAGATCTGTTTTCTTGATCAGAAACCGTCATTCTCCTTGCATAGCCGTAAACTATGATAGATAATTTCAAGAATCAACCAAAAATCCCTATCCAGGTTTGTCGCTGAAAATCAAATGAAAAATCCCAACTCGGATCGATATAACTATCTCGAAATTCTATGCTCGAATTCTGGATTAAATCGTTATGCGAATAAAATAATATACGTATATCCTACATATTTATTCCAATTGATTATTAGCTATATCAATTTTCTTTTCCTTTTTTCATATTTGATTTTCATTTACTTATTCACAATCCTTTTTCCAATTCACAATTTCCAGTTAATCTTCATTCACTTATTACTAAGAATATTTCCTCAATTCCAAAAATTTTTACTTAAGAATTTCACCATTTATTTCTTAAGTTCAATATAACTAATTTATATACTTCCTAAATTTACTTCCAATTCACCACTTTGGTTTACAACGACTTATATTTAAACTGGATTTCAAATTCCATATGAATTCAATTCTTTTCTAACCATATTTTCTTTGTCATTCTTTTAATCAGTTTCACTTACTAATTTTATTTCAATACTTTGCTTTGTTTATCAAATTCAATTCCAATTCTAGTTTTATTTACTTACAAATTCAAAATTACTTTCAATATTCAATTTCACTTTCATTTACTTGCAATTGTAAATTCGTTTATTCATTCAAAATTTTATTTTCCACCTTAATAAATTTTATTCCATAACTATTTTTACAGATTCTAGAGTTCTTCCAACATTTCAAAATCATTTTTGAAATCAATTCTAATTATCTTTTGAATTTCCAAAACCAACCAACTTCAGTTTAAAATATTTGGGCAGCAATTCCTCTCCTGGAAACTCGAAAATGAACACCGATGATGTGGTGATCATCATCGGAATTATTTTCCAGCGACCGAAAAGAGTTTAGTGCTTTAATCCCTTTAAAACATTTTTCCAAAACATTTGAAAACCATTTCGAAATTGCAAGGGATTTTAATTTCCAAAATTTTCGAATTTCAAATCCATTCAAAAAATTCCAAATATACCACTGGAATTCTATTGCAAATTATAAATCACATTTACAATTACAATTCCCATTTGTATATGGATTTTATTTTCTTAGCCCTTTATTTATGATTTCAATCAATTTTTTTTACATTCAATAATCAGTGATAATAATTATATTATCTCTTCTTAATCAAACAATCAACCATGTACTACAATAATTTATGAAAATGATTTCTTTTCTATACAATAATAGTTTGGGTAAAATTATTTCATTTACCCTATTTTAAAACAATATCGTGTCGAACTGTTCTGTACAAGTGTTTAGAGATTCCTATTGATAGAGTTGTATAGATTATACCGACCAGAATCCATACACTACTCAACAAACCAATCATCACAATATAAAACAAGTTTTTTATATTCACTAACAAATACGCTCACATCTATTATTACACTCAACTCATTCTAGAGTACAACTGACTCTATCTCTAATGAGTAATCCCCAACATAGCCAAGGTTTTCGCTTAACCAAATGCTCTGATACCACTCTGTAACGACCTAATTTTTCAACTTCCGAAAGTCGACAGCAATACGTCCACTGTATCAAATGTCACACAATCGAATGCTGGAAAACCGAACTGTTAGGGTTAAAGAAGAAGAAGATAGAAGAAGAAACAGAAAAGACAACAGAATCTCACATTTCGCGGCGGAACAAATATAATAGATAAATGAATAATCTTTAAAAAAAAGCACTATATCAATTTATACATACATCATCAGAGTCTACAACAACAACACAAAACTGGAAAATTATAATAACTGGTGTACAAGAAAAAAGTAACGGACACTACATAGTATAAGTGATACACTTTGCCATCCAGCTTGCTCCTAATCTCCACAGCAACTTCTTGACTTCGCTCTCGAATAACCGATAACCTGCCTCTAGGCAGCCCGTGTGGAAAATTATGGGCACTTAGAGTATGGAAAGGGAATAATAAACTCTAGGTCAGTCATGGGATTGGTATGAGATCTTAAAAACAGTTATCTTCACAAAGAAAATAATACGAAATCAGTTATGCTTTTGGAAAATGAAACTACCATAAGGCCTCCCGCCACACACACAACGCAAACGCAGAATTGGAGGAGATTTCTCCTTATGATAGTCAAACATGCTTATACGCAAAATCCTTTTTAATATTATTATTAGTGCAAAGTGTGGAAAACATTTTGAAATTATAATATTAATCTTAGCCAGCATACAACCATTATTGTATGTCTACTATAGCTACCATCTAAATAGTGGGGCGCCACCATAAATAAATGGCAGTTTATACAACTTAAACCGTACAAAGCGCGTATTGGAGATTGAATTTTCAACAAATGGTCAAGCCAATGAACTTCCTACTGCCACATGGGTACGCCTCTGGAGGGGTGCCCCGAGAACTTAACCATCTCTCTGCCAACACAAGGCCGGGTTACCTCTGTAACTCGGTAACTACTACATGAGTATGCCATCTCTCGGTCGTTTACGACCATTATCCGAGGATCCTCAACCATAATGCAACAACCAAACATATAATAAATTTTCCGTAACCACGTAGGTTAAATATCTAGGCTCCATACCATGATACCACCCTTTTCTAGAAGGAAATGACATACCCTAAAAGGCGCAACCCTCATAACCTTGCTACATTCTTCCTGTTTTGACCATTTCCGGGATGTATGGTCCGACCAAGTCTTGTCCACAAAGCTACACATTTCAAAAAGTCATGCTTCGATCAACAAATGATCGGCAGCACTTCGTATGCTGCATTACCAATTTAGGAATATATCACTAGTAATCATCAACTACAAAACCTCTGAGCTTCTACGTCTCAGAGAAGGGTGTTGAGCTAAGAGAATAAATTCTCCGCCACCAACAGAAATGTAATTGATAGAAACTAGCTTTACATCTCAAAGTGTAACGTCAAACATGCATCCATACAAGTCCGTTCCGGAATCGTACGGAACCGAAGGCACTTCAAAGAAGCCCTTGCAAATTCGAATATTTACAAATCACGTCCCGAATCCCCTTCAAAAAGGGTGATAAAATCTCTATACCGGAGCAACTCGATGCAGAGACATTCGACAGATAATACTTTCACTTTCGGAAATACCCGTTCTTCAACACCATTTTCAAATGCAATCCCACTTCGTCGTATCATCATTCGAAATGGGTTTTATGACACAAAGTTCTCTCCCGGCTAATCCGAATAGCTAGCGCTTATTTTAAACTAAGTGTTACATTCAGATTCAAGTAATTCATAACAAGTTTCCACTTTGATCTTTTAAACAAAAGATCCATCACAAAGATTCGATGTGGATTTCGGATATCATTCGGAATCCGCGGTCGCATCAAAATTCAAATGCCATTAAAAGGCCAATATTGATAGTCATTTATTTAACTATCAATCAACATTCACAACAATTACCAGATTTAAATAATTTTCCCCCAATTATTTCCAAAAAATCTTCGCTGGATATAATTTTAACACTTCAACCATTTGAAGACAAATTTCAAATCACTTTTCACCTTTCAATCTTTTTAAAACAAATTTCAAATCATTTTCCTTACGCGGAATATATTCCCAAATATTTATTCATTTCCACTGAAAATCTACCGAGTCCAAATAGTTTAAATTACTTATCCAAACATATATACCAGGAAATATTTAAAATAAAACTATTTTAAAACACTTACTTAAATATTAGTTATGAAAATATTATACTATATCTCATAAAAATTCAAGTCCAAACTAATTTTAAAATAAAATTAGTAGATAGGTTATAACTATTTAAATATCCATTTTCTAAAACCAATATCAATTAAAAATTTAAATAATCACTTCTATAATAAATTAAAATAATTTTTTACTTTTAAGATTTTCAAAATAACCTAAGTAAATAATTTGTCCAAAATATTCTTTCCTTAAAACCACCTTTACATCTTCAATTTATATTTATAAAATTTATTGAAAACATACTCGGCTTTCCAGGGAAGAATTCTCTTTCCATTTCAAAATGGTCCACTCAAATCAATTTATAAATCTTTTCGATTTATTTTAATTTACATTCCAAATCAGTAATTTCCTTTCCACACTTTTAAAAATAAAATAATATTTATTTTTAAAACAAATTTCCCTTTCTTTTATAAACTTCCATTGTGAATTTAAATTTTCAAATATCCACTGATATACGATTTTCAAATCCATTCCCAAATATTCACTTTCAACACCAAATCAATTTTCAAATTGATTCCCAAATTTATTTCAAATCTCAAATTGGTTATCCAAACATTTATTTCAAACAACAAATCGATTTCAAAATTGATTTCCCAAAATTTATTTTTTAAACACCAAATCAATTTCAAATCGGTTTCCCAAAAATTTATTTTCAAACACCGATTAAATTTCCAAATTTATTTTCTTTTAAAAATAAATTACTTTATTTCTTTCAAAGTATTTAAAATTCGTATTTTAAATAAATTCTTCGTCCTTTTAATAATATTACCTGAAATCCATTTATTAAGCCTTTTTCCTATATTTTGGAATTTTATTCAATAGGATTCAAAAATAAAACTTTATCCTTTCATAATTCCTTCTTATAAATTTATCCAATTCTCAAAAATAAATTTTACTATAAATTTTCAACTTGAATTTTAAAAATACAATTTTATTTATTTTCGGCATCCTACGATACTAAAAATATATTCGGCTAAACTATAGCCTTCAACGATTTCAATCACAAATATAATCACATACAGATTATAAATAATCAACACACAATATTGAAACTAATTCAAATGTTTTGAGGAATCCAGTTGGATCCCTCCAATCTGTTTCCCTGCATCCATTGACGTTAGCAAAATAATTAAATACCAATTCCACTTCGAGGAGGAATATTGCGGTATATGGGATTTATAAAATATCATCCGCTATTATGCGACGCATAGTGTCTCATCCGCTATATAATGAGGGAAATCAATCACTCCAAATACATATATAATACCAATTCAAATTTGAGGTGGAATATCGCAGTATATGGGTTTAATACAATATCATCCGCTATTATGCGGCGCATATATAGGGTCGAATTCAATACAACTGATAATAATTTATCATCCAAGCACAAAATCAACAATTTTAAATTTAACTATATAAAATAAAATCAGAAAAATCTGATTGAGTGAGAAGATCTCACCTTGGCTTTCGTTTTGCAATCCATTTCCATTCCGTATTGTTTTCTTCATAGTTCTTGACCTTGTATAAACAATTATACAATTTATTAATATTCGAAACAATTGGACATTTAATCTCCATTTAATAAATTTTATTTATCTAATAAATTAAATTTCTAACCAATTTTCTTTTAACAAAATTTTTTAGCGACTTAAAATAATTGAATAATTTAATTAAACAAATTAATCACTAAATAAATTAGTAAATTGTAATATGTTTTTATTTTTCATTTTTTCTCCTCAAACTGCATATAAAAATAGGCTATATGGGTTATAAAAATCTTATCGTTATATATAAATTCTTATTATATATATATATATATATATATATATATATATATATTACTGTTTAAAACCCTGTGTACATCTTACTCTAATAATAACAGTAGGCTAAAGCATGAATATTTTCTTTTTCTCAGTAAATTAAAAAAATCAAAATTTACTTTACTGTTAATTTTCTTTTGAACCAAACATTTTAAAACTTCAGTTAAAAATAAAAAATTTCTTTCCCAAATCAATATGCTTACCTAATTACAGAAAATATCATCACCACCATTCACTGCTCTCCCCTCTACTGGAATCGACGCTGGACCTACAGGCAATTGTCGAGCTTCCCCTATGCTCGCGACACACAATGGCACCGCCGCGACGATCCCTCCATCTCCTCTAAACGAAATGAGGCATCTCCCCAAATCGTACCACTGGTTATCCCTAACTCCCCCAGCCGCCTTGTGCTCCACGACCGTTGAGTTCGTACAATTGAATGCAGGCTACTTGATCGCGATCGCCCTGGCTTCCATCGAACTGTTATAACCTCTATGCGGCATCGCGATCTCCAAATTCTTGAAATCCTAGGCATCCCGCAATTTGCTGAATTGAAAATAAGAGGAGGAGGAAGAGGAAAAACAAATCATGGGTCGAACGGAATAGAGTTGTCGCCATTTTCTTGTACGAATTGAAGAAGAGTGAAAGGCGACGTATATTTTTAAATTTTTAATCGATTTGAAAATAACATAGGAGGAAGACTATGAACGAGACAATGTCAATTTCACTTTTCTTACTTTTTCCTTTTTGTTTTATTAAGTACGAGAAATTTTCTCTTGATTACGTGTAGAAAAATGTAACACGTGTTGTCAATTGAATGCCAAGTGTTTTGATGAGGTTTAAAAATTTGAAGGGATATATATATATATATATATTATATTTATATTTAATTTTAAATTTAAACTATCCCGATTCCGCAACTCAAAAGTTTGACTTCCAATCGAAGCATGCCGCCAGGCATTTATAATGTTATATGCCTATTCCGAATGTAATGGAAAAGGTTCCGAGTCCAAATTCGATCATACAGAGAAGATAGCTTTTTGGACCCAGTTATAATATTGAATTTTCAATAAAAATTCAGTGTGTTTGCTTATCGTACGGTCAAACGATCACTCCAAACACTATGAAAATTGAAATCCGATAATAATACAATATTACGGATCCAATGGAGTTGGTTTTGTCGAATTTTTAGGCTGTGTCTCGGAAGGCTATTTTTAAATATCGATTTAAACTATATAATTTCAAAACTAAACAAAACATTTCCAATTTCAAATTATGGAGCTTCCATTATCTTTAGTATTATCGATATGAATCTCTATGCCTTTGAAATATTTTTTATCAGCTTAAAATTGAAGATACAAATTTTTACCTAACTTCACATTATTAAATTCAAAAATTTAATTGCCAAATCCATAGCAATATTTGAAATTCAAGTTTAAATTAACTCCTAAACATTTAAAATCAATTAAATATTTCAATTTTAAATGTCCAAAATTCTAGGTCGTCACAACACACCTTCCTTTGGGAACTTATTTAATTCTTAACTCCGGATATCTACAACATACAGCTTCTTATTTTCTCGTTTATATAGGCATAATATACATCATCAATCGGCAATCTTGTGGCCATTTACAATTGTAGAGCAATATGTGTTCTACAATAGAGTGAAGTACTATCCAACTTCAGGGACCCTTCCATATCTTGTACTCATACTCTTCTTAAGTCAATGCCTTCCAATATGATCTAGTTCTCCTGGGGTAATCGGGGTAGGCGTATACATTCAACTCCATCTATTTTTCCGAACCATAGTCAAATAGTCCATGTTTTCAAAATATTGTTGCAACTACTCTATAGTCAAAATTCATATGATTTGGCATATAATATATTTATAGTTATTGAGAAAATAAAAATATTCTCATTCGGCGTTTACTAATTCTTAGGATCGACTAACCTAAGCTGTAATACCAAATGTGACAATCCATATGCTAATAGGCTTGAATTTTTGCTAAATCGTAAACCCAAGTCCACTAATGTAACGGCTCATATTTTTAAGTGATAGGATATTTAAATAGTTGATTTACATATTGAATGGTTAATTATGACTTTTTGCATACGGTCGAATTAGGACAAGAGACCACTTCCGTTGAGCTCGGATTGACATTTCAAATTAAAATAAGTATAAATAACACAATATTTGGAAATAGAGCAATCTGATGGCCAAAATGATCTCGAAATGTGTGAAATTATCATCCCGGAGTCGATGAAAATTATACCATTGAGACCAAAATTTTTTGGTGATGTGCACCGACGAATTTCGTTACGATCTGATGTGTCGTGTGATTGCACGTGCTCGACACATATAGGGATTTATTTAAGAAATCAAATAAAGTACATATATGATATGTAATACATGTATACACTCACTTTCACTTTCCCCTTTCATTTCTCTTCCTCTCTTCCTGTTTTCCGTAGAAGAAATATAGGCACCCCTTCCTTTAACTCTTTATTAATTTAATTGGAATGCTACAGACTGTGAAATTCGATGAGGATAGATCCATTGAACTGGAGGAGGCAAGAGCTTGAAATCCATGCTCACTTCATTGTGTGTAGTGACATTTGGCGGTGGTTTTCAACTTATGGCTATTAAATATAATTGGGCGTTGGCGACAATAAAAGGGGTGTTACGTGAAATAGAGAGCATGGCGCGATTCTCTTGGCAATTTGCATATTCCAGCATCGAGTGCTTGAACTCTATTTGCATGTAGTGAAAAGTGACATTGTACGAGTCTAAAAGGGCATGCCAAGTCTTATTGCCCTTTGGTAGGTCGATTTCGTCACGGTGGGGTCCGATGAGCAATGCATTGGTGATTATTTGATTTGTGGGCTGTAGCTCAAGATAAGGGAAAAAATGTGCATGTTTAGGTTGGGTTTGTGTGTACCCATGCATATCTTTATGTACAGTATAAGGGATTTTGATTTGGGAAGATGACTAATTAAGCTAATTAGCTTGCTTAACTTAATTAATAATTATTATTAATCACGTTTCATATTTAATCTATATCTTTCGCATATGAGGTCCGATTTAAACGCAGTTTCTTACATCGCACTCGTAATGGAGAGCTTTATAACTTTGACATTGGATTGCTCATCTTTTGTTGAGGTGAATGATATTGTCACTCACCATAGTATGGTTATTAGTATAGTACAAAATAAAGTTTTGAATAGATTTCCAACATTAAACATTATTTCTAATATCTATAAACTGATATTCGATTTCATAAAAGAATTTAGAAGGATTTTAAAAACGGTTTTAAAATGGATTTCACACATGTTACTATGGCACATTATTTTTAGGAAGTTGCAAGATTTAAATTTTTTTGATAAGAATCCCCATGTTGGTTGATATAGGCATACATATATGTTGTATGTATGCTATGATAGATACATGTATGTTAGTTGATTGCATGTATGCTTGTTTGCTTGTTCGCTTATTTTGGTTGAGAACGCTGATCGTTAGGTGATATATGTTAGGAAATATCCCATAGGATAGAATTTCATGTATGGAGTTTCGTTCGTATGGATCGATCTAAAAATGCAATATGATGGACTTAGGTATGTGCTTTAAAATTTGGGATAGAAGCTGGGCATTCTCATTTGGTTTGTATCGAGCCGTTCTTGGCCAAGTGTATAACAAAAATTTTGCTGATCAATATCTAAAACTATAGATGATGAAAATTTTAGCAAATTTTAACATGGACAATAGAGAGCATTTGAGGAGCATGATGTGATGATTTGTTCGTTCATTCGTCTGACATTTGATTTTAATGTTAAGGCTCTTCGACGAGCGGTTTTAGCAGTAAACAAGGAAAGGACACTTCATTGCAATGGCTTGTGATGGGAAGTGATGTTTTTTTATGATGAATAGCTGTACGTTGAGATGCATAGTAGATGACTATGAGATGGCTTGGAGGAACTATTGGAGAAAGGTTACTGGACATACGATGATGTTCTATGACTAATGATGATTGTAGAGAATCATCCCAACTATGACGACTTCGTGAAGGAAATCATGAGATCAGTTTCAGGATGTACTTTACTATAGGTGATGTGTTCAGAGGAATCGTTGGCACCCGAGGTTCGTAGGGTACTCACGAGGTGGGGCATATATTAGAGATGTAATGGTTCCTAGAGCACGATGGCTCTCTATTATACTTCATATATGATCGTTGTCTATTTTATGGCTGACCGAGTGGCATGGATTTGAGTAATAAAGAACTAAGATGCATGCTATCTTGATATATAGTCTGGTCTTTGACCATGATAGGTCGGTGAGTGATTATATATTCAACACACTAAGTCAGTGAAGTGAGGATGGATGATTGATATCATGTTTTCTTTGATTGATTAAAGTTGTCACATGATGTAGGTATCATTGACATAGATACCTGGACACCCATTTGTACCTTGATTTATAGTACCCCCACGATGATTTTATGGTTCATTCAGTTATTACTATCTCACCTATTTTGTATCTTTGATTATTACTACAATTTATTCTATGCGTTATGAGATATACGATAGGTTTTGTGATTGTATGATATTTTCATTCTCTTCTCTTATATTTCTCTTATTTACTTTTGTCTTTCCCTTAAATTCATCCTACATTGGCCGGATGATTCTACATTGCATTATTTAGTTACATGAGTATCGTAGGTGTAGGGCGGTCGTCTTATTTGCATCAGAGCATATGTTACATGATTAACTTGAGTTGATACCAAGATCCAGTAGAGTAGTGTAGGATTTGTTACCTTAGACTGGATCGAGACTATACATATATACGAGAGAGAGCGTACTTGTTATATTTTTTGATCTTCATAACTATATAGTAGTAAATAGTATATAAGTCGCATTGCATATGAGCACAATGATGTAGTTTTTATTTATGAGAGACTGGTCTTCCTTATTATAGATTAGGAATGACCTGACATACGAGAAATGCTGCTATTTACCTTGTCACTAGAGTAAAGGAATGGACATGTTTAGGGCTCCTAACGCCAATTTACATAATATGTTACCTAAGATAGTAACGAAATATTATCTAGAATGCCCAAGTTAGCCTAAATGATTATATTGCTCAAGTGTAAATGCCTAGAGTCAACTTTGTCAAGCTATAGAATGATCGCACGAGTCTAAGAGGCAAACCATTTCCTGGAATGGAGTCAACTATTGAGGTGTAAGATTGGATGGATATTTTTAAGGAAATCTTTGATGGCTTAGAGTTATATGACAACATAAGGTAGAAGTTTGCCTCTAGATAACTCAAGGGGAACTTTTAACTGGTGGAGTGGCCTTATAACTACGACACTCGTGGATCATTTTACTTGGGATCAGTTCATAGTTTTCTTCAAAGAAAATTTAGCCCAATTTCTCAAAGTTGATGTTGTGACTTGAAGTATGGCTATATGTCTATATTGGAGTATGTGGCCAAATTCGATATGCTATCGAAGTATAGTCTATCTTTCATTAATACTCTACTAAAATAGAATAAAAAGCTTTTCAATGGGTTGTTCGATCATCTTTGAAGTGGTTAGTAGGTCATATTGATGAAAGCTTTGAGAAGTTGATCAAGAAGGCTTTGTGATACAAGTGCTTATACCTAATGTAGAAGAATTGTCCTAAACTAGTTAAGAAGGGGTAGACAATGGAAAGCATATGCATTGAATGCCATTTTGATTTTGTCGAGTGCTTCATCGATGAAAGAGAAAGGAAATGGCATCACTGTATGACGTATGCTTTCCACCTATGACGTTCCATATGTATTTTATTCAATATCAGGGTTTCACATTCCTTTATATCTAATGATTTGTTAGATAGAGTGGGATTGAGACCTGAGATAGTTTGCCGAACTTTCAATTGTGACGAACCTTGTTGGAGGCTAAGCCTGCCTATGTACGGTTTGTCATGTTTTGTTCTTATTGAGTCATGGATGCTCTTTTGATTGTTATTGCTTTATCTGGGGTTTCGTAAGGTTTGGTATTATTCCGGGGATGGACTGGCTTCATAGATATGGAGTGATGGCTCTTTGTGAGAATTTTTGGTGATAATTGGGGTAGATGATGTGCAGACGGTAGTGTTAGGCTTCCCACCAGATGATGACGTGATGGTCAGTTTTCTATATTTGCTTAATTCTCTACATGAAGAGTTGGAATTAGTACCTATTGTTAGGGAGTATCTTGATGTATTTGAGGAGGTGGCAAAATTTCCACTATATAGAGTGATTGAATTCCATAGTGATTTCGCTAAAGATACTAGACCAATAGTGATGTCAATAAGGAGGATGGCACCTAGAGCATAGAGAGAGCTTGAGGTGTAGGTGAAGGACCTCTTTGCAGTAAGGGTTCATTCACAGGAGTATTTCTAAGTAGGGAGCACTGGTAGTATTTTCCACGAAGGTGGATGATTCCCTTAGATTGTGTGTTGATTAGAGTGAGCTAAATAAAGAGAAATAGAAGAACAAGTATCCATTCACTGCATTGATGACTTCTTTGATCAGCTTCATAGTGCTAGAGTATTTTCTCAACTGGATCTTGTGATGGGATTTCACCATTTGAGGGTAATGAAGAAGAATGTGTCGATTATAGCGTTTTGTACATCGTCTGGTTTTCATGTGTGGTTGGTTATGCCGTTCGAGCTAACCAATACATCAAAATACTTTGTTGATCTCATGATTGATGCTTAAAGAGGGTCAATTAAATAAATTCATGCTTGTACTCATCAATGATATTCTCGTCTACTCACGGAAAGAGGAAGAGCACAAAACACATTTGAGGATTGTGCTTGAGGTGTTGAGAGAACATTGACTAAAATTACAGCTTTCGGAGTGTCACTTCTAGAGGAGTAAAGTGTAATTTTTTAGTCATGTTGTATCTAGGCAAAGCATTGCTGTGGATCCTGCAAAAGTCGTAGTTGTCCAAGATTGGACTAGACCAAAAAAATGTTACGGACGTGAGAAGTATCTTTGGGTCAGCTGGATATTATAGATGATTCATTCAGGACTTAGCTACAACATTGACTCACTTGACAACAAAGAATCATACTTTTGTCTGGGATGCAAGATTTGAGTATGCCTTCGTGAGTCTGATGGAAAAGTTGATTTTGCACCACTATTAACCATTTTGAGTGGGATTGAGGAGATGATGGTATACGCTGATGCTTATGGTAGCAGATTAGGTGTGGTATTGATGGAGGAAGGCAAAGTTGTTGCATATGCTAGTAAGCAGCTAAAGCCACATGAGAAGAAATACCCGATCCATGATTTAGAGTTAACAGCGATTGTGTTTGCACTGAAGAATTAGAGGCACTGTCTTTTAGGACAAGGTTATGAGTTGTTTATTAATGCCACATCATTATAATATCTCTTCTTCGAGAAGGATCTTAACGTTCTCCAACAGAAATGGCTAGAGTTCTTGGCCTCCTACAACTTTGACAGCCTATATACCCATAAGGGAAATGCATTCGTTAAACTTTGTGTTAAGGACATGCCAATTTGTGAGCGATATTCCTAGAGTGGATATTGCTTGAGTTTATTACTAGTTATGACTTCAAAACTCGATGTGAGCCATTGCCAAAGATAATGGCTAATTTGACTATCAGACCTACATAGATTTAGAGGATCAATACTAGTTAGAGGTGCAAAACTAGACTATTGGTGTAACGACCCGTAAATTTTAATGGTTTTAATATGTATATATAGATTTTATTTTTGCAAATGCGTTTTCATTAAATATATGTTTTGGAATTTAATTTGGAATATATATATATATATATATATATATCATTTTTTTAAAACAGTTACATTGGTGTTTAAGATTTTGTCTTCGGTATTGGTTTTTAAGTATAATATATATCTTTGATTTTTAATGCTTGAGTTTAAGAATAATGATTTTGAAAATTTTATATTATTTTAATCTTTTCTTGAATTAAAATATTGGAATATATATATAATGCATATATTTTCCGTAATATCAAGTAGATTCTAATTTACTTCATCAATTCCTATCTATCAGTTTTGTTCGTCGAACTCGTGCCCATCATAGTTTGCTTTGAAATTCATGCTTGGATTTGTAGATCAGTTCATATTCAATTTCTCTAGCCTGGAAAGGTGAGTAATCACTCACGATTAACGTTCTTATATCTATTAAACTTTATTTCACTTGAAACAACAATTGAAATATACTGCTAAATTGAACTGTTAATTATTTAAATTTTATATATGCTATGCTATTATTTGTAATTGTTCACCTATGGGATATGACACCATATCCTATTGTTTATAATATATTGTTATTGATGATATATGCATGTTGTTGATATGTTATATTATTATCATCACTGTTCTCGCTCTGCAATTTCCCTGTTAGTATACAATTCACTATGGGTTGAATTGATACATACCCGAATGATTTAGCAGAATAGGAGGAAATCGTTATGGGTTGAAATGATACACCCAAGCGATTTTCATTTGAATTGAACTTGGGATCGCGGGTTGAAAAGATATATACACGTATATATTTATATTGCAGATTGAAATGATAAATATCCGTGACCATAGGATAGAAAATTATATACAGCCACCGTTGGTCTATGTATATATATATATATATATATATATATTAAAAATGATTTCCATGGTTTTGAAATGAATATCTTGTTTTTAATACATATTGATTTTAAGATATTATATTTATGTTATTTTATAAGGGTTAAAAAATTAGATCTTTAAATTTATATGTCTGAAAATTTTAAAGGTTATAAGTCAGTTTTGAAATTATATTTTAAAATAGATTTTAGATAAATTGAAGGAAATATTTAGTTTATTCGTAATTTGGGTTTTCTTTAAATGAAATTTAATTTACTAAGCAAATATTTCAAATTTAAATAAAAATGAAGTTAAATTAAGCTATATATAAAGTTATCAAATTTAGTTTTGAAAATATGGAATATTTAAAGCTTTAAAATATATTGAAATTAAGATGGTTTATTTTGTGGTGCAAATCTATATTTGAAATCGATATAATTTGAAATGGTTTATATAGAAGCTGAATTGAATTGAAATTGAGGAATTGAGATTTAATGAAATTTGAATTTCGGAATTCAAGTTGATTTGGAATCGATCTAAGAAATTAGAGGAAGCTATTTATTATATAAAGTATTTTAAATTATATTTAAACTATTTATATATTTTACTTTATAAATTATTTTAATATAAACTATTTTTAATATAAACTAATTTTATTATAAACTATTTTAATATTCTAATCATTTTATTTTAAATAAACTATTTCAACTTATAACTATTTTCATATAAATTATTTTACTTAAACTATTTTGTTATATATTATTATAAATATCTAAACTATTTAAGTGGTGGAAGTTATGATTTCGAAGTTATGGTTTTCCAAAGTATTATGATTTCGAAGCTGATTTCCAAAGTATTATAATTTCAAGTGTTTTGGTTTCGAAAGCGTTATAACATTGAAAGTGATATGATTTTGGAAATGGACATATTTGAAGTGGAAAAATGATATCGTATTGATATGGTTTTTAAATGGAAATGATATTTTGGTTTTGAAGTATAAACTACTTTAAAATGACCGCGGTGTTGTAACAATGTTTGGTTGTCAAAGAGACCGGCATCGGATATTGTCATATTCTCTGCAAATATCAAAAAAAACTTTAACAACCGTGTACGCGGTGGAGATTCCAGAATGAAGCAAAATGATTTGGTGATGATTCTATATGGTATTTACATAACCCTGACTCTCATGAGTCAGCTTGATGCGGCTAAAGCAGGAGCCAAGCCGGGCCAAGGGAGGTCATTCCTCCGACCGGGCACATTCCTTCGATACAATTCTTGTAACGCCCCACCTCTATACCCACGCTAGCCAAGAACACTACGGTGTATTGCTATCAACTAGCATGGAGAATAAGGCTGTTGAGGAGCGACCATCTGTATAATTGCTTTGTGCGAGTACCGATATGCCAGATAAAAATATAACTTTTCATCTCAAGAGGAAATCCGACATACCGACACAAAATCAAAGCTACTACACAGTGGCTATAAAGGTCTCCGGAAACAAATATAGAAATAAACATCACACAAATCAGTCACAGATAATTCATATCACAAAGGCGGAAATAGATATGAATATAACACATGAAAGTGTACATCAGAGTAGTGGTCAAATAAGATCCACAACATCACAAAAGAATAGATACAAGTGCTAAGACAAAAGAATATGTATACATCAAGGAGTCTATTTCTCAAATGCATACAACAATAAACTACTAATCTAGAGTAGTTAGCCAAAATCAGACGATTGTTCCAGATAGGAAGTCAAGAGGAAGCACCTGTAAAATCTCAGTCTGACCCGAGTATTATTTAAGAAGAAAATAACAAACAGATCAGTCTAGCTATAATTATCAGATGAAGTGATATATAATAAGAGATATGACATAAACATATAATAATCACAATGCCAAGCTGTGATAAATAAGTAATTGAAAATCAACAAGAGATTAATCAATATCACAATAATCTACTCAAGATAAAAAGGAATGTCATACTCCTAATTTCATTCACCAAGCCACAATAAATGACATATATATATATATCAATGCCCATCGTAAAAGTTGGTGAAACATAAATTCCAGAAATCAACACACGAAATCCAGAAATCACAATAAAAAGGATGGCCAATCCCACAAACTGGACATCGACGCACCTAGAAAGACACGCCCCATGTACAGTCGAACATCGACACACCTAGAAAGATATGTCCCATGCTCTAGCATCGACGCACCTAGAAAGATACGCCACATGCATAAATAAACATCGATGCACCTAGAACGATACATCCCATGCATAAATAAACATCGATGCACCTAGAAAGATACACCCCATGTAATGTCTAACATCGATGCACCTAGAAAGATACACCCCATGCTAAGTCGAACATCGATGCACCTAGAAAGACACGCCCCATGCATAGACAAACATCGACGCACCTAGAAAGATACACCCCATGTCCCGACTTATTGAGCCGATTGCTCCACGAAGTAAATAAACATCGATGCACCTAGAAAGGTACACCCCATGCATAAATAAACATTGACGCACCTAAAAAGGTACGACCCATGTGAGAAATGAGACGAAGCTCAATAAAAATGAGGAACAGTCCTCCACATAAACAAAGAGACATCGCACATTGCTAGTCTAAACCACAAAGATGATCGTCATGATCAACGAGAAGTGTCAATTGCAATAAGCTAGTAAATATATGAGCTTAGCTTCATGTCCCATAACCACTAGCTTAACTTAAATATTTACGAACAAATTGTAGATCTCCACTAGAAAATTGTCACAAGAGATTCAATCGAACAAGTCTAAGAATTAACCGACGAAGTAAACGCAAGCGTTTCATACCACTTGTTTTACTAAGTCGTTTAATTAGATTTCTCATACGAGTGAGGTAAAGGCTTCTATATACTAATAGATTGGAAAACGGTTTTATAAACGAATTTGGTATTAACATAGTATTGAAATCGTTTGAGGAAAGAGTTTTGATATTTACTACTAGTATAGAAAACCTTTATATTTTTAAGTGACAAATCATAAAGAAGATTGTAGGAACAATCTATCACTAAGATTCACATTCGAAAACGTGAATAAAATCCAAGAAATCGATATCAAATCCATCAAAGTGGATATATCTAAAATTCCCAAAGAAAAGTTCATCAAAGTCGATAATAAATGACAACAACAAAAAGGAGACAACACGAATCGATTAAAGTTGGATATTCAAATGGATTAGCAATATACGCTAATCTGGCAAATAGTAGCAGGTCGGTCGACCGGACTCCCTGAGTTGGTCGACCGAACCAGAGGTTGGAAGTGCTCGGGGCACCAGGTCAGTCGACCGGCCCAGGGGGCTCGGTCGGCCGAAGCCTGTAACCAGCTCTTCCAAACAGAGGCAGGAAGTGCCTGGACTACAGGTCGGTCGACCGGCCCAGGGGGATTGGTCGGCCGAACCTGTATACTTGCACTTCCTACCCTATTTCAAAGGAGGTGCAACTCTCGATCAAATTGCAATCGCACGAGAAACGGCACTAAGGGTTTATGCCAATCGACTACCCGGCCCTATATGCTCCTCGATGCATCACCAAAACATGTTCAAACATCAAAGTTAGGATTTTTAACGAATTGAACTCAAAACACTAAAAATTGGAATATTCACAAAAGCAATCCAAATCAAAATCAAATGCACATGAATAAGTGTTAGGAATTCATACCTAACAATCGAAGGTAATTCATAGACTTAGTTGTGAGATTAAAAATCTCACCTTTGAACCCGTAAACAATGAATGAGAAGCTTTAAGACGAAGGAAGATCAACCACACTTCAATATCAACACAAGAAGCTTGAATCTAAGCTTAAAAGAGAAACATTTCCTAAATTAGGTTTAGGAATTTTCTGAAATTGGAAGGAGAATGAGTTGGAGAAGAAGAAGGAGATGCTTACCAATGGGTTATCTTGAATTTGGAGCTAAAGCTTGGATTTTGCAAATGAACTAGGGCTTAGGAATTCTAATTTCCAATCTTTTCCCCCATTATTCTCTTGAGCTTGAGAGAGTTAGGAAATGAGGAGTGAATGAAGAGGAGAGGGGGTTGGGACTGAGTTAGTAAGGGTGCAGTCCAAACCAAAGTCATAAGCGGGAAAAAGTAGCAAAAATCAACTTTCTCCAAACATATCGAAGCTTATACTCAAAAAGGTCGCAAACGGTATTTTAAACTCAATGGGAGTGGTCTCGAGTCCTAATTCGGCTGTTTGCAAAAAGTAGCTTTTCGGACTAAAATCCGACTAACGATAAAATATTTAAATAAAATATTTAAATATACAATCGATAAATATGCGGGTTGTTACAATTCTATTGCTTTTGTGATTGATTGGGTACACCCTTTGATTTGGAAGTGTGTTGTGAGGTGGATGGTAGCAGCTGCTATGGGTTACCACACGTTTGGATACGCGAACGGTATATCTACCGTAGTATTGCCTCGAGTTCCTTGTCGCATGCCCTATCGCGTCTTCTACGAGTTTGTTTTGTACCTACCTATGTGATGTCCTCTAGGTAAACCTCCAGTTTACGGAGGGTATACGACATTGTATAGATTACGAGAATATATAAAATGTGCTAAGGGGGATATGGGTAACGCTTTAACGCTATTTTAATACTTTTACTTTATTATAGACATATTATAATAGCATATATTACTATAGAGTAAATAGTTCCATGGATCCTTAGAGGATGGTTATCCCAAACATCCTTTGAGTTACTTGTATTTCAGTTGATATTTCACCTGAGTTGGATTTATTGATATAAGAATGTTAATCCTTACTCGTGTGTTTTGTGTTTTTTTTATTTACGCTTGGGTTAGATTGATTGTCACAGGATTTGAGACTCACCTTGGAGTTGGAGATTTACTTGGAGATCCATCTATATCTATTCAGCTTTCAGCTATTCCAGTTGTCCTGTTCAGACCTTTCATCTATTTGTATTCGATACTACCTGTATTTTAGATATTCTATTGTATTTTATTTTAAACTCTATTGTTTATATAGTAGCTTAATGAACTACTATTTATCTATCTCGCTGCTTATTGTTGTATATTACTCTGTGTCTATGATTCCGTGATTTATTTATTTACTGTATATGATGAGTTTTGCCAAATATAAATTAACAATCTGATATTTTGTGCAATTCAAGTCCGACATGTGTGGATGTGAATGGTTCGAATTACCGGGTCGTTACAGTTGGTATCGGAGCTCTAGTTTTAGGAAAAAACTTAGCATATGGAGTAAATTTAATTACAGAATGGCCTTCGTTCGAGCTTGAATTCCTTCCTCCTTGATTAAGTTTCCTTTGAATTTTAGAACGTTCCCCTCGGTTCCAAAATCCAATCTTGTCACTTCCTATTCGTGTTTTTCTTGATTTTGGAGGATCCCATAGCTCCACCGTATGATTTGAAAAGGGATGAAACTCCTTTACAACGAGCATTGATTCACCGAAGATTTCTGTATTGTCGGTTTAGATGCTGCTACCTCTTTTTATGCCTGAATTGATCAAATGTCGATTTGCCTTAGAGTTCTGCATCGATCTTATTTTTGAAGTCATGGTTGACCCAGATAAGGTCGCCCGCGATTTATATAAGTCTATCTATCTTTTCTCTTTTGTTATTTAATCATCTTATCTTCGTTTCGAGCCCATCTTCGAAATAGAATTCTATTGATTAGGGTTCCTCTAATTTGGATCTCTATCCTTATTTTAAAATTTATTATTGTATCATCGAGTGAGGAAATGTATTTTTAGTTAATATATAATGTTTTATATTGTGTTGTTTAAGTAGTTAAGTTTGAATTTTGGGTTTTGATCGATTCGTCTGGCTAACGCTATCGATAGGAATTCCAAAACACTTGAACAGAGCAAATCGACACAATATTGTTTTCAAAATTTGTAAATGAAATAATTTTATATGATTATATTTTATATCTATAAAAGTATAATTTTCTGAAATTAATAGTTAAATAATGAATGGATAATTAGAAATGATAATATTTGATTATCATGTATTGTTTGTGAACCATTTACTATTGAAACAAAATATAAATAGATGAAATTCTAAGCATGGTTTATAAATTGATTAGGAATTGAAATGAATTTAAATTTAGAATTTGAGAATTTAAATTTTCGGTATTTTCAAAAGTTTGGGTTTTAAAGTTTTGGAATATATTATTTGAAAGTATTTTCGAACGGAAGCTGTTTCAAAAGAATAATTTTAATGTTTAGAACATGAACTCTCCTCCATTGTCACTGGAAAATAATTTCGGTGATGTTTGCAGCATCATTTACATTCATTTTCAAGTTTCCAAGTGGAGAAATGAGTTAGTAGAATTGCTACACTTTTTTTGGAAAATGGATTTGATTTGAAATTCTTGAATATAAATTGATTTATAAAATATATCTATATATAATTATTTCAAAATAGTTTGAAGTTAAACCGGGAATTTGAATCTTAAGTTTTATATTAAGAAATGGTTTCAATTATATTGAAATAAAGTGAAATTTTTGAATAATTGGAATATCTAAAATGATAAATGAAATTTAACCAACTTGAAACAATGAATTTGATTAAAACTGATTTGTATAATACTAAACTGCATTTTAATATATATAATTTGCCTAAAATATTCAAAAAGTTAATATGTTTATATGAATTTAATTGAATGTTATACAAAGCGAATTTAAGAAATAAAAATGTTCAAACTAGGATTTTGCTTGACAAGAATGTTGTAAATAATGGGAAAATTTGTAATGTATTTAATTACACTCACAACATTGATAAAACTTGCCTAGAAAATTTTAAATGTAATTAGAATGTAATTGGATAGCATACACTATGATATAAACAATAGGATATCTAAAGAATGATATTTTGTTAAGTGGAATAAATTAAACAAATAAAAAGAAGAATATGAACGTAAGAATAGTGAACTTGAATTTTGGTGGAATCAACTTAGCTAAAGATAAATGGATAAAATAAATAAGTTAATTTAAAGGAATTTGTTTGAAAAAAATGTTGATAAAATGAAAGAAAATCAATTTTAAAATTGAATGACTGTGACGATAGGGATTTCGACTCACGAAAGTCGACATTAATACGTGCACTGTATCAACTGCCGAGCAATCGAATGGCGAAAAAACCGAACCATTAGGGTTAAGAAGAGGTAGAAGATAGAAGAAGAAAGAAAGAAAAACAACAGAACAATATCAGAATCTCACAATCTCAGGGGAACAACATATAATAGATAAATGAATATCTTTAAAACAAAGAACTATATCAGTTATTACATTACATCACATTACGTTATCAGAGTTTACAACAACAAACAGCGGAAAAGAAATACTATATACTAGTTGATACGCCACGCCATCCAGCTCACCTCTTTAGCTCCACTGCATCTTCTGAATTCCAGAATGACCTGATAACCTGATTCTGGACTGCCCGTGTGGAAAATGATGGGCACCCAAAGTTTAGGAAGGAAACAATAAACTCCAGGTCAGTGATGGGAATGGTGTGAGAACTTAAAACAGTTATTCTTTAAAAACAAAGAAAGAAATATTTTAAATTAGATTCACAATGCTTTTAGAAAATGAGACTACCATAAGGCCTCCCGCACACACACATAATGCAAATGCAGAATCGGAGGAGATTTCTCCTTATGATAGTCAAACATGCTTGATACGCAAATTTCTTTTATATTATTACTATAAGTGCAAAGTGTAGGAAAACGTTTTGAAAGTACAATATAAATCTTAGCCAACATATGACCAGTATCGTATGCCTAATGTAGCTACCATCTAAACAGTGGTGACCACAATAAGTAAATGACAGGTTACGTACAAGGTACGTATTTGGGTTTGGATTTCCAACGAATGGTCAGGCCAAGGAACTTTCCCTTGCCACATGGGTACGCCTCTGGAGAGACGCCCCGAGAACCTAACCAGATCTCTGCCAACACAAGGCCGGGTTACCTCTGCAAAAGTAGGTAACAACTGACACGAGTATGTCATCCCCCGATTGTAACAACCTTTATCCGAGGATCCTCGACCAACATCAAATACAAAGTCATATATATTTGCGGCATCCACATAAGTAAGTATCTGGGCTCCATACCATGATACCACTTCTATCCAGAAGGAAATGCACAAACCCTAAGGGGCGCTACTCCCTAAAATCTTGCTGCAACTTTCCTGTTTTGACCATTTTCGGGGTGTGAGGTCCGACGAAGTCTCGTCCACAAAGCTACGCTTTATACAAAAGCTATGCTTTGATCAACAAATGATCTGCAGCACTTCGTATGCCACATTACCAAATTGGGAATGTATCACTAGTAACCATCAACTACATAACCTCTGAGCTCGTACGTCTCGGAGAAGGGTGTTAAGCTAAGAGAATAAATTCTCCACCACCAACATAAATATATTTGATAGAAACCAGCTTTACATATCAAATTGTAACGTCAGACACACATCCATGCAAGTCCATTCCGGGATCGAACGGAACCGAAGGCACTTCCAAAGGAAGCCCTTGCAACCCGGATATTCACTAATCACGATCGGACTTCCCATCACAAAGCGTGATAAAATCTATATATCGGAGATCAGCCGGTGCAGAGACATTTGACGGTAATCCTTCCGTTTTCGAAAATATCCGATCTTCAACACCGGTCTCCAAATGCTATCCATTACGACGTATCACTATTCGGAATGGGATTCATGACCCAAAGGTCCTCTCCCAGCTAAACCGAATAACGAGCGCTTATTTTCAAAATAGGTGTAGCATTCAAATTCAAACAAATCACAAAAAATACCCGTTTAAAGGTAAATATTGATCGTCGGTTATTTAACTATCAATAGATATGCGCACCATCACCAGATTTCAAATAATTTCCCAAATTATTTATTTTCCAAAAATATCTTTAGAAGATATATATTTTTCCACACTTCAAAAATAAATCAATGTTTATTTTAAATCAAATTTCCCTTTCCTTTATAAATTCCATGGTGAATTTAAATTTTCAAATATTCATTGATATATGATTTTCAAATCGATTTCAAATATTCACTTCCAATTTATCTTTAAAAGATATAATCTCAAAACATTTCACTTTATATTGGAAAACATTTCCATACTTATTTAACAATAAGTAATTCACAAATATATTTATTTTCAACATTTGGAAAATATCCAATATACTTAAATCACAAATAAGTATATATTTTATTCTTTAAGGAAAACATTCTCTTAAACACATTCATTTGAGTCAAACGAATATTGCGTAAAACGTCGTTACGACAACCCAAAATCACTAGTATAGGGATTCGAAATTTAGATAGATATATGAATCCCAATGCTATATAAAACATTTCCTTTTGGAAATCATTTACTATAACAACCGTGTTATAGTCCACCATTTCCTTATTTTTGAAAAATGTCTATTTCAACAATGAATGTTGAAATCTATGGTTTCGATCCTTAACCCATTTTAAAACAACTTCAAATCGTTTTAATTCTATTTAAAATATCACTTCCCCAAAACAATTCTTTAATAAATTATTCACCGTCCAAAATCGTGAATATAAATCGTTTACCAAATTCAACACTTCTACATATTTAATTTAAAGGATTATCCACTGTCCAAAATCGTGGATATATCTCCTTTAATAAGGTTTCATATTTACTTATTAATTTCAATTGATTTCGGATTTATAAAACAACGTTTATAAATTCACATCTATATAATTTTATAAAAACTTCAACTTATAAAATCCCTTAATTAACACATTCTATTTATATCACATTTAAATGCCAGAATCCAATTTATAACTTAATTACTTATAAATCTTTTACTTTACAAAATCTATTCATTTCATAACTTCACAATTTTATCAATCTATAAATTTCATTCACTTATGAAATCCATTTATACTTCATTTTAACACTTATAAAAACTTGTTTTATAATTCCAATATTTTTTATTTTTAAATATTAATATTATAAATCTTTTATATAAACCGTTTATAATAATTCAAAAATACCAATTTAAACCATTTTGCAAATTTAATCAACTACTTATTTCAAAAATCACATTTCGGTTATATTTCACAAAAATCATAATTTTTATAACCTAAAAATTATAACCTTATTTATTTAAAATGAATCAATTCCAAAATTCAATAAAAAGTATACTTTTAAATATTTATTTATTTCTGGTATCTAACGACACCAAAATTATATTCGGCTAAATTTTAGCCTTCAACGATTTCAATCACAAAGATAATCATACGAAGATTATAAATAAATCAACACGCAACATTGAAACAAATTCGATTATTTGAGGAATCCAGTTGGATACCTCCAACCTGTTTCCCTGCATCCACAGATGTTAGCACAATACCAATCCCGTTTCTACATAAGATATCGCGGTACATGGGTTTATATAAAATATTATCCTCTATTATGCGGCGCAATAGGGTCTCATCCGCTATATAATGCGGGAAAATCAACTCCAAGTACATATATAATACCAATTCCACTTCGAGATGAAATATCATGGTATATGCGTTTAATAAATAACATCCGCTTAATATACGGCGCATAGGGTCTATTTCAAAACAATAGATAATAATTTATCATCCAAGCATACAATCAAGCAAGTTTAAATTTAACTATTTAAAATTTAAATCGAAACAGTTTCGATCGAGTGAGAAGTTCTCACCTTGCTTCCAATAACAGTTCCAGTATTTTATTTCGAATAAAATTAAACGCGTGTTTAATTTTACTTAAAATTCAAACTATCTCCAATCAACTCCAATACAGCTCCATTGCGTAGTGTTCGCGAATACGATTCCAACGCAATTCTTTTCGTCAATTTTCGACCCCGTATGAACAAGTTATGATGTTCTATACGATTTTAGATATAAAATAATTTACAACTTTTATTAATATCTTAACCTTAGACAATCCAGGCCGCACGTTCACTTTGATAGAATCATGATGTTGCCTGCGTTTTTTCCACTTCAGGGTTTTGCATGTAAATAGGAACCCATCGGCCGCTATTGACATCGAATTAACGCGACAAATATGAACGTCTTCACGTCAATCCACTAGCGCCACCTCGAAGAGCAACTCGAACCCTACCCACGGCCAAGATGGCATCGAACTCGGTCAGCCCCTGACTTCAAAAATCGTGCTCAATCGCCGGCCATTCAAACGTCTTTTGACGTTGATCCGTCGCGTCATTTTCGATCATCACCGTTGATCGGAGAGATCTCGTCGCCCTCTATGTTTTTGCTTTAGGAAGTTTTGCGAATAGATGTGTGGATTGGAAGGAATTATGGGAAGAAAATGGGAGTTTTTTGGCCATTATAATCTTAGGTGGCGGCTGGAAACAAAACCCTAGGGTTTGTTGCAAATAGAAAATATGAAGTCCTTATATAGAAAATATTCGCGCACTATTCACCCGAAACTTTTACGAACTCCAAACGAAGCGTGCCACCTGGCATTTATAATGTTTTTCCCCTATTCCGAACGCAATGGAATATATATCGGGAGCCAATTCGATTATATTTGGAAGATAGGTTTTTAAATCGACTATTTTAAATTTAAAATTCACATAAATCGATTTCAGTGCGTTTTAGCTTTCCTCGGACAAACCATAAATCCGACTGACACGAAATTTGAAATCTTATAATAATTTAACATTACGGATCCGATGAAACTAGTTTAGTCGAAATCCGAGACTATTTGAAAAATGGCTATTTTTACTCGTCAATTAAATATTAAAATATTCAATTTCCACAAATTAACTTTTAATTCAATTTTAAAAGTTCAATAACATCATTCTAACTCCAATATGATTTAATACAACTTTATAAATCATTTTAAATCACATTAAACCCAATTTCCAATTATTTCTATAATTACAAATATTAAATTGTCGATTTAATTATCCAATTAAATCTAGATATTCGAAATAAATTTTATTCGACTTACAAATTTTACTTGTTAATATTTAAAATCAATTAAATATACGAATTTTAAATGGCAGAAATTCTGGGTCGTTACAAACTTCCCCCGTTAAAAGAATTTCGTCCTCGAAATTACCAAGTAAGAAAAGTTACAGAATCCATTAATTTTTCAAAACCATTTGTTTAAATTAAATTTCAAATTCATTTAAACTTCTTAACTTTTCGAAAATCCATAGTTAAACTTCTTACAATAACTTTACTAAGTTTTCAAATCATACTTAGTTATCTTTTCAAAATTTTCCAATTCTCTTAAAAATATTCTAATGCTCTAAATTTTCGAAAAATTTCGCCAGCGTCTCCATTGCGCGGCTAGCTCGGTACGACTACAAAAATGGCACCAGGGCTCCCAAATTTCAAAAAGAAAAGAAAAAGCCAAGTGGCTGGACAAGAAAATCATCAAATTCATACTGAAATTCAAATACATAACTTTTGTCGCGCAATTCAATTTTTTTATCTTCGAAATCGAAATCCCAATTTCCTTTAATCCACCTGTATATCCTGCTAACCATAATATCCATTTTCATTCAATCTCACATTATCAATTTCATTTGATTTCAATTTACAATTTCAATTCTATTTGGATTCAATTTACCTTCTGAATATTGAATTTTATCAATTATTTTTATTTCACAACTGATTCATCTTGCTATTTTAAATTAGTTTCTTTTACTAATTCATTACAGGTTCTAACTCATTTCATCTTGCACAATTCAAATTGATATTTGATATTCAGTTTTCAATTTCAATTTTTATTCTTTTTTTCATTCCCAAACACAATTCAATTCACTATTTCGGTTTAGAACCACTTATATTTAAAATGGATTTCAAATTCCATATGAATTTAATTTACCCTTTATTTATAAATGTTGAATTCAATTCATTTCAACACATATTAAATTTGTCATTTCTTCAATTAGTTTTACTTATTATTTTATTTTAATATTTAGCTTCATTTGATCCAACTTGACAAATTTTCAATTTAATAAATTTTATTCCATAACTATTTTTATCAGATTCCAAAGTCTTTCCAACATTTCAAAACCATTTTTGAAACCAATTCAAATTATCCTTTGAATTTCATAATCCGAACCCAAAATTTTCAAACAACTTCCATTTAAAACAACTTGGCAGCAATCCCTCTTTTGGAAACCCGAAAATGAACACCGATGATGCTGCAGTCATCACCGAAATTATTTTCCAGAGAACAAAAAGAGTTTAGAGCTTTTATCACTCCAAAAAAACATTTTCCATACCCTTGAAAACCATTTTCAAACTCAGAAAGGAATTTAATCTTTTCTAAATTGCAAACCTTTTCAAAACATTTTCAAATATTCCTCTGGAATTTTATTTCAAATTACAAATCACATTTACAATTTATATTCTCTAATTCCATTTGTATGTGAATTTATTTCTTAACTTTGGAGTTACGATTTCAATTTCTTTTTCAACATTAATGATAATAATTTAATATTATCACTTTCTAGCAACCAAGCAATCATATATAATAATAATTCACAGAAAAAATTTCTCTTTTATGTACGAAAATAGTTTAGGTAAAATTATTTCATTTACCCTATTTTAAAACGATATCGTGTCGAATTTGTTCTGTACAAGTGTTTAGAGATTCCTATCAATAACGTTAATTACTCGTGTTGACCAGGGTCCATATACCACTCAACAAACCAATCATCGCAATATAAAACAAAATTTTAATATTCACTACCAAATACGCACTCATATCTATTATTACACTCACACTCATTCTAAAGTATTGCTGACTCTATCTCTAATGAGTAATTCCCAACAGAGCCAAGGTTGTCACTTAACCAAATGCTCTGATACCAAATTGTGACGATAGGAATTTTCGACTCACGAAAGTCGACATTATTACGTCCACTATATCAACTGCCGAGCAATCGAATGCCGGAAAAACCGAACCGTTAGGGTTAAGAAGAGGTAGAAGATAGAAGAAGAAAGAAAAACAACAGAACAATATCAGAATCTCACAATCTCAGTGGAACAACATATAATAGATAAATGAATATCTTTAAAACAAAGAACTATATCAGTTATTACATTACATCACATTACATTATCATCGTTTACAATAACAAACAGCGGAAAAGAAATACTATGTACTAGTTGATACGTACGCCATCCAGCTCGCCTCTTTAGCTCCACAGCATCTTCTGAATTCCAGAATGACCTGACAACCTGACTCTAGACTGCCCGTGTGGAAAATGATGGGCACCCAGAGTTTAGGAAGGAAAAAATAAACTCCAGGTCAGTCATGGGACTGGTGTGAGAACTTAAAACGGTTATTCTTTAAAAACAAAGAAAGAAATATTTTAAATTAGATTCGCAATGCTTTTAGAAAATGAGACTATCATAAGGCCTCCCGCACAGACACACAATGCAAACACAGAATTGGAGAAGATTTCTCCTTATGATAGTCAAACATGCTTGATACGCAAATTTCTTTTATATTATTACTATAAGTGCAAAGTGTAGGAAAACATTTCGAAATTACAATATAAATCTTAGCCAACATACGACCAGTATCGTATGCCTACTATAGTTACCATCTAAACAGTGGTGACCACCATAAGTAAATGGCAGGTTCTACAACTAAAACCATACAAGGTGCGTATTGGGGTTTGGATTTCCAACAAATGGTCAGGCCAAGGAACTTCCCATTTCCACATGGGTACGCCCCTGGAGAGACGCCTCGAGAACCTAATCAGATCTCCGCCAACACAAGGCCGGGTTACCTCTGCAAAAGTAGGTAACAACTGACACGAGTATGCCATCCCCCGGTTGTAACAACCTTTATCCGAGGATCCTCAACCAACATCAATCACAAAGTCATATATATTTGCGACATCCGCATAAGTAAGTATCTGGGCTCCATAACATGATACCACTTCTATCCAGAAGGAAATACACATACCCTAAGGGGCGCTACTCCCTAAAACCTTGCCGCATCTTTCCTGTTTTGACCATTTCCGGGGTGTGAGGTCCGACGAAGTCTCGTCCACAAAGCTATGCTTTATACAAAAGCTATGCTTTGATCAACAAATGATCAGCAGCACTTCGTATGCCACATTACCAAATTGGGAATGTATCACTATTAACCATCAACTACATAACCTCTGAGCTCGTACGTCTCAGAGAAGGGTGTTAAGCTAAGAGAATAAATTCTCCGCCACCAACAAAAATATATTTGGTAGAAACCAGCTTTACATCTCAAATTGTAACGTTAGACACACATCCATGCAAGTCCGTTCCGGGATCGAACGGAACCGAAGGCGCTTCTAAAAGTAGCCCTTGCAATCTGGATATTCACTAATCACGACCGGCCTTCCCATCACAAAGGGTGATAAAATCTCTATATCGGAGATCAGCCGATGCAAAGACATTCGACAGTAATCCTTCCGTTTTCGAAAATATCCGGTCTTCAACACCGGTCTCCAAATGCTATCCATTACGACGTATCACTATTCGGAAAGGGATTCATGACCCAAAGGTCCTCTCCCGGCAAAACCGAATAACGAGCGCTTATTTTTAAAATAAGTGCAGCGTTCAAATTCAAACAAATCACCACAAATACCCATTTAAAGGTAAATATTGATAGTCGGCTATTTAACTATTAATAGATATGCACACCATCACCGGATTTCAAATAATTTCCCCAAATTATTTATTTTCCAAAATTATCTTTACAAGATATATATTTTTCCACACTTCAAAAATAAATCAATGTTTATTTTAAATCAAATTTCCCTTTCCTTTATAAATTATGGTGAATTTAAATTTCCAAATATCCATTGATATGTGATTTTCAAATCGATTTCAAATATTCACTTCCAATTTATCTTTAAAAGATATAATCTCAAAACATTTCACTTTATATTGGAAAACATTTCCATACTTATTTAATAATAAGTAATTCACAAATCTATTTATTTTCAACATTTGGAAAATATCCAATATACATAAATCACAAATATGTATATATTTTATTCTTTAAGGAGAACATTCTCTTAAACACATTCATTTGAGTCAAAACGAATGTTGCGTAAAACATCGTTACGACAACCCAAAATCACTAGTATAGGGATTCGAAATTTAGATAGATATATGAATCCCAATACTATATAAAACATTTCCTTTTGGAAACCACTTACTATAACAACAGTGTTATAGTCCACCATTTCCTTATTTCCCGAAAACGTCTATTTCAACAATGAATGTTGAAATCTATGGTTTCCATCCTTAACACATTTTAAAAAAACTTCAAATCTTTTTAATTCTATTTAAAATATTACTTCCCCAAAACATTTCTTTAATATATTATTCACCGTCCAAAATCGTGAATATATATCGTTTAACAAATTCAAAACTTCTACATATTTAAATTAAAGGATTATCCACTGTCCAAAATTGTGGATATATCTCCTTTAATAAGCTTTCATATTTACTTATCAATTTCAATTGATTTCAGATTTATAAAACAACGTTTATAAATTCACATCTACATAATTTTATAAAAACTTCAACTTATAAAATCCCTTAATTAACACATTCTATTTATATCTCATTTAAATGCCAAAATCCAATTTATAAGTTAATTACTTATAAATCTTTTATTTTACAAAATCTATTCATTTCGTAACTTCACAATTTTATAAATCTATAAATTTCATTCACTTATGAAATCCATTTATACTTCATTTTAACACTTATAAAAACTTGTTTTATAATTCCAATATTTTTTATTTATAAATATCAATTTTATTGATCTTTTATATGAACCGTTTATAATAATTCAAAAATCCCAATTTAAATCATTTTGCAAATTTAATCAACTACCTATTTCAAAAATCACATTTCGGTTATATTTCACAAAAATCACTATTTTTATAACATAAAAATTATAACGTTATTTATTTAAAATGAATCAATTCCAAAATTCAACAAAATGTATACTTTCAAATATTTATTTATTTCCGGTATCTAACGATACCAAAATTATATTCGGCTAAATTTTAGCCTTCAACGATTTCAATCACAAAGATAATCATACAGTGATTATAAATAAATCAACATGAAACATTGAAACAAATTCAATTATTTGAGGAATCCAATTGGATCCCTCCAACCTGTTTCCGTGCATCCACAGATGTTAGCACAATATCAATCCCGTTTCAAGATGGGATATCGCGGTACGTGGGTTTATGTAAAATATTATCCGCTATTATGCGCCTCAATAGGGTCTCATCCGCTATATAATGCGGGAAAATCAACTCCAAGTACATATATAATACCAATTCCACTTCGAGATGGAATATCGCGGTATATGTGTTTAATAAATAACATCCGCTTAATATACGGCGCATAGGGTCTATTTCAAAACAATAGATAATAATTTATCATCCAAGCATACAATCAGACAATTTTAAATTTAACTATTTAAAATTTAAATCGAAACAGTTTCGATTGAGTGAGAAGTTCTACCTTGCTTCCGATAGCAGTTGCAGTATTTTATTTCGAATAAAATTAAATGCACGTTTAATTTTACTCAAATCAACTCCAATCCAGCTTCATTGCATAGTGTTTGCGAATACGATTCAAACGTAATTCTTTTCGTCAATTTTCTACCTCGTATGAACAAGTTATGATGTTTCAAAGTTTATACGATTTTAAATATAAAATAATTTACAACTTTTATTAATATCTTAACCTTAGACAATCTAGGCCGCACGTTCATTTTGATAGAATCACGGCCGTTGCCTGCGTTTCTTCCTCCCTATGGTTTTGCACGTAAATAGGAACCCATTGGCCGCCATTTACATCGAATTAACGCGACAAATATGAACGTCTTCACGTCGATCCACTAGCGCCACCTCGAAGAGCAACTCAAACCCTACCCACGGCCAAGATAGCGTCGAGCTCGGTCAGCCCCTGACTTTGAAAATCGTGCTCGAACGCCGGCCGTTCAAACCCCTTTTGTCGTTGATCCGTCGCGTCATTTTCGATCATCACCATTGATCGGAGAGATCTCGTCGCCCTCTATATTTTTGCTTTAGGAAGTTTTACGAATAGATGCGTGGATTGGAAGGAATTGAGGGAAGAAAATGGGAGTTTTTCGGCCATTAAAATCTTAGGTGGCGGCTGGAAACAAAACCCTAGGGTTTGTTGCAAATAGAAAATATGAAGTCCTTATATAGAAAATATTCGCGCACTATTCACCCGAAATTTTTCCGAACTCCAAACGAAGCGTGCCGCCTGGAGTTTATAATGTTTTACCCCTATTCCGAACGCAATGGAATATATATCGGGAGCCAATTCGATCATATTTGGAAGAGAGGTTTTTAAATCGACTATTTTAAATTTAAAATTCACTTAAACCGATTTTAGTGCGTTTTAGCTTGCCCCGGATAAACCGTAAATCAGATTGACACGAAATTTAAAATCATACAATAATTCAACATTACGGATCCGATGAATCTGGTTTCGTCGAAATCCGAGACTGTTTGAAAAATGGCTATTTTTACTCGTCAATTAAATATTAAAACATTCAATTTCCACAAATTAAATTTTAATTCAATTTTAAAAGTTCTATAACATCATTCTAACTCCAATATGATTTAATACAACTTTGTAAATCATTTTAAATCACATTAAACCCAATTTCCAATTATTTCTGCAATTTCAAATATTAAATTGTCGATTTAATTATCCAATTAAATCTAGATATTCAAAATAAATTTTATTCGACTTACATATTTTACTTGTTCATATTTAAAATCAATTAAATATACGAATTTCAAATGACAGAAATTCTGGGTCGTTACAATGACTATTTGTAACATCCTGCCTTTTTGTGCGTTTAAGCAGACACATGTGTCAACTCAAACCATACAGAATGGCGGATTGTTATGGGGTAGACAAGAAAAAGCAGAGAAATAAAGAAAACAAAACAGAATCTTGCAGCGGAACAACAAAATAATCAAATAACAGTTCGTGAAGCTGTTTTAAAAAACATTTGATTATACTTATACAACACAGAATCGGAGTTGCACATACCAGAGAATAATAAATAATGTAGCGCAACAGTATGAATGCAGTGGAATAATATAATAAGTAATAGTAATACAATCTTCATCTTCGTCCACCAGAGATAATGTCTTCAAATCCTGAAATTCTCAAGCTGACCCGAGCGAATTGAAAAGACAAAAAACTCAATTCAGAACTAAAAGATCTTATGTGAGTTAAATCAACAGAAATAAATATGAGTGGAATGGCGTCCGAGATGTTTACGGGATTTGACATCTCTTATCCAGTGTCAAACGTGAGTGCACTAACTTAAGAGATGCTCGGGATTCACACATCCTAAGGATCCGTTAAACTATTTACTATGTAATAATATTTCGCTATTATAACAATGTCTATAGCAAAATAAACTTACTTTTAAACAGCGTTAAGGGGTTACCCATATAGGCCTTAACACATAATAATGCCAATATTCTATACAATACCGTAATATCTCCTGATCGGGAGGCTACCAGAGGATACTCCATAGGTAAGACACAAATCAAACTCGTACAAGGCACGCTAGGGTAGGTGACATGACACACAAGGCAATGCCAGGGTAGATATACCAATTACTATCCGGACTGGTGGTGACGCATAGCGCGCAGCTACCACCCACCTCGAGCCACACCCCCAAAGTCAAAAATCAAAAGTGGCCACGAATCAATCTCAAAGTCAGAATATAATGGAATGGCCCGAAGGAGTGTGTATGATAAGAGGAGCTACCTCACTGGCCCGGAATCACTCCTGTTTTAGCCACCATATGCCAACTCACGGGAGTTGTGTCCACCTATATACCTCGAAGGAACTCCACCACCATCCTACTTCATTCTGGAATCTCCACCGCGTACACGGTTGTCAAAATGGTTTTCGGTATCGACATAGAGTATGCCCAATCCTATCTCTATCTCTTTGCCAACAAATCGTTATTATAACACTGTGGTCATTTAAAATAGTTCGTACTTCAAAACCAAAATATTATTGCCGTTTCAAAACCAAATATGATGCCATTTCTATTTCAAAACTAATAAAATATGATATCGTTTCCATTATAAAACCACATCAATAATATATTGTTTCCCTTAAAAACCAAATCAATCATATGTCATTTCATTTCAATCCATATCAACAATATATCATTTTCATTTCAAAAACCACAGGAATATTATATCATTTAAATAATATATCAATTCCTTTAAACTTGAGAAATTCCCTCTTTACATCATCTTAAACCAAAACCTCATTATAAAGACAGATTTTTACATCTTTAATTTCAATAGGTTCCAAATCAATATATATTCAAAGACAAATCTTAATTAAATGCAATTTCATATAAATTCATTTCAAAAATCATGTTACTTCAAAGTTGTGACACTCCGAAACAAAAAACTTTGAAACCATAATGCTTTGAAATTCATAACTTCGAAACACTTCAATTTCGATAAAACATTCCAATTTAGATATATTTCACAGCTTTAAATATTCCATAATTTTAAACTAAATCTGACAATTTCATATATCTCTTAATTCAACTTACTATTATTTAGTTTTGAAATATTTATTTAATAAATTCAATATTATTTAAATAAAACTCAAACTCGAAATATTCATTAATCACGTTAAACCATCATCAAGTTATAAAATCATGCCCTTTAAAATCTCAAGTTCAATAAGTTGCAGATTTCTTTAATTAAATAACATTCTTAATTAAAAACAATTTTAAACCGATTTCAAATCCATCTTCTCAACCCTAATTTATCAATATCATTATAAACTCTATATATATCTTAAAATATAATTTAAGTAAATACCTACCCATATTATATTTTAATAAAATCAAACTTTATTGTTACTCTCATTATATAATGAAAAAAATTATACATAGCTTAAATTTAAGAATTTAACTATATTAAAAAATATTTATATAATATTAAAAATCAGTATTTATATAAATCCATATATTTCTTTCCAAAACCATAGAAATCCCTTCAAAATATTTTTATATATAGACCATGGCGTTTGTATACAATTTTCCATCCTATGGTCGAGTGATACGAATATTTATCATTTCAATCCGTAATTTAAAATATAAATACGGTTATACATCATTTCAAACCGCAATCCCGAATGAAATAAAATCCATAACAACTTGCAGTTTATAACAGTATACATCCAATGTCAATCATCATCTAATTTAATCAATAATATCAATATAGAACAGATAATAAATAACAGGTATTTACTGGCAGTTTATATGCAATAGTAAATTAAATAATAATTTAATTCCATAAATTCAATTTAACTGAGACGATGGTTAAAAATATGCCAAACGTTCATAAATAAATTTCTAATCACATCAAAAATTAATTTAACACACATAAGAAATTTTAGAAGGTGCGAGTGGGTTAAAACACTCACCTTTTGAATTTAAATTGAATTTAAACACATTTTAAATCCAAAATTTGAACAGTCTTAGAATCCATCCATACCAGCGTCAAAATGTTTGGAATTTTGCTAGGATTGCAGCGGAGAAAACTACGCGTGAATTTGAGCTCGTATGTGGAAGTTATGCGTGTTAGAACATTTATAAGATTCGAATTAAAATAAAGCGAAATAAATAATATAGAAGGACACGTCAGCTCTCTCCTGTATGCAAACCTAGCTCTACAATTTCGAACGAAACTGCGCCGCCACCCTTCATATCAGAAACGCTGCCAACACGCTACCTTCCATTACGATCGAACCTCCCCGTTGACTCCACCACTTCAGGCCGCCAGTCCTGGCCCCTCGCGTGACCCCCCAATCATGCTACCACCGCCGCGAAGAATCCGACACAAAATCATCAAACTACAGTGATCTGGAGAACTATTGAGGCAAAGTAACCATATGGATCGACTTCTCTACACCACTGCTTCGCTGTAGCACCGTCGGATCAAGTTATCATCGTAGATCTACCGTGGATCGATCAAGTGGCCAAAGAACATCCGAGGTTCAACTTGAGTTTCTAGAAAAATGATGGTCCAAATCAGAAAACGAATTATAGATCTGAGGTGCACTCGTCGAGAACTTCAGATCGAGATATAATTCGATATATATTGAGGAGTTTGAATTTTTGGTTTTGAATTTGATTTGAAATTGCAATTGAAAATTTTTGTTATGTCTTCCATTGAGAAAGAGGAGCGGAGAAAGAAAGTACGTACAGACAAATGAGAAATAGAGGGCTGCTAGGGTTTATAACTGCATATATATAGGCAGGGTTGAAAATAAAAGAACGGATCAGATTGGTTTGGACCGTTGAACGATAAATGGCCAGAAAAGCCCGTTGTGATTCCGGAATGGAATTGGGTCAACCCATATATTAAAATAGATGTTTTTGGATATTTTAAAATCGATGGAACAGGTTTCAAGTTCAAATTCCATCGTATGAAGAAGTTAGGGCAAAATCAAATTATTTCAAATTAATTGCAATTGATTTCTAGGCGATCAAGCGGCAAGTCCGATCGTTACGAAACTTGAAATCCTTCAATAATTCACCATTATAGATCCGATGAAACTGGTTTCATCGATATCCGAGTTAGTGGCCAAAAATGGCTATTTTCCAATTAATTAAATAATTTAACATTTAATTAATTAAATCACTTTTTCAATTTCAATTCCATAATTAACAAATCATATCATTTTTTATTTCCTAAACAATTACAGTTATTTAAACAAATTTAGATGTCAATTTAAAGTTGATTAATCCATCAATTACAGTGTTTAATTTCAGTTTCATTAAATTCAGAAATTATAATTTAAAATTCCCAAAATCCAATTGTTAGATTTTTAAACATTGTTATTCACATCTTTTATCACAATAAGTATGAAACTAACATTTGTTCTTGATTTATTACATTAAACATCTTCAAATTTAATCTTAAATTCCCTTTTACGTAATATCTAAATAATTAATTCCATTTATTTGCAATAAACCCAATTACTATAATTTAAATTCAAATAAATTAATAAATCTTGACTTCCATTCTTTGAATCAACCAATTGTCATATTATAAATGGAATTGATATTATTTTCAAATATTATCTTAATTTAAATTAACATAATATTTAGTTACATTTATTGAAATTTATGTCCCAATTTACTAAATGCAATCAATTATGACCTTACAATTGTTTCAATTAATTGGTTTTGCACTAAATTAGTTATTTATTAACTTACATTAACATTACTACCATTATTTTAGTGATTTCATTATTAAATTACAGATTTTTTTCTTCTTTCCGAATTAAATTACTAAAACTTATTAATTTAACAAAATTTAATTATCGAAAATTCTGGGTCGTTACACTCTCCCCCACTCAAAACTTTTCGTCCCCGAAAAGGAAAAAGAAGGGGAAAGAAGAAATTAAATAGTCTATATATCTTATTCAAATATTTAATTTATAAAAAATGAATTTACAAAATAAAATAATTTAAACAAAATATATATAATTTTTTAACAATTAAATCTTTTATTTTCAAAGTTAATAAAAGTTTGGAAAACATTTCATAGAATTTCTAAGTCCAAAATTTACGGAAAATTTCAGCAGAGTCTCCTTTGTAAGGAGAGGCTCGGTAGAAATTATAATATCAAATATGACAATATATAACATATATTTTCCAAAATAATATATTCCAACACAAGAAAACAATATGATAACGTTATAAAACTGTAATTTGAGAATGTACCTATTTGTTGGGCAAATAACGCTTAATTATGAAACCAAAAGCAGTAGCAATTGCTTCCATAACCTGTATTTCACTTATATAATACCAAAAAGATTAGTAATTATGTGAAATGAAATTCTTAAAGTTGTTTTGACCACTAATAAACAAATCAATATAAACAACAATCACTTGCAACCAATATACAAATCAAAAATCAACACAATCAATTATCCTTTCTGTCACGACCCCAATTTCAGTGTTCGAAAATCGACATCCATACTTCACTTGTACTCGAATGCTGCAGATTCAACCATTGAAATCTGATTCGTGCCAGAGCTTATAACACATTATGTATAACAACACACCGGAAGAAAAGAGTATATCATATCATATAATTCCAATGAATACAATATCCAATGATATACAACAACGATCTCAAATACGTATCAGAGATCAAATACAATGCTATATCGGAATAAATAACTTGAACTTGAACCACCAAGTGAGAACTCCAATATCTGCAACTCCATCTCAAATGCTCCAAACCGAAGATAGCTTCGACCAAAAGCTCAAACCACCAACCAAGTTGTACTAAACAAGGCCAGTCATCCAAAGACTGAAGAAGATTACCAAAGACTCCAAAGACTATCGAATCTACATCTACAAGCCGGTTTTCTGAAAAACCCAACTCTAGACTGCCTATGTGGAAAATTGTGGGCACCCAGAGTTTAGGAAGGGAACAATAAACTCTGGGTTAGTCATGGGACCGGTGTGAGCAACAAAAACAGTATTATCTTTAAAACAAACAACAAAAGAATTTAAGATTGAAATCCGTAATGCTTATTGGAAAATGAAACTACCATAATGCCTCCTGGCACACTCACCATGCAATCGCACACTTGGGGGAGATTTCTCCTTATGATAGTCAAACATTCTTACTACGCGAAAACCATTTGATATTATTATTAGTGCATAGTGGAAAACATTTCAGAAGTATAATATTAATCTTAACCAGCATAGGTACCATTATATCATGCCAGCTATAGCTACCACTTGAGGTGGCAGATTATACAATTGCAATCGTAAAGGGCTCGTATTGTTTGATTGGATTTCCAAAAAAAATGGTCAGGCTAAGGAACTTCCTATTGCCACATGGGAACGCCTCTGGAGGGACGCCCCGAGAACCTACCCGGATCTATGCCAACATAAGGGCGGTTTACTCCCTTCCCGGGAGTAACACCTAAGATATGCCATCCTCGGTCATTTGCGACCTTTATCCGAGGTACCTCAATCACAAAGCAACATCACATAGTAATAAAATTTATAGTGTCCACATGAGTTAAATATCTGGGCTCCATACCATGATACCACCCTTTTCCAGAAGGAATGGACAAACCCTAGGGGCCGACCCTTGCAACCTTGCCCCATCTTTCCTTTTCAACCATTTCCGAGGTGTGAGATCCTGATGCAGTCTCGTCCATAAAGCTACGCTTTTTCACAAAGCCAAGCTTTGATCAACAAATGATCAACAGCACTTCGTATGCCACATTACCAAATTGGGAATGTATCATAGGTAACCATCAATTACATAACGTCTGAGCTCGTACATCTCAGAGAAGGGTGTTAAGTGTGACGCCCCACCTCTATACCCACGCTAGCCAAGAACACTCCGGAGAAGTGCTGTCAACTAGCACGGAGAATAAGGCTGTTGAGGAGCGACCATCCATGTAATTGCTTATCACACGGTGGCTATAAATAATCTTCGGAAACAAACATAGAAATAATCATATCACAAATCAGTCACAGATATCCATATCACAAAGGCGGAAGAAGATATGAATATATAACTAACACATGAAAGTGTACATCAGAGTAGTGGTCAATAAGATCCACGATAATACAAAAGAATAGCAACACGTGCTATACAAAAGAATACAACTATGAGTCTATATCTCAAGTGTATACAACAAAAACTGCTAATCTAAACAGTTAGCCAAAAGTCAGAGTGATGAATCCCTGGGAAGAAGTCAAGCAGAAGCACCTGTAACATCTCGGTCTGATCCGAGTATTATTTAAGAAAATAATAAACGGATCAGTCTAGCTATAAATATCAGATGACATGATATAACATAAAAGATATGGCATAAACATAAACATCCATAACGACATACCACTATAAGTATGTAAATAATGATCAACAGAAGATCAATCAATAAGAGATAATCAATATCACAAGAATCTTCTCAAAGATTCGAAGGGGGCATCATACCCTAAACTTGTACTCATAACAAGTCAATGACATAAATTCCAGAAATCAACACGAGAAATCCAGAAATCATAAAAAAGGGGAAGAGGCCTATCACATGACGGTCCGAAGACCATGGGGAGCTACCCCACATGTGTGAGTGGAATCACACAGAATGAGGTCAAGACTAACCAAAAAGCAGAAAGGTATGTGTGAATGGAATCACACAAGTGGTGTCTAGTCTAACCTTGCAATGAAAGAGACATCGCGCAATTGCTAGTCTAATTCATAGAGCGATCATCAAGATCAACGAGAAGTGTCAATTACACTAAGCTAGTAAATATAGAAGTTTAGCTTCATGTCCCATAACCACTTGCTTAACTTCAATATTTACGAACAAACCGTAACTCTTCACTAATAAAATTGTCATAAGAGGTTCAATCGAACAAGTCCAAGAATTAACCGACGAAGTGAACGCAAGCGTTTCATACCACTTGTTTTACTAAGTCGTTTAATTAGATTTCTCATCCGAGTGAGGTAAAGGCTTGTATATACTAATAGATTGGAAAACGGTTTAAGAAAAGAGCTTTGTTATTAAAAATAGAGTTGAAATTGTTTGTTAAAAGAGTTTTGATATTTACTACTAGTATTGAAACCTTTATATTATAAAGTGACAAAACACATAAGTAAGTGTAGAAACAATCAGTCACAAAGATCGCATACGGAGATGCGAATAAAATCCAAGGAAATCAGCTCAGGAAGTTCGGTTGAATGTTCTTCAGATAAGATCGCCTACGCAGAGTTATACGGGGTTCGACCTGCCCGGTCAGGTCGCGGGGGTCCAGGGGGCAGCGCCCCCGGCGGGGTGCGGGGCAGCGCCCCGTCACGGTACGACCTAATGAAGACAAGCAACCTAGTGAAGCCAAGTGACCTAAGGGGCCATGCGACCTAATGGGTCATGCGACCTAAGTTTAAAAAGGTGGGCGACTTAACAAAGTGGCCGAGCGACCTAACTGGAGCAAGTGGCCATAGGTCATGCGACCTAAAGGTAAGCGACCTATCACGGTCACGCGACTTAAGGGATAGGACCGACCGACCTAACGACCTAGGCAAGGTCGACCGACTTAATGGTTGGGAACTAAAAATACAACAGGGTCGAGCGACCTAATGGGATGCGCGACCTAAGAAGGTACGCGAGCTAAGGGTGAGCGACCTAACAAGGTCGTGCGACCTAAGTGGTCACAATGCCAAGCGACCTAAGGACTTAAATACTCGCGACCTAGCGCGTGCATCGGCCGAGCGACCTAAGGGTTTAACACGCGAGCGACTTAAGGTTTTAACACACGAGCGACTTAAGGTTTTAACACGCGAGCGACCTAAAGTGATGCGCGACCTACGACCTAGCAGGATCGAGCGACCTAGAGCCGCCTTGTGATATAAGGTCGAAAACGACCTAATTCCAAGGCTAACGACCTAACGCTGCAGGGGGGATTTAAGGCCAGAAACGACCTAACTCCGAAGTGAAGATTCAAGGCAGTGCGACCTAGCGCGATAACACGCGAGCGACCTAAGGGTTAGGTCGCGAGCGACCTATACGCGAACGACCTAAAGTCCAACGACCTACGACCTAAATCCGAGGCGAACAAAATATGCAGGCCGTGACTTTTCCACGCACGCGAGCTAATGATTCCGAGCGACCTAACCTAGGCAGAGCGACCTAAGCTCAGGAAATTCACCAAACAACTAAAAAATGGAGTTTTTCGCCAATCCAATCCAAATCAAATGCAAATGTACATGCTAAAGTGATGGGGAATCATTCCTAACAGTCCAATATAGTTATAGACTAGAATTGTGAGATAAAAATCTCACCTTTGCACTAAAATTTATGAAGATGAAGCTTGAAAGCAAGGAGAAGCAATCCAAAGCTTGAATCCAATATCTTCTACTTGAATTTGGAGTTGAATGATGGAGTTGCAATTGAATTTGAGCTTGGAGTTTTAATTTCCCATTCTCTTCACCATTAATGCTAAAGCTTGAGTTAGTTAGGAAATTTATGAAGAGTGAGGAGAAGAGGGTTGGAACTTGGGCTTAATAGGCTAAACTAACCCAAAGTCCAAAGCGGGAAAAGTTAGTGAAATTTCACTAACTCCAAACCTATCGATGTTTATACTTAAAAAGTTGTAAACGACATTTCGAACTCAATGGAAGTGGTCTCGAGTCCTAATTTGACCGTTTGCAAAAAGTAGTTTTTCGGACCAAAATCCGATTAACGATTTAATATTTAAATAAAAATATTTAAATGTAAACTCGATAAATATGCGGGTTGTTACATTAAGCTAAGAGAATAAATCTCCGCCACCAAACAGAAATGTATTTGATAGAAACTGTTTTTACATCTCAAAGTGTAATGTCAGATACACATTCAAATAAGTCTGTTCCGGGTTCGAACAGAACCAAAGACACTCCCAAAGATGCCCTTACAATCCGGGTATTTACAATCCCGATCGGACTCCCCATCACATATGGAGATCTCTATACCATAGCTATTTAGTGTTGAGCCATTCGATATGTTATCCTATCGTTCTCGTAAATACCCGGTCTTCGCCACCGATCTTCAAATGCTATTCATAACGTCGTATCATTATTCAAAATGGGTTATCTGACACAAGGTCCTCTCCCGGCTAAACCGAATAATGAGTGGAATATTCAAAAACATATGGATATAGGATTTCAGTTAAGTCACAACTTCAAAATCCAAAACTTCCCTTTCAAATGGTTTAAACAAATTACCATTTCAAATATTTTAAACAAAAGATTTACTTCACAAAGTTCACCCATTTTTCACAAAGATTCATTTACATATTTCAAAATAACTTCCACTTCAAATCGGAATAACTCTTCCAATCTTTAAATCAAAGATTTAATTCATAGCTTTCAAAATCGTTTCCAAAGATTCATTCATAACTTGGAAAACCATTTTCATTTCAAACTTGAAATTCTTTTAAACCCAAATTGGAAATTCATTCCTTATGTGAAAGCTTTTATTATTAAAAACAAATATTTTTCTTTTCGAAAAAGATCCAATTTCATTTATACAAGTTAAAGCCCTTGGGTTAAATTCAAATTCTCAAAAAAATACCTTAAAAATGGTTTAAAACCAATATTATATAGCTTGTATATCCTGTTTAAACCATAGTTTTCAAATATAGAATTCAATTTCAAATTTTGAACTCAAATTTAAATCAAATTATTTAAATTTCAAAACTTATCAAGTTATTCCAAATAACTTTTATCTTTAAAACTTCTTTTCAAAAGCTTTTCACTTTTAACCCAATTCCATTTCCAAAACCATTAGAATTCAAAAATTCAAAAAAAACCATTTCAAAAATTTGCGACTTAACCAATTTGCTCATGCGATCCATATTTGTGTGTGTATGGTGTTGTCCATGGGTTGTACATTATAGTGCAACAACATCAATTATTACAGATTCAAGCACATCATCATTGATAAGCGGTATAATCCAATAACGCTTATCTCCATTCACAAATTCATAAATAAACAATGTAAATTTATCACAAATAAATAAATTGCATTCATCACGGATCACACCAAAATAATACATAGCACAAAGCATAACATATCAGGGATATCAAACAATTCAACAATCAATAGAATTCAAACCATCCATAATTAAGATAAATATATTATTAATTAATCTAATTAATCTCTAATTAAATTACTTAGATTACCTTAATCCTGCTTACTTAACATTAATTAATTATAAATTGATTATTTAGTTATCTCTAATTATCTACCTTAACGAAACTTCCTTGATTAATCGTTCTTTAATTATATTTAAGTAATTATCCCTTAATTATTTATTCAATTAATTAATCACATTTATTAATCTTTGATTAATCACATTCAAAAATTAATTACCCTTAATTAATTACATTACTTAATTATCTTCTAAATAAATTTTATCAATTAATTCTTAAATTAATTGCACTAAGTAATTAATTCCTAATCACTTCCATAAAGTAATTATCTTTCTTTATTAATTACACAAAGTAATTAAACCCAAAACTACTTTTATTAATTAATTACCCGTTAATTAATTACATCAGTAATTACCCACTAATTACTTCACTAAGTAGTTATTCTTTATAAATTACACTAAGAAATTATACTTAACCCATTTTCCAATAATTATTTTAAATTAATTAAACTAATTAATTAACTTAATCTAATTAATTATACTTTGTAATTAATTCCTTTAATTACTTCATTAAGTAATTATACTTAAACAATTTCACAAATGATATCTTTAGTTAATTAATAATTCATTATTAAAATTAATGACATTAATTAATTATTTTAAAATCCTTAGTTAATGATCTTCATTAACTATTAACAATTCTTTAATTTACTTTTCTTAAATAATTAAACATAGATTAATCATTATTAATTACAAATTAATTAATTTTTAACAATAACTTAATTATTATCTAATTATTTAATTAATTAAGTGCTTAACTATAACTTAATTAATCTTTAATTACTTAATTCATCAATTTTTAAACATTAATTAATAATCTATAATTATCTAATTAATGATTCTTAATTACAAATTAATTATTCCTTAATTAATTAACTTAAACTTTGATTAATTAATTCAAATACTTAATTACTTAATTCATTAATCCAAATCAATAATTAATTAAATTAATTAATTAACCTTTAATTACCTTAATAATCTAATGAATCAAAAATCATTAAGTCTTTACTAACTTTAAGATAAAAAAATTATTCTTATTTATGATTTAAATATCATTTACAAACGCATTTGAAAACATTTCACCTTTAAATTTACTTTTGAATTTCATTTCAAATTAAGATTCAAAATAAATACAAATTTAATTTTAAAAAAACTAAAAAACAATTTAAAAACCTTTTAAATCACTTGTTTAAGAAATACTTTTTCTTATAAAATAAATTTAAAAGAGTTTAAACCAAATTCAATTAAAATTGAAAACATTAAAATATACTTTAACATTTAAAGTTGTTAAACATTTAAATTTGATAAAAACTTTATTTATCTTAAAGATAGGATATAAATTAAATTTGAATCCAGATTAAAATTTTGATTTAAAACTTTATTTAAATCTTCGCTTTCAAATTTAAAATTCAACTTAAAATTTAAAAAAAAACACTGTCGGGTTTTAAAACTGTAACTATCCTTTGATTCGAGTCCATACTTTAAAACTCCGAGTCAAAATCCAATGCTTCGAGCAAAACAGGAAACAACTTGAATAAATACTCGAGTACTCGCCCTTGCTTCAAACCATCATCACCAGGCACAAAAATGCACCGTGCATATGCACGGTGACTCTGATCAACTCAGGCCATCTCTGATGACCTTTCCACAATGGCAACCATCCCCGCATCCTATTCCGACCATCTAATCATAGTAGCAGCTCGAAATCGAAATCGAGTCTTAAAGCCCAAAAATTGAACAACATCAAAACCTGGAATAACCGCGTACTCGAGTCTCCGGCCACCAGAATGTCAGAAGCTCCAGCCGCTACTTTTGTCGACGTCCAAGCTTTCAACCCCTTGAGTTCTATTGAACTTGATCATCCAGGCTTGCCGTGATCAACCAAAAACCCCGGCCTAGTCAAAACTAGGTTTACAAACAAAAATAGTTGCCGCTGCCACAGTGTTTGGATCACCCATCTGATAATTTTCCCTCAATCTCCTATCACTCCGCCATCATCAGTGATGACCGTGACTTCCCCAAGCAACCAGATCACCAGAATCAACCCAAAAAACCTAATACTGATCAACTCGAACTGCACCCTTATCTTTCTACTAAATTTTTTGATTTCATTCTTAAAAATCATGATTTAGGATAAGTTTCCATACCGTATGTCTGGAACAATGAATCAGGATGACTAAATTTACTCCTATGTTAAACTTGCTCTGTTTTTTTCTTGTTTCCAGAGACATTTCAACTTATTTTGTCTTAAATAAATTTTTAAACTATAATTCATGATGAATCAGACAAATTTTTTTTAAGTCTTAAATCCAAACTAGATCTAGATCAACAGATAATGATTTTTTAAATCAAACTGGAGCTTGAAAACAAAAACAGGGATGTCTCGTGAACAAGCACGCACACACATCCATCATAAAAATATACATAGTAAATTCATGTATATACCACATACTACATTTCAGAGATTCACATGCAACTATACTTCATACTTAAGTTTTTTTTTTAAAAAATGATGTTACTCACCTGTCACAAATGAACAGAGGCTTCGTTTCTATTTGAACTTTAAACCTTGAGTTGCTGAAGTAAGATGCTTCTGATTTTAAAACTTGAATAGTTGTAAAATGTTTCTTCGATTTAAGGACTTGCATGCTTTCTTGATAAACTCGGGTTGAATGAGATGCTGCAGACCTTGATTTACATTCCAGATTTTAAGAATGCTTACGAGCTTGTTAATTCTGATTTAAAAGGGTTATGTTACAGGCTTTGATTCATCTCAGGTTTTGAATTTGAAACTTGAAAATGTTGTAGGCTCTTGATTTTCCGATTGCTTTTAAAAACAGAGAATGATTACTTGAACATCTTTGATAAATTCACAGGCTTGCAAAGAACAGGCTTTAGCAAATGAATAGGTTTTTGATTTGAACATGATTTTCTAGTTTGAAGAGAAATGCTTGTTATCCTGAGCTTGCATTTGATTTAGCTCGGGTTTGAAGAAGCATGTTTAAGCTAGATTTTCATCTTGCAAAAGATTTGCAATTTATCTCAAGTTTTAGAGAAGATGTTTGTAGACTTTTGAACTTTTTAATTTGAGGGGAATGTTGAGTTACAGATCGGGTTTTTGAGAAATTTACAAGGTGAAATTTTCTTAAGCTTTTGATTTGAAGAGGACAAAAGAAATAAAGGGGATGAGATATATGTTTTTACAAAGGCTAAAATGATTTTTTTTTTAAAAAATTAAACCAAATGGTGACGCTTGTTTTAAGATATAACATTTGTCACATTTCCTTGTTTATTACTTAACACATGTTACTATGATTACCTAATATATTAACACATGTCTTATGTATTATTTATCTATTTTAAATGTAATTAAAAAGCTTTAATTAATTTACTTATTCTTATTCTTATGTAAATGTATATATGATTTTTTTTTAAAGAAAATGTAATAAACTTAATTATGTATAAATAAAAGCTTATCCAAATATTTTTAAAATGTCTATCTTTCAAAATTTAAAATTAAATTCAAATTCAAATTCAAATTAAATTTGAAAGTCCAATTTAAAGTCAACTTAAATATACATATAATATCAACCCACATATGTACATTATAGGATTTAACTTTTAAACAATTGTTTTGCAAATCATTTGTATTTAATTCAAAATATAATTTTAAAATTAAATGTATATTAAAATTATAAAATAAATTCTTATTAATTTTAAAAATAGCTTTAAGTCCAATTTATTTTTCAAAACATTTATATTTGAATCTCAAATCCAAATTTTAAATTTAAAAATCAATTTATATACCTATAAAATAAATAAACAAATATCTTCTTTTATTTGGAAAAAATTAAATAAATTCACAATTTAATCCAAAAATTATATTAATTGCTAATTTAATTCAAATTTATCCCCAAAAATTTAAATGAATTACCAGTTCAAATTTAACTCGAAAACCGGGGACATTACAGATTCCCCTCCTTAAAAAAAAATTCATCGTCAAAACTTGTAGGTAGGGGATAATCCAAAACTTCAGTTTTAACAAAGTATACCTATCAACCATAGTATCCAAAGCAAACAATTCTGACTTATTTGGAGTTTATGTCCCATGCCAACTCATTCTTTGAATCAGCCAAAATAATGATCTCTGTAACGACCTATAAATTTTTAATAATTAAAATTGTTAAATTGATAAAATTTTGGTAATTTAATATGAAGAAAGATAAACTTTGTAATAAAATAAGGAAGGAATGTTAAAGTGGAAGTGCATATTTTATTCATAAGGTAATATAAAAGAATGAAAATTATCTGAATGAATTTATTTGAGGATTCAATCATAATAAATGTACACATTTAAAAAATTCAATATAATTAAGAACAACTGTTAATACAAAGGAAAGAATTAATTAAATCCGTCGGGTCATTGATTGATTTCTTGCCTTTTTCTACGTGGCCTCTTTATTTCTTGCTTTAGCCGTACAAACTCTTTTCCTAGCCGTGTATTTCTCATTTGCAAATCATGTACAAGAAGATATATTTTTCATTTCAAAACTCCTTATTTTCATTTGCATTTAAGAATAAAACATATATTCGTTTCTTTCTCCTTAACTTATGCCTTTTCTGTTTCTTAGCATTTACTCTCACTTTGCTTGCCATCCAAACCATCTATGTATCATCCCAAAATTTTTAATAAATGTTTTATTTATTTAATTAGATAATTTTGTTATTTAAAATATAAATTTTGGTGTGGATTAGTATTCCACACATGAATTAATAGAATATTTTTTCGGAAATGTGAATTTTGTCAATATGGTCAAACTTTGACTTCTAAATTTAAAATTTTAAAAGTTTGAAAATTTGAATTTTTTCTTTTATTTTGAAAGTAAATAAAATTTTAGGAATACTGCTTTTCGTTTCGTTGAAATCTGATTTATAATGTGAAAGTTATGCCTTTTTAACTATTGTGTGTAATTTGTTGCATTTAACAAATTGTTTACTTTAAATTATGTAAATAATATTTTATTTGATCATGTAATATTCTAATTTATGTTTTTAGGGGCAGAATAACTTGCTTTGTATATATTTTGGTTTTAAAACGTTTTTAAAAGTCTAATTGACATTTTCCAGTGTTAGTTATATTTTGTTTACAATTTCTAATTTCCAACTTCAATTAATTTAAGAAATTCTTTATTTATTTTTATATTTTTCTTAAGAACTTATTTTATTCTCATTCTCACTTTATTTTGTTTCTCAACGATTTATTTTAAACCATTTTTAGGAAGATTTGTAATTTTCCAAAGTTAAGTGGATTGTGTTTGCAATTTTCCTGAGCTAGTTTCAATAAATTAAGCTATTTTCTTTATTTATCTTTCTATTTTCCTAAAATATAATTATTTATTTTCTTTTTCACTTTATTTCAGTTTGTTTTGTTTTATTCACTGATTTTTTATTTTTTTTAAAGTGTGGTGGAAATTTTTCCAAAGCAAGTGGTATTGTGTGTAAATTTTTAATCCTTGTTTCAATTTAATAAACTATTTCTTTAATTCTTTTCCATTTTTTCTTGGAACCATTTATTTATTTCCTACCTTAACTTATTCCTCAAAATCCATAGCCGTTCCTTACATGTAGCCTATCAATTCACGTGAAGTTAGGAAGAGTTCTCATTTTCCACTTATTCTTTTTATTAAATAGGAATATAGGAATAGCCTCCTTTTTTTTTCTACTTTTTTCTTCTTCCAAACTTTTATTTAAACTGTATATATTTTTACAACATTTTGTTCCATTTTTGTTTCTTTTAAAATTGGTTATATACTTTTTAAATTAAGTAATAAATATTGTGTAAAAAGAAATAAAATTTTACGTTTCTTTATACGTATACACATGAGTTCATAGTTAAGTGATAAATAAATCAAACGAATGTAAACAAATCAAAATTTAAATTTACGTAATAAATGTATAAATTAGCTAAATAATTTCACGTTTTAATTTGGTACGTTTATATCCTTTTTGTTTAATTTAGTTGGTACGTAAATGGTACACTATTTGATGAAATATCCATTAGCGTATATTTTACAAAATATATTTACTAAATGAATAAGAAACTTATAAATAAAATATGTTACTTTTGTTATAAATTTAGGCATAATTCGTACGTACGTTTATTTATTTATTGCGTCTATAGTACGCACTCCTAAATTTCTTACCTTAGCTATAAATAAATCAATAAATTAGTAGCCATGCATTAGCAAGCGGGAAAGAAACGAATCCCCTAGCCATTCAATTTCATTTAAAACCTTGTTTAATTCATGTACAAACTTTTCTAGACTTTCCATTTGCCTCTTCTGTTTGATAGGAATGAAATCCTTTATTTCCTTAACATTCAAATATCTTTATTTCTTGCATTTCTTTAATTAATTTATCAAGCGCAATTATCTCTTATAAATTCAGATATCACGCACAAAAAATTTCTTGACCGTTTCAAAATCCTTTCCTGCCTTTTTCACCAAAATCAACGCAGCCTACCAGATATATATTCAAACCCACGTACAATATTTCATGTGCATCTCATTTTGGTTTCAGTCTTTTTCTTTCTTGCATGAGCTCTCTACTTCAGGTAATGGCTGCAAAAATTTTCTTCCTTCTTTTATTTATTTTCTTTCCTTTTCTTTTGCTTGTGTTTCTTTTGTCCATTGTTTTGCTACACCAAGTACTCGGCCCTCCACCACCTTTGAGTTTTAACCCTAGCCTAAATTTTCCAATCTCCCACTGCTTGCGTGTTTCAGGATATAAAAAATTATATTAATGCATGCGCCACCTGTGCATAATTAAATCTCAGCTTGTATACCTCAGCATCCATTTGCGTACGTGCTTCGCTAGCCTTGAATATGGTAAATAGCCGAGACTTGAGGTGTGGGTTAAATCGTGTGGTGTAGGGACCAAGTTATTGGTTAATCATATCATTTTATTCAATCTAGCTTTTCGTTTTGCTTTATTAAATTTGATATGATCGTAATTGAATTCGCGTAATTAGTTTATTCGTTTTGTTTCAAGATTTGAATCTGATCGTCGTCTCCGCTAAAATTTGATCGTGCCTTCTGTACGTTTGTTCCGGTGTGAATATCGTTTTGAATCTAACCTTCAGCGTCGTAGAGGTGAGCATTCACGCCTGACAAACATACTTATAGATCTGTATATTAATAACAAGTGAAATTGTAGAATGAATAATTTTATTTTACTTACCTGTGATATAAAAATTTATGATGTTAGAACCCTGTTATAAAATTGTCACATCACCCGTTATATTATCTGCTGTTATATTTTATGCTGTTTTACTGTTTATTTATTACTAATTATCACACTGCAAGTTCCCTGTAGATTAGAAATCACTTGGGGCTGAAATGATAGGCCTGAGTGATTTTTATTTAGTTTATCTATTTTATATATTTTAATTATCTATTTTACTTGGGATTGCGGGTTTGAAATGATAGAACCCGGGTTTCATTGTAAATTACGGATTGAAATGATATATTATCCGTATCACTTGACTTAGGTTAGAAAATATTATACAAACCCGTGGTTATTATATATATATTTTCTAGAAATATTAAATATTTTTAAATTTTTATATGATAATATTTTGTTTGAAATTTGGATAAAAATGATTTTATAAGGTATAGTGATTTTGTACAAGTTAAATATATAATAAATAAATGGTTAAGTTAGAATTTGAAGCATAAATTTATTTTGAAATTTGGATTTTTGTAAAGGAATGGAATTCAAGTAAAGTAAATAAATTATAATAAATATGATATAAATTTGAATTTAAGTAAATTAATAAGGTGTTATTTAATTTTTCTATGAATTAAATGGTTAAATAAGTTAATACTTAAAAATGGAAGTTGAAATATAACTTAATTTAGAAATTGAAGTTGGTTTTAGAATAAAGGTATGTTAAGAAATAAATTGGAAATTAAGTTATTTTTGAAATGGTAATTAAATTAATTGTTAAGTAAAATTTTATAGAAATTTGTGCACTTGATTTTTATAAGTAAAGCATAGAGAAGTTTGATATTTATTCGCGAAATTTACTTTATAAAAATCGTAAATTATTGAGTAAATTAAATGACTATTTCAAAGTGAAAAATATGATTTGATAAGTTAAAATTGGTTTAAATTAAGGTTTAATTATTGCTAAAATTATATTGAAGTATGAAATTTAGTTTACTTAAATCTGTTGTAAAGGATATTACCACACTTTGCAAGTGCTGTAGTTGATGCAAATTAACTAAGGCTAAACTTTTGGGATTTATATTGGATTGTGTAAGAATAATAACTTCACCTTTAAATAGTTTAAAATGAAGTATTTTGATTGAAATATAAACTATTTTGGAATTTATAACCATCGGTAATAATAACTTTGGTTGTTAAAGAGACCGGGATCGGATATGGGCATACTCTCTGTAGATACCGAAAACCACTTTGACAACCATGTACCTGGTGGAGATTGTAGAATGAAGTAGGATGGTGGTGACGTTCTATTGAGGTATGTACGTGGACCCGACTCCCGTGAGTTTGCATAAGGTGGCTAAAACATGAGCGATCGATGGACTAATGAGGTACCACCTTTGATCGGACACACTTCTTCGTATGCCATTCTGTTACTTCGTGATAGTTTGGTGCGCACCTTTGATTTTGGGAGTGTTGTTCGAGGTGGGTGGTAGTAGCAGCAACGCGTTACCACCGGTCTGAAAGCGTAATTGGTATATCTACCCTGGCATTGCCTAGTTGTGCCGTGTCACCTACCCTAGCGCGCATGTACGAGTTTGATTTGTGTCGTACCTATGGAGTGTACTCTCATAGCCTCCCAATCAGGAGGTATTACGATATTGTATAGACTATTGGCACTATTATGTGTTAAGGTGGAAAATGTAAAACCTTAACGCTATTTTTGTAACAACCCTGAGATTGCAATTACCGAATAATGAATTAAAATTATGATTTTAAGTTAAAAAGGGAGCTAAACAAATTTTTGAGAATTTAAATTTGCAATTGGTTCGCAAATTAAAATATTTTTGGGTTGAAATGGGGAATTTTTTTATGTGATTATATGTTAATGGGCCAAATGAGCAATTATATGGTTTTAATTAAAACTAGGATGCTTCTTAGATTTTGTTCACATGATAACCTTAGGAAAATAAACTAAGTCCTAATGGGTTTTAAAACCTCTTACCATGACCCATTAACCAACCCACTCCTATTTAATATCTCAAACCCCTCCCATAAACCCTAACCCTCCTCTTCATAAATTCCTAAACCTAGATCTAAACATAATTAATGGCCTCCCTTTAGAAGCACCATCTCCTTCTCTTCATAATTAAACTAGTTTAATTTTTGAAAGGTAATGCAATCTCTCCTATTCTCTAATCCTCCTTCTTAATCCCTATTTATCTCCTCCATCTTGTTTTAATTTTTGTGTATTTTTGTTGTTGATTTTGGGTCCTTTGAAGCCTCTTGATCTTTGCTTTGAGGTTGAGGAGTTTGGCTTGCTTGATATTGTGCACTCAAACCATTTGATACTTTGCTTCATTAAGGTAATTACTATGGATTAGTAATTATTGCTAGTTGTAATGCTAAGCTTTGACCCTATGTTTCCTTTAATTTAGTATAATAATCATTATATGATGGTTAATGATTGTTATTAGCAAAATTTGATGTCAAAAACTTGAAAAAAACACACCTAAATGTCAAAAAAATGCAAAAAATTGTTGGCTGGAATTGTTCTACAGGCTGAAACAGGCCAAAAACCCAAATCTGAGTGCACCAGGCAGGCCTGGGCTGCACCCTGGCTGCTGCAGTGGTGCAATAGGCTAGCCCAGCTGGGCTAGCCAGAGGCAGGCCAGCCCTGGATGGGCTGGCCGCACCCCACACCCCCCACAGCCCGCCTGGGCTGGGGGTTTACCCGGCCTCCCCATCCCGGGCGGGCTGGGGAAGCAGGGACGCGGGCCGAAGCCCGCGTCCCACCCCAGCCCAGGCGGGCTGGGGATTTAATATTTCCCCAGCCCGCTTGGGCTGGGGACAGAAGACGCGGGCTTCGGCCCGCGTCTCAACCCCAGCCCAAGCGGGCTGGGGAATATTGAAATCTTTCCCCAGCCCGCCTGGGCTGGGGAGCAGTGGACGCGGACCGAAGCCCGCGTCCCAGTCCCGGCCCTGGCGGGCTGGGGCAGACTGACGTGGGCCGGGCCCGCGTCCCCAAAAAAACAAAAAAACAAAAAAAAACCATTACCTCTGTTTTCAGATTTTGATCTCCACTTCGCGATGCCGCCACGCTCGCATCAGAAGTCGGAATTCGACGTTTTTGGGCTCGTTGGAAATGTGGAGTTCCGAACTCCATCTCTGGAAAATTTGGGCAACATTGGAGTTCGTTTGGTACTTCGATTTTTGTGCCAAAGTTAGACTCTGGTCGATGTTGGAAAACAGTGTGAATCTTTTTCTGGGTTCAACTTTGAGACGTCGCTGCCACTTCGTCTCAACTCGGAATGCAGAAATTCTTTTTGCATCTTAAAGTAGGGATGTCGGAATACATGCCTACCAGTTTTCATGCCATTTGGACACAGTTTGCTGGTCCAAATAAATTGCCGAACTTGGGTTCGCAGCAGTTTTTGAATGGTTTCAAACACTTAGAATATTTTTGATGATTTTCTGGTTTTCGTCGATTTCTTTGAGATTTGTCTCTGGATTTCGTACACGGGCTTTATAAAAAGGACTTAAAAGGATTTTTCACTCCAAAATGGCTTTTGAAAATTATTATATAATATTATTTTTAATTATTAAATTAATTACTCCATAATAGGAGACTTTTTAAAAGACCGTTTTAAAAGTGATTTCAAAATCAATTACGAATCCGTTTTACACCATTATTTTCTATAATAAAAATCTCACACTCACTTTTAGCACGTCAAGCGAAGTGGAAAGGTGCTTAAACGGTTAGGAAATCTCCGGCCTATGGAAACCGTGTGTATTTTCTTTCCGGTTAATCCCAGACCTATTCGATTGATCGTTTTGACCTTTGGGTCTAGTTTACCGATGATATGAGGTGGACTTTTTTTTGTTTGGAGTGTGAGCTTGCTATTGGTTAGGAAATCGTTTAGTGCGAACGTGGGGTATGGGACTCATTGTTAACACTTTACGGGTTCCTCTCCAAGAAGTTAGTGACACATTAGCCTCTGGGCGGCCAGTACTGGACCTCTGGGTCACCACGCCTCTGGGCAACCGTCTCTGGACACCTGCTCTATGGAGCAGTTTTTACGGCATGTGCCTCTGGGCCTTTTATCCTTCTGGGAAGGATCTTGTCGCTTCGCGCGTTCCGCATCTGTGCGAGTGATCAATCACAACTCAACAGTACTTGGCAACAACGACTCTGTTCGGTGCACGTGCAATATTTGTATTATCTGATGATTTTTATATCCATTCGAGTATCGCCATTCGGTGTTGGTTCTATGTAACCATACGATGTAAGTGCGATTACCATATGGATTCACAGTGTCTATGGACATTGCATTTCTGTATTCGATTTCATTGACTTTTCAGTATAACCCTATTGCTCTTTGAAGCATCGATCTTTGCTTGGGCATTGATTACAGACTCTGGTCACTTTTGGGATTATTGCCTATGGGCAACTTTTTATAGTTTTGGCTACGCCGATGATATGAGGCGATCTTATTTATTCTACACTTTGGTGTTGATTTTCTCTTTGGAGATTTTTATTGTTGATTGATGATTAGGGATCGTCATTATATTCATGTAGTCCATATTACTCTTCTCTTTGGAGAAGTACCGTTTTATTTATGTACTGCATTATTATATATCTCAGTTATTACTGATTATTTAGCTAGCCCGACCCGAGTGTTTTCGCTCGGGTCAGACCGAGTTGCTTCAGGTTAGGTCTCTGGACTTAGCTTTCTGTGCTTCCGCTTGGACATTATCTGCTATGCTGCTAGATAGCTCTTTTATTTGTCCACTATTCAGCTACTCTGTTATTTCAGACTCTTATGTACATATTTTTGACTCACATGTGTGAGCGGTGGCTTTGTACCCACCTTTTGATACTTGGATCTGTATTGACGATATATTGTACCTATGTTCTGTGACTGTTATGTGACTGTTCTGTGATGATGATGTTATCATTTAGTATTATGTTTGTTCTGAACCTATTTTCCTTAGCCATTGTAGTTTCGTTATAAATATCTATTGGATATGTCGAACCACTTGAGAAAAGAAAACCACCTATTCGATGTATTCAGTAGATAGTTATAGCTTGATTACATATGTTCGCTTCCATTATACTCTATTCTCCGTTCTAGTAGACGGTATTACTCCGTAATACTCTTTACTAGAGTGGGTCTCGGAGTGGGGCGTTACATCTTGGTATCAGAGCTAAGGTTCAGAATTAAGCATAACAAACACAGAACGGTTACACTTAGTACAATACATTTTAATTGGATCCGAATTAAATCAAATCCCTTCCTTATGCCTCGATAGATAAGTTAAGACTATGTGTAGGAATTTATTATATTCCGTAGTATTCCTTAATTAAGTATCTATCATTGAATCTTGTCTAACTCTAATTCCCGTTTGACTTTCAGTGTGTCTGGAAGGGGAAGAGGGAGAACCACACGTCAGACTAGTGCTGCTGGGCAGTCCAGCAACACTCATCCAGAGGGCGTGTTCATGACTACCAACCAGATCATGGAGCTGGTTCGGAATTCTCAGTCTCATTCTCAATCTCCAGCCCCAGTTGCTGATGCTTCGCGCATGTCTGTTTTTGCGCGTCTCTGCAGTGATTTTACCCATCTCGGAGGAAAGCCGTTCAGTGGCTCCGAGAATGTCTTAGAGGTCCAGGCTTGGATTCGGATATGCGAGCGCATTTTTACTCGTATGGATATGTCGGATCATGATCGTGTTCTTATTGCTTCTAGTCAGCTTCGGAGTCGTACCCTGGATTGGTACGAACTCCTTATTGCCGAGGTCGATGAGACCACACTTACTTGGTCTCAGTTTCGTCAGAGATTTGAGCTCAAATTCATCCCAGAGTCAGAGAAGAACTCCCTTGCTCGCCACTTTCTTGATCTCAAGCAGGGGAAGTCCTCCGTATCCGACTATGTCTCTTCCTTCGAGGCCCTGTCCAAGTACGGCCTTGAGTTTATTGCTACTCCTTATAAGAGGAACCTCAAATTTGTTGAGGGCTTGAAGAAATATCTGAAGAGGCATCTTATGCTACAGCTTGAGCTCTCATTCGAGAAGCTAGTCGACGCAGCCCTACATCTTGAGTCAGTCGAGATGGAGCATAGTGATGATGATGGTGGGGGTTCCAAAAACCCCAACCAGAAGCGGGGTCCATTTCAGAAGAACAAGCCTTGGAACAAGAAGAAGAAGACTGGCAGTTCTGCTGTCTAGGCTCAGCCTCAGACTCAGCCTCAGATTCAGTCACAGCCTAGTGGAACCCGTCCTCCGAAGAAATGCATCAACTGCGGTTCTCCAGATCACATTATTCGAGAGTGTCCCAAACCTCTCTATTGTACCTTTTGCAAAAAGGAGGGACACAGGATCTCCACTTGTCCTATTGCTCCAGCTAGTGCCAAGCCTGGAAAGCTTAATGCTGCCAGGGCTCCTACATCTTCAGCTCAGCCTCGGGGTACGCATCCTTCCGTTCTCGAAGGTTCTATTTTATTTCATGGTAGATCTTGTAGAGTTCTCTTTGATACGGGTGCCTCTCACTCATTCGTATCAAAGGAGCTAGTAGATGCTTTATCGTTGGATGTTACTTGTCTGGTTTCTTCACTAAGGATTATGAATCCCATTGGCGGATCCACGACCCTTAGCTTGCTTTGTGAGAATATAGATATTGATCTTTGTGGATTTTCTTTCCGTGCGAATCTGCACGTTATGGAGTATTTGGGGTTTGATATGATTCTTGGCATGGATTGGCTCGTTCAGCACGACGCCAAAATTATTTGTTCGGAGCGGATATTATTCATTCATCACCCTGATTCGTCCTCTCCATTAGCTATTGTTCTTCAGGATGTTGGGCTTTCTGATGTTACTCTATTTTCTCTTGATACACGAGATGAGGATTTGGGCATATCTCGTATTCCTGTCGTTCGTGATTTCCCCGATATATTCGAGCCAGTATCTGGCCTGCCGCCAAAGCGGGCCATTGAGTTCCGCATCGATCTCATTCCAGGCTCCCACCCTGTTAGGCGTCCTCCCACGAGGATGTCTATTAAGGAGAATGAGGAACTCAGGAAACAGTTAGTTGAGCTTGAGGCGAAGCAGTTCATTCGGTCCAGTTCTTCGCCATGGGGTGCTGCTGTGGTCTTCGTTTAGAAGCCCGATGGCTCTCTTAGGCTTTGCATTGACTATCGCAAGCTTAATGAGTTGACCATCAGAAATCGTTATCCATTGCCACGGATAGACGATATGTTTGATCAGTTGAGCGGTGCGAAGGTCTTTTCACAGCTCGACCTTGCCACGGGATTTCATCAGCTTCGAGTTGCGGAAGATAGCATCCCTCTTACCGCTTTCCGCACTCGTTATGGTTCTTTTGAGTGGTTGGTCATGCCATTCGGCTTGACGAACGCACCAGCTTTCTTCGTCGATCTTATGAATCAAGTATTCCGGGAATACATCGATAGATTCGTTCTGGTTTTCATCGATGATATTCTTATTTATTCTAGATCCGAGGCAGAGCATACTCATCATTTGCGGATCGTCTTGGATACTCTTCGTCAGCATCAGCTTAAGGCCAAGCTCTCCAAGTACCATTTTTGGGAGAGCAAGGTCAAGTTCTTGGGCCACATTGTATCATCTGAGGGTATTTCTGTCGATCCTGCAAAGATCGAAGCTATTCAGAATTGGAAGCAGCCCGAGAACGTTCATGATATTCGCATCTTCCTTGGTCTGGCGGGTTATTACCGTCGGTTTATCAAGGATTTTTCTCGAGTTGCACTTCCCCTTACGACGCTGACTCGTAAGGGCGTTCGCTTTATTTGGTCTGATAAGTGTGAAGCTTCCTTTCAGCGACTGAAGGAACTTCTCACTCATGCTCCTATTCTTGTGGTTCCTGAGAGTAACCAGGATCTTGTTGTTTACACCGACGCTTGTGGTAGCGGGCTCGGTGCTGTGCTTATGCAGAAGGATCGGGTAGTTGCTTATGCTTCCAGGCAACTGCGTCCGAATGAGGTTCACTATCCGACTCATGATCTTGAGTTGGCAGCTATCGTCTTTGCCTTGAAGACGTGGCGTCACTTTCTATTAGGCGAACGCTTCACTTTTTACACCGATCACAAGTCGCTGAAGTATCTTTTTAGTCAGAGGGGTCTCAATATGAGGCAGCAGCGATGGCTTGAGTTTCTCGCCTCATATGATTTAGATATTCAGTATACCCCTGGCAAGGGTAATCGTGTTGCAGATGCGCTCAGTCGCAAGCACTCGGCGGTAGTTTCTATGATGATTGCCGAGTGGAATGTTCTTGAGACTCTATCTTTATGTGATATTAGAGGTCGAGCTTCATCTTCTGATGCTCCTGTCTTATTATTTAGCTTGGAAGCTCGTCCTATCTTATTGGATCGCATTGCCCATGCTCAGCGGCAGGATCCAGACTTATTACATCTTATTCATCTTCTCGAGTCGGGATCCAGTGATGAGACATTGTTGGATTATTCTCTTGATTTTCATCGGTGTCTTCGTAGGAAGAACCGTATTATTGTACCATCTGATTTATCACTTAGGCGTGACATTCTGGACGAGTGTCATCGCACTAAGTACACTATTCATCCCGGGTCGAGTAAGATGTATGCCGACATGTGTCGCCTATATTATTGGGAGGGTTTGAAGAGAGATGTGGCAAGTTATGTGAGTGATTGCATGACTTGTCAACAGATCAAAGCCGAGCATCAGCGTCCATCTGGTCTTCTTCAGCCGCTAGAGATTCCATTATGGAAATGGGATCAGATATCCATGGATTTTATTGACGGTCTGCCTCGATCGAGGTCAGGCCATACTTCTATCTGGGTTATTGTTGATCGCTTGACCAAATCGGCTCATTTCATTCCGATTAGGTCCACTCGGACTGCACCTCAGTTGGCCAAGCTCTATGCGAAGGAAGTCGTTCGACTTCATGGCATTCCTAGCTCTATCATCTGCGATCGAGACACTATCTTTACTAGTCACTTCTGGAAGTGCCTACAGTCAGCTTTGGGCACAAAGCTGAATCTCTCGACTGCTTATCACCCTCAGACCGACGGTCAGATCGAGAGGGTGAATCGTGTTTTGGAGGATCTTTTGCGCTGTTGTATTCTGGATTTCGAAGGTAGTTGGGAGGATCACTTACCGCTCGTAGAGTTTTCCTACAACAACAGCTATCAGTCTAGCATCGGCATGGCACCTTTCGAGGCTCTCTACGGAAGGCCATGTCGCTTTCCTGCATGTTGGTTAGAATCTGGCGAGAAGCTCATTCTTGGTCCAGATTCAGTTCGGGAATCTTCTGAGAAGATCGTGCTTATCCGTCAGAGAATGAAAGAGGCACAGGACCACCAGAAATCCTACGCGGACAACCGTAGGAAGCCTCTTGAGTTCTCCATTGGCGATTCTGTCTTTATTCGGGTTTCTCCCATGAAGGGAGTTGTGCGTTTCAGCTCCACAGGGAAATTGGCTCCTAGCTATATTAGACCATTTCCTATTACGGAACGCATCGGCCCCATTGCTTATCGTGTGGCTCTACCTGCTCACTTCTCTGGAATACACGACGTGTTCCACGTTTCCCAGCTTCGCAAGTGTGTCAGCGATCCTGATTCTATTATCGAGCCTCATATCGTACCTGATTTGGAGATCTCACCCGATCTATCTATAGAACAGCAACCTCTTCGTGTGCTTGATTCGGACGTCAGACGTCTTCGAAACAAAAGGTTCCGCTTGTGAAGATTCAATGGTCGTCTAATCCTAAGGACTGCACTTGGGAGACCAGAGAATTTATCGAGCGTACTTATCCTGGTTTTCTTTCATCTTCCGGCACGGGTGAGCATCTATATTTTATCTTCTGTTTTCCTTTTGTGGATTAGATGTTATAGACGACTTCAATATTTAAGGAATTGCGGGGACGCAATTTTCTTAATGGGGGAGTCTGTAACAACCCTGAGATTGCAATTACCGAATAATGAATTAAAATTATGATTTTAAGTTAAAAAGGGAGCTAAACAAATTTTTGAGAATTTAAATTTGCAATTGGTTCGCAAATTAAAATATTTTTGGGTTGAAATGGGGAATTTTTTTATGTGATTATATGTTAATGGGCCAAATGAGCAATTATAAGGTTTTAATTAAAACTAGGATGCTTCTTAGATTTTGTTCACATGATAACCTTAGGAAAATAAACTAAGTCCTAATGGGTTTTAAAACCTCTTACCATGACCCATTAACCAACCCACTCCTATTTAATATCTCAAACCCCTCCCATAAACCCTAACCCTCCTCTTCATAAATTCCTAAACCTAGATCTAAACATAATTAATGGCCTCCCTTTAGAAGCTCCATCTCCTTCTCTTCATAATTAAACTAGTTTAATCTTTGAAAGGTAATGCAATCTCTCCTATTCTCTAATCCTCCTTCTTAATCCCTATTTATCTCCTCCATCTTGTTGTAATTTTTGTGTATTTTTGTTGTTGATTTTGGGTCCTTTGAAGCCTCTTGATCTTTGCTTTGGGGTTGAGGAGTTTGGCTTGCTTGATATTGTGCACTCAAACCATTTGATACTTTGCTTCATTAAGGTAATTACTATGGATTAGTAATTATTGCTAGTTGTAATGCTAAGCTTTGACCCTATGTTTCCTTTAATTTAGTATAATAATCATTATATGATGGTTAGTGATTGTTATTAGCAAAATTTGATGCCAAAAACTTGAAAAAAACACACCTAAATGTCAAAAAAATGCAAAAAATTGTTGGCTGGAATTGTTCTACAGGCTGAAACATGCCAAAACCCAAATCTGATTGCACCAGGCAGGCCTGGGCTGCACCCTGGCTGCTGCACTGGTGCAGTTGGCTAGCCCAGCTGGGATAGCCAGAGGCAGGCCAGCCCTGGATGGGCTGGCCGCACCCCACACCCCCCCAGCCCGCCTGGGCTGGGGGTTTACCCGGCCTCCCCAGCCCGGGCGGGCTGGGGAAGCAGGGGCGCGGGCCGAAGCCCGCGTCCCACCCCAGCCCAGGCGGGCTGGGGATTTAATATTTCCCCAGCCCGCCTGGGCTGGGGACAGAAGACGCGGGCTTCGGCCTACGTCTCAACCCCAGCCCAAGCGGGCTGGGGAATATTGAAATCTTTCCCCAGCCCGCTTGGGCTGGGGAGCAGTGGACGCGGGCTGAACCCCGCGTCCCAGTCCCGGCCCTGGCGGGCTGTGGCGGACTGACGCGGGCCGGGCCCGCGTCCCCAAAAAAAAAACATTACCTCTGTTTTCAGATTTTGATCTCCACTTCGCGATGTCGCCGCGCTCGCATCGGAAGTCGGAATTCGACGTTTTTGGGCTCGTTGGAAAGGTGGAGTTCCGAACTCCATCTCTGGAAAATTTGGGCAACATTGGAGTTCGTTTGGTACTTCGATTTTTGTGCCAAAGTTAGACTCTGGTCGCTGTTGGAAAACAGTGTGAATCTTTTTCTGGGTTCAACTCTGAGACGTCGCTGCCACTTCGTCTCAACTCGGAATCCAGAAATTCTTTTTGCATCTTAAAGTAGGAATGTCGGACTACATGCCTACCAGTTTTCATGCCATTTGGACACAGTTTGCTGGTCCAAATAAATTGCCGAACTTGGGTTCGCAGCAGTTTTTGAATGGTTTCAAACACTTAGAATATTTTTGATGATTTTCTGGTTTTCGTCGATTTCTTTGAGATTTGTCTTTGGATTTCGTACACGGGCTTTATAAAAAGGATTTAAAAGGATTTTTCACTCCAAAATGGCTTTTGAAAATTATTATATAATATTATTTTTAATTATTAAATTAATTACTCCATAATATGAGACTTTTCAAAAGACTGTTTTAAAAGTGATTTCGAAATCAATTACAAATCCGTTTTACACCATTATTTTCTATAATAAAAATCTCACACTCACTTTTAGCACGTCAAGCGAAGTGGAAAGGTGCTTAAACGGTTAGGAAATCTCCGGCCTATGGAAACCGTGTGTATTTTCTTTCCGGTTAATCCCAGACCTATTCGATTGATCGTTTTGACCTTTGGGTCTAGTTTACCGATGATATGAGGTGGACTTTTTATTGTTTGGAGTGTGAGCTTGCTATTGGTTAGGAAACCGTTTAGTGTGAACGTGGGGTATGGGACTCATTGTTAACACTTTACAGGTTCCTCTCCAAGAAGTTAGTGACACATTAGCCTCTGGGCGGCCAGTACTGGACCTCTAGGTCACCACGCCTCTGGGCAACCGTCTCTGGACACCTGCTCTATGGAGCAGTATTTACGGCATGTGCCTCTGGGCCTTTTATCCTTCTGGGAAGGATCTTGTCGTTTCGCGCGTTCCGCATCTGTGCGAGTGATCAATCACAACTCAACAGTACTTGGCAACAACGACTCTGGTCGGTGCACGTGCAATATTTGTATTATCTGATGATTTTTATATCCATTCGAGTATCGCCATTCGGTGTTGGTTCTATGTAACCATACGATGTAAGTGCGATTACCCTATGGATTCACAGTGTCTCTGGACACTGCATTTCTGTATTCGATTTCATTGACTTTTCAGTATAACCCTATTGCTCTTTGGAGCATCGATCTTTGCTTGGGCATTGATTACAGACTCTGGTCACTTTTGGGATTATTGCCTATGGGCAACTTTTTATAGTTTTGGCTACGCCGATGATATGAGGCGATTTTATTTATTCTACACTTCGGTGTTGATTTTCTCTTTGGAGATTTTTATTGTTGATTGATGATTAGGGATCGTCATTATATTCATGTAGTCCATATTACTCTTCTCTTTGGAGAAGTACCGTTTTATTTATGTACTGCATTATTATATATCTCAGTTATTACTGATTATTTAGCTAGCCTGACCCGAGTGTTTTCGCTCGGGTCAGACCGAGTTGTTTCAGGTTAGGTCTCTGGACTTAGCTTTCTGTGCTTCCGCTTGGACATTAACTGCTATGCTGCTAGATAGCTCTTTTATTTGTCCACTATTCAGCTACTCTGTTATTTCAGACTCTTATGTACATATTTTTGACTCACATGTGTGAGCGGTGGCTTTGTACCCACCTTTTGATACTTGGATCTGTATTGACGATATATTGTACCTATGTTCTGTGACTGTTATGTGACTGTTCTGTGATGATGATGTTATCATTTAGTATTATGTTTGTTCTGAACCTATTTTCCTTAGCCATTATAGTTTCGTTATAAATATCTATTGGATATGTCGAACCACTTGAGAAAAGAAAACCACCTATTCGACGTATTCAGTAGATAGTTATAGCTTGATTACATATGGTCGCTTCCATTATACTCTATTCTCCGTTCTAGTAGAAGGTATTACTCCGTAATACTCTTTACTAGAGTGGGTCTCGGAATGGGGCGTTACAATTTTAAAGTAAGTTTATTTTACTAATAGACACTATTATAATAGCGAAGTATAACTACATAGTAAGTAGTTTAACGGATCCTTAGAGGATGAGCGGTCCCAAGCATCCTTTAAGTTACTTGCCGTTATATTACAGTTCACTTGAATTAGCTTACACTGTATAAATATGTATGTCCCGACTCGAGTGTTTGTGGTTATTTCTTATGCTCGGGTCAGCCTGAGAATCAGTTCGGACTTCATTTCCCGGAGCTAGGACAAGATCATCTCTTTCAAGCTGCTGTCCACCTTCTATTCGGTCTTTTATCTTAGCTTATGTAATTGAGACAAATAAATTTGGGATTTTTTGTAGTTGATTCAAACTGTATTTTGTTTTAAGACTATGTAATTTATACTTATTTTGAGACTGTGGTAGTGGCTTCATGAACTACTATTTCTCTACTTCGTTGCATTTCTTACTCTTTGTCTGTGACCTGTGATTATTAATTTACTGTATATTCTGAGATTTTCCAAATTTTATTTACAACGCGGTATTTTGAACAATTCAAGTCCGACATGTGTGTTTGCCATTGCACTTGGAGGGTGCAGCATGATAGGGGGTTCTCGCTTCCTGGTTTGGTAGCGAACGGTTGACTCTTACTCCTACATGTCCCCACGGGGGTTGGTGATGCAGTCGAGAGGCTGGTCGTAAATGCAGAACACATGTGCCAATGTATGTTATGGTGGGCGTTACCCCACTGGTGCGGCCCGTTACATTTGGTATCAGAGCTTTGGCTCTAGGAAAAACTTAAAATGTACGGTAAATTTGATTTGCGGAATCACTTTCATTCGAGCTTGAATCTCTTCCTTTTGATTCGATTTCCTTTGAATTTTGGAACGTTCCCTGCGGTTCCAAATTTCATTCGTGTCCCTCACTATTTATCTACTTTGGATTCTGGAGTATCCCATAACTCCACTTTGGATGATTTTTATAGTGAATTGGCTGTCTCTCCAATATTCTAATAAAGGGGTGAAACTCCTTTACAATTAGTATTGATTCACTAGAGATTTATATTTATCCTTGGTTTAGATGCTAGTATCTTTGGTTATTCCGAACTCTATCTCTTCAGATCGAATGTAGATTTACCCCAGAAAATCCACATAGATCTTATTCTTTAAATCACGGTTGAGCCAGTTATGGTTGCCCACGATTTATATAAACTTATCCAGTTCCTTATTCTGTTATTTAATCATCGGATCTTCTGATTCCAACTTATCTTTAAATCAAAATTCTCTTTGATTTGAGTCCATCAAATTTGAATCTCTATCCTTGTTTTGAAAAAATTATTCCTATTTTTGGAAAAAAATCTAATATTATATATAAGTATAATTTTTAGAATTTTTATAATTAATTTAACTAGTTGTCAAGAGATAATAGTCTTCGATTTTATTTATGGTCTTGTAAACCATGGGTTTTATCTCACATAAATAAGTGAACTAAAACAATGGTTATAAACTAATTTGGAAACAGAAATAATTTAAAACAAGAACTTGAGAATTCAAGTTCCGATGGTTTCAAACCATGTGTTTAAAGTTTTAAAAGGATATATTATTTAAATTATTTTAGAATAGAAATTTGTTTCCAAAGAATTTTAAAGATTTAAAATTAGTGCTCTTCTCTTTGTCACTGGGAAATAATTTCGGTGATGACTGTAGCATCATCGACATTCATTTTCAAGTCTCGAAGTAAAGAGACCATTTTGTAGTCTGGTTACGGTGTTACCTTGAGAATTTAATTGATTTGAATCTCTAAAATATGACTTGATTTGTAATATATAGATATATGATTTAAATTTTATTTGACATATTTTGTACATATATTTATTTGTCTCTAAATGGTTTAAAGGGAATCAGAAATTTAATTCTTAAATTTTATCTTGAAGAATAATTTCAATTATAAAAAGAAAATCAAAATTTTTAATAAATGATTTAAACTTGAGATAATTGAATTTGAAAGTTTTATTTTATAATACTCAATTGCATTTCAAACTTACCTTGATTTTCAGAAATTAACAATGTAATTTGATAATATACAATATAAAATGAATTTATAAATAAAATTTGAGTGGTTATAATAAATGTTATATACTTAAATTCTAGTTATAAAAAGATTAACAGAGGTAAATAGAATAAAAGGGTAATGGAATAATTTACAATATAAAATGATGTTAAAGGAACTAAGAATAAATTTAAGCAGTTGTAATAAGTGTAAACATATTTAACATAGATGATAATAATATATTGAGATAAGTAAATTTAGTTATAATTAGGAATAAAGAAGAAATTAATTTATTGAACACATTTTTGAGTATAACAAATGATTTTCAAACTTATGACTTTAGAATTTTTATTTTAAGATAATTGGAAGATGAAGTAATGAAATTTGAAATAGTTAAATTTAAGTTAAGAGAAATTAAATAAATGAAATCAATTATTAATTTAAAATTGAATTTGTATGGTTTAGATTAATGATTCTGAGACGACCCGACTTTTTCTCCATAAAAAGTCGTATCATCCTTAAGAAAGAAAGGGATAGAAAAGAGAAAGAAAGAAGAGAAAGAAGAAACAACACAAGAATCTGAACAGCGGAACGAATAAATTATATTAATAACATAAATATTACATAGTATACTTCAATTATCAGAGTTACACAGACAATACATCACATACTAGACAGTTATAAACACCTGTCTAGTTACTACAACTCAATACATTACAGAAAACACTCAAAGATACCAACACAGCGGAAAACTATATAACTATACGCAGAAGCCTCCTGCTCCATTTGCTCCTCCACAATTCGTCAAAGCTAACCTAAATCCTAACCTGAATTCCCTTGGCTACTCGTAAAAATTGAGTACCCAAGAGTTAAAGAAAAACAGAAATAACTCCGGGTCAGACATGGGTCTGGTGTGAGTAACAGGTTAAAGTTGCTTAACTTTGAAATAGCTTTGAAAAGAAAAGGTATCACGTAAGACTTCCCACACATAAACATGGAAAAGTTTTTACCTTACGCTAACCAAAACATTTGATAGGAAATCCGATGATATTATAATAGTGTCTAGGGTTTTCAAGTAAATATGAAATAGTCGAAATTGTTACATTTATTAAATTCCAGCTACTAGATACAAAAGTTGGTAATACAATCAAAACCGTTGGCACTTATTGGATTTTGGATTCCATACAATGGCTGGGCTACTGGGGTACCGTCCGTCACAGTACGTGGCCTAGATGACCGTACCGAGGAGTACGCTCGCTCCCCTGCAACACAAAGCCGGAACCATTCCTTACTGAACAGTTCCGAACAAGACCACCCCGCAGTTGTGATCAGCAACCGCACCACTAAGACGAAATAAAGGGACATCTAGACAGGGGTAAATCTTGCTCTCAATTGGGGGCTACCCACGAAGCTTTGCTGCACCTCCCCTGTTTTAGCCATTCCCGGTTGATGAGGCTTGAGGCTACGATTACCTTTATTGGACATATCACTTAGAATGCTCATCGTCCACCTGACGATGTTCTGAAAGCATTCAATCCATACAAGTTCGTTCCGGGTTCGAACGAAACCGAAGGCATTATCTCGTTACACTCATTTTGGAATCACCCTCAGAGTTAACGACGATAACCCTTGCACTCTGAATCTTCATCTTCACTTCATATTCACGACCTAACGTTAATTTGGATCGATGTGGTTTTCGGATATCCAAATATGGAAACCCGATCCTGGTCTCATCGAAATCCAAAACGTGTCTTTTAAGGCCAAGTTGTTTTAGAGTTTAAAACAATTCAATTCATTATCTATACACACACAGATAGATAATTCACATCACAATAGATAATCAACATTATCATCAACAGATAATTCATATCATAATCAGATAATTTATATCACAATCACAAAGCAACCAATGCATCCATATTACATAACATTACTCAACTCATAACTGAGATTACAAACCATACCAGGTAATTAATACCAATCATCAAACATAAGCAATGATCTAATGATCACACCATTTATAATTAATTTAAAATGAATTAAATTAATTCATCTCTAATTAATTTAAATTAAATTAAATTAATTACTTCATCATTAAAATCCTGCTTAACTTAACCATCAATTGATTACAAATCAATTTACAAATCATCATCTCATTATTCTTCCAATTAATCATTACTGATTAATAATCCCTAATTACAATAAGTAATTAGCCTTTAATATAACTTACACAAGTTAATTATATTAAACCCTTTTGCAAATAATTAACTTGTAATTGCTTAGTTAATTAATTAGCTAAAATTGATTACATTAATCATTTATTCATTATTAATTATACCTTAATTAATCAATTCTAAATTACATTATTAATTAATTAATTAATGATTTATGATTACATTTAATCAATCTCTCAATATAAATTAATTATATAAGTAATTAATCTGAAATTAATCCACATATATATGTTAATCACCCTTGATTAATAACACCCAGTAATTAACTACTTTAATTACTCATCCCATAAATTAATTACTCTTAATTAATTATGTCCATTTATCACTTGATTAATTTTCAAAGTAATTTAAATCCAAATTACTTCTATAATCAATATCTTTAATTACTCAGTAATTATTAATTAATTTCTTCCTTAAGTAATTACAAATCCATAAATTACATAAAGTAATTATCAACAATCCACAAATGTTTAAATTAATTTAACTTAATTAATCATAACTAATCACATAAATCAAATTAATTACACCAAGTAATTAATTCATTAATTACTTTCATTAAGTAATTAAACATAAACAATTGATTATTATTAATTAATTAATTTAATTAATTATCAAAAATTAATCACATTAATTAATTGTTAAATAATCTTAAGTTAATAACCTTCATTAACATTTCTTAATTACTTAATTAAGAAATTAACTTTTATAAACCATTATTAATTATCAATTAATTAATATTTAATTACAATTTAATTAATCTCTAATTATTAATTAATTAAGTGTTAACTAAAATCTAAATTATCTTTAATCACTTGATTAAATAAAACTTAATCATTAAGTAAAATTTAATTTACCATCCTTAATTATAGATTATTTAACCTTAATTAATTAATCTCAAGTCTTGATTAATTAACTTAAAAATTATTAATTACTTAATTAAACATCCATATTATTCATTAATTAAATAATTAATATTCCATTTAAATAAATTTAATAATTTAAATAAAACCAATTTCTTAAGTTCTAAATTAAGAAACATTATTCTTATATAAAGTATTTTAAAACAAATTGTTTCCATATTTATTTTAAACTTCACTTTAAACTTCATTTTAAAAATTTAAGATTTTAAAATGAAACAATTCATTTAAACAAGGTTTTTAAACCAAATTTTAAAATCTTTTTATCTCACATTTCAAAAAACATACTTTTATAAACTAAAGTTTAAAGGATTATAAAACAAATTTATTTCAAACAAATTCAATTTAAAATTATCTTTTTAAATTCAAACTGAAACATAATTTAAATTTTCATTCCAGATTCAAATTTAAAAATTTGAAACTTTACTTACACTTCCAACTTCATTTTCAGATTATTTAACCCTTTCTAAAGTAGTTAAAACAAATTTAAATTTAAAAACTAATTTTAAAAACTGACATTGAAATAAAATTTCAGGTTTAAAAACTGAATTTAAACTTATTTTAAATTCTTATTTCATAAATTAAAACTCATAGTTTTAAATTCAAAACCAATGTTCCTTTATACTTTAAAAAGTTTAAAAATCTAAATTTAAATTCCCAGATTTAAATTAAATTCAAACTCAGGTTTATCTACTCTAGATTTCAGTTTTCCAGATTTAACTTTGTTTTAAATTTTCAGTTGCATTACAAAATTTACTTCAAAATTTAAAACAGAAAAACGGTTTCCTGTTTTAGTCTAAACATCTTACATTTTTGAATTCAAAAATGATTCAAAATCCAAGATTTAAGTTATTGAATTCATAATTAAATTACAGGTTTAAAAATTCCAGTTTGAACTTCCACTTACAATTTGAAACTTTACTTTTAAATTTTTAAAAACAGAAAGACAGTTTCTGTTTTGGTTTAAAACCAAACTTGAGTTTAAAAGCATTTCAAATTTATTTCAAAGATCTAAATTTTAAACTTATTGAATTCAAATTCAATTTCAGGTTCAACTTAGTTTCAGATTTTGTTTGCATTTTACTTTCACTTCAAATTTTATAAAACCTGGAAAACAGGTTTCTGACCAAATTCTAAAACCTGAAACATTTACACAAACCCGAGCTCCTCATATATTTTACTTCGAGTCTGAAACGAAGTTTCTTCGAGCCAAAAATCAATTCACCCGAGACCAAAACCTTATCCTATAACACCACCAACATGCACACACTTCACTGTGCACCCAAACATCAACTCCGGCCACCTCTGACCATCATCAATGGCCATCCCCCATCGACCAGTAACCCCACATCATCCTTCAAACCTCAGATCCCTAAAAATTCAACTCGAATTTGAATTCAAGTTTAAAACCGAAACCTGGAACATCAGTCCCCTTTCTAATCCCCAACCTGTCAACATCAATTCCTCCCATCTCCGACCACCATCACCTTCCATACTCCGTCGAAGACTTCCCCAAACCACCATCTACCAATACACAAATCATGGTTGAACTCGATCAACCGAGGAGATCACAATTGAACAAGAACAGTAACCCAATAAAACTAGGGTTCACCACAGAAAATCCCAAATTTCAACATCATAATTGAATTTCAATTCAAACTAAAAAATTTCCCAATATCACTGATCATTACACTATCACTAAAAGGATTTTCAATCCAAGCGATCATCAGAGTCCACAGAGTTCACTCGAATTATAAAACACAGAAAGGTTTAAACTGCTCTGAGTATAAGGTATTAAAAATTTAAATTCTTCTTTTAAAAATAAGAATTTTGGAAATATTTTTGATTCCCATCCTGAAACATTGATTTAAGATACTTGAACTTTTCATTTTTACAGAATTTAGCTGTGTTGTTTATGTTTCTAGACAACACAAAAACTATACAACTTATAAAACTTTTAAAATTTATTGTATCATGTAATAAACAAATTCCATTCAAATGCTAAATCATAATAGCAACCAGATTAAGGAAAAAAAACTATTTATCATTTGAACTTAAACTGTAATAGTCAAAACCTTGGAAATAAAACATGCATTACATTTCATATATACACAGGCAGTTTCAAAGGCATATTCATAATTAAACTTTTATCAGATAAACTAGCATGCAATCCCAACTTAATTTATTTTTAAATTGGGTTGTTACTCACCTGAAATAAAAATGCAGAGCCCATATTTTGAACATGCAGAGCACAGTTTGAAATCCCCTGTGATACTTTTGAAACTTGTATCCAATTTGATGCCTTTAAACTTGTTTTTAAAAGATGCTTCCGGATTTAAAGAATTCATGAATGCAGGCCTTCTTGCTTAAAATTGAAATGCAGGGTCTTCTTGTATCCAGATTTTTTTAAAGAAGAGAATGCAGATTTAATGATGAACAGGTTTTTAGAAAAATGAATGTAGTTTGCTTGCTTTATTTCCAGAGTTTTAAAAAATAAATGTAGGTTTTTGTTTTGCATTTGGTTACAGGAGTTTGATTATGAAGAGGGATTTCAGATGTATTTCTGTTGTTTGAAGAGTTACTGGGAATGATTTTGAAGAGGTGTTACAGGGTCTTAGATTTTGTATTATGAAGATAAATTTACATTTGCAGATTTTTTTTTCTTTTTATTTCAGAATGAAGATTGTTTTTAGGGTGGAATATTTCAGCCGGAAAAATGTTTCTTAGTTATGAATTGAAAATGAGAAAAGAATAGGTAAAGAAGGAGGCATGAGTTTATATAACAAAATTTATGATTTAATTAAAACAAAGAAAATAAAAATTAAAACAATGACACATGTCTTTAGTATGAACACTTATAAATTCTCTTGCTTAAATACCTAACACATGTTAACTCATGTCCTAAATTACATACACATGTCATTTTAAATGATTTGTTATTTTAATTAAAGTTAATGAATGTTTAAATTAAATTAATTAGTTTCTTATACTTAGTTATGTATATAATTAATTTCTAAAGAATAAAGCAAAGTGTTATTATAAATAAAACAATATACAAATAAATCATTTGACAAAGATACTTTTAAACAATTAAAATAAATTTATAAAAGAGGTTATAACTTACTTGAAAACATGTTTCATATTTTAAATTGTATTTTAAATTTCATATTAAATTTACAAATCACATTTTATAAATCAATATTTTAAAAAGAATAAAACTAACATTTTAGAACCTTATTTTAAATATTCAAACTTAAGTTAAAATGAATTTTAAACCAATAAAACATTTATCTTATATATTTAAAATCATTTAGTTATTTTATTAAGTATTTTTGAAAAGCTTAAATCCAAAAATAAATCACAATTCCTAATTTCCGAATATTAAAATTATGTTATACTAATTTAACAACTTATCTATTTAAAATATATATAAATACATATACATTATTAAATAGAAAATAGATTTATTAGTTTATTAAAAATAAATTCACAAATTAAATATTTAAATAAAGAAGATTATAGTATCTATTCAAATTTATCAACAATAATTATCAATCCAATTTAAATTTAAACACAGATTATTAAATTTATATTGTCTAAAATTCCAGGATATTACAATCCTTCCCCCTTAAAAGAATTTCGTCCCCGAAATTTAAAACAAAGGTAACTTAATAATCTATTTACAAATTTTATTTAAAAATACAACATATGTTAATCATATGCCGACTACCAAAGTAACCAATTCACACAATCAGAACAAATCTAATTATCCAAAAGAATTTTGGATAAAACTTTCACGAGATTCCCCGGTATATATATATATATATATATATATATATATATATATATATATATATATATCGGGATACTCGCTCTATAGAATCCAAACAATCAATACTACTAAGCTATAGAGCTCCTAACAACAATTCTATACAGAATATCAGACAACAAAGGAGTCTGACTCCATAACCAATCCATCCTAAACTGCTGGTTCTACACCCAGAAATATCAAACACGTACTCCCTTAGAGATACGTGAAACACCTTGAATCCCAGTATTCCAAACTGGCAATTCAACTCTAGAAAACCAAACACTGATCTAACCCATCACAGAAGAAACCAAAACACTTTGGACCTAGCTTCCCAAACTTATAGCTCCTTGGATCAAAGAAAAACTTATCCCAAATCAAATCTCCGATTCCAGAATCCAAATTCCTTCGTCTCTTATCCATAAAAATCTTCGGATGATCCTGGGCTACCAACATCCATCCTGATCAGCTTAACTCTTGTTGATTCCATTAGAAACAGACTGAATCAAAACAATCTAACGATCTCCTCAAGATCACTCAAAAACCAAGAACACAAACCCTGCTTCTCAACAACAGAAGACGGAACAAACTTCTTCTTATCCGTGAAAGACAAAACAGAAACACCCCCAAACTGCTTCCTCTACACAACTCTGATCCTAAGTAGAAGAAAATGCTGATGAAGAACACAAGCACAGACTAGACAACCCAGCACAGAAATATGGTTCCATATATCCATAAAGAAAACTCAGATGTTTCTCTGAAACCTGAGTTGCTTCACCAACTTCTATCTCAAGGAACCATCCATCTACTAACTGAACCACCAGTACCAATCCTCGAAAGAAAACTCGATCTCCAGATGCGGACAAACTCCTGACTTCCTTGAAGACATCCAGACAACCTCCAACAACTCAAGAGAACACTATCGCAAGTCACTTTTGCGATCAACTCAGCCTAAATCCAAAGAAACTGCTCTCTCTCAACCAAACAGAACAGCTTATGCTGGCCTAGCCAACTTACCAGAGAAATGAGTCCACTCTGCTGCTTCTGAACTCCACTTCAGAAAAACTACTCAACCAGAAGACTCCTTACCAACTCAGAACACTCTGCTAAACTCAGCCACATCACCGAGCAGACTCACTTCTTACTCTCGTTCCAAAGAAACATCTTCGGAAATATCCATAGTCACTGCATCTCATCACGCAGCTACAACTTCCTGAGATATCAAAATATCATCACTCACTTGCTTCAGCCTTATTGATAAATCCAATAATCAACTCAGCACTTCAAAGATGAACTCCGAACCTTTACAGGTTACCATCAGAGATCGATGAAGTCCTTACACCAAGCAAAACTTACTCGAGACGGTATTAGGTCTATAGTCTCGACAAATACACTTCCAACCTCAAGAAATCAAACTCCAACCAATGGTAGTCGTGTTACACACACTTCTACCTCATCTACTTTTATAACTTACATTGGAAAAACGCGAACAGGTAAACCAACAAATAGGTAGAACCATAAATATATATATATATATATATATATATTAAAAATACAAATACGCTCTCTCATGATAGACACCACTACAGAGACTAGGCATTCTCTCAACCTAGCGCTCTGATACCAACTGAGACAACCCGACTTTTTCTCCACAAAAAGTCGTATCATCCTTAAGAAAGAAAGGGATAGAAAAGAGAAAGAAAGAAGAGAAAGAAGAAACAACACAAGAATCTCAACAGCGGAACGAATAAATTATATTAATAACTTAAGTATTACATAGTATACTTCAATTATTAGAGTTACATAGACAATACATCACATACTAGACAGTTATAAACACTTGTCTAGTTACTACAACTCAATACATTACAGAAAACACTCAAAGATACCAACACAGTGGAAAACTATATAACTATACGCAGAAGCCTCCTGCTCCATTTGCACCTCCACAATTCGTCAAAGCTAACCTGAATTCCCCTGGCTACTCGTAAAAATTGAGTACCCAAGAGTTAAAGAAAAAAAGTAATAACTCCGGGTCAGACATGGGTCTGGTGTGAGTAATAGGTTAAAGTTGCTTAACTTTGAAAAACCTTTGACAAGAAAAGGTATCACGTAAGACTTCCCACACATAAACATGGAAAAGTTTTTACCTTACGCTAACAAAAACATTTGATAGGAAATCCGATGATATTATAATAGTGTCTAGGGTTTTCAAGTAAATATGAAATAGCCGAAATTGTTACATTTATTAAATTCCAGCTACTAGCCACAAAAGTGGGTAATACAATCAAAACCGTTGGCACTTATTGGATTTTGGATTCCATACAATGGCTGGGCTACTGGGGTACCGCCCGTCACAGTATGTGGCCTAGATCACCGTACCGAGGAGTACGCCCGCTCCCCTGCAACACAAAGCCGGATCCATTCCTTACTGAATAGTTCCGAACAAGACCACCCCGCAGTTGTGATCAGCAACTGCACCACTAAACCAAATAAAGGGACATCTAGAAAGGGTTAAATCTTGCTCTCAAATAGGGGCTACCCACGAAGCTTTGCTGCACCTTCCCAGTTTTAGCCATTCTTGGTTGATGAGGCTTGAGGCTACGATTACCTTTATAGGACATATCACTTAGAATGCTCATCGTCCACCTGACGATGTTCTGAAAGCATTCAATCTATACAAGTTCGTTCCGGGTTCGAACGAAACCGAAGGCATTATCTCGTTGCACTCATTTTGGAATCACCCTCAGAGTTAACGACGATAACCCTTCCACTCTGAATCTTCATCTTCACTTCAGATTCACGACCTAACGTTAATTTGCATCGATGTGGTTTTCGGATATCCAAATATGGAAACCCGATCCCGGTCTCATCGAAATCCAAAACGTATCTTTTAAGGACAAGTTGTTTTATAGTTTAAAACAATTCAATTCATTATCTATATACACACAGAGAGATAATTCACATCACAATAGATAATCAACATTATCATCAACAGATAATTCATATCATAATCAGATAATTTATATCACCATCACAAAGCAACCAATGCATCCATATTACATAACATTACTCATCTCATAACCGAGATTACAAACCATACCAGGTAATTAGTACCAATCATCAAACATAAGCAATGATCTAATGATCACACCATTTATAATTAATTTAAAATGAATTAAATTAATTCATCTCTAATTAATTTAAAATAAATTAAATTAATTACTTCATCATTAAAATCCTGCTTAACTTAACCATCAATTGATTACAAATCAATTTACAAATCATCATCTCATTATTCTTCCAATTGATCATTACTGATTAATAATTCCCTAATTACAATAAGTAATTAGCCTTTAATATTAAATACACAAGTTAATTATAATAAAACCCTTTTGCAAATAATTAACTTGTAATTGCTTAATTAATTAATTAGCTAAAATAATTACATTAATCATTTATTCATTATTAATTATGCCTTAATTAATCAATTCTAAATTACATTAATCAATTCTAAATTACATTATTAACTAATTAATTAATGATTTCTGATTACATTTAATCAATCTCTCAATATAAATTACTTACATAAGTAATTAATCTGAAATTAATCCACACATATATGTTAATCACCCTTGATTAATAACACCCAGTAATTAACTACTTTAATTACTCATCCCATAAATTAATTACTCCTAATTAATTATCTCCATTTATCACTTGATTAATTTTCAAAGTAATTTAAATCCAAATTACTTCTATAATCAATATCTTTATATACATTCAGTAATTATTAATTAATTACTTCCTTAAGTAATAATAAATCCATAACTTACATAAAGTAATTATCAACAATCCACAAATGTTTAAATTAATTTAACTTAATTAATCTAAATTAATCACATAAATCAAATTAATTACACCAAGTAATTAATTCATTAATTACTTTCATTAAGTAATTAAACATAAACAATTGATTATTATTAATTAATTAATTTAATTAATTAACAAAAATTAATCACATTAATTAATTGTTAAATAATCTTAAGTTAATAACCTACATTAACATTTCTTAATTACTTGATTAAGAAATTAACTTATATAAATCATTGTTAATTATCAATTAATCAATATTTAATTACAATTTAATTAATCTCTAATTATTAATTAATTAAGTGTTAACTAAAATCTAAATTATCTTTAATAACTTAATTAAATAAAACTTAATCATTAATTAAAATTTAATTTACCATCCTTAATTATAGATTAATTAACCATAATTAATTAATCTCAAGTCTTGATTAATTAACTTAAAAATTATTAATTACTTAATTAAACATCCATATTATTCATTAATTAAATAATTAATATTCCATTTAAATAAATTTAATAATTTAAATAAAACCAATTTCTTAAGTTCTAAATTAAGAAACGTTATTCTTATATAAAGTATTTTAAAACAAATTGTTTCCATATTTATTTTAAACTTCACTTTAAACTTCATTTTAAAATTTTAAGATTTTAAAATGAAACAATTCATTTAAACAAGGTTTTTAAACCAAATTTTAAAATCTTTTTATCTAACATGTTCAAAAAACATACTTTTTATAAACTAAAGTTTAAAGGATTATAAAACAAATTTATTTCAAACAAATTCAATTTAAAATTATCTTTTTAAATTTCAAACTGAAACATAATTTAAATTTTCATTCCAGATTCAAATTTAAAAATTTGATACTTTACTTACACTTCCAACTTCATTTTCAAATTATTTAACCCTTTCTAAAGTAGTTAAAACAAATTTAAATTTAAAAACTTATTTTAAAAACTGACATCAAAATAAAATTTTAGGTTTAAAAACTGAATTTAAACTTATTTTAAATTCTTATTTCATAAATTAAAACTCATAGTTTTAAATTCAAAACCAATGTTCCTTTATACTTCAAAAAGTTTAAAAATCTAAATTTAAATTCCCAGATTTAAATTAAATTCAAACTCAGGTTTATCTACTCTAGATTTCAGTTTTCCAGATTTAACTTTGTTTTGAATTTTCAGTTGCATTATAAAATTTACTTTAAAATTTAAAATTTAAAACAGAAAAACAGTTTCCTGTTTTAGTTTAAACATCTTACATTTTTGAATTCAAAAATGATTCAAAATCCAAGATTTAAATTATTGAATTCATAATTAAATTACAGGTTTAAAAATTCCAGTTTGAACTTCCACTTACAATTTGAAACTTTACTTTTAAATTTTTAAAAACAGAAAGACAGTTTCTGTTTTGGTTTAAAACCAAACTTGAGTTTAAAAGCATTTCAAATTTATTTCAAAGATCTAAAATTTAAATTTATTGAGTTCAAATTCAATTTCAGGTTCAACTTAGTTTCAGATTTTGTTTGCATTTTACTTTCACTTCAAATTTTATAAAACCTGGAAAACAGGTTTCTGATGAAATTCTAAAACCTGAAACATTTACACAAACCCGAGCTCCTCATATATTTTACTTCGAGTCTGAAACAAAGTTTCTTCGAGCGAAAAATCAATTCACCCGAGACCAAAACCTTATCCTATAACATTACCAACATGCACACACTTCACTGTGCACCCAAACATCAACTCCGACCACCTTTGACCATCATCAATGTCCATCCCCCATCGACCAGTATCCCCACATCACCCTTCAAATCTCAGATCCCCAAAAATTCAACTCGAATTTGAATTCAAGTTTAAAACCGAAACCTAGAACATCAGTCCCCTTTCCAATCCCCAACCTGTCAACATCAATTCCTCCCATCTTCGACCACCATCACCTTCCATACTCTGTCGAAGACTTCCCCAAACCACCATCTACCAATACACAAATCGTGGTTGAACTCGATCAACCGAGGAGATCACAGTTGAATAAGAACAGTAACCCAATAAAACTAGGGTTCACCACAGAAAATCCCAAATTTCAACATCATAATTGAATTTCAATTCAAACTAAAAATTTTCCCAATATCACTAATCATTACACTATCACTAAAAGGAATTTCAATCCAAACGATCATCAAAATCCACAGAGTTCACTCAAATTATAAAACACAGAAAGGTTTAAACTGCTCTCAGTATAAGGTATTAAAAATTTAAATTCTTCTTTTAAAAATCAAAATTTTGGAAGCAGTTTTGATTCCTAATCCTGAAACATTGATTTATGATACTTGAATTTTTCATTTTTACAGAATTTAGCTGTGTTGTTTATGTTTCCAGACAAAACAAAAACTATACAACTTATAAAAACTTTTAAAATTTATTTTATCATGTAATAAACAAATTCCATTCAAATGCTAAATCATAATAGCAACCAGATCAAGGAAAAAAAATCTATTTATCAATTTGAACTTTAACTGTAACAGTCAGAACCTTGGAAATCAAACATGCATTACATTTCATATATACACAGGCAGTTTCAAAGGTATATTCATAATTAAACTTTTATCAGCTAAACTAGCATGCAATCCCTACTTAATTTATTTTTAAATTGGGTGTTACTCACCTGAAATAAAAATGTAGAGCCCAGATTTTGAACATGCAGAGCACAGTTTGAAATCCCCTGTGATACTTTTGAAACTTGCATCCAATTTGATGCCTTTAAACTTGTTTTTAAAAGATGCTTCCAGATTTAAAGAATTCATGAATGCAGGCCTTCTTGCTTAAAATTGAAATGCAGGGTTGTAACAACCCGCATATTTATCGATTTTATATTTAAATATTTTATTTAAATATTTTGTCGTTAATCGGATATTGGTCCGAAAAGCTACTTTTTGCAAACGGTCAAATCAGGACTCGTGACCACTTCCATTGAGTTCGAAATGCCGTTTACAACCTTTTTAAGTATAAACATTGATAGGTTTGGAGTTAGTGGAATTTCACTAACTTTTCCCGCTTTGGACTTTGGGCTAGTTTAGCCTATTAAGCCCAAGTTCCAACCCCCTTCTCCTCACTCTTCATAAATTTCCTAACTAACTCAAGCTTTGGCATTAATGGTGAAGAGAATGGGAAATTAAAACTCCAAGCACAAATTCAATTGCAAATCCAACATTCAACTCCAAATTCAAGTAGAAGATATTGGATTCAAGCTTTGGATTGCTTCTCCTTGCTTTCAAGCTTCATCTTCATAAATTTTAGTGCAAAGGTGAGATTTTTATCTCACAATTATAGCCTATAACTATATTGGACTGTTGGGAATGATTCCCTATCACTTTTGCATGCATATTAGCATTTGATTTGGATTGGATTGACGAAAAACTCCAATTTTTAGCGTTTTGGTGAATTTTCTGCACTTAGGTCGTTCTAGACATTTTTGGTGCTCGGAGTTAGGTCGCTCGCGACCTAACCCTTGGGTCGCTCGCGAGTTAGCACCATAGGTCGCTGGGCCATCTAAATGCTTGTTCGGTGTTAGGTCGTTCGGGCTTAGGTCGTACGTCGTGTGGAACCTAGGTCGTAGGTCGTTCTGGCCATTTCTAACGTCTTCGGAGTTAGGTCATATGGACCTTAGGTCGTAGGTCGTATTGACCTAGGTCGTAGGTCGCTGGACCCTGTCTCCTTAGGTCGCAAGACCTTGTAAACCGTTAGGTCGCGTGACCTATATCCCGTAGGTCGTTGACCCCCTTAAGTCGTTAACTCGTTAACACGCACGACTCTTAACCATTTTAGGTCGCGTGACCTTGTACTTGACTTAGGTCGTTAGGTCGTAAGACCCTAAGCCGTTTTCCATTAGGTCGCTAGTCCTCATACCGATAGGTCGCTGGACCTTAGGTCGTCCCACATTAGGTCGTTGCTGGCCTTAGGCCGCGTGACCTTGTTTAGACCGTAGGTCGTTAGGTCGTAAGACCTTAGGTCGCCTGACCACTTAGGTCGCTTGACCTATTCAAATGTTAGGTCGCGAGTTCCTTAAGTCGCTCGTCTCTCTTAGGTCGCTCGCTTCTGCTAACTCGTGAACACCACTAGGTCGTTTGACCCCTTAGACCCCTAGGTCGCAACCATTAGGTCGCTCGACCCTATTCCTCTTAGGTCGTTAGACCTCATTTTGTCTTCACTAGGTCGTACCGTTTTGGACGGGGCGCTGCCCCGCCCCCTGGACCCCCGCGACCTTACCGGGCAGGTCGAACCCCGTAAGCGGTGGCGTTGCCCCCGCACCCCCACCTTGGGGGGTTGCCACCCCCCCCTGGACCCCCCCTCCGTAGGGGATCTTATCTGAAAAACATTGAGCTGATTTCCTTGGATTTTATTCACATCTCCGTATGCGATCTTTGTGACTGATTGTTTCTACAATTGCTTCTGTGTTTTGTCACTTTATAATATAAAGGTTTCAATACTAGTAGTAAATATCACAACTCTTTTAACAAACAATTTCAACTCTATTTTTAATAACAAAGCTCTTTTCTTAACCCGTTTTCCAATCTATTAGTATATACAAACCTTTACCTCACTCGGATGAGAAATCTAATTAAACGACTTAGTAAAACAAGTGGTATGAAACGCTTGCGTTTACTTCGTCGGTTAATTCTTGGACTTGTTCGATTGAACCTCTTGCGACAATTTTATTAGTGAAGATTTACAGTTTGTTTGTAAATATTTAAGTTAATCAAGTGGTTACGGGACATGAAGCTAAACTTTTATATTTACTAGCTTAGTGTAATTGACACTTCTCTTTGATCATGACGATCATTCCGATGATTTAGACTAGCAACTGTGCGATGTCTCTTGTTGCGAGGTTAGACTAGACACCACTTGTGTGATTCCACTCACACATACCTTTTTGCTTTTTGGTTAGTCTGGACCTTAATCTGTGTGATTCCATTCACACATGTGGGGTAGCTCCCCTTGGTCTTCGGACCGTCATGTGATAGGCCTCTTTCTCTTTTCTATGATTTTTGGACTTCTTGCATTGATTTCTAGAATTTACGTCATTGACTTGTTATGAGTACAAGTTTGGGGTATGATGCCCTTTCTGAATCTTTGAGAAGATTCTTGTGATATTGATTATCTCTTATTGATCGATCTTCTGTTGATCATTATTTACATACTTATAGTGGTATGTCATTATGGATATTTTATGTTTATGCCATATCTTTTATGTTATATCATGTCATCTGATATTTATAGCTAGACTGACCCGTTTATTATTTTCTTAAATAATACTCGGGTCAGACCGAGTTGTTACAGGTGCTTCTGCTTGACTTCTTCCCAGGGATTCATCACTCCGACTTTTGGCTAACTGTTTAGATTAGCAGTTTTTGTTGTATACACCTGAGATATAGACTCATAGTTGTATTCTTTTGTATAGCACGTGTTGCTATTCTTTTGTATTATCGTGGATCTTACTGACCACTACTCTGATGTACACTTCCATGTGTTAGTTATATATTCATATCTTCTTCCGCCTTTGTGATATGGATATCTGTGACTGATTTGTGTTACGATTATTTCTATGTTTGTTTTCGAAGATTATTTATAGCCACCGTGTGATAAGCAATTACATGGATGGTCGCTCCTCAACAGCCTTATTTTCCATGCTAGTTGACAGCACTACACCGTAGTGTTCTTGGCTAGTGTGGGTATAGAGGTGGGGCGTCACAAGGGTCTTCTTGTATCCAGATTTTTTTGAAGAAGAGAATACAGATTTAATGATGAACAGGTTTTTAGAAAAATGAATGTAGTTTGCTTGCTTTATTTCCAGAGTTTTGAAAAATAAATGCAGGTTTTTGTTTTGCATTTGGTTACAGGAGTTTGATTATGAAGATGGATTTCAGAGGTATTTCTTTTGTTTGAGGAGCTATAGGGAATGATTTTGAAGAGGTGTTACAGGGTCTTAGATTTTGTATTTTGAAGATAAATTCAGATTTGCATATTTTTTTCTTTTTATTTCAAAATGAAGATTGTTTTTAGGGTGGAATATTTCAGCTGGAAAAAAGTTTCTTAGTTATGAATTGAAAATGGGAAAAGAATAGGTAAAGAAGGAGGCATGAGTTTATATAACAAAATTTATGATTTAATTAAAATCAAAGAAAATTAAAATTAAAACAATGACACATGTCTTTAGTATGATCACTTGTAAATTCTCTTGCTTAAATACCTAACACATGTTAACTCATGTCCTAAATTACATACACATGTCATTTTAAATGATTTGTTTTTTTAATTAAAGTTAATGAATGTTTAAATTAAATTAATTAGTTTCTTATACTTAGTTATGTATATAATTAATTTCTAAAGAATAAAGCAAAGTGTTAATATAAATAAAACAATATACAAATAAATCATTTGACAAAGATTCTTTTAAACAATTAAAATAAATTTATAAAAGAGGTTATAACTTACTTGAAAACATGTTTCATATTTTAAATTGTATTTTAAATTTCATATTAAATTTACAAATCACATTTTATAAATCAATATTTAAAAAAAAATAAAACTAACATTTTAGAACCTTATTTTAAATATTCAAACTTAAGTTAAAATGAATTTTAAACCAATAAAACATTTATCTTATATATTTAACATCATTTAGTTATTTTATTAAGTATTTTTGAAAAGCTTAAATCCAAAAATAAATCACAATTCCTAATTTCCGAATATTAAAATTATGCTATACTAATTTAACAACTTATCTATTTAAAATATATATAAATACATATACATTATTAAATAAAAAATAGATTTATTAGTTTACTAAAAATAAATTCACAAATTAAATATTTAAATAAAGAAGATTATAGTATCAATTCAAATTTATCAACAATAATTATCAATTCAATTTAAATTTAAACACAGATTATTAAATTTATATTGTCCAAAATTCCGGGATATTACAGATTCTATTTTGAGTTTCAATTTAGTTTTCTTTCTGGTTGTTTCTATTCCCCTACCTTCTTCCTTTTCGAGGACGAAAAGTTTTGAGTAGGGGAGAGTGTAACGACCCATAAATTTTTAATAACTAAAATTGTTAAATTGATAAAATTTTGGTAATTTAATATGAAGAAAGATAAACTTTGTAATAAAATAAGGAAGGAATGTTAAAGTGGAAATGCATATTTTATTCATAAGGTAATATAAAAGAATGAAACTTATCTGAATGAATTTATTTGAGGATTCAATCGTAATAAATGTACACATTTAACAAATTCAATATAATTAAGAACAACTGTTAATACAAAGGAAAGAAATTAATTAAATTCATTGGGTCATTAATTGATTTCTTGCCTTTTTCTATATGGCTTCTTTATTTCTTGCTTTAGCCATACAAATTCTTTTCCTAGCCATTTATTTCTCATTTGCAAATCACGTACAAGAAGATTTATTTCTCATTTCAAAACTCCTCATTTTCATTTGCATTTAAGAATAAAACATATATACGTTTCTTTCTCCTTAACTTATGCCTTTTCTATTTCTTAGCAATTACTCTCACTTTGCTTGCCATCCAAACCATCTATGTATCAACCCAAAATTTTTAATAAAAATTTTATTTATTTAATTTAGATAATTTTGTTATTTAAAATATAAATTTTGGTGTGGATTAGAATTCCACACATGAACTAATAGAATATTTTTCCGGAAATGTGAATTTTGTCAATATGGTCAAACTTTGACTTTTAAATTTAAAAATCTAAAGTTTGAAAATTTGAATTTTTTATTTTATTTTGAAAGTAAATAAAATTTTAAGAATACTGCTTTTCATTTCGTCGAAATCTGATATTATAATGTGAAAGTTATACCTTTTTAACTATTGTGTGTAATTTGTTGTATTTAACAAAATTGTTTACTTTAAATTATATAAATAATATTTTATTTGATCATGTAATGTTCTAATTTATGTTTTGAGGGGTAAAATAACTTGTTTTGTATATATTTTGGTTTTATACTTTTTAAAAGTGTAATTGACATTTTCTAGTGTCAGTTGTATTTTGTTTACAGTTTCTAATTTCCAACTTCAATTAATTTAAAAAATTCTTTATTTATTTTTATATTTTTGTTAAGAACTTATTTTATTCTCATTCTCACTTTATTTTATTTCTCAAAGATTTATTTTAAACCATTTTTAAGAAGAGTTGTAATTTTCCAAAGTTAAGTTTATTGTGTTTGCAATTTTCTTAAGCTAACTTCAATAAATTAAGCTATTTTCTTTATTTATCTTTCTATTTTCCTAAAATATAATTATTTATTTTCTTTTTCACTTTATTTCAGTTTGTTTGTTTTATTCACTGATTTTTTATTTGTTTTGAAGTGTGGTAAAATTTTTTCCAAAGCTAGTGGTATTGTGTGTAAATTTTTAAGCCTTGTTTCAATTTAATAAACTATTTCTTTAATTATTTTCCATTCTTTTCTTGATATCATTTATTTATTTCCTACCTTAACTTATTCCTCAAAACCCATAGTCGTTCCTTACATGGAGCCTATTAATTCACATGAAGATGGGAAGAGTTCTCATTTTCCACTTATTCTTTTTATTAAATAGGAATATGGTAATGGCCTCCTTTTTTTCTACTTTTTTCTTCTTCCAAACTTTTATTTAAACCGTATATATTTATACAACATTTTGTTCCACTTTTAAATTGGTTATGTATATTTTAAATTAAGTAATAAATATTATGTAAAAAGAAATAAAATGTTACGTTTCTTTATACATATATACATGAGTTCTTAGTTAAATGATAAATAAATCAAACGAATGTAAACAAATCAAAATTTAAATTTATGTAATAATAGTGTATAAATAAGCAATAATATTTCACGTTTTAATTTGGTACGTTTATATCTGTTTTGTTTAATTTACTTGGTATGTAAATGGTACACTATTCGATGAAATATCTGTGCGTATATTTTAATAAATATATTTACTAAATAATTAAGAAACGTATAAATAAAATACGTTACTTTTGTTATATATTTTGGCATAATTTTTAACGTACGTTCGTTTATTTATTGAATCTATAGTACGCACTTCTAAATTTCTTACCTTAGCTATAAATAAATCAATAAATCAGTAGCCAAGCAGGAAAGAAATGAATCCCCTAGCCATTCAATTTCATTTAAAACCTTGCTCAATTCACGTACAAACTTTTCTAGACTTTCCTTTTGCCTCTTCTGTTTGATAGGAATGAAATCCTTTATTCCCTTAACGTTCAAATATCTTTATTTCTTACGTTTCTTTAATTAATTTATCAAGCGCAATTACTCTTATAAATTCAAACATCACGCACAAAAAATTTCTTGACCGTTTCAAAATCCTTTCTTGCCTTTTTCTTTCACCAAAATCAACGCAGCCTACCTGATGTATATTCAAACCCACGTATAATATTTCATGTGCATTTCATTTTGGTTCCAGTCTTTTCCTTTCTTGCGTGAGCTCTCTGCTTCAGGTAATGAGTGCAAAAATTTTCTTCCTTATTTTATTTATTTTCTTTCTTTTTCTTTTTTTGTGTTTCTTTCGTCCATTGTTTTGCTACACCAAGTACTCGGCCCTCTACCACCTTTGAGTTTTAGCCCCAGCCTAAATTTTCCAATTTCCCACTGCTTGCGTGTTTCAGGCTATAAATTTTTTTATATTAATGCATGCGCCATCTGTGCATAATTAAATCTCAGCCTATATACCTCAGCATCCATCTATGTACGTGCTTCTCTAGCCTTGAATATGGTAAATAGCCGAGACTTGAGGTGTGGGTTAAATTGTGTGGTAAAGGGACCGAGTTATTGGTTAATCATATCATTTTATTCAATCTAGCTTTTCGGTTATGCTTTATTAAATTTGATATGATCGTAATTGAATTCGCGTAATTAGTTTATTCGTTTTGTTTCAAGATTTGAATCTGATTGGCGCCTCCGCTAAAATTTGATCATGCCTTCTGTACGTTTGTTCCAGTGTGGATATCGTTTTGAATCTAACCTTCAGCGTCGTAGAGGTGATTATTCACGCTTGACAAACATAATTATAGTTCTGTAAATTAATAACAAGTGAAATTGTAGAATGAATAATTTTATTTTACTTACCTGTGATATAAAAATTTATGATGTTAGAACCCTGTTATAAAATGGTCACATCACCCGTTATATTATCTGCTATTATATTTTATGCTGTTTTACTGTTTATTTATTACCGATCTGCAAGTTCCTTGTAGTGTAGAAATCGCCTGGGGCTGAAATGATAGGCCTGAGCGATTTTTATTTAGTTTATCTATTTTATTTATTTTAATTATCTATTTAACTTGTGATTATGGTTTTGAAATAATAGAACCCGGGTTTCTTTGTAAATTACGGATTGAAATGATATATTATCCGTATCACTTGACCTAGGTTAGAAAATATTATACAGACCTGTGGTTATTATATATATATATATATTTTCTGGAAATATTAAATATTTTTAAATTTTTATATTATAAAATTTTGTTTAAAATTTGAATAAAGATTTTATAAGGTATAGTGATTTTGTACAAGTTAAATATATAAATAAATAAATGGTTAAGTTTGAATTTGAAGTATAAATTTATTTTGGAATTTGGATTTTTGTAAAGGAATCGAATTCAAGTAAAGTAAATAAATTATAATAAATATGATATAAATTTGAATTTAAATAAATTAATAAGGTGTCGTTTAAATTTTCTATGAATCAAATGGTTAATAAGTCAATACTTAAAAATGGAAGTTGAAATATAACTTAATTTAGAAATTGAAGTTGGTTTTAGAATAAAGGTAGGTTAAGAAATAAATTGGAAATTAAGTTATTTTTGAAATGGTAATTAAATTAATTGTTAATTAAAATTTTATAGAAATTTGTGCACTTGATTTTTATAACTAAAGCATAGAGAAGTTTGATATTTATTTGCGACATTTACTTTATAAAAATCGTAAATTATTGAGTAAATTAAATGACTATTTCAAAGTGGAAAATATGATTTTATAAGTTAAAATTGGTTTAAGTCAAGTTTTAATTATTGCTGAAATTATATTGAAGTCTGAAATTTAATTTACTTAAATCTATTGTAAAGGATATTACCGCACTTTGCAAGTGTTGTAGTTGATGCAAATGAACTAAGGCTAAACTTTTGGGATTTATATTGGATTGTGTAAGAATAATAACTTCACCTTTAAATATTTTAAAATGAAGTATTTTGAATGAAATATGAACTATTTTGGAATTTAAAACCATGGGTAATAATAACTTTGGTTGTTAAAGAGACCGGGATCGGATATGGGCATACTCTCTGTCGATACCGAAAACCACTGTGACGCCCCACCTCTATACCCATGCTAGCCAAGGGCACTATGGTGTAATGCCGTCAACTAGCACGGAGAATAAGGCTGTTAAGGAGCGACCATCTGTATAATTGCTTTGTGCTAGTACCGATAATCCAGATAAAATATAACTTGCATTCTTTTCAAGAAGAAATCCGACATACCGACAAAAACTCAAAGCTACTACACGGTGGCTATAATGTCTTCGGAAACAAATATAGAAATAAACGTAACACAAATCAGTCACAGATAATTCATATCACAAAGGTGGAAATAGACATGAATATATATAACACATAAAAGTGTTCATTAGAGTAGTGGTCTAAAAGATCCACAATGACACAAAAGAATAGCAACATGTGCTATAAAAAAGAATAAGTACACAACTATGAGTCTATATCTCAAATGTATACAACCAAAAACTACTAATCTAAGTAGTTAGCCAAAAGTTAGAACAATAATCCCATGTGAGAAGTTAAGCAGAAGCACCTGTAACATCTCGGTCTGACCCGAGTATTATTTAATAAGAAAATAATAAACGGATCAGTCTAGCTATAAATATCAGATAAAATGATATAGAATAAGAGATGTGACATAACATATGATAACTATAAAGCCATACTGTGATGAGTATGAAATTGAAAATCAACAAGAGATTAATCAATATCACAAGAATCTTCTCAAAGATCAAAAGGAATGTCATACTCCCTATTTCATTCACCAAGCAACAAATACTGACAACATATAAATGCCAATCATAAAATTGGTGAAACACAAATTCTAGAAATCATCAATATAAATTTAGAAATCACAAAAAAAGGATGGCCAATCCCAAATGGAATGCTATTCCATAAACCGGACATCGACACACCTAAATAGAGACGCCCCATGCGCAGTCAAACATCGGCGCACCTAGAAAGGCACGACCCATGCAAAGGCAAACATCGACGCACCTAAATAGATATGCCCCATATAATGCCTAGCATCGATGCACCTAGAAAGATACACCCTATGCATAAATAAACATCGACGTACCTAGAAAGATACGCCCCATGCATAAATCAACATCGACGTACCTAGAAAGATACGTCCCATGCCCCGACTTATTGAGCCGATTGCTCCACGAAGTAAACAAACATCGACGCACCTAAATAGATACGACCCATGTGTAAATAAACATCGACGCACCTAAATAGGTACGACCCATGTGAGAAATGAGACGAAGCTCAATAAAATGAAGTACAGTCCTCTACATAGACAAAGAGACATCGCACATTGCTAGTCTAAACCATAAATTGATCATCATCGATCATCAAGAAGTGTTAATTACAATAAGCTTGTAAATATATGAGCTTAGCTTCATGTCCCATAACCACCAGCTTATCTTAAATATTTACGAACAAATTGTAGATCTCCACAAGAAAATTGTCACAAGAGATTCAACCGAACAAGTCCAAGAATTAACCAACGAAGTAAACGCAAGCGTTTCATGCCACTCGTTTTACTAAACCGTTTAATTAGATTTCTCATACGAGCGAGGAAAAGGTTTGTATATACTAATAGGTTGGAAAACGGTTTTGATAAATGAGCTATGTATTGAAATAGTGTTGAAATCGTTTTGATGAAAGAGTTTTTATATTTACTACTAGTATAGAAACCTTTATATTTTTAAAGTGACAAATCACAAAAATGATTGTAAAACAATCAATCACCGAAATTCACATTCGAAGACGTGAATAAAATCCAAAGAAATCGATATCAAATCCATCGAAATGGATATTTTGAAAATTCCCAAAGAAAATGTCATCAAAGTCGATAATAAATGATAACAACAAATAGGGAAACAACACGAATCGATTAAAATTGGAAATTCAACAAAATAGACAATATAGGCAAAATTGGCAAATAGGAGCAGGTCGGTCAACCGGACTCCCTGAGTCGGTTGACCGAACCGAAGATGGAAGTGCTTGGGTAGCAGGTCGGTCGACCGGAGCCTGAGCTCGGTCGGCCAAAGCCTGAAACCAGCACTTCCAAAACAGAGGCAGGAAGTGCTCGGGTAGCAGGTCGGTCGGCCGGCTACAGAGCTCGGTCGGCCAGACCCTGTTGCCAGCACTCCCATGCTATCTAATGAATTCCAATCCCTTCCGAATTGCAATCGGTCGAGCAATGGCACCAAGGATCAACGCCATCGACTACCCGGCCATATAAGCTCTTCGATTCATCACCAAAAACATGATCAAAACATCAAAGTTAGGATTTTTAAAGAATTGAACTCAAAACACTAAAAATTGGAATATTCACCAAATCAATCCAAACCAAAAGCAATTACACAAGAATAAGTGTTAGGAATTCATACCTAACAATCGAAGATAATTATAAGCATAGATGTGAGATAAAAATCTCACATTTTCACCAAAAAAAATAAAGAAAAAGCTTGAAAGCAAAGGCAGAATCAACCACTCTTCAACACAACCCAAATGATCTTGAATCTATGCTCAAAAAGAAGAACATTCCCAAAGTTAGGTTTAGGAATTTCTGAAATTGATAAAAGAATGAGTTGGAGAAGAAGAAGAGAGGCTTACCAAAGTTTCTTCTATTAGTTTGGAGCTAGAGCTTGATTTGCAAAAGAAAACTAGGGCTTGAGTTTTAATTTCCCATTCCACTATCCATTGTTATAAAAGCTTGAGTATTAGGAAAATAGAAAGGAATTAAATGAAGAGGAGAGGGTTGGGACTGAGTTAATAAGTGGGGTTATAGGGCTCGGCCCAAACCAAAGCCCTAAGTGAAAAGTGGCAAAATTCCACTAACTCCAAACATATCAAAGTTTATACTCAAAAAGATCGCAAGCGGCGTTTTGAACTCAATGGAGGTAGTCCCGAGTCCTAATTCGACCGTATGCAAAAAGTAGCTTTTCGTACTATAATCCGACTAACGATGAAATATTTAAATAAAATATTTAAATATTTGAATCGTAAAATATGCGGATTGTTACAACCACTTTGACAATCGTGTACGCGGTGGAGATTCCAAAATGAAGTAGGATGGTGGTGATGTTCTATTGAGGTATATAGGTGGACCCGACTCCCGTGAGTTGGCATAAGGTGGCTAAAACTGGTGCGATCGACGGATAATGAGGTAGCACATTTGATCGGACACAATTCTTCGTATGCCATTCTATTACTTCGTGATAGTTTGGTGCGCACCTTTGATTTTGGGAGCGTTGTTCGTGGTGGGCGGTAGTAGCAGCTACGTGTTACCACCTGTCCGGAAGTGTAATTGGTATATCTACTATGGGATTGCCTAGTTGTGTCATGTCACCTACCCTAGCGCGCCTTGTACGAGTTTGATTTGTGTCGACCTATGAAGTATCCTCTGGTAGCCTCCCGATCAGGAGGTATTACGGTACTGTATAAACTATTGGCACTATTATGTGTTAAGGTGGGAAATGTAAAGCCTTAACGCTATTTTAAAGTAAGTTTATTTTACTAATAGACACTATTATAATAGCGATGTATTACTACATAGTAAATAGTTTAACGGATCCTTAGAGGGGTAGCGGTCCCACGCATCCTTTAAGTTACTTGCCTTTATATTACAGTTCACTTGAATTAGCTTACATGGTATAAGTATGTATGTCCTGACTCGAGTGTTTGTGTTTATTTCTTACGCTCGGATCAGCCTGAGTATTAGTTCGGACTACATTTCCCGAAGCTAGGACTATTGAAGATCATCTGTTTCAAGCTGTTGTCTACCTGCCATCCAGTCTTTTATCCTAGCTTATCTAATTGAGATGAATAAATTTGGGATTTTCTGTGGTTGATTCAAACTATATTTGGTTTTAAGACTATGTAATTTACACTTATTTTGAGACTATGATAGTGGCTTCATGAACTACTATTTCTCTACTTCCGCTGCATTTCTTACTCCGTGTCTGCGACCTGTGATTATTTATTTACTGTATATTCTGAGATTTGTCAAATTTTATTTACAACGCGGTATTTTGAACAATCCAAGTCCGATATGTGTGGATGCGAATTGTTGAAAATACCGGGTCGTTACAATCTCTCTTCAAAGCTTCTTCCCAGAGCTGCTAGGAACTATCAAAGAATTGAAACTTGATGATGAGCAAAAGAGGTTGATAGAGAAAGATTTTTTTTCCTTGTTGTTACAGGGTATCGACCATTTGTTGTCGTATTTCCCTCTCCCCTATCTCGTCCTCTTCTTGCACCCATACTCACTATCAGTGGATAGCAAGAGAATTTACCGAGGCTTATAGACGGGTATCTTAGGGATATACTCATTCAAGGGTATACTTCTCCCTATCTCTAATGAGCTACCTAATGTGTTATACTCCTGAGCTAAAGTTCAACCTTCTGCTCTGATACCAAGTATGTCACGACCCGAATTTCAGCGTTCGTAAATAGACATCCGTACTTCACTTGTACCATAATGCCGTAGATTCAACCATTGAAATCTGATTCGTGCCGGAGCTTATAACACATTAAGTATAACAACACAACGGAAGAAAAGAGTATATCATATCATATAATTCCAATGAATACAATATTAATGATATACAACAACGATCTCAACTACATATCAAAGATCAAATACAATGCTATACCGGAATAAATAACTTGAACTTGAACCACCTAGTGAGAACTCCAATATTTGTAACTCCATCTCAAATGCTCCAAACCGAAGATAGCTTCGACCAAAAGCTCGAACCACCAATCAAGTTGTACTAAGCAAGGCCAGTCATCCAAAGACTGAAGAAGATTACCAAAGACTCCAAAGACTATTGAATCTACATCTACCCAACTCTAGACTGCCCATGTGGAAAATTGTAGGTACCATGAGTTTAGGAAGGGAACAATAAACTTCCCGTCAGTCATGGGACTGGTGTGAGCAACAAAAACAGTTTTATCTTTAAAACAAACAACAAAAGAATTTATGATTGAAATCCGCAATGCTTTTTGGAAAATTAAACTATCATAAGGCCTCCTGGCACACACACCATGCAACTGCACACTTGGGGGAGATTTCTTCTTATGATAGTCAAACATGCTTACTACATGAAACCAATTCAATATTATTATTAGTGCATCATGGAAAACATTTTGAAAGTATAATATTCATCGTAACCAGCATAAGTACCATTATATTATGCCAGCTATAGCTACCACCTGAGGTGGTAGGTTATACAATTGCAATCGTAAAGGGTTCGTATTGTTTGATTGGATTTCCAACAAATGGTCAGCCTAATGAACTTCCTATTGCCACATGGGAATGCTTCTGGAGGGACGTCCCAAGAACCTAGCCGAATCTCTGCCAACACAATGCCAGTTTACTCCCTTCCCAGGAGTAACACATAAGATATGCCATCCCCGATCGTTTGCGACCTTTATCCGAGGTACCTCAATCACAAAGCAACATGACACAGTAATAAAATTTAGTGTCCACATGAGTTAAGTATCTGGGCTCCATACCATGATACCACCCTTTTCTAGAAGGAATGGACATACCCTGGGGGCACGCCGTTGCATCATTGCCGCATATTTCCTGCTTCGACCATTTCCCGAGTGTGAGGTCCTGATGCAATCTCGTCCATAAAGCTAAGCTTTTTCACAAAGCCATGCTTTGATCAACAAATGATCAGCAACACTTCGTATGCCACATTACCAAATTGGGAATGTATCACTAGTACCATCAACTACATAACCTCTGAGCTCGTACGTCTCAGAGAAGGTTGTTAAGCTTAGAGAATAATCTCCGCCACCTAACATAAATGTATTTGATAGAAACTGGTTTTACGTCTCAAAGTGTAATTTCAGACACACATCCATACAAGTCTGTTCTGGGTTCGAACAGAACCGAAGGCACTCCCAAAGAAGCCCTTGCAATCCGGGTATTCACTATCCCGATCGGACTCCCTATCACATATGGAGATCTCTATACCGTAGCTACTCAGTGTAGAGTCATTCGATAGGTTATCCCATCATTCTCGTAAATACCTGGTCTTCACCACCGATCTTCAAATGCTATCCATAACGTCGTATCATTATTCGGAATGGGTTATATGACATAAGGTCCTCTCCCGGCTAAACCGAATAATGAGCGCAATATTTTAAACATATGGATATGGGATTTCAGTTAAGTCACAACTTTAAAATCCAAAACTTCCCTTTCAAATGATTTAAACAAATTACCATTTCAAATCTTTAAACAAAAGATTTACTTCACAAAGTTCACCCATTTTTCACAAAGATTCATTTACAATTTCAAAATAACTTCCACTTCAAATCGGATTAACTCATCCAATCTTTAAATTGAAGTTTAATTCATAGCTTTCAAAATTGTTTCCAAAGATTCATTCATAACTTGGAAAACCATTTTCATTTCAAACTTGAAATTCTTTTAAACCCAAATTGGAAATTCATTCCTTATATGAAAGCTTTTATTATTTGAAAACAAATATTTTTCGTTTTGGAAAAAATCCGATTTCATTTATACAAGTTAAAGCCCTTGGGTTAAATTTAAATTCTTACCTTAAAATGGTTTAAAACCCGTATTATATAGCTTGTGTATCTTTTTTAAACCATAGTTTTCAAATATAGAATTCAATTTCAAATTTCAAACTCAAATTCAAATCAAATTATTTAAATTTCAAAATTTATCAAGTTATTCCAAATAACTTTTATTGTAACGACCCATAAATTTTGACTATTTAATGTGTTAATTTAGTTTGATTTTGTAATTTAATTAAGTAAGAAACAAAAATTTCCTAATTTATATTGGAGTAAATGTAATAATTTAATGAAATTGCAAATGAATTGAAATAGATTATAAAGTTTTAATTGATTGTAATTTGGGAATCGGGGAATAAATTCAAAAATTATTAACTAAGAAAGTAATACGGAATAAATTGAATATAACATAAACTTAAGTGTAAATGTATGGGTATGATAACAAATTATTATAAATTACCTAATTAATTTGTCAATAAATATATTGGGAATCAAGTTCATTTAAAGGGTAAGTAATTATAATGTTGTTACTGATAATAAACGTTACTTTAATGATTATTAATATAGTAACGGAAGCATAAATGAAAACTTAATATAAATATAAATTTATTTTAAGGAAATAAGAGATGTGTCGTAAAAATTGACAAATTAGTATAAATTAAATGATGATTGGATAAAATCAATAATTGATGAATTCAATGGTAAGTAATTAGAATTTAATTCTATATAAATTGAAACTGAATGTGATTTAATGTAATAAGGTTAGTGCAATACCAATTGATTGGAATTTAAATTTGTATTAAATGTAATTGTTGTAGCAATTGAAATTGACTATTTTGCAATTGGAATGAGAAATCAAGTTTAATAAAATTGGAAATCAATCAGAGTTAAATGGACCTTAAGGTTATATAAAAAGGAATTTATGCAGTGACTAATTTAGTGCAAATGACTTTATGGAAAAATGTTAAGATCTGAACCGATGGTAGTTAATAATTGGGGATAATGTAAATTCCATTTAAATATGACTATTGGTTAATGTAAAGATTTTAAATCAAGAAATGTAATATATTTCAATGTTAATTATGCCCATAAATTTGTTAATTTATTTAATAGCAAAATTTTAAATCGATAAACGAATTCATTGAGATTTCAATTTATAATTAATAACATTTAATGTGAAATCAATTACAATGAATTGACTAAATTGTGTAGTTAGGGTAGATGTGATTTGTCATTGAAAATTCTTAATTTTTTTAAAAGATGTAAATTAATGCTAATTCTATTTATATTATGGCCATTTGTTTGATTTAAAGAATAGAAACAAGATTTATTCATTTAATTGAAGGAAAAAATTCAATAATTGAATCTATTGCAATCAACTGAAATTTAATATTTAAATATTATATAAATATTAATTTAGTTGAAATTGAAGTTATTTATGTAATAAAGTATGAATCTAATGTTAATTTTATTTATAAATGATAGTGGGTTGAATGAAAAGGATGCAAAAATAAGTTTTGTCGGTATATTGAAGTTTAATGTATGATAATAGGTTTAATTGAAAATAAATGAAATTAAACAACTAAATATTACGTTAATAGAGATTTAAATGAAATCTAAGAATATTAAGATAATAGATTTTGAATCCAACATTAAATCCATCTATTTGAAAATTTATGAATGGAATAATCATTGATGTATTTCATTTAATTGAATTTTGGAAATTTAATTTATAATTTAGAATATAATGAGACGGAAGATTTGACGCTACAATTGATAGAATAATCAACTTTAAATTTACATCTAAACTTGTTTAAAATTTTGTAGATGATTAAGGAATCTAAAGTTGATAAAATTGTCGATTATAGAAGTGAAATTAAAATTTTGATTTAATTGATTGATTTTTAATTTATTTAATTAATATAAAAATTGCAATTTTTGCCACTGACTCGGATTTCGACGAAACCAGTTTCATCCGATCTGTATCGGTGAATTACTGCAGGGTTCAAGTTTCATAACGATCGGGCTTGTCGTTTGATCGTACGGACTCGAAACGCCTTGAAATAAACGAAATTGAAATCAATTTGAAATCGATTTGAAAATATTGTTTTCAGCATAACTTCTTCATACGATGCAATTTGAACCTGAAACCTTTTCCATTGAGTTTAAAATATTTTAAAACACCTATTTTGATATATGGGTTTACCCAATTTTGTTCCGGGGTCAGAACGGGCTTTTTGGGCACGTTGTCCTTAGCGCGTACATCTATTTTATCCGATCCATCCTATTTTCAATTCTGCCTGTAAATATCCTGTTGTAAACCCTAGCCTCCCTAATTCTCATTTGTCCATACGTATATCTCAACTCTCTCCTCCTCAATGGCAGCAACTAATTTCAGATCTAATTCCAACTCAAATCCAAGCATAAAATTTAAAGTCCTCAGAAAAATCTGAAAAAAAATATATTGAAGCTCTCAATGAGCGTAATCTCCTGGTTGAATTCGTTTTTCAATTCGAGTTTTCGTTTGCTCAGAAATTGAAGGATTATCGACGGCCGTTCATCATCACCACGATCAAACTTGTCAGATCGACAAACCCTTTCTGGGTTTTGCAGAGGGGACCGAGGGGAGTCAATCTATATGGTTCGTTCGTCGATTCGACGACCAGATCGTCGTGATTTTTCGATCTAGGGTTTAAAATCAGTGGCGGCGGCTAGCACTGGGTGAGGTCGGATTCACGTCGGTTTGCAGAGGAGACCGGGGTGAGTTTTGGGTGTTGACGCCATAGCATGCGGCGACGTAAGGACGGAGGTAGGCGTGGTCAAATGGTGGGTCAAAGGCCAGCTTCAGCCTGTAGATGGGTTTGTTTGTTTCGCGTGAAGGAAAGTTGTGGATGATGTACGTGAAAATGAAGTGGCAGATTAGTGTAAGGGTTAATTTGTTTTTCCTCTTCATTTTTAATTTAGATTTCAAATCGTTTAACATGAATAACTTTCGTATACGAACTCCGTTTCACGCGCGATTTTTTTTGTTAGGTTCGTATTGAAATTCCGGACATTTTGACGCTAGTTTGGATGGATTTGGAGACTGTGCAATTTTTGGGTTTAAATTGGATTTAAATTTAATTTAAATCCAAAAGGTGAGTGTTTTAACCCACTCACAACTTCTAAAATTTCTTATGTTTGTTAAATTGATATATGATGTGATTTAAAAATTATTTACGGTTGTTTGGGATATTTTAAATCATCATCTCGATTATTTTCATTTATTTAAGTTGAATTGTTAATTAATTATTCATTGCATATAAACTGTCAGTTAAACAGTTATTTAAATTATTATGGAATATAAACTTCTATTTAATACCTGTTGTTTATTATCCGTTCTATATTGATGCTTTTGTTTGAATTTGATGATGATTATGATAAATGGTTGATGGTTGATATTGGATGAATGGATGCTGTATTTTATGTTGAATAAACTACAAGTTATTATGCATTTTCATTTCATTCGGGATTGCGGTTTGAAATGATATATAACCATAATTTTTATTTTTAAACTGCGGATTGAAATGATAAATATCCGTATCACTTGACCATAGGGTAGAAAATTTTATACAGACACCATGGTTTATATATATGTATATATATAAATATTTCGAAAATGATTTCTATGGTTTTTTCAAGAAATATATAAACGGTTTTATGAGATATTGATTCCGGATATTGATAAAGGTTATTATATATATAGTTAAATTCTTGGCTTTAAGCTATGTATAAAATTGTTTAAAGTATGAAGTAAGTTTAATAATAAAGTTGACTTTATTAAAATATATTATGGATAAGTATTTACTTAAATTATATTGTAATATAGGGTTTATATTGATTTTTATAAATCAAAGTTGAGAAGATAGTTTTGAAATTGATTTTAGATTTTATTTAATTAAGGTCTTATTGAGATTTAGATTTAGAAAGAACATGGTGTTATAACTAAATTTAGGTTTAAGATGATTTAAGTGAATATATCTAGTCTAAATAAATTGAGTAATATTCAATTATTGAATTTGAAAGTTTATTTAAAGGATACTGGATTTATTAAGTAAGTATTTCAAAAATAAATAATAGTAAAGAGAATTTGGCATATATATATATATATATATGAATTAAAAATTTAGTTTTGAAATGGTGGAATATTTAAAACTTTGAAATATATGGAAATTTAAATTGTTTATTTGGGAATTCAAATCTGTATTTGGAATTGATTTGAGAAATTAGAAAGCTAATTTACTTTATAAAGTAATTTATTATTAAACCATTTAAGTATTGAAAATTTTGTTTCGAAGCCATGGGTTTAAGCTATATATATTTGAAAGTACTATGATTTTTGAAAAAGGATATATTTGAAACAAAAATGATATCATGTTGATTTGGGTTTTAAAATAGAAATGATATCGTATTTATATTGTTTTGAAATGGATATTTTAATTTGGTTTTGAAGTATAATTATTTTAAATTGACCGCGGTGTTATAATAATGTTTGGTTGTTGAAGAGACCAGGATCGGAAGTTGCCATACTCTCTGCCAACTCCGAAAACCACTTTAACAACCATGTACGCGGTAGAGATTCCAGAACGAAGTAGGATGGTGGCGGCGTTTCCTTTGAGGTAAATACGTGGACCCAACTTCCGTGAGTTGGCATAAGGTGGCTAAAACAGGAGCGATTCTCGAGCCAATGAGGTCATTCCTCTGATCGGACGCACTCCTTCGATATTATACTCTGACATTTGGATTTGATTCGGTGGCCACTTTTGATTTTTGATTTTGGGGTGTTGTTCAAGTAGGGTGGTAGTAGCTGCTATGCGTTACCACCAGCCCGGATGCGTAATTGGTATATCTACCCTGGCATTGCCTATTTGTACCGTGTCACCTACCCTAGCGCGCCTTGTACGAGTTTCTATTTGTGTCGTACCTATGGATTATCCTCTCGTAGCCTCCCGATCAGGAGGTATTACGGTACTGTATAGACTATTGGCATTATTATGTGTTAAGGTGGAAAATGTAAAGCCTTAACGCTATTTAAAAGTAAGTTTACTTTACCATTAGACATTATTATAATAGCGAAATATACTACATAGTAAATAGTTTAACGGATCCTTAGGAGATGTAAATCCCGAGCATCTCTTGATTTACTGCACTCATATTTATTTCTGTTGATTTAACTTGCATAAGATCTTTTAGTTCTAACTCGAGTGTTTTGTCTTTTCAATTCGCTCGGGCCAGTCCGAGCGTTTCAGGATTTGAAGATTTTATTCTGGAGGACGAAGACGAAGATTTGTAATACTATTATGTACTATAGTATCCCACCACACCATTTAATTCCGCTGCATTAATTATTATTATCTGGTATGTGTACTCTGATATTGTATTGTATAAGTAAAGAAAATTAGATATTTTGTAAACAGCTTCTTGAGATGTATATTTGAATATTATATTTTATCCTTCCACCGTGAGATTCTATTTTGTTTTATTTATTTCTTGTTTTTCTTATTTACCCTATAACAAACCGCCTTTCCGTATGGTTTGAATTGGCACGTGTGTCGATTTAAAGCGCGCGAAAAGGCGGGATGTTACAGTTGGTATCAGTGCTTTGGTTTAGCGATAAACCTTAGCTTTGTAGGGTCAGGCTCTTATTAATTGGGTAGTAATACCCTATGATGTGTCACTAAGTATATATATATGAGACAGCGTATTTGTTAGTGTTATAAAAAGATTTTAATATTGTGTTAATCTGTTCCGCTTTGTATTTATAAATTCTGGTTGGTGCATGGGACGCTATGACATCAATAGGGATTTCTAACACTTAATAGGACAGACCGACATAATATTTGTTTTTAATATAGGTGAATGAAATAATTTTTCCTATTATATTTTCTATATATAAAATAAATTTTTATAAATAATAAATATATTTGGTTTAGAACTTAAGTTCAGGGGTATTGAAACTTTCTTTCAAATGATTTCGGAATATAATAATAATATTATTATTAGAAGTATTTTTTTGATATAAATATTTCAATATAATTTGAAGGAAATGTTTTAAAAGAAATTTTGGAAAAAATTAAGTTTTGTAATCCCCTCTCTGTCGCTCGAAAATAATTTCGGTGATGAGTGCACGCATCATCGACATTCATTTTTGAGTTTCGAAGTGGAAAGGCCACTGTAGTGTTTTACTGCAGAGTTGTTTTGATAAACAAATATAAATTTTAAATTGTTTAACTATAATTTGATATATATTAATTTGTAAGTGTATATTTATCTGTTATTTCAAAATGATTTGAATAAAAATCGGTATTTAATTCTTAAGTTTCCATTGATTAATAGTTTCAGTTATTGTAGTGAATCTGAACGTAAGTAATTAATAATTGAAACCTTTAAAGGAAATAAGAGATTTAATGCTAAGTTATAAATAAAAAGAAATCAAAGGATAGGTTATAAAAGAAATAACAAGAAAGTTGAAATTGTAACTTATAAAACAAAAGATGTAATTATTGAACATTAGATTAAATTAAAAGAAATGAGGTAAAACTTGTATAAGTTTCATTTGCATTCTTTAAACATATATACAACTTACCAAAGGATGTAAAAAGTTGAAATGTTAATAAGAATATTTAATAGATATTATACAAGTAATAAATTGGAGGTAATGAAAGTAATTGATGAAATTCTTAATAAATAAGAATTTTTTGTTCTAGTGGTATAAACTTAGGTATAATTGAAATTGCTTCTAATAAAATATAATAGAAAGATAAGTAATATAAATAAAAGATTATAAACTTAAGAACATGAAATTTAGCAGTGAATAAATGAATGTAATATAATAAAGAAAATTTCATGTTATGAATAAGTGAAATGGGATTTTGTTAGAAATGAGCAAAAGTAAATGAAACTGTAAGAGAAAAAAAAAATGTAAATAAAAAGATAAATTATCATATGAATGAAACTAATAAAAATGAAATTAATCTATTGTGTGGAATTGTTGTTTACTTGACTTACAGCTGTTTGGGCAAAGGTACTCTAAAATTGTTTGGATGAATAAATAATCTATTTAGTTCCATCTAAGACTGTTTAGTAATTGATGCACTTAGTAGTTTATTTTCATTCTGTACAATTTGAAGTTCGAACCCAAACAACTATTTGTTTTGTTTGATATGAATGAATGATTGATGTGTGTTGGTGAGATGGTTGTTTGCTTTGTTACTATTGATGGTTGTTTGTATTGAATTGTATGTTTGTGCTTGAAACCACTTTAATATTTCATTTTATATAATTGTCAACCCTTTTAGATTATATAAGTGAAATGCAGGTTATGGAAGCAATTGCTACTGCTTTTGGTTCCATAAAATAAGCGTTAATTGCCCGACTAATAGGTACGTTTTTGGATTACGGTTTTATAAATCTATTTTATATATTTTACCATGTTGGGATATAATATTTTGGATATTATATGTGAATATTGTTATAATTGATATTATATTTTCTACAGAGCCTCTCCGTACAAAGGAGAGTCTGCCAAAAAATTTCGTAAATTTTGGACTTAGAAAGTTTTGATAATGTTTTCCAAACTTTAATAATTTAAGTATAAAAGATTTAATGGGTATAAATTTGTATATTTTATTTTAAATTATTTTATTTTGTAAATTTATTTGTTTATAAATTTAATATTGAAATAAGATATATTGATTTCTTAATTTTCTCTTCCCTTCTTTTCCTTTTCGGGGACTAAAAGTTTTGAGTGGGGAAGAGTGTAACGGCCCATAAATTTCGACCATTTAATGTGTTAATTTAGTTTGATTTTGTAATTTAATTTAGGAAGAAATAAAAATTTCCTAATTTATATTGCAGTAAATGTAATAATTTAATGAAATTGCAAATGAATTGAAACAGATTGTAAAGCTTTAATTGATTGTAATTAGGGAATCGGGGAATAAATTCAAAATTTATTAGCTAAGAAAGTAATATGGAATAAATTGAATATAACACAAACTTAAGTGTAAATGTATGAGTGTGATAACAAATTATTATAAATTACCTAATTAATTTGTCAATAAATCTATTGGGAATCAAGTTCATTTAAAGGGTAAGTAATTATAATGTTGTTATTGATAATAAACTTTACTTTAATGATTATTAATATAGTAACGGAAGTGTAAATGAAAACTTAATAGAAATATAAATTTATTAAGGAAATAAGAGATATATGGTACAAATTGACGAATAAATGGTGATTGGATAGAATCAATAATTGATGAATTCAATGGTAAGTAATTAGAATTTAATTCTATATAAATTGAAACTGAACGTGATTTAATGTAATAAGGTTAGCGATACCAATTGATTGGAATTCAAACTTATATTAAATGTAACTGTTGTAGCAATTGAAATTGACTATTTCGCAATTGGAATGAGAAATCAAATTTAATAAAATTGTAATTCAGTTAGAGTTAAATGGACCTTAAAGTTATATAAAAAGGAATTTATGCAGTAACTAATTTAGTGCAAATGACTTTATGGAACAAATGTTAAGATCTAAACCGATGGTAGTTAATAATTGGAGATAATTTAAATTCCATTTAAATATGACTATTGGTTAACGTAAAGATTTTAAATCAAGAAATGTAATATATTTCAATGTTAATTATACCCATAAATTTGTCAATTTATTTAATAGCAAAATATTAAATCGATAAACGAATTCATTGAGATTTCAATTTATAATTAATAACGTCTAATGTGAAATCAATTACAATGAATTGACTAAATTGTGTAGTTAGGGTAGATGTGATTTGTCATTGAAAATGGTTAATTTTTTTATATGATGTAAATTAATGCTAATTCCATTTATATTATGACCATTTTTTTGATTTAAAGAATAGAAACAAGATTTATTTATTTAATTGAAGGGAAAAATTCAATAATTGAATCTATTGCAATCAACTGAAATTTAATATTTAAATATTACATAAATATTAATTTAGTTGAAATTGAAGTTATTTATGTAATAAAGTATGAATCTAATGCTAATTTTATTTATAAATGACAGTGGGTTGAGTGAAAATGATGCAAAAATATGTTTTGTCAGTATATTGATGTTTAATGTATGATAATTGGTTTAATTGAAAATAAATGAAATTAAACATCTAAATATTACGTTAATAGAGATTTAAATGAAATCTAAGAATATTAAGATAATAGATTTCGAATCCAACATTAAATCTATCCATTTGAAAATTTATGAATGGAATAATCATTGATGTGTTTAATATAATAGAATTTTGGAAATTTGATTTATAATTTAGAATATAATGAGATGGAAGATTTGACGCTATAATTGATATAATAAATCGACTTTAAATTTACATCTAAACTTGTTTAAAATTTTGTAGATGATTAAGGAAAATAAAGGTGATAAAATTGTCGATTATGGAAGTGAAATTAAAAATTTGATTTAATTGATTGATTTTTAATTTATTTAATTAATATAAAATAGCCATTTTGGCCACTGACTTAGATTTCGACGAAACCAGTTTCATCGGATCCGTATCGGTGAATTACTACAGGGTATCATGTTTCGTAACGACCGGGCTTGTCGTTTGATCGTACGGACTTGAAACGCCTTGGAATAAACGAAATTGAAATCAATTTGAAATCGATTTGAAAATATTTTTTTCAGCATAACTTCTTCATACGATGCAATTTGAACCTGAAACCTTTTCCATTGCGTTTAAAATATTTTAAAACACCTATTTTGATATATAGGTTTGCCCAATTTCGTTCCGGGGTCAGAATGGGCTTTTTGGGCCACGTTGTCGTTAGCGCGTACATCTATCTTATCCGATCCATCCTATTTTCAATTCTTCCTGTAAATATCCTGCTATAAGCCCTAGCCTCCCTAATTCTAATTTGTCCATACGTATATCTCAACTCTCTCCTCCTCAATGGCGGACAACATAATTTCAGATCCAATTCCAACTCAAATCCAAAGCATAAAATTCAAAGTCCTCAGAAAAATCTGAAAAAAATATATATATTGAAGCTCTCAATGAACGTAATCTCCTGGTTGAATTCGTTTTTCAATTCGAGTTTTCGTTTGCTAAAAAATCGAAGGATTATCCACTGCCGTTCATCATCGCCACGATCAAACTTGTCGGATCGACAAACCCTTTCTAGGTTTTGCAGAGGGGACCGAGAGGAGTCAATCTATATGGTTCGTTCGTCCATTCGACGGCGAGATCATCGTGATTTTTCGTTCTAGGGTTTAAAATCAACGGCGGCGGGTAGCACTGGGGGAGGTCGGACTCACGATGGTATGCAGAGGAGACCGGGGTGAGTTTTGGGTGTTGACGCCGTAGCATGCGGCGGCGCAAGGACGGAGGTAGGCGTGGTCAAACGATGGGTCAAAGGTCGGCTTCAGCGTGTAGATGGGTTCGTTTGTTTCGCGTGAAGGAAAGGTTGTGGATGTTGTACGTGACATGACATGGCAGATTTGTGTAAGGGTTAATTTGTTTTTCCTATTCATTTTTAATTTAGATTTCAAATCGCTTAACATGAATAACTTTCGCATACGAACTCTGTTTCATGCGTGATTTTTTTTGTTAGGTTTGTATTGAAATTCCGGACATTTCGACGCTAGTTTGGATGGATTTGGAGACTGTGCAATTTTTGGGTTTAAATTGGATTTAAATTCAATTTAAATCCAAAAGGTGGGTGTTTTAACCCACTCACAACTTCTAAAATTTCTTATGTTTGTTAAATTGATATGTGATGTGATTTAAAATTTATTTACGGTTGCTTGGCATATTTTAATTCATCATCTCAGTTATTCCATTTATTTAAGTTAAATTGTTAATTAATTATTCATTGCATATAAACTACCAGTTAAGTAGTTATTTAAATTATTATTGAACATAAACTGCTATTTAATACCTGTTGTTTATTATCTGTTCTATATTGATGCTTTTGTTTGAATTTGATGATGATTGTGATAAACGGTTGATGGTTGATATTGGATGAATGGATGCTGTATTTTATATTAAATAAACTGCAAGTTATCATGCATTTTCATTTCATTCGGGATTGCGGTTTGAAATGATATATAACCGTAATTTTTATTTTTAAATTGCAGATTGAAATGATAAATATCTGTATCACTTGACCATAGGGTAGAAAATTTTATACAGACACCATGGTCTATATATATATATATATATAAATATTTCGAAAATGATTTCTATGGTTTTGTAAAGAAATATATATGGTTTTATGAGATATTGATTCCGGATATTGATAAAGGTTATTTTATATATAGTTAAATTCTTGGTTTTGAGCTATGTATAAAATTGTTTAAAGTATGAAGTAAGTTTAGTAATAAAGTTGATTTTATTAAAATATATTATGGATAAGTATTTACTTAAATTATATTCTAATATAGAGTTTGTATTGATTTTTATAAATCAAAGTTGAGAAGATAGTTTTGAAATTGATTTGAGATTTTATTTAATTAAGGTCTTATTGAGATTTAGATTTAAAAAGAATATGGTGTTATAACTAAATTCGGGTTTAAAATGATTTAAGTGAATATATCTAGTCTAAATAAATTGAGGAATATTCAATTATTGAATTTGAAAATTTTATTTAAAGGATACTGGATTTATTAAGTATTTCAAAACTAAATAATAGTAAAGAGAATTTGGCACATATATATATACATATACATACATACATATATATATATATATATATATGAACTAAAAATTTAGTTTTGAAATGGTGGAATATTTAAAACTTTGAAATATATGGAAATTTAAATGGTTTATTTGGGAATTCAAATCTGTATTTGGAATTGATTTGAGAAATTAAAAAGCTAATTTACTTTATAAAGTAATTTATTATTAAACCATTTATGTATTGAAAATTTTGTTTCGAAGCTATGTGTTTAAGGTATATATATTTGAAAGTACTATGATTTTTGAAAAAGGATATATTTGAAATAAAAATGATATCATATTGATTTGGGTTTTAAAATAGAAATGGTATCGTATTTATATGGTTTTGAAATGGATATTTTATTCTGGTTTGGAAGTACAATTATTTTAAATTGACCGCGGTGTTATAATAACGTTTGGTTGTTGAAGAGACCGAGATCGGAAGTTGTCATACTCTCTGCCAAACTCCGAATACCACTTTAACAACCGTGTACGCGGTGGAGATTCCTGAATGAAGTAGGATGGTGGCGGTGTTTCCTTTGGGGTAAATATGTGGACCCAACTTCCATGAGTTGGCATAAGGTGGCTAAAACAAGAGCGATTCTCGGGCCAATGAGGTCATTCCTCTGATCGGACGCACTCCTTCGATATTATACTCTGACATTTGGATTTTATTCGTTGGCCACTTTTGATTTTTGATTTTGTGGGTGTTGTTTTAGGTAGGCGGTAGTAGCTGCTACGCTTTACCACCAGCCCGGATGCGTAATTGGTATATCTACCCTGCCATTGCCTAGTTGTGCCGTGTCACCTACCCTTGCGCGCCTTGTACGAGTTTCTGTTTGTGTCGTACCTATGGAAGATCCTCTGGTAGCCTTCGGATCAGGAGGTATTACGGTACTGTATAGACTATTGGCATTATTACGTGTTAAGGTGGAAAATGTAAAGCCTTAATGCTATTTAAAAGTAAGTTTACTATTAGACATTATTATAATAGCGAAATATACTACATAGTAAATAGTTTAACGGATCCTTAGGAGATGTAAATCCCGAGCATCTCTTGAGTCACTGCATTCATATTTATTTATGTTGATTTAACTTACATAAGATCTTGCAGTTCTGACTCGAGTGTTTTGTCTTTTCAAGTCGCTCGGGTAAGTCCGAGCGTTTCAGGATTTGAAGATTTTATTCTGGAGGATGAAGACAAAGATTTATAATACTATTATCTACTATAGTATCCCACCACACCATTTAATTCCGCTGCATTAATTATTATTATATGGTATGTATACTTTGATACTGTATTGTATAAGTAAAGAAAATTAGATATTTTGTAAACAGCTTCATGAGCTATATATTTGATTATTATATTTTATCCTTCCGCTGTGAGATTCTATTTTTTTTATTTCTTTCTTGTTTTTCTTATTTACCCCATAACAAACCGCCCTTCTGTATGGTTTGAATTGGCACGTGTGTCGATTTAAAGCGTGCGAAAAGGAGGGATGTTACATTTATCTTCAAAACTTCATTTCAAAAGCTTTTCACTTTTAACCCAATTCCATTTTAAAAACCATTTGAATGCAAAAATTCAAAAAAAAAACATTTCAAAAATTTGCGACTTACCAATTTCCTCGTGCTATCCATATTTGTGTATGTATGGTGTAGTCCAGGGGTTGTACACAATAGTGCAACAACATCAACTATTATAGATTCAAGCACATCACCATTAATAAGCGGTATAATCCAATAACGCTTATCTCCATTCACAAATTCATAGATAAACAATGTAAATTTATCACAAATGAATAAATTGCATTCATCACGGATCACACCAAAACAATTCATAGCACAAAGCATAACATATCAGGGATATCAAACAATTCAACAATTAATAGAATTCAAAAAACCCATAAGTAAGATAAATAAATTCTTAATTAATTTAATTAATCTCTAATTAAATTAATCGGGTTACCTTAATCTTGCTTACTTAACATTAATTAATTATTAATTAATTAATTATCTCTAATTATCTACCTTAACGAATCTTCCTTAATTAATCATTCTTCAATTACATTTAAGTAATTATCCCTTAATTATTTATTCAATTAATTATTCTTTAACTAATCACATTTATTAATCTTTGATTAATCACATTCAAAAATTAATTACCCTTAATTAATTAAATTACTTAATTATCTTCTAATAAATTTTATCAATTAATTTTTAAATTAATGACACGAAGTAATTAATTCCTAATCACTTCGACAAAGTAATTATCTTTCTTAATTAATTACACAAAGTAATTAAACCCAAAACTACTTTTATTAATTAATTACCCTTTAATTAATTATGTTATTAATTACCGACTAATTACTCACTAAGTAATTATTCTTTATAAATTACACTATGTAATTCTACTTAACCCATTATCCAATAATTATTTTTAATTTATTAAACTAATTAATTAACTTAAACAAATCACATTAATTTAATTAATCATACTGAGTAACTAATTCCTTTAATTACCTCATTAAGTAATTATACTTAAACAATTTCACAAATGATTATCTTTTATTAATTAATAATTCATTATTAAAATTAATCACATTAATTAATTATTTAAAAATCCTTAGTTAATGGTCTTCATTAACTATTAACAATTCTTTAATTTACTTTTCTTAAGTAATTAAACTTAGATTAATCATTATTAATTACAAATTAATTAATTTTTAATAACAAATTAATTAATCTCAAATTATTTAACTAATTAAGTGCTTAACTATATCTTAATTAATCTTTAATTACTTAATTCATCAGTTTTTAATCATAATTAATAATCTGTAATTATCTAATTAATGATTCTTAAATACAAATTAATTATTCCTTAATTAATTAACTTAAACTTTGATTAATTAATTTAAACACTTAATTACTTGATTAATTAATCCAAATCATTAACTAATTAAATTAATTAATTATCCTTTAATTACCTTAATAATTTAATGAATTATAAATCACTAAGTCTTTACTAACTTTAAGATAAAAACATTATTCTTATTTATGATTTAAATATCATTTACAAATGCATTTGAAAACATTTCACCTTTAAATTTACTTTTAAATTTCATTTCAAATTAAGATTCAAAATAAATACAAATTTAATTTTAACAAAACTTAAAAACAATTTAAAAACCTTTTAAATCACATGCTAAAGAAATACTTTTCTTATAGAAGAAATTTAAAAGAGTTTAAACCAAATTCAATTTAAATTCAAATCATTAAAATATACTTTAATATTTAAAGTTGTTAAAACATTTAAATTTGATAAAAACTTTATTTATCTTAAAGCTAGGATATCAATTAAATTTGAATCCAGATTAAAACTTTGATTTAAAACTTTATTTAAATCTTTGCTTTCAAATTTAAAATTCAATTTAAAATTAAAAAAAACTATCAGGTTTTAAAACGTGTAACTATCCTTTGACCCGAGTCTGTAACAACCCGGATATTTTAACGGTTTTAAATTAATTTAATGAACTGAATTTGAGTAAAAATAAATAATAAAATAAAATTTTGAAATATAAATTTAATATTTGAAATGCATCTAGTTAACATAGCAACTTGTAAATTTTCGTCCGAAAATATGAAAGTTTATTTCATGCGTAAATTACCTTCAATTTAATCAGTTAAAAAGCGATGAAAATAAAACGTTTTCAAAACCAAAATATTTTTACATAGAAAAATTCTAAAACATCTTTTGAGCAAGTTGTCAGTTTGTCATTTTTCCAAATTCGGACATTTTTGGCTCCGTCGATCTTATTTTTCTGCGATTTTTATGCATTTTCCGCTAGTATAAAAATTCGAATTTATATAATTCAGTGGTACCACTGATATTTCTATACCGTTTTGATCGTCTCGTCGTGGCGACCTCCGCAGTATATTCGTATGTGTGTTCGGCGTTCGGTGGATGGCGAAATCTGTATAACGTTGGACCGTATCGGTATCCGTTTCCAATCCCGTTCGGTTTCCATCTGACCTTTTCATCTACCTATCTGTCCTTAACCAACGGCTATTTGCATTTAATATTTCTTGAATTTGTATGCATGACTTTTCTTTTCCAATGGGTTGAGAAAAGGGAGTTTTTTTTTGGTACGTGTATTCATCTTGAAAATAGATTAGCTTTCAATTTTCTTCTTTACTGGCCTGTAGCTTTCATTTTTTTTTGAAATGTATTTGCCAACTTTATCATTCCAACCCAAAACCACCATCCTCTTCCACTGCCTTTCATTCCAGTGCATCCACAACAACGCTTCCATCCACATTTTCCTCCGCACCCTCTCTCTTCAACTTCCCCAGCTAAGCGACGCAATCGACCGGCGTTGTGCCACTGACCACCACGAGCACCCTCTGGCCACCAACCCAATCACCACGCACACTCTTTTTCCTCCACCGTGGCCGAGCTTTCCTCCGCTTTGAGACCGCAACAACCGAATCAACACCCTCCGCTGTGTATCACTCGGCCAGCAACCCACTCTTCGCCTCGTCCGACCAAGCCTACAACAGCCACCGCCCACCAACCACTGGCCGTACATCCCCTCCACCTCACTGGCGGCCAATGGCCCAGCCGAAGGGCACGGCACCCCTTCCTCCTACCTCCTCCTCAACGCCGTTTTTCCTCTCATGACCTCTGCTGCTGTTCTTAGTCCCATCCTCCAATCCCCGCGTGCCTTACTCCACAACCACCCTCCCCTCGGCACAAGAGCCGCATCACCTCGCGGCCGTTCTTCCCGCCATCCGCTAAACACTGCGTGGTGACCCCTCTCGGACGGTAATTGGCTTGAGCGAGCAATTATTATTCCTAGCTTCTAAAATATAGGTAATATAAATATTGTTTTTTTTTATCTGTTGTTTACTGGTTAATATAAGCCTGTGTATAAGTGTATATATATTAGTGTATTTTTTTTCTTTCGACAGTGAGGTTATGTATTGCTTATACCTATAAGTTTGTTTTATCAAAACCTGAAGGTGAATAATGAAAGGTGGTTGTTAAAAAGATGCATGATATCTTTGAGCACATGTCAGATGCTGCTAGGATTATACATCAAACTAAACTTATTAGATTACTAAGGCATCCAAATAATTATATGTTCATAAAGTTATGCTCATATATTCTATGTTTAGTACGTACATGTACCAGTTACGTATGCTTTAAATTTAAATGGTTTTATGGACTAACATATTGTAGGTATAAACTACAGAACATACACCAATATTTAGCCACCTTTTAAGTGTGTATCAAATGTTAAAGTTTATAATTTAACTAAAAAAAACACATACAATTAAATACATGAAAAATTGCTTCATTTTATTATTAGGATGTAAAGCTAGAATATAATGTAATCAATACAATTTATAGTTCAATTCGATAATAGAATAACATGTAAAGTAAATTACACACTATGTTAAATTATATGATTACTTGAGATCTACAAAGGCTATGAGTTTAGTTGTTGATCAAATTTTAGTAGAAAAATAATGTATTGTTATTTGTATTGGTTGTTGCAGTAAATTATAATCCGAAAGGGCAAACAATTTTATTAAAAAGAGTAAGTTATTTCTACTATGTTAGCCTATAAATACTGGTTGGAGTTTTAACTATGTTCTACTACAGTACCATAATTTATTATATATCCTAGTTCAAGCAATAATTATATTTTAATTTAAATAATGGGTATATACATGTATATGATAGTTTATGTTATCCTATGCAATTAATTTTCGCAAATCATTCTTGTCAAACTAACTCAGATAATATACTTACTTAAATGATAAGTAAATCTGTACACAGCTTAATGACAAAAAGAAAATGATCTTTTCAAAGTCACCTATCAAAATTTCTTAGATAATGAACTAAGGCAGCTATCTGTTATATTCACTCATTTACTAAATTTAATGTTAGACGATGTTAGACGCCGAGTAAATTAATTTTATGAATTTTCTTGATTAGTAGTAGAGATACATTGTAATAAATTGACTTTTATAAGATTTATTGTTTAAATTTATAACATGTGCGTCTGTTATATTAGCCTGTATATATTAGTGTATATGGGTATACTTTGGTCAGGGGCTTTGATAAATATATAGAGATCGTTTTAGGTGTTTAGATTTAGTATTTATTTGAAAGTATAAATGTATATTTTATTTTAAATATGGGTTCCAAATTTAATATTGGTTTAAGAAATTAGTCTAATGAATAATATACATTTCATTTCAGTCTGTATCAAGCAAATTCTGATTTGATTTCGTCTATTCCTTGTTATCAGCTTTGATCATCGATATCGTGCTTGGATTCGTAACTCAAATTTCAGTGTCTGTTTCTCTGTGCGTATCCGTGTCGAATCTCTCTAGCCTCGAAAGGTGAGCCATCACTCACGATTAATGTTCTTTTATTTATTAAATTTGATTTCAATTGAAACGACAATTGAAATATACTGCTGTTATTTATTGCACTGTTATGTATGTATCAGTTCACCTTTGACATCTGACACCGTTATCTGTTATGTATGCAAAAATAATCCAGTTTGGTTGAAAATTGATTGATTGTTTGTTGTTTATATTGGATGTTAAATTGAAACGTAAAAAAAATGATGAATAGTATGCAATTGAATTTGACGTAGTATAGTTATAAATTTTGAATCGACATATGTGTTGAATTTGATTAGTTAATTTGAATAATATGACCCTTTTAAAATTTTAAGTTAATTGACACGTAAAAATTTATAAATTACACTTTGAACCTTTGAACGGATATTGGATTAATTGTTGTAGTATTAAATTTGAAATTGAAATTGAATGACAAGTGGAAAAAACCGTAATGTAATAATCTTTAGTCTACATGAAATGATAGTGTAGATTCTAGAGATAATTATAATAATTCGCACAAACAACAATGCGAATTAATACGATTATTTCGGGATTATTTGAATTAATTATTGGATTGTTATTGATTGTTGTTATTGCTTGTTTATTTACTTTGACACCGTCCCAGTTATCACACTGCAAGTTCCCTTTGTTATGCTTTGATTTTGAATTGAATTGGAATCGGGTTGAAATGATATATAACCAAAATGAACTTGACTTAGGATAGAGAATTAATAGAGAATTAAATAAATCCGATTGGTCAATAATTTGATTTAAAAAAATAAAAATAATGATTTTATTCGAATAAAGAATAAGTTTTGAAAGGAAATTGGAATTTAAATTTTTGAAAGGAAAATGTAAAGATTGAAATCTGAAACAAATTTTAACGTAGTAATTGATGAAAGAACGTTGTTTGAAATTTAATTATTTAATAATTAAATTTGGAATTATTAATAAATAATTTGGATTTAGTAATAATTGAGTTTTGAAATAATTATGTTGAAATGGTTTGATAATTAAGTTTGAATTCATAATTAAGTAGGAATGATTTAATAATTAAGTTTGAATTTATAATCAAGTTGTAATTATTAATTTTCGAAATTATTATAATTAAGATTGCAATTATTTAATAATTGAATAAGATTTAATTATTTGATAATTGAATAAAAATTGAATTCCTTGATAAGAGAAATTGAACTTTTATAAGTGGATTTGAACTTCGTTAATAAATGAAATTGAGTTTCTTTATTATTAATTAAGCTTTGGAAAATTTAAGTAAGTTAGTAAGTGAAATTAAACTTCTCGAATATATGAAATTTAGTTCTTTATTAATTGAGTTTGAAATTTGTAACGAAGTCAATAAATAAGTGAAAATTTAATTTCTTTAACAAGAAATAAAATGGGATTTATTGAAATGAAAGGGATTTATTGAAATTAACGTAAGACTTGTAATTTAAAGAATAGATTTGACGAATTTAATTTATTTCAATTTGAAGTTTTGACATAATGAGGTCGAACGTAAGTAATTGATTTAAATGAATTGGAATTTGAATAGAAGTTGTTTTGAAGGATAAATTTACTTAGTGAATATTGGATGAAATCGATAAATGAATTTAAATTGATTTGAATGAAAATTTAACCATTTTAAATGATTTCGGAATGGAACTTATATACGAACTTAAATCAATATTTGAATTGTTTAAATAAAAGTTGAAATTGAATTATAAGATTTTGAAATGGTAATTTGGAAGTTTTGAAACGTAAATTTTGGAAATTGATAGTGAAAGACAAATGAAATGTTGATTCTGAATTCTAATTGAAATTGAAATTGATTTGGTTTTGAAATTTACTAAACGACCAATCGGTATAATAATTACGAAAGTTATTAATGAGACCGGAATCGGTTATGAATATACTCTCTATCTAATCCGAAAACCACTTTAGTAACTATACGCGGAGTGATGATCCAGAATGAAGTGGTTGGAATGATGTACGTGATGACTGAAGAAAGAGAACGATAATGGATAGCCTTGACACTTGTTTCAAATTGGAAATGACTAAAATCAGGAGCCGTGCCGGGCCAAATGTGGTTAGCTACCTAGAGCGAACACACTTCTTCGTAACTACTACTCATTACTTGTGATTGATTGGTGCACCCTCGGAATTTCAAGAGTGTTGTTTCGCGGTGTTGCGATCGTTGCGGCGATGCGTTCTCACCAGTCCGGATCAGGCAAACGGTAGTTTCACTACCTTGGGTATTGCCTCATGTGCCTTGTCATACTTATATCCCTATATACGCGATCACTACGAATTTGTTTTGTGTTATACCTATGGAGTACTCCCTGATATCCCACCAGTTTACGGTGGAGTTTACAGTGCTGTATAGACTATGACATTTATATAAAATGTGTTAAGGGGATAATGGTAACGCCTTAACACTATTTTGATACCTTATATTACTGATAGACATTATCTATTTAGCGTACACTACTACCTAGTAGATAGTTTAACGGATCCTTAAAGGATGGTGATTCCAACATCCTTTGAGTTACTTGCATTTCAATTGCTATTTCACTTGAGTTGGATTTATTGATATAAGAATATTAATCCTGACTCGAGTGTTTTGTGTTTTGCTTTACGCTCGGGTCAGACTATGAGTACCAGCTTTCGAGGCTCACCTTTGGAGTTGGAGCTTTGCTTGAAGATCCAGCTATCTATCCAGCTTTCATATATTCAGTTAATTCCAGTGATGTAATCTGATTATTATATTTGACTACTGTATTCGAAACTTCTGTTGTAACTTATTTAACTCTGTTATATATATAGTAGCTTCATGAACTACTATCTCTTTTACTTCCGCTGCATATTATTACTCTGTTTCTGTGATTCTGTGATTATTTATTTATTGTATATCTGTGTTTTGCCAAATTTAAATTAACAATGCGGTATTTTGAATTATTCAAGTCCGACATGTGCGGATGCGAATAGTCTAAAATAGCGGGTCCTTACAGTTGGTATCAGAGCTTTTGGTAGCTCTAGACAGAACTTAGCATATATGGTAAATGTATTTACAGAATCACTCCCACTCGAGTTTCAATCTCCTCCTTTTAACTCAATTCCTTTGAATTTTCGGAACGTCCCTCGGTTCTGAAATTCTTTCGTGTCCCTCGCTATTCATTTTCTTTTAATCCTTGAGTATCCCATAACTCCACTTCGAATGATCCTTATAATGAATCGGCAGTCTCGCCAATCTCGAATTGATTTATAAAAAGGGTGAAACTCCTTTACAATAGACATCGATTTACCGGAGATTTCTGTATCCTCGGTTTAGGATGCTATCTATTCTCTGCTATGCTTGAATTCCATCTCTCGAGATCGAATGTTGATTTACCTCAGAATTCAGCATCGATCGTATTCTTGAAGTTACGGTCGATCCAGTTAAGGTTGCCCGTGAACTAAATAAGCTTATCTGTTACCTGGAAAATCGACCAGGCAATCACAGCGTTCGGCATAAGTGGACACTCAGCATGCAGGGTTGTACTCGGCATAAGTGGACAGTCGGCATGCAGGGTTGTACTCGGCATAAGCGGACACTCGGCATGCAGGGTTGTACTCGGCATAAGCGGACACTCGGCGGTACAGGGTTGTACTCGGCATAAGTGGACACTCGGCATGCGGAGTTGTACTCGGCATAAGCGGACACTCGGCGGTACAGGGTTGCACTCGGCATAAGTGGACACTCGGCATGCGGAGTTGTACTCGGCATAAGTGGACACTCGGCATGCAGGGTTATACTCGGCATAAGTGGAAACTCGGCATGCAGGGTTGTACTCGGCATAAGTGGACACTCGGCATTAAGAGACGTTCGGCAGTCCAAGATTACACTCGGCATAAGACCGTTTAGCACTTCACCCAGCGCTTCACACGGCAAACCCTTCATACGGCATGTCTTCTACTCGGCATGCTCCTCACCCGGCATCCACGTTTCACTCGGTATCCCAAAATCGTTCGGCACGCTTCCTCCATTCAACAGAGAGATCCATCGACTTGGAAAGGAGCGCTCAGCATGCCGACCGTTCGGCCTGTTTCACTCGGCATGCAGGGCGCGTCCTATCTGGACCGAGCTGTCTATCCATCTGGCCCACCAGGGAAGTCCAGTCCACATTCGTCTATAAATAGAGGGGCAGGGGCACAGAAAAAGGGCATTAAATTTTAGAGAGCACTGGAGAAACTCTGCCACTTTCAACCCTCAGACAAAAACTTCACTGTTTATTTCACAATTGTATTCAAACACTAAAAGACGGATTGTATCTGTAATCAAGTTTAAAGTGAAGAAATAAAGGATCAACTTCAAAGTGGATGTAGGCTACAACGCCGAACCACTATAAATTTTGTGTTCTCGTCTCTCGCATTTTCAATTGATATTATCTTCTCTATTTTAATTTATCTTCTTCATTAATCTCTCTACACAAACTCTCTAGGGGTGTTAGTGACCAATTTTGGCGCTAACATTTTGGTGCTTTCACTGAGAACTGAATTCTCAGGCTATTAGGATCTACTTTGTAGTTACTGGATTGCATAAATCCCCCGAAGAAGATCCGTAATTATCCATAAGGCATCTGTTGAATCTACTCAGAGTTACAACCAACGACTCTACCATGGGAAGGCCATGAACAAGATCGAACTCCCAAAATGTAGATGCCCGCGAAACCGCTAGTGTTCAACAACTCGGACCTAACGATCAACAAGCAATTCGAGGCACGGGGCCCTCCAGCCAAAACCAAGCGGAAGCTGTTTCACGAGCAGAATTGAATGACTTGATAAAAGAGCTTACGGAAAGCAGAAGGCAACTCGCTGAGCAAATGCAAGTTAATGCTGACCTCCTGGCCCAACTTGCTCAACAGCAGCATCAGAATGCTGAAGGTAGCCCTGTCCCCTACTCGGAGGATGATAGCTCAACTTCAGCTGATGAACCTCCCAGGCGTAGACGCCGCAAGGATGACGATGACCAAGCAGGTGCCACCGATCACTCTGCTAGAAATCAAGCCCGTGTAATGGAACCCAACCTTCATCCTACCATACAAACCCCGGATTTGACGGCTATGGTCAAGCAGTTGATGAGAGAGAATCAAGGTTTGACTAATGAAGATTGGGGAATGTCTAAGAGTCATACTCCCTTCACGGATACCATTCTACAGGCTGAATACCCAAGGAAGTTTAACATGCCCACCATACCCGCCAATGAAGGAAAAACTGACCCTAGACAACATGTGATGAGGTATGGATGGATGATGGATCCAGCAAGGGCCAACGACGCAACTAAGTGCAGGTGCTTTCCAATAACACTGTCCGGAATCGCCACCATGTGGTTCACTGGACTTCCTCCACGGTCAATCTCAAACTTCGACGAATTAGCAAGGAAATTCATAGAACAATTCAGGATACACGCCACTCGACCCAAGGATGTGATGTCTTTATCAAGCGTGACCCAATCTCCTGGAGAATCGCTGAAAGCATACTTGCAGAGATTTCATGTTGCCGCTACTGAAGTAAGCAATCCAAACGACCATGCGATTTTGATGGCAGTAATGCGTGGAGTGGATCCAGACTCTGACTTTGGGGATTGGTTGGTGGGAAAGCCACCAGCTACATTGGAACGTTTCTATTCGAAAGCCCACCAGTTCATAAGGAGGGAAGAAGCTCGGTGGATAAGGAAAGACAAGGCACCAGGGTCCGTCCAGGAGTCTGTAAAGGGCAACACCGCCATGAAAGCAACCGGCGATAACCCTGGAAAGACTCAGGCCAGCGTCCAAAATAAGCCCGGGCAGCTTAAGGGAGCTGGAAGTGGAAATCCTGGAAAGAAGAAGGAAACGGGGAGATGGAAGTCAAGGATCCCAACCTACAACGAATACACTCCACTGAATGCGTCTCTTGAAAACATCTACTTATCGACCTGCAACACTTTTCAATACAGAAAACCACGCCCTAAGGAATCAACAGAGGAGCAAAAGCGAACTGGAAAGTATTGCCGCTTTCACGAGTTTTATGGGCACAACACAGATGAATGCAGGCATCTCCATGACGCTATTGAAAAATTGATTAGGCAGAAGAAGCTGCAGAAATTCGTCAAAGACACGCCAGAAGAAAGAAAAGAGACTTCAGACCCCGGACATGGCCCAGCTCCACACCAACCAGAGCAACCTACTCGAACTGTGGGAAGATTGATTATTAACACAATTGCTAGTGGACCTCATCCTGCGGATAAAAATTGGCAGGAAATGGAGCGATATGTTAATTCCTTGAGACATACAGAGCATGAGTGCTGTTCAAATGTGGAGGATGGAACTCCCGCAAAGCAGCAGCGTACGATGCACGACGATATTGTATTCAGGAATAGAGACGCGGATAAGGTGGAAGCTCCCACCATCGATCCATTGGTCATATCCGCAACCATCGGACCAGCATTCGTAAGGAGAATCCTAATTGATTGCGGAAGTTCCGTTAACATCATCTTCAAGAAAGCGTATGACCAAATGAAGCTAGAGACTAAGGATTTGAAGCCATCTAAAGCCCGAATCCATGGCTTTAACGGCGCAGCCACCGACGCAGTAGGATATGTGGAGTTACCCGTTGAACTAGGACAAGGTGAACGCAGGAGAGTACGAATCCTACCATTCATAGTGCTTGATGTTGATTCACCATACAACGTGTTTTTGGGACGACCAGCCCTCGCAGATTTCAGGGCAGCCTTGGCCCCGTGGTGTCTCACACTGAAATTCCCGACGGACAAAGGAGTTGGCGTAGTGCATGGCGACCAAGCAACCGGACGTGCATGTTACGTGGCTGAGCTGAGAGAGGCCCAGCGCAGAGAAAAGGGGAATACTGCGGACGGCATCGTCCGCATCCCGAATTATGATGATTGACAATTAGCGCCCGAGACCTGGCTCGGGCGACATTCTCGGATCGTTGGAGACATAGATCCGAGAGATGACAAAGGGGAACCCGGGGAACCAGACGCAGCACCGGCCGAACTAACAATTGATATTCCAGTTAGCCGCAGCGACCCGACACGAGTTCTTAAAATTGGGTCACAGCTCGATCCCCTAATGGCAGAAAATTTATCTGATTTCCTCCGGAGAGGCATGGACCCGGAGAGGTCTACAGCTCTCAAAGAGGAGGTGTATAAACTCAAAGCCAATGGGTTTGTCCACGACGCCCTCTACCCGGAACGGGTATCCAACCCTGTGTTGGTAAAGAAAGCAAACGGGAAATGGAGAACCTGCGTTGACTATTCTGATTTAAACAAAGCATGCCCGAATGATAGCTTCCCGCAAGCACGAATTGATCAACTGGTCGATTCAACGGCAGGGCACGAGTTATTGTCATTTATGGATGCATACTCTGGATACAACCAAATTCCGATGCACATCCCAGACCATGAACACACCAGCTTTGTCACAAATGTTGGATTATACTGCTATGTAGTGATGCGCTTCAGACTGAAGAACGCCGGAGCAACTTACCAGCGTCTGGTAAATTGGATGTTCAAAGATCAGATCGGGAGAACAATGGAAGTCTATGTGGATGACATGCTTGTGAAGTCACGGCAGTCAAATGACCACATTCGAGACTTGGCGGAAATGTTCAGTATACTAAGGCACTATGGGATGAAGATCAATCCTTCAAAGTGTTCATTCGGCGTGGCATCAGGGAAGTTCTTGGGATTCATTGTGAATGCACGAGGAATTGAAGCTAACCCGGAAAAGATCTAGGCCTTCCGAGAAATACAGGCACCCAGAACCATAAAACAGGTACAGAGCTTGAATGGAAAAGTAGCTGCGCTCAGTCGATTCATATCCAAAGCCACAGATAAGTGTGTTCCTTTCTTCGATGTCATAAAGAAAGGAAAGAGAAACTTCGAATGGACGACTGACTGCGAGGAAGCATTCCGATCCCTGGTGAGACACTTGGAAAGTCCGCCAGTGTTGTCGAAACCGGTAGACCACGAGACGTTGTACGTATATTTGGCTGTGTCTCAACACGCTATCAGTACAGCCCTGGTTCACGAAGAAGACAAGGTTCAAAGGCCGGTGTACTGTGTTAGTAAACGACTGACGGGGGTAGAAAAGAATTATCCAAAGATCGAGAAACTTGCCTATTGCCTGGTGATTGCAACACGCAAGCTTCGTCCCTACTTTCAGGCGCACTCAATCAGTGTTTACACTAACCAACCCTTGCGACAGGTACTCCAACGACCGGAAACTTCCGGTAGGATGCTAAAGTGGAACATCGAGTTAAGCCAGTTTGATATCACCTACCTGCCGCGAAGGACCATCCAAGGGCAAGCATTAGCTGATTTCATTGCTGAGTTCACCATTCCGGATGAACCGACTGAAAATCACAAAGTAATCCCTCCTGTCCGATGGAAGATGTTCACTGACGGGGCATCTAACGACCGTTGGTCGGGAGTTGAGATAGTTCTGGTAACTCCCGAAAACCGATCGGTTTTCTACGCTTTGAAGCTCGAATTTACAGCGACAAATAACGAAGCCGAATACGAAGCACTGATTGCTGGCTTAAGACTTGCCAATGAACTGAGGGTAAAGTCCATCGAAATCTTCTGCGACTCACAGCTGGTGGTATATCAGGTGCGAGGAGACTACCAAGCGAAAGGACAGAGACTGGCTCCTTACCTTGCTCGAGTCCGGGAGCTACTAGTAAACCTGGAATATTATGATATTTCGCATGTCCCGCGCGAACAGAACAGGGAGGCCGACTCGTTGGCTAAATTCGCGAGTACTGGCAATGCACAACAGATGGGGTTGCTCCCTGTCGAGACTCTGCTTGCTCCAAGTATAGACACGATGGAGATAGATCTCGTCTTGGAAACCGAACTCGAAAGGGGATCATGGCTGACCCCGATCAAACAATACTTGCTATACGGAGACTTACCTGAGAAAAGAAGCGAAAGACGCCAAGTCCTTCGTAAGGCTTCACGTTATGTAATGCAAGACGGAATAATGTATCGAAGGGGATTCTCGACCCCCTTACTCCGGTGCGTGGCCCATGACGAGGTAAAACGGGTGTTGAAAGAAGTCCATGAGGGAGAATGTGGTGATCATACCGGGGGGCAAACTCTGGCGAGGAAAATCCTCCGCTATGGATATTATTGACCGACTGTAAATCGAGATGCTGCAGACTATGCGAGAAGATGCGACAAATGCCAGATATATGCAAAGATTCCGAGAGCTCCGCCAACGAAACTCACACAAATGGTTAGTCCCTGGCCATTTGCAATGTGGGGAATCGATCTAATTGGATCTCTGCCCATAGCCAAAGGAGGCGCGAAATACGCAATAGTGGCAGTCGATTATTTCACCAAGTGGGCGGAAGCAGAGCCAATGGCCACAATCACCACCAAGAAAGTCATTAATTTCGTTGTACGAAATATCATATGTCGTTTTGGCCTCCCGCGGACCATCATAACGGACAACGGAACTCAATTCGAAAGCAAGGAATTCAAGGAGTTCTGTCAGAGGTATGGCATTGAGAAAAGGTTCGCAGCAGTCGCTCACCCGAAGGCGAATGGGCAGGTAGAAGCCGTTAATAAAATCATCAAGTCCATATTGAAGAAGCGTTTGGAAAAGGCTAGAGGCAAGTGGGTGGATGAACTCCCAACAGCGCTTTGGGCCTACAGAACTACCCACAAGACCGCGACTGGCCACACACCATTCGCGCTGGCGTACGGCACGGAAGCCGTCATACCCATAGAACTAGAAGTTCCGTCACACCGGGAAACCTACTACGATCCTGCGTCAAACCAGGATCTCCTATTGGAATCATTAGACTTTAGTGATGAGAGACGCAAAGAAGCTGATTTGAGAGCAGCCTCATACAGACACCGAGTCGCTAAATATTATAACGGAAGAGTCCAGCCAAGAACCTTTAGTGTGGGAGATCTCGTTTTGAAACGAGTCTTCCCAACCCCTTCGCACATGAATCCCGCATGGGAAGGTCCATACATCATCGAACGGAGGCTTGGAGGAGGAACCTTCAAGCTAACGACCGTCGATGGTGCGACGCTCCCCCGAGCATGGAACAGCGAGCATTTGCGGCGTTATTACACTTAGTATATTTCCTTTATGCGGTAGTTGCATTTATTTCCAGTGTGCTTTCTTCTTGGCATGTAATAAGATAATCTAGCTTGTTTTCATCAATAAAGGCTTGAAGCCATCTTTTCCATAAATGACCAATGTCTCTTCGTATGATATTCCTATGACGCGCAATTAAAAATCATGATATCCTGGCTAGCGTACGAACGCTTATAATAAACGATTAAAAATCTCCAAGTCCCCGGAGTGCGGACTGGAGTACTCTAAGTCCCCGGAGTGCGGACTGGAGTATAAACGATTAAAAATCTCCAAGTCCCTGGAGTGCGGACTGGAGTACTCTAAGTCCCCGGAGTGAGGACTCGAGTATAAACGATTAAAAATCTCCAAGTCCCCGGAGTGCGGACTGGAGTACTCTAAGTCCCCGGAGTGCGGACTCGAGTATAAACGATTAAAAATCTCCAAGTCCCCGGAGTGCGGACTGGAGTACTCTAAGTCCCCGGAATGCGGACTCGAGTATAAACGATTAAAAATCTCCAAGTCCCCGGAGTGCGGACTGGAGTACTCTAAGTCCCCGGAATGCGGACTCGAGTATAAACGATTAAAAATCTCCAAGTCCCCGGAGTGCGGACTGGAGTACTCTAAGTCCCCGGAGTGCGGACTCGAGTATAAACGATTAAAAATCTCCAAGTCCCCGGAGTGCGGACTGGAGTACTCTAAGTCCCGGAATGCGGACTCGAGCATAAACGATTAAAAATCTCCAAGTCCCCGGAGCACGGACTGGAGCACTCTAAGTCCCCGGAGTGCGTACTCGAGGATAAACAATTCAAAACCTCCAAGTCCCCAGAGCGCGGGCTGGAGCACTCTAAGTCCCCGGAGTGCGTACTCGAGTATAAACAATTCAAAACCTCCAAGTCCCCAGAGCGCGGACTGGAGTACTCGAAGTCCGATATATAGACTTAATTACAAGCAGTTCAGACCTCCGAGTTCCTTGAATAGGAACTACGACGTAAATGACTTGGATATGTCAAGTCCCCAACATACGGGCTATGAAATATTCTAAGTGCTTGATGCACCAAGTGGAGGTTGATCAAATCCCGGGAAGCTCCCAAGCCATGTAAAGACGAACCGAGGAGTCTAAGTTACCCATAACAATTCAGATTTCAATCACAACCATAAGAGAAACTAAATGATAAAAGTCTTTTGAGAAGACAAAAGTGAAGATCAAATTTTATTCACAAAGAGCTTCCCTTTACAAAAACGCTCCGAAGTCCGGAGCCAACAGCCTATTTACACAGTCTACAAAAATTAGTACATAACTTAAGCTAGTTCTCGTTGAACAGGGACGACGGTCATTTCTTGTGTTTCTCTAACTTCTTCCCGGATGGTTTCTTCCCAGAGTGCTTACTCTTGGAATCCTTCCCCGATGGAGGGGTGACGACCGAAGACGTAGGGGGAACACCCATGGGCTGGGACTTGCCAGGAAGAATGACCTTCAATGGTTTGTTCAGGGGATCGTCCAGGTCCACTTCACGCGGCTCGACCTTGACTGAGGCCGTATCTCTTTTCTCTTTCTCGAGCCACTCCTTCATGCTCAAGTCGGATGTGTGCTCAGAGGCGCCTGTGATGTCTACTTCGAAACTCTCCGAGGAAGAGTCAGATTTACCTTCACCCAGCGCCCCGATTACTTGAGCATCTGGACCAGGGTCTTCGCCTACTTGGGTAGCCTTACTCGCCTTTATCTCCGCCTCCTTGGCAGCATCGCTCCTCGGAGTGGGCTCGGGGTTAGAACAGCCTGCATAGAGGACGCGAAAATAAATAGGTGTTAGAACACAACAACTTCTGAGGGAACGAAAAAGATCATTGTGAAGTCCAGAGGTTACTCACCAGATGCCGGTGGGTTCTCAGTCATCAGGGGGGTCTCACCCTTCGGGATGGGAGATAAAACATGAATGCCAAGCCCGGGGGCTTCCGGGTCATATCCAACGTGCCGCTCGAAGGGGTCAAGTATTGGCCGACTGGCCGATTGAGTAGGCACGCGAACTGGGGGCGCAACGCCGGAAGAGTCGGTAGCCACCTCTTTCCCTTTCCTGGAGGGAGAGCCTTTGCTGTAGAGGGCTTTAGCCGTTGATAAGTCTGAAGGCTCCTTCCCCCTCAGGAATTCTTTCACCAATGCTTCTTCGTCGACCTCGTCGACTCCACTCTTAACCTTCCTGATTTGGATTAGGGTCTCCCATGCCTCGGCCAATGACTCAAGGTAGCCGTCACCCAGAAAAGTTAGATCTCGACGCATGAGAACTCGGGCATTGAACTCAGCGATGAGCGAGTCGAATTCGGTCTTTACCTCCTCCCTTCCTTCTTCCCTGGCCGCCTCAAGGCGAGAGTCGATGTCGACAGTTGCTGCCCTTTTACCTTCCTCACGGGCCTCATTCCTCAGTGCCTCGACTTTGGAGAGATCGTCTTCAAGTTTCTCCTTTAAGAGCCGGGTGGCGACGATCTCATCACAATAGTGCTGTGCCTCAACCTGGGCGGCCATTTTCTCTTCCTTCTCCTTATTGAGTTGCTCTTCGAGCTCCTTAACTCGCCTATTAAGCACATCTCGCTCTTTTTGGATGGAATCCTTCTCCCAGGCCAGAGCTCCGCTCCGTTGAACCGCTTCGTCAAGCTCTTTCTTATGAGTCAGTTCAAGCCGAGAAACAGCCTCGGCGGTGTCCTTAGCGCTCTGGCGAATAGCTTCAAGCTTTAGGCGGTCAATTTCGTGCTGGCGCTCCATAGAGACTTCAGAAAGTTTCTCAGCCAGATGGACGAACGCGTCATGTTGCACGTAGACATCGTTGGTACAGGCAATAGCATTTTGATTGACATCTCCGGGAATTGGATAAATTGTTGGGAGGAACTTTAGCCCATCAAAACAAATCTTCGGAAACTTAGCCTTAAGTTCGTTCAATCTCTCTGACATTGTCGGGTCTGTTACGGGAGCGGGAGGAGATGGCTTTGAAAGTTTGCCCTTCCTATGAGAATCTCGGGAGTGCCGGGTAGAAGAAGAGTCAGAATATTGGTCCCGGGGGGCATCAGAATGCGGCCTCTTATGGCCACGTTTGTCTTTGCTTCGCTCCTGATAAGAAGAGGTCTCCTGGCGGTGTTCGGGCTGATAATAAGTTTTCTTCCGAGATGACGAGTCCCGGGCATGATAATCTCGGTCGCTGTCACTGTCTCTGTCTCGGCGCTTCCCGAGGCCCGAGTCCCGACCAGACTGGAGTAAAGTCGACGAACCACGAAGGCAGTCATATCCGTGAGAGCGCCCCATGTCACCTGCAATCAAACAATAGCGAATTAGCGAGAGAGAAGAATGGTGAAAGAAAGGTAGATGCAAAGTGAAATGCATGTGTCTGTGTGTGTCCTAGTGCTACCCCCCGACGGACCAGTGGCTTTGCTAACGGGAGTCTTTTCCCCTTGGATCGGGGCCAGGACACTCGCATCGCCCCTGACGGGCGAGCGAAACTTAAACAGCTCCGGGTCGTTGAAATTATAGTTGAGCAAGTCGTCGGGAATTGAGAGATTTTATAAGCCCTTCAGAGAACTTTCAACGCGCTGTGAAGAAGCCTCTTTCTCTGGCTGAATAGGCGTAACCTTGGAAGTCCCACCGACTTTCTCCTTCCTCGACTCGCACGCCAGCTCCTTTTTCCCCTTCGAAGGGGAAGATGACGTTTCAATATCATGAACTTCGGCTGCAGAGCCTAAATCCTCACCTTTCTTTTCGGGTGACTCGCCTGGAATTTCCCCTTCTTCCGGAGCTTCAAGAGAAGGGCGAACGGATGATTCAGGCAGTTTTTTCCCTCTGACGTGTACGGGCTTAGGAAGCGAGGCGCCCTCTGGAAGACTAACCCGGCGGCCAGGGGCTAGAAAACTGAATTTTGATAATGACTCATTGGAAATGAGGGCTCGGATATCTCGCTCTTCAGCAGGAAGAGCTCTAATGGCGTCGACAGCATCAGAGTACCCTCGGCCCTCGGGACGTGGGATGGAACCTGAAAAGATAGAACAGCGAGTTAGGAGAAGCTCAACCTCAACCGGGAGCGGATGTCAACTCAGAGAAAAGACTTACTTCCTTCAACCCATCTCCTCGCAAAGCCCTAGGGGCAGCGCACGTAAAACCACTCCTGTTTGTACAGGGCGAACTTGCTACTCCACGCGCTAGTGAAAAGTTGGCACTTTCGATGTGGCTCAAGGAACATGTAAGAGGGGCTGTCTCCCTGTTTCTTGGTCATGTATATGTACCTTATATCGCCGGGGGTTGGAGGCCAAGAGAAGACGGCCATGAAAAGCATGTACGTGCCATAAATGAAAGCGTGACCATTTGGGTGAAGTTGAGACGGGGCAACGTCCAGATACTGCAGCACGTCGCGAAGGAATAGATTGAAAGGTGGCACACTACCAACCCAGCACATGAACTTGCTACACGCCGTATATCCCACTGAGGGCAGATGTGGGCGGTCATGCCCTGACGGAACGCGCATGTCAGCAAACGGAATGCCATGAATAGAACATATCCGCTTAAGAGCGGCCTCAGTAACTCTCGAAGCTTGTGAATCGACTGGGTCATCCAGTAAAATAGCCGATTCCAAAGTATCGGGAGCCCAGTCATGAGCAGGAGAAACTGACGGGTCAGCTGCGTCGGGGGCCGTTCGCTTAGAAGACGGCCCAGGTTTGTCGAAAAGTGTAGCAGAACTGGATCTTTTGGACATCTTGAATAAATAGCAGAACCAACCAAGCACCTGTATGAACTATACTCGAAAAATGATCGACGTTAGAATTAACAACGTAGATAACCCCCCCGTGTGGTGTGTGAACTAGTGCGATCAATCGTGCATAAGCATTTAATATAACGTCAAGCCTAAAAACATCGCTTCCAAAAAACCGTCATCGCTGACCGTCTCCGAAAGCCTTCTAAATAACGACTGCAGTAAGACACTAGAGGTAATTATCCTATTATGCCAGGTAAAGGCCAGTTATGAAATTGTGCAAGGAGAGTATGTTCGGCATTTATATATGTCCGGCATTTATGTGTGCTCGGCACCTAGCTATGTTCGGCGTATAAGTATGTTCGGCATTTACTGTTTGTTCGGCATATAAGTATGTTCGGCATTTATATTGTTCGGCATGAGGATACGTTTGTCCGGTCTAAGTTTGTTCGGCATGCTCAGTTATGTAACTTGGCAAGGCCCCTGTTTGTCCGGCCTAAGTATGTTCGGCGTCTATATTTGTTCGGCCCGAAAGTACGCTCGGCACTAATGTCTGTTCGGCTACATGGCTGTTCGGCAAAGAACGTTCGGCCAAAATGCTGTTCGGCCGAAACAACATTCGGCCTACCCCCTGACTCACACTTCCTCCCAAGCCTTCTAACCCATCGTCCGGCTGACGATGTGCAATGCCGAATCAAGATTATGCCGAGACCTAATGCTCGGCACGACCTCCATATTTTCCTCTCCTCCACCTAACTCTCTCCCATAACCCCATATGAAACCTAGGCGCCGTGCCAAACCGCAGCATCCCACTCAAACGACTAAACAAACCCTACGAAGCATTCATATCCCTAACCATCCATCCCTACCTCGCATCGCTCGGCCTTGGAGAGACCCCAATCGGAATTCGGGTCCTCCACCTACACAGCCCCGTTCGAAAATGATTCTGCCCTATGCGAATTGATGGAAACTCACCAGGGAAAGGAGTTAGGTAAAGGGATTGTACCTAGTTCGTGGATCGAGCTTTAGAAAGGTTTGAGAAGTCCTAGGATTTTGATTGCAAGAGTGGTACGAGAATTTGGAATTGCAAGGGTAAAAGTAAAGAAAGGAAGAAGAAGGAGGTGGTTTTTATAAGGAAGAGGGAGAAGTCGAAGTGACTTTGACCGGCTCTACCGGACGAAACGGTTTCATTCGGCTCTCGTATCGTTCGGCATCCTTAGCACCCGGTGACAATGCCCTGATCCAGCAGTTCAAAGCACACCCTGTTCGAACACACGGTGTACTTTGGGGGGCAAAATGTTACTTGGAAAATCGACCAGGCAATCACAGCGTTCGGCATAAGTGGACACTCATCATGCAGGGTTGTACTCGGCATAAGTGGACACTCGGCATGCAGGGTTATACTCGGCATAACTGGACACTCGGCATGCAGGGTTGTACTCGGCATAAGGGGACACTCGGCATGCAGGGTTGTACTCGGCATAAGCGGACACTCGGCGGTACAGGGTTGTACTTGGCATAAGTGCACACTCGGCATGCGGAGTTGTACTCGGCATAAGTGGACACTCGGCATGCAGGGTTATACTCGGTATAAGTGGACACTCGGTATCCAGGGTTGTACTCGGCATAAGTGGACACTCGGCATTAAGAGACGTTCGGCAGTCCAAGATTACACTCGGCATAAGACCGTTGAGCGCTTCACACGGCAAACCCTTCACACGACATGTCTTCTACTCGGCATGCTCCTCACCCGACATCCATGTTTCACTCGGCATCCCAACATCGTTCGGCACGCTTCCTCCATTCAACAGTGAGATCCATCGACTTGGAAAGGAGGGCTCGGCATGCCGACCGGTCGGCCTGTTTCACTCGGCATGCAGGGCGCGTCCTATCTGTACCGAGCTGTCTAGCCATCTGGCCCACCAGGGAAGTCCAGTCCACATTCGTCTATAAATAGAGGGGCAGGGGCACAGAAAAAGGGGATCATATTTTAGAGAGCACTGGGGAAACTCTGCCACTTTCAACCCTCAGACAAAAACTTCACTGTTTATTTCACAATTGTATTCAAACACTAAAAGATGGATTTTATCTGTAATCAAGTTTAAAGTGAAGAAATAAAGGATCAACTTCAAAGGGGATGTAGGCTACAACGCCGAACCACTATAAATTCTGTGTTCTCGTCTCTCGCATTTTCAATTGATATTATCTTCTCTATTTTAATTTATCTTCTTCATTAATCTCTCTATACAAACTCTCTAAGGGTGTTAGTGACCAATTTTGGTGCTAACACTATCCATCTTCCGATTCTGTTAATTGAATTATGGTTATCTTCTGTTTCGAACTTATTATCGAATCAAAATTCTCTTTGATTCGATCTCCATCAAATTTGAATCTCTATACTTATTTTGAAATCCATCCTTGTATCGTCAAGCGAGGAAGTTTATTTGAAAATTAATATTAAAAATGTTTTATATACATTATGTTGTTTGAGTTGTTGATGTTGATTTGGGTTTTCGATCGATTCGTCTGATCAACGCAATCGATAGGATTTCCAAAACACTTGAACAGAGCAAACTGACACAATAGTATTTTCGAATTTAGTGAATAAAATAGATTTGTATTATTATATTTTATATAAGTATAAAGTCCTGAAATTAAATTGTTAATGAATTTGTTGCCAGAAATAATAATATTTTATTTTCAATTATTGTTCGTAAACCGTTGTCCATTGCGTAAAAATGAATTTTGTAAAACTTGTTTATAATTTGATTTGGAATTTAAACAAATTTAAATCAAGAATTTGAGAATTTAATTTTCGATGATTTCAATGTTGAATTGAAAGTTTTTAAGCGTATAGTTAAAATATTTTCAAATAGAAATCATTTCAAGAATTTATAATGTTTAGATCAGCGCTCTTCTCTTTGTCGTTGGAAAATAATTTCGGTGATGACGGCCGCATCATCGACATTCATTTTCGAGTTTCGAAGTGGAGAGACTATTCTGTAGCTTTGCTACGGTTTGTTTTGAAAATAATTTGATTTGAAATTTCTTAAAAAAATGATTTGATTTGTAATATATATATCGATATATGATTTAAATCTGATTTGATATTATATATATTATTTATCTCTAAATAAATTTGAAGTTACTCGAAAATTTAATTCTTAAATTTACGATTAAGGATAATTTAAATTATAAATTGGAATCGAAATTTTGAATAAAAATTAAGCTTGAATAATTGAATTAGAAATTTTTATTTGGATAACACTCAATTGCAATATATATATAACTTACCTAAATTTTCAAAAGTTAACCATGTAATTGAATATTATACAGTACAAAATGACGTCAAAGGAATTTTTAAATAAATTTGAGTAGTTATAAATGTAAACATACTTAATCTATAGGTGATAAGATATATTAAGTAAAATAATTTTAATAATAATTTGGGGTAAAGATGAATTAAATTTGTCGAATAAAATATGGTTATAATAAATGACCATTCAACTTTATGACCTTTAAAATTGTTAATTTAAGAAAATTGGATAATACACAATATAAATTGTCCTTATAAATAAAATGTGAGTGCGTATAATAAATGTTATTCGCTAAATTTTGTTTATAAAATGTTTATGGAGATAAATAGAATAAAAAGTTAAATAAATAATAGGTGTGATTAATAGAAGAAAATTTTGTTTTGAAAGTTAGCAAATTGAATTAAATCAACTTAGGAAAGTATCTTGAATTAATTGAATATAAATTGAATCTCATTTGGAAGGAACCTTTTGTACCTAACATTTATAAATGAGAAATCAAATCAATTTAATAGAAACCTGGATTTAAAAACAAATTATTGAATATAAATTTATCTAAATCGAAATTTATATGGTTTGAATTAACTGTTTTACTCCTTTTTCAATCTATTTTCTTTCTGGTTGATTCTATTCTCCTACCTTCTTCCTTTTCGAGGACGAAAAGTTTTGAGTGGGGGAGAGTGTAACAACCCGGATATTTTAACGGTTTTAAATTAATTTAATGAAACTGAATTTGAGTAAAAATAAATAATAAAATAAAATAAAATTTTGAAATATAAATTAATATTTGAAATGCATCTAGTTAAACATAGCAACTGGTAAATTTTCGTCCGAAAATATGAATGTTTATTTCATGCGTAAATTTATTTCAATTTAATCAGTTAAAAAGCGATGAAAATAAAACATTTTCAAAACCAAAATATTTTTACATAGAAAAATTCTAAACCATCTTTTGAGAAAGTTGTCAGTTTGTCGTTTTTCCAAATTCGGACATTTTTGGCTCCGTCGATCTTATTTTTCTGCGATAATTATGCATTTTCCGCTAGTATCAAAATTCGAATTTATATAATTCAGTCGTACCACTGATATTTCTATACCGTTTTGATCGTCTCGTCGTGGCGATCTCCGCAGTATATTCGTATGTGTGTTCGGCGTTCGGTGTACGGCGAAATCTGTATAACGTTGGACCGTATCGGTATCCGTTTCTAAACCCATTCGGTTTCCATCTGACCTTTTCAACTACCTATCTGTCCTGAACCAACGGCTATTTGCATTTAATATTTCTTGAATTTGTATGCATGACTTTTCTTTTCCAATGGGTTGAGAAAAAGGAGTTTTTTTTTTGTACGTGTATTCATCTTGAAAATAGATTAGCTTTTAATTTTCTTCTTTACTGGCCTGTAGCTTTCATTTTTTTTTGAAATGTATTTGCCAACTTTATTATTCCAACCCAAACCACCATCCTCTTCCACTGCCTTTCATTCCAGTGCATCCACAGCAACGCTTCCATCCACATTTTCCTCCGCACCCTCTCTCTTCAACTTCCCTAGCTAAGCGACGCAATCGACCGGCGTTGTGCCACTGACCACCACGAGCACCCTCTGGCCACCAACCCAATCACCACGCACACTCTTTTTCCTCCACCGTGGCGGAGCTTTCCTCCGCTTTGAGACCGCAGCAACCGAACCAACACCCTCCGCTGTGTATCACTCGGCCAGCAACCCACTCTTCGCCTCGTCCGACCAAGCCTACAACAGCCACCGCCCACCAACCACTGGCCGTACATCCCCTCCACCTCGCTGGCGGCCAATGGCCCAGTCGAAGGGCACGACACCCCTTCCTCCTACCTCCTCCTCAACGCTGTCCTTCCTCTCATGACCTCTGCTGCTGTTCTTAGTCCCATCCTCCATTCCCCGCGCGCCTTACTCCACAACCACCCTCCCCTCGGCACAAGAGCCGCATCACCTCGCGGCCGTTCTTCCCGTCATCCGCTAAACACTGCGTGGTGACCCCTCTCGGCCGGTAATTGGCTTGAGCGAGCAATTATTATTCCTAGCTTCTAAAATATAGGTAATATAAATATTGTTTTTTTTATCTGTTGTTTACTGGTTAATATAAGCCTGTGTATAAGTGTATATATATTAGTGTATTTTTTTTCTTTCGACAGTTAGGTTATGTATTGCTTATACCTATAAGTTTGTTTTATCGAAACCCGAAGGTGAATAATGAAAGGTGGTTGTTAAAAAGATGCATGATATCTTTGAGCACATGTCAGATGCTGCTAGGATTATACATCAAACTAAACTTATTAGATTACTAAGGCATCCAAATAATTATATGTTCATAAAGTTATGCTCATATATTCTATGTTTAGTACGTACATGTACCAGTTACGTATGCTTTAAATTTAAATGGTTTTATGGACTAACATATTGTAGGTATAAACTACAGAACATACACCAATATTTAGCCACCTTTTAAGTGCGTATCAAATGTTAAAGTTTATAATTTAACTAAAAAAAAGCACGTACAATTAAATACACGAAAAATTGCTTCATTTTATTATTAGGATGTAAAGCTAGAATATAATGTAATCAATACAATTTATAGTTCAATTCGATAATAGAATAACACGTAAAGTAAATTACACACTATGTTAAATTATATGATTACTTGAGATCTACAAAGGCTATGAGTTTAGTTGTTGATCAAATTTTAGTAGAAAAATAATGTAATGTTATTTATATTGGTAGTTGCAGTAAATTGTAATCCGAAAGGGCAAACAATTTTATTAAAAAGAGTCAGTTATTTCTACTATGTTAGCCTATAAATATTGGTTGGAGTTTTAACTATGTTCTACTATAGTACCATAATTTATTATATATCCTAGTTCAAGCAATAATTATATTTTAATTTAAATAATGGGTATATACATGTATATGATAGTTTATGTTATCCTATGCAATTAATTTTCACAAATCATTCTTGTCGAACTAACTCAGATAATATACTTACTTAAATGATAAGTAAATCTGTACACAGGTTAATGACAAAAAGAAAATGATCTTTTCAAAGTCAGCTATCAAATTTTCTTAGATAATGAACTAAGGCAGCTATCTGTTATATTCACTCATTTACTAAATTTAATGTTAGACGATGTTAGACGCCGAGTAAATTAATTTAACAAATTTTCTTGATTAGTAGTAGAGATACATTGTAACAAATTGACTTTTATAAGATTTATTATTTAAATTTATGACATGCGCGTCTGTTATATTAGCCTGTATATATTAGTGTATATGGGTATACTTTGGTCAGGGGCTTTGATAAATATATAGAGATCTTTTTAGGTGTTTAGATTTAGTATTTATTTGAAAGTATAAATGTATATTTTAATTTAAATATGGGTTCCAAATTTAATATTGGTTTAAGAAATTAGTCTAATGAATAATACACATTTCATTTCAGTCTGTATCAAGCAAATTCTGATTTGATTTCGTCTATTCCTTGTTATCAGCTTTGATTATCGATATCGTGCTTGGATTCGTAACTCAAATTTCAGTGTCTGTTTCTCTGTGCGTATCCGTGTCGAATCTCTCTAGCCTCGAAAGGTGAGCCATCAATCACGACTAATGTTCTTTTATTTATTAAATTTGATTTCAATTAAAACGACAATTGAAATATACTGCTGTTATTTATTGCACTATTATGTATGTATCAGTTCACCTTTGACATCCGACACCGTTATCTGTTATGTATGCAATAATAATCCAGTTTGGTTGAAAATTGATTGATTATTTGTTGTTTATATTGGATGTTAAATTGAAACGTAAAAAAATGATGAATAGTATGCAATTGAATTTGTCGTAGGATAGTTATAAATTTTGAATCGACATATGTGTTGAATTTGATTAGTTAATTTGAATAATATGACCCCTTTTAAAATTTTAAGTTAATTGACACGTAAAAATTTATAAATTACACTTTGAACCTTTGAACGGATATTGGATTAATTGTTGTAGTATTAAATTTTAAATTGAAATTGAACGACAAGTGGAAAAAACCGTAATGTAATAATCTTTAGTCTACATGAAATGATAGTGTAGATTCTAGAGATAATTATAATAATTCGCACAAACAACAATGCGAATTAATACGATTATTTCGGGATTATTTGAATTAATTATTGGATTGTTATTGATTGTTGTTATTGCTTGTTTATTTACTTTGACACCGTCCCAGTTATCACACTGCAAGTTCCCTTTGTTATGCTTTGAATTTGAATTGAATTGGAATCGGGTTGAAATGATATATACCCAAAATGAACTTGACATAGGAAAGAGAATTAATAGAGAATTAAATAAATCCGATTGGTCAATAATTTGATTTACAAAAATAGAAATAATGATTTTATTCGAATAAAGAATAAGTTTTGAAAGGAAATTTAAATTTAAATTTTTGAAAGGAAAATGTAAAGATTGAAATCTGAAACAAATTTTAACGTAGTAATTGATGAAAGAACGTTGTTTGAAATTTAATTATTTAATAATTAAATTTGGAATTATTAATAAATAATTTGGATTTAGTAATAATTGAGTTTTGAAATAATTAAGTTGAAATGGTTTGATAATTAAGTTTGAATTCATAATTAAGTAGGAATGATTTAATAATTAAGTTTGAATTTATAATCAAGATGTAATTATTAATTTTCAAAATTATTATAATTAAGATTGAAATTATTTAATAATTGAATAAGATTTAATTATTTGATAATTGAATAAAAATTGAATTCTTTGATAATGGAAATTGAACTTTTAAATAAGTGGATTTGAACTTCGTTAATAAATGAAATTGAGTTTCTTTATTATTAATTAAGCTTTGGAAAATTTAAGTAAGTTAGTAAGTGAAATTAAACTTCTCGAATATATGAAATTTAGTTCTTTATTAATTGAGTTTGAAATTTGTAACGAAGTCAATAAATAAGTGAAAATTGAATTTCTTTAATAAGAAATAAAATGTGATTTATTGAAATGAAAGGGATTTATTGAAATTAACGTAAGACTTGTAATTTAAAGAATAGATTTGACGAATTTAATTTATTTCAATTTGAAGTTTTGACATAACGAGGTCGAACGTAAGTAATTGATTTAAATGAATTGGAATTTGAATAGAAGTTGTTTTGAAGGATAAATTTACTTAGTGAATATTGGATGAAATCGATAAATGAATTTAAATTGATTTGAATGAAAATTTAACCATTTTAAATGATTTCGGAATGGAACTTATATACGAACTTAAATCAATATTTGAATTGTTTAAATAAAAGTTGAAATCGAATTATAAGATTTTGAAATGGTAATTTGGAAGTTTTGAAACGTAAATTTTGAAAATTGATAGTGAAAGACAAATGAAATGTTGATTCTGAATTCTAATTGAAATTGAAATTGATTTGGTTTTGAAATTTACTAAACGACCAATCGGTATAATAATTACGAAAGTTATTAAAGAGACCGGAATCGGTTATGGATATACTCTCTATCTAATATGAAAACCACTTTAGTAACTATACGCGGAGTGATGATCCAGAATGAAGTGGTTGGAATGATGTACGTGATGACTGAAGAAAGAGAACGATAATGGATAGCCTTGACACTTGTGTCAAATTGGAAATGACTAAAATCAGGAGCCGTGCCGGGCCAAATGGGGTTAGCCACCTCGAGCGAACACACTTCTTCGTAACTACTACTCATTACTTGTGATTGATTGGTGCACCCTAGGAATTTCAGGAGTGTTGTTTCGCGGTGTTGCGATCGTTGCGGCGATGCGTTCTCACCAGTCCGGATCAGGCAAACGGTAGTTTAACTACCTTGGGTATTGCCTCATGTGCCTTGTCATACTTGTATCCCTATATACGCGATCACTACGAATTTGTTTTGTGTTATACCTATGGAGTACTCCCTGATATCCCACCAGTTTACGGTGGAGTTTACAGTGCTGTATAGACTATGACATTTATATAAAATGTGTTAAGGGGGATAATGGTAACGCCTTAACACTATTTTGATACCTTATATTACTGATAGACATTATCTATTTAGCGTACACTACTACCTAGTAGATAGTTTAACGGATCCTTAAAGGATGGTGATTCCAACATCCTTTGAGTTACTTGTATTTCAATTGCTATTTCACTTGAGTTGGATTTATTGATATAAGAATATTAATCCTGACTCGAGTGTTTTGTGTTTTGCTTTATGCTCGGGTCAGACTATGAGTACCAGCTTTCGAGGCTCACCTTTGGAGTTGGAGCTTTGCTTGAAGATCCAGCTATCTATCCAGCTTTCAGATATTCAGTTGATTCCAGTGATGTAATCTGATTATTGTATTTGACTACTGTATTCGAAACTTCTGTTGTAACTTATTTAACTCTGTTATATATATAGTAGCTTCATGAACTACTATCTCTTTTACTTCCGCTGTATATTATTACTCTGTGTCTGTGATTCTGTGATTATTTATTTACTGTATATCTGTGTTTTGCCAAATTTAAATTAACAATGCGGTATTTTGAATTATTCAAGTCCGACATGTGCAGATGCGAATAGTCTAAAATAGCGGGTCGTTACAGAGTCCATACTTCAAAACTCCGAGTCAAACTCCCCAATGCTTCGAGCAAAACACGAAATAACTCGAATACTCACCCTTGCTTCAAACCATCATCACCAGGCATAAAAATGTCAACTCAGGCTATCTCCGATGACCTTCCCACATCGGCAACCATCCCTGCATCCTATTCCGACCATCTAATCACTAATAGCAGCTCAAAATCAAAATCGAATCTTAAAGCCCAAAAATGGAAAAACGCCAAAACCTGGAATCACCACGTACTCGAGTCTCAGGCCACCAAAATATCAGAAGCTCTAGCTACCACTTTCACCGACGTCCAAGCTTTCATCCCCCTGATTTCTAATGAACTCGATCATCCAGGGTTGCCATGATCAAACAAACCCCCGACCTAGTCAAAACTTGGTTTACAGACGAAAATCAATTCCCGCTGCCATAGTGTTTGGATCACCCATCTGATAATTTTCCCTCAATTTCCTATCACTCAACCATCATCAGTGATGACCGCGACTTCCCTAAGAAAATAGATCACCAGAATCAACCAAAAATACTAAATACTAATTAACTCGAACTGCACCCTTATCTTTCTACTAAAAATTGTTATTTCATTCTTAAAAATCATGATTTAGAATAAGTTTCCATACCATATGTCTGAAACAATGAATCAGTAAATTTACTCCTATGTTGAACTTGCTCTGTTATTTTCTTGTTTCCAGATACATTTTAACTTATTTTGTCTTAAATAAATTTTTAAACTATAATTCATGATGAATCAGACAAATTTTGTTTAAGTCTTAAATCAAATCCAGATCAAGAGATAATGATTTTTTTTAATCAAACTGGGGCTTGAAAACAAAAACAGGGACGTCTCGTGAACAAGCATGCACACACATCCATCATCCAAATATACACAGTAAATTCATGTATATACCACATACTACACTACAGAGATTCACATGCAACTATACTTCATACTTAAGTTTTTTTAAATGATGTTACTCACCTGTCACAAAAGAACAGAGGCTTCATTTCTATTTTGAACTTTAAACCTTAAGTTGCTGAAGTAAGATGCTTCTGATTTTAAAACATGAATAGTTGTAAAGTCTTTCTTTTATTTAAGGACTTGCATGCTCGCTTGATAAACTCAGGTTGAATGAGATGCTGCAGACCTTGATTTACATTCCAGATTTTAAGAATGCTTACAGGCTAGTTAATTTTTATTTCAGAGGTGATGTTACAGACTTTGATACATCTCAGGTTTTGAATTTGAAACTTGAAAATGTTGCAGGCTCTTGATTTTCAGGTTGCTTTTAAAACAGAGATGATTACTTGAACATGCTTTGATTAATTCAGAGGCTTGCAAAGAACAGGCTTTAGCAAATGAACAGGTTTTTGATTTGAACACGACTTTCTGGTTTGAAGAGAAATGTTTATTTTCCTGAGCTTGCATTTGATTTAGCTCAGGTTTGAAGAAGCATGTTTAAGCTAGATTTTCATCTTACAAAAGATTTGCAGTTTATCTCAATTATTAGAGAAGATGTTTGTAGGCTTTTGAATTTTTGATTTGAGGGGAATGTTGAGTTACAGATCAGGTTTTTGAGAAATTTACAGGTGTAACGACCCGGAAATTTCGATCCCGAAACTTCCAGATAGTTAGAGAAAAGAAGTAAAGAGAAAGAAGAAGAAACAGAAAACAATTCACAGAAACCTCACATTCACAGCGGATCAAATATAATATCACATAAAATAGCAGTTATACAAAGAAAACTATATCAGATAATTTACACTTTAATATATACCAGAGTTACAACATATTTACAAACACGGGACAGATAATTCAATCTGTTTCAGATACTATAATATCATAGCAGAAACTCTCCATACGTTCCTACTCTATAGCTCGCTTTCTGAACTCCAGAACGTACCTGAAAATTTGTAATACTCGGTCTAACCCGAGCATTACATCCGAGTCAGGCTGGAAACCAGCGTGAGTAAACCCATCTACCAAGAAATGCAAATGCAAAGAACTCATTTAAAACCCGGGGTAACTCATACCCTTCTACGAGTTCATAACTTGTAATAGTCAATACTTATTTTCACAAATCATATTCTAAGCATTCTTACTTAGTTTCGAAGGTACGTTTTATTCTATTTTAGCCTAATGGTATCACATATCAAATTTATAAAGAGTTATTACAAATTACAAATCGAAGTGGTTTCGGGTATTAACTAATACCAGACTCTGATCTCTTCAAATTCGGTGTCATCTTAACCCAATTTATTCAAGTGATTAAATTTAAATACAAGAAGTCACTTATTACACAACAACCCATCATCGACAGATAACCACATAATCACTGTTCAAGACAAACATTTCATATCTGAAATATCAGCCAATCATTTATAAGTAAGATTAATTAATCACCCACTACTAATTAAATCAAACTAAATCCTTTAATCATTTTTAAATCTTGCCTACTTAACAATAATTAATAACAAACAAGTCAATTGATTCTTAATTACTTTCACTAAGTAATTATACTTCTTATTAATTACACCAAGTAATTAATCCAAAACCATTCCCATTCTTCAATTAATTACATCCAATAATTATCATTATTACTTCACTTAAGTAATTACACTTATCGATTTCATTAAGTATTCATACTTAATCAATCCTCAAATGATTATCTTTAATTAATTAGACTAATTAATTAACATAAAATTAATTACATTAATTAATTACTCAATTAATCACCACTTAATCGCTAGTTAATGATTCAACCCTTAATTCTATTCATTTACTATCCACTGGTTACTTTATTAAGAAGTTATCCAAAATTTTCACTAAGTAATTAACGTTTTAATTTGTTTACTAATTAATTCTTCTTAATTTGACACAATCTTTGCTCATTTAAAGATAAATCCTTTATTTATATTAAATAACTATTTCCATCATTAAGCTTCATAAGAAACCATTTGGAAACAATATTATATAATTAACCTTTAAACAAAACCTAACCCTTGAATTTATTTAATTAATATTACAATCTTAACTTCAACCGGGCCGAAGCCCAACCCAGAAATTTACAACAGGAAAAAAATCAACACCTTCTTCCCTCCAATCCTTGTGTGAATCCCACACCAGTTCCATTCCCAGGAACATACACAAAATCAAATGGAAACAATATCGCCTTCAAAACAAACGATACACTCGCGGCCCATATCGGAAAATCTCAAAACCCATTCTGATGCACCATTCACCCATCGACGTTCTAACCAAACTCCTTGAAACCAACGTGCTTGATGACTCGCGTGCACGCGTATGCCCTCTTTACCAGCCATCAGACCATCTCAACCCCGCCACCTAGTCACGCTACCCCCCCAGACCCCAAATGTGGCAATGTCGAGGCAATAGTCGCCTTTGATCGAATATTCAATCATCAGCACCACCAATTCCCAAACTGGAAACCAACAATCACCACGAAATGAGCTTCAGCACCCACGTCTAGCCATTTCTCCACACACCACTGCTTCGATCGATAGCCTACTCCAACGACTACCTCCTATGCCAAAACTTCGAGTTCCGGTTGCGTTTCCATTTCCCAAACCTAGCGCATTTCCGAGGCAAAAAATCGATGCCCCAAAACCCTAAAGCCACAAGCTCCACCAATCCAAATCCAAATCAAAGATTCCGCCACGGTTGAACCCTTCTCCTCGACCCACTGCCTCTTCCAGACCCGACCGTAACCCCTCTCGACGATGAGTTCGTCAGAAAATAAATTTAGAATGAAAATTGGACATTTAACAATTTCTCGTGATATAGAACACTAGAAATTATAATTTTACTTCTAAAACTCGTATTTCTACACAAGAAATCCGATTGTATGCTTGAACTCTTAATTTAAAAACATTAAATTTTCCGCAAAAATAGATTTTTACTGTAAATCTCATCATTACTTAAATACCCAGCGTAAACAATTTACTAACTAATTTTAACTTAAACTATTTTAGTAAACAAGCACATTCTTAGTTCACGATATTATCAAATTCGAACTAGATCTCGAGATGTAGATTTTTGAAGTGAGAATGTACATGATGAACACTGTCAACAGAGCTTACATATCATTTTTCATTTGAAAATAACTGTTTCTCACCTTAACATTTACTTCCAGTAGCTTTGTAAAAGTTGAAGTTGAAGTCTTTATTTAATAGTTGAAGCCTTTATTTAATAGTTGAAATCTTTAAACTAAAATCCAAATTTTTTTTTCTTCTTCCAGGTAGCTTGAATTTCTCTTTATTTATTTTTTAAACAGAGAGTGTTCATCTTTTAGCTTTTACCAAGCTACAGATATTTACTTTACATGATTCCAAACATGTATAATCATTAACGCATATATATATATATATATATATATACACTTATAATTATTTTAAAGCAACATGCACAACATAGCTCACATCATTTTCAAAGATCATCACATACAACTTCAATATACACCAGAAGTTCAGAGTTGCTCACCTCTTTAACTCAAAAACAGAGAAGCCTGGAGTGTTTTAAAAACTTGGAGATTCTTGTTTTGATTTGAACTGTGGCTTGATGTTTTTTTTTTGAATTTGCATTTATCTGATTCGAAACCCTGTTGTGTTTAGATGAATTGGACTTAAAACAACAGCTTGCCTTTGAATCTGAAGTCGCTTAATTAGATCTGCTTACAGACCTTTGCCCAGCTTCAATTTTAGATTAATTTGAAGTTGCATCTAAATTTGTTTGAAAATATTTACATATTTTAATGTTTGATTTGTAAAGTTTACAAGTTACTTCTTTTTTTTAAATTTAAAGAGATACATGATGCCACTTGTCTAAATTGTCAACACTTGTTTATTTCTTAAGTTTTACATATGTTTTAATTCTTTAATTTATAAAATGTTTTTTTTTATATTAATATGGTACATGTTTTCTTTCTATATATATACTAAAATTCATGTGTATTTTAAAAAGTCATAATGGGGTAGGAAGAGGTAAACTAACCGCTAGTCTTTGTATTTCAAGTGTCCTCAATTGTCCGCCTCTGAATGGCTTTGTCAGAGCTTTCTGTCGTTCCGTTCCCTCAGGTCTTGGGGGAGTAGAGCTGCTTCTTTCTGAAAGGATTCGAACACGTGTAATTTTTAATAGGTTTGAAGAAAATGAAATAACATGATGAGATTTCTCACTATTGTACATTTCATTTTTCAAAAGAATAAAATTTTAAACCATACTTATTAAAAGAAAGCAAAGTAAACCTCTTTATTAAATCCCCTTTTTTTAGCTTATCAGATATTTAAATAAATATTCATCTTATATTTTAAAAATATAGAGTTTTACTTTATATAGCTTTTGCAAAATATCATGTTGAACTCAAACAATAGCTTCCTACCAACTATATATATACACATACTTGTATACATGTATATGGACACACTTAAAGTTTCAAAGATAATAGATTTTTCACCTATCTATTTATATATTTAATGACTTATAAAATTGGTATCTCAATAGTTAAAAACCAGTTAATTATTCTATTAACAATTATTCAAAAACCGGGTTATCACATTCCTCCCCCTATGAATCTTTTCGTCCTCGAAAAGGAACGAAACCAGAATTTTATTAAAATACTATTTATCTGGAAAATTATTCTTTGATCATTTTAAAACATTTTAAAATCTATATAATATTACCAAAATAGTTTACTTTTTATAACATGATGTTTCCATAAGTCCGTCTTTGTTCTCACAGAAATTCGGTCATACGTTGATCAGGAGTAGGACTGAAGTTCTATAAGTACTTAGCAGACCCATTTTCAACACTCGGTGAAAATATTTTGAAAATAATTTTATTATAAATATAGAATACAATTTTTGAAAATAGAGGGTATATCTTTGGTGAGAATGCTCTGCAAATCATCACCCCCATCCATGGTCGTAGTTACATTCCAGTGTTACGTTGCCATCACAGCAAAAGTTCATGTAACAGCAGGCTGTCCGCGGCCTCTCGATTACGCCATGGATCCCACAACAGATCGCAGTTACATTCCAGGGTTACGTTGCCATCATAGCAAAAGTCCATGTAACTGCAGGCTCTCTGCGGCCTCGGATTTTCGCTGTCAAAATGAAACTCCTCCACTCCTACATAGGTCGCAGTCTACCGATATAAAATCAAATGCAGACTGTTGGCTCTCAGCGGCACACACGACTGTCGCTATGTTACCATAGGTCGCAGTCTACCGATATAAAATCAAACACTGACTGTTGGCTCTCAGCGGCACACACGACTATCGCTATGGTATACTCTACTCATAATCCCCAGGAACTAGTTTTGTTCGGACTCCTCACAGGATCAACTTTAGAACCCCCCTTGGGGCTCAAGGCAGCACCACCCGGTGGTACTCCTGAGAAGTTCATTTTAAGGGAGCGCCTTTTTCCCCAGAGCCATCATCAAAACATTTTATACTATACACATATAGTATCTTCAAATCATACACCTAGTATAATCTCATACAAAGCTCCTTTACACCAAAATCGATTACCCCAAAATCGATTATTCTCAAACTTGGCTTTCCAAATTTAAATATTGATTTTACCCAAAAATCAAAAGCCTTTCCAAATCCAAAGGTTCCCAAAACCTCTTTCCAAAATCCTCATATGATCCTTTATATATACATATATATATATATATACATACATAATTTTTAAAACTTTGGATTATTTCAAACTTGTATAAAACTCCTTTTATACTTCAAATGTTATCAAAAACCCTTTTCTTCTGGCAAAAGATTCAACAAGGGGAGTTTCATTTTGTAAAACAAAGATATTTAACTTTGTTTACTCAAAATCAAATATTCAAATTTGATTACTCCCTTCAATATCATTTTCATTCAAATCTGTACGATGTACACATATCATCCGTATGCTATACCAATCTGATCGCTCACTCGATCACACGATTTCACTTCCGAACTAGTATCGTCCACCGGACTTCCTAGTGCGGAATCAGATCTGGTTTCTTGATAAAAAACCATCATTCTCCTTGCATAGACATAACTATGATAAAGAATATCCAGAACCAATCAACAATCCATATCCAGGTTTGCCGTCGAAAATCGAGTGAAAAATTCCAACTCGGATCGACATACTATCTCGAAATTCTATGCTCGAATCTGGATCAAATCACTATGCGAATAGAATAACATACGTACATCCTACGTATTTATCTTTATTGATTATTAACCAAATCAATCCCCTTTTCTATTCACATTTACTTTGATTTTCATTCACTTACTCACAATTGCTTTAATCCATTTGGATTATCACCTCTATTCTTATCTCGATTGGGTATTTAACCAATAACAGTTTGAACACCGACCAGTTTATTTAGAAAATAGCTTGAAAAATCTAAAAATAGATAAGTAGTTGGAAAATAAGTACTAGTTTGTAAAATAGGTGTAAAATAGTTAGAAAATGGTTAAATAATTATAGAAATTTTAGATAATTGCAAAATAGTAGCAAGATAGTAAATAATTTTGTAAAATAGTTGAAATATAGTAATTAGATTGTAAAACATTTGGAAAATTGTTAAACAGTTTCAAAAATAATTTTAAAACAAGTATAAGATAGTTTGGCTTTTAAAAAAAGGTTGTATATATAATGAATAGCTTGTAAAAATAGGTTTATATTAAAACAATTTATATTAAAAATAGTCCAGAGTCAAAACTGCTCACTTCCCAATCTCCATTCTCATCAATTCAATTTAAATTTCCACTTCCATTTAAATTGACCCAATTCCAATTTTAAATAACTTCAATTTCCATTGAAATTGATTCAACCCCAATTAAAGTTGAATTAACCTCAGTTTCTCTCCAAATTTAACTTTATTCAGCCTTGATCTCAAATTCTACTAATTCAAATAAATTTCAATTGTACTAGTTCCAATTTCAATTCATTTCAACTCCAGTTTGAATTAATCCCAATTTCAAACTCCATTTTCAAATCAAGTTGAATTATTCTTGATTTCCTTCCGGATTCAATTCAAATTCCATTTAAATTTAAAATTATTTAACTTTAATTACAAATCCAAATTATTCAAATCAATTCAGACTAATTTCAAATTGAACCCACTTCAATTTCAAATCGTTTCAAATTAATCCAAATTTCCTATTTGAATTTTTAAACTTATACACCTTCAATCACAATTTCAATTAATTCAAAACAAATTCAATTTGAACTACTTTCAATTTAAATTCCAAATTTAAACCATATCGAGTTATATAAATTCGAGTTAATACTTCAAATGTTGATTTAATTCCTTTAAATCAATTTACCTTTAAAGTTTTTAAACTATTTAATTCACAGTTCAGACCTAACTTATTATACCACAAATCAAAATAATCTTTAAACAATTTAATTTTGAGTCAAATTATCAAAATTCCACTTAAATTATCATTACTTAACTTTTTCCAAAGTTCAAATAAGAGTTCAAAACAATTTTACCCCTAAAATTAAATTTATTACTCAATTTTATCTTCCAGTTTAAAACCAGTTCTTAAACAATTTAATTTACAGATTCAATTACTCAATTTTTTTTTGTTCAAGGTAATTCCATACCCTTAATTTCGAATCAAAGTATAATTTCCCTTTTATCTCAACAGTGGATTACCATACTCCATCTCTCATTCATTTAAACAAGTCCAATTTGCAATTTAAAGATTTTTAATAACAATAGGATGATATCATTCAATTATTTCAAAACATCCATCCATTTCCAATTTTTAGATCTCAAACCCAATTTGAGATCACTCAAACTCTCAAATATAATTAATCATTTAACTTCCCAAGTTAAACTCAATTCACTTAATCCAGTCAACCTTACCCAATTTGAACTTCCATTTCAAATTTTGAGCTTTTCATAAATAATCTTCCCGCTTACTAAGTTCAAAAACTTATCACTTTGGGTATCATATCTCATTCCAGATTTAAAGCTCAATATTTAGAGTTTATTTCAAGCCATCTTTGATATTATGTATATCCACACATATAAATAATTACTTCTTGGCTCACCAAGCCAAATTTTATAATTTAAACCACTCTTGGTTTTAATTCAAACAGATTCTTTTAAAGCTTACAAACAATTTCTTATTCTAGAATAAGATTACACTCAAAATAGTTGAATAATATTATTTCCTTTCAAATTTTGAAACCAATTCAAATGTTTAAAATTTTGAATTCAGAACTTTAATAATGTGAAATCCACTTTAATTTGCATCCTTTCAAATTTACAAGTTACTCTCTTTAAATGGTTACTTTCCTTAAAACATTTTATTGTTAGTTGGAAAACAATCATCCCATTATTAAACACAATGACCATTCTATTTCTCTGGTTTGAAACCAATTCTAATTCATCTTATTTTGAAATACTTCTTCAATTCAATTTTAGTTTGAATCCATTTCAAACTTATCTTTATTTAATTCCAATTTGGTTGTATTTCTATTGCTTCTTAATTTAATTCAATAATTTGACAACCAATTCCCCTAATATTTGTTAGAAAGTAATATTGCTTTATATATCAAAATATATTTTTATATAAAATCATTTAAAATCTTTATTTAAGAAAATAACAATTACGCTCTCATATATATATACATATATAAATGCTTAACTCATCCTAGGGTACTACTTACCCTATCCTTAATGAGTAATCCCACCAGAGCCAAGGTTCTCGCTTAACCTGGCTCTGATACCAAATGTAACAACCCGGAAATTTCGATCCCGAAACTTCCAGATAGTTAGAGAAAAGAAGAAAAGTGAAAGAAGAAGAAACAGAAAACAAGTCACAGAAACCTCACATTCGCAGTGGATCAAATATAGTATCACATAAAATAGCAGTTATGCAAAGAAAACTATAACAGATAATTTATACTTTAATATATATCAGATTTACAACATATTTTCAAACACAGGACAGATAAATCAATCTGTTTCAGATACTATAATATCATAGCAGAAACTCTCTATACGTTCCTGCTCTATAGCTCGCCTTCTGAACTCCAGAACGTACCTGAAAATCTGTAATACTCATTCTGACCCGAGCATTACATCAAAGTAACACCCGGGTCTGGCTAGAAACCAGTGTGAGTAAGCTCATCTAACAAGAAATGCAAATGCAAAGAACTCAATTAAAAGCCGGGGTGACTCGTACTCTTCTATGAGTTCATAACTTGTAATGGTCAATACTTATTTTCACAAATCAAATTCTCAGCATTCTTACTTAGTTTCAAAGGTACGTTTTATTCTATTTTAGCCTAATGGTATCACATATCAAATTTATAAAGAATTATTACAAATTACAAATCGAAGTGGTTTTGGGTATTAACTAATAACCGACTCCGATCTCTTCGAATTCGGTGTCATCTTAACCCAATTTATTCAAGTGATTAAATTTAAATACAAGAAGTCACTTATTACACAGCAACTCATCATGACAGATAACCACATAATCAATGTTCAAGACAAACATTTCATATCACAAACATTTCATCTCCGAAATATCAGCCAATCATTTATAAGTAAGATTAATTAGTCACCCACTACTAATTAAATCAAACTAATTCCTTTAATCATCTTTAAATCTTGCCTACTTAATAATAATTAATAACAAACAAGTCAATTGATTCTATTTACTGTCACTAAGTAATTATACTTCTTATTAATTACACCAAGCAATTAATCCAAAACCATTCCCATTCTTCAATTATTACATCCAGTAATTATCATTATTACTTCACTTAAGTAATTACACTTATCGATTTCATTAAGTATTCATATTTAATCAATCATCAAATGATTATCTTTAATTAATTAGACTAATTAATTAATATAAAATTAATTACATTAATTAATTAATCAATTAATCACCACTTAATCACTAGTTAATGATTCAACCCTTAATTCCATTCATTTACTATCCACTGGGTACTTTATTAAGAAGATATCCTAAATTTTCACTAAGTAGTTAATGTTTTAATTTGTTTACTAATTAATTCTTCTTAATTTGTCACAATCTTTGCTCATTTAAAGATAAATCCTTTATTTATATTAAATAACTATTCCCATCATTAAGCTTCATAAGAATACATTTGGAAACAATATTATATAATTAACCTTTAAACAAAACCTAATCCTTGAATTTATTTAATTAATATTACAATCTTAACTTCAACCAGGCCGAAGCCCAACCCAGAAATTTACAACAGGAAAAAAAATCAACGCCTTCTTCCCTCCAATCCTTGTGTGAATCCCACACCAGTTCCATTCCCAGGAACATACACAAAATCAAATGGCAACAATATCGCCTTCAAAACAAACAATACACTCGCGGCCCATATCAGAAAATCACAAAACCCATTCTGATGCACCATCCACCCATCGACGTTCTAACCAACTCCCTGAAACCAACGTGCACGATGACTCGCGTGCACGTGTACGCCCTCTATACCGGCCATCAGACCATCGCAACCCCGCCACCTAGTCACGCTACCACCCCAGACCCCAAATGTGGCAACGTCAAGGCAATAATCGCCTTTGATCGAATATTCAATCATCAGCACACCAATTCCCAAACTGGAAACCAACAATCACCACGAAATGAGCTTCAGCACCCACGTCTAGCCATTTCTCCACACACCACCGCTTTGATCGATAGCCTACTCGAGCGACTACCTCCTTTGCCAAAACTTCGAGTTCCGGTTGCGTTTCCATTTCCCAAACCTAGCGCATTTCCGAGGTAAAAAATCGAAGCCCCAAAACCCTAAAGCCACAAGCTCCACCAATCCAAATCAAAGATTGCGCCACAGTCGAACCCTTCTCCTCGACCCACTGCATCTTCCAGACCCGACCGTAACCCCTCTCGACGATGAGTTCGTCATAAAATAATTTTAGAATGAAAATTGGACATTTAACAATTTCTCGTGATATAGAACACTAGAAATTATAATTTTACTTCTAAAACTCGTATTTCTACACAAGAAATCCGATTGTATGCTTGAACTCTTAATTTAAAAACATTAAATTTTCCTCAAAAATAGATTTTTATTGTAAATCTCATCATTACTTAAATACCCAGCGTAAACAATTTACTAACCAATTTTAACTTAAACTATTTTAGTAAACAAGCACATTCTTAGTTCACGATATTATCAAATTCGAACTAGATCTAGAGATGTAGATTTTTGAAGTGAGAATGTACATGATGAACACTGTCAACAGAGCTTACATATCATTTTTCATTTGAAAATAACTGTTTCTCACCTTAATATTTACTTCCAATAGCTTTGTAAAAGTTGAAGTTTTTGTCTTTATTTAACAGTTGAAATCTTTAAACTAAAGTCCAAATTTTTTTTCTTCTTCCAGGAAGCTGGAATTTCTCTTTATTTTTTTTTAAACAGAGAGTGTTCATCTTTTAGCTTTTACCAAGCTACAAATATTCACTTTTCATGATTCCAAACATGTATAATCATTAACGCATATATATTTACTTAAAATTATTTTAAAGCAACATGCACAACATAGATCACATTATTTTCAAAGATCATCACATACAACTTCAATATACACCAGAAGTTCAGAGTTACTCACCTCTTTAACTCAAAAACAGAGAAGCCTGGAGTGTTTTAAAAACTTGGAGATTCTTGTTTTGATTTGAACTGTGGCTTGATGTTTTTTTTTTTTTTGAATTTGCATTTATTTGATTCGAAACCCTGCTTTGTTGAGATGAATTGGACTTAAAACAACATCTTGCCTTTGAATCTGAAGTCGCTTAATTAGATCTGCTTACAGACCTTGCCCAACTTCAATTTTAGATTAATTTGAAGTTGCATCTGAATTTGTTTGAAAATATTTACAGATTTTAATGTTTGATTTGTAAAGTTTACAAGTTACTTCTTTTTTTAAAAAATTTAAAGAGATACATGATGCCACTTGTCTAAATTGTCAACACTTGTTTATTTCTTAAGTTTTACGTATGTTTTAATTCTTTAATTTATAAAACGCTTTTTTTATATATTAATATGGTACATGTTTTCTTTCTATATATATACACTAAAATTCATATGTATTTTAAAAGAAAGAATAAAATTTTAAACCATACTTATTAAAAGAAAGCAAAGTAAACCTCTTTATTAAATCCCCTTTTTTTAGCTTATCATATATTTAAATAAATATTCATCTTATATTTTAAAAATACAGAGTTTTACTTTATATAGCTTTTGCAAAATATCATGTTGAACTCAAACAATAGCTTCCTACCTACCATATATATATACATACTTATATACATGTATTTGGACACACTTAAAGTTTCAAAGGTAATAGATTTTTCACCTATCTATTTATATATTTAATGACTTATTAATAAATTCATCATTTTAACTCAATTATTATTATAGTTTCAAATTCACCTATATATATCTAGATATTCTAAATTATCAAATTTTATTTGTTTAATTCAAATAAAATTGGTATCTCAATAGTTAAAAACCAGTTAATTATTCTATTAACTGTTATTCAAAAACTGGGTTGTCACAACAGGGTAAAGTTTTCTTAAGCTTTTGATTTGAAGAGGGTAAAAGAAATGAAGGGGATGAGATATACGTTTTTATAAAGGCTAAAATGATTTTTTTTAAAAGAAAATGAAAGGAAAATTAAACCAAAAGGTGACACTTGTTTTAAGATTTAACATTTGTCACATTCCTTTGTTTATACCTTAACACATGTTACTATGATTATCTAATATATTAACACATGTCTTGTGTATTATTTATCTATTTTATATGTAATTAAAAAGCTTTACTTAATTTATTTATTCTTATTCTTATGTAAATGTATATATGAATTTTTTTTCAAAGAAAATGTAATAAACTTGATTATGTATAAATAAAAGCTTATCTAAATATTTTTAAAAAGTCTATCTTTTGAAATTTAAAATTAAATTCAAATTCGAATTCAAATTAAATTTTAAAGTCCAATTTAAAGTCAACCTAAATATACATATAAAATCAACCCACATATGTATATTGTAGGATTTAACTTTTAAACAATTGTTTTGCAAATCATTTGTATTTAATTGAAAATATAATTTTAAAATTATATGTATGTTAAAATTAGAAACCGAATTCTTATTAATTTTAAAATATAGTTTTAAATACGATTTATTTTTCAACACATTTATATTTAAATCTCAGTTCCAAATTTCAATTCTAAAAACAATTTATATACCTATAAAATAAATAAACAAATATCTTGTTTTATTTGGAAAAAAATCAAATAAATTCACAATTAAATCCAAAAATTATATTAATTACTAATTTAATTCAAAATTATCCCCAAAAATTTAAATAAATTCCAATCCAAATTTAACTCAAAAACGGGGGTCGTTACACTTTTATATCAACGAAACAAGTAGTTGTTCGGGTTCAAAAACTTTAAATTGTACAAAATGAAAAATAAACTACTAAGTGCACGATTTACATAAGAATCTTAGATGAACAAAATAGATGTAACGACCCAGAATTTTAATTAATTAAAATTTGAATATTTAATTAATTTTAAATATTAAGAAGTGAATTTATAAGTCGAAAAAAATTTTATTTTGAATTATTGGATTTTATTGAATAATTAAATCGATAATCTAATATGTTAAATTATGGAAATAATTGAAAATTGAGTTAAATATGATTGAAAATGATTTGTAAAATTTTATTTTATCATATTGAAGTTAGAATGATATTTTAGAACTTTTAAAATCGAATTAAAAGTTAATTTGTGAAAATTGAATATTTTAATATTAAATCGACTAGTGAAAATAGTCAATTTTTGAACAGTCTCAGAATTGAACGAAACCAGTTCCATTGGATCTGTAATAGTTAGTTATTACCGGATTTCAATTTTCGTGTCAATCGGAGTTATCGTTTGATCGTGGCAGCTCGAAACGCATCGAATTATTTTTAATTTTAATTTGGCGAGTTAAAATAGCCATTTTTCAAAAAGTCTCGGATTTCAACGAAACCAGTCTCATCGGATCCGTAATGTGATATTATTGTAAGGTTTCAAATTTCGTGTCAATTGGATTTACCGTTTGTCCGATACAAATTAAAACGCCTAGAAAATCGATTAAATCGGTTTAATTCAAATTGAACGTTTATTGCCATAACTCGCACAGATGACCGAATTAGCTTTCGAAACCTGTTCCATTGTGTCCGGAACGCGGGATAAACCCTAGGAACGTCAGTTTCGGCGTGTAAATCGGAGTTCGGAATTTCCGGATGAATAGTGTTCGAAAATTCCTTATAAATAGCCCCACCCTTCATTAAAAAAAAAAGAAATTAGGTTTTATAAAACCCTAGCCGCCAGTGCCCCATGAATGGCCGAAATTCTCTTAACTTCTTCCCCTCCGATCTCTCAATCCATCAACAATCGTCAGAAACTTTCTAAATGAAAGTTGTAGAGGGCAGTGTAATTGATATATCCAACGGCTATGATCGTGTTTAGAGCTTCGGATTGGCGGCAAATCGAGCTAGAAGCCCTGCAGTTGCGCATGCATTTCGAGGCTGTAGGCATAGTCGAGCTTGGCCGCATCTCAGGCGAGGGTGGAGTAGGTTGAGGGCTTCCAGATGGCACTTGCTGATCGTGTTTTCGTCGACGTATGATGGAGTATAAATTAAACCCTAATTACTAAGGTGGGTTCGGCACTTACTGTAAGGAGTAAAGTGAATGGGGGGGGAGGAAGAAGCATGTCGCGTGCGTGCTAGTGTGATGTGCGGCCAAGATTAGTGATAGGTTTAAAATTTAAAATTATGTTATAAATTTATGTATATAAAATCGTGTATCTTATAAAATTCATAACTTTTTCATACGAGGTCGAAAACGCGCGAAACCAGTTGCGTTGGAATCGTATGGACGAGCACTACGCGATGATGGATTGGAGTCGTTTGGAGTTAGTGAGAATTTTGGGTAAAATTAAACGTCCGTTTAATTTTATTCGAAATAAATCGTTGAAAAGAAATTGAAATCAAGGTGAGAACTTCTCACTCAATCGAATCAGTTTCGATTTTTTTTTAAATAGTTAGATTTAAAATATTTGAATGTATGTTTGAATGATGATTGTTATCTATTGATTGTTAAAATAGACATTATACGCCGTTAGTAAGCGGATGTTATTTATTAAAAACATATACCGCGAACATTTCATAAACAGTGAAATTGGTATTATATATAATAGCAATATATATATATATTGGCATATGTGTATATTGGAGTTATTGATTTCCCGCATTTTGTTTAGCGGATGAGACCCTATTGCGCCGTCTATTAAGCGGATAATATTATTAAATCCCATATACCGCGATAATTTCGTACTGGAGCGAAATTGGTATTGTGCTAATGTTTGTGGATGCAGGAAACAGGTTGGAGGGATCCAACTGGATTCCTCAACGGTTTTTATTTGATTTCAGATATTTTGATATTTGATGGATTATCATATCGATATATGATATCGTTGTTGTCGTAATTGACTATTTGGTATGTAGCATCATTGGACCAAGTTTTGGAATTTTAAAAATGATTTTTAAAGTGATTTTTGAAGTATACTATATTTTTGGAATTGATCCATTATAAATAAATAAACGTTATAATTTTTAAAGTTATAAAAATTATGAGTTTGAGAAATATAGTTAAAAGTTGATTTTTGAGAAATATGGATTAACGATTTTATAAAATAGTTTAGATTGAAATTTCTGAATCTATTGTGAAAAGTTTAAATATAAGATTTATAAAATTTAATTATTTTATAAATCAAAATGATGAAGTTTTTAAAGGAGTTTAAAGACGTTTTAAAAGGATAATATAAATTGATTTATATTAAGAGATTTATAAATGGATATTTATAAATTGAAATATTGACATTATAAAACGAGTTTTTATAAGCGTTTGAATGAAGTGAAAATGAATTTTGTAAATGAATGGAATTTATAAAATTATAAATGGTGAAGTTATAAATGAAATTTATAAATAGTAAGATTTATAAATTTTGTGAAATTATCAAAGAATATATTTGGATGAATAATTGAATCTTATAAGTTATAAGATTTATAATTATGAATTTCAAAGAAACGATTTTGTAAAATAATCGTTTTATAAGTATTTAACTTATAATATGAACTTTTAGTTTATAATTGAGCTATAAACTGGAATAGGTTAATGACGGAAATTTGTAAAAGGAAGTTGTTATAAATAATAGAAATGGAGTTTATAAACGTTGTTTTATAAATTCGCAAACGACTTATTTTGATAAGAAAATTGTTGAAACCTATTAATGGAGTTATATTCACGTTTTTGACTGTGAATAATACTTTAAAATAAAATGAATAGAAATGATGAAATTGTTAATTGGATTATATTCACGTTTTTGAATAGTGAATAATATGTTAAAGAAAATTGTTTTGAATGAGATGTTTAAATTGAATTAAAACGATCTAACGATGTTTTAAAAAGTGTTGAGATTCGAAACCATAGATTTCAACATTTATTGTTGAAATAGACGTTTTCGAGAAATGAAAAGGAAATAGTGGACTATAACACTGTTGTTATAGTAAATGATTTCCGAAAGGAAATGTTTTGTATAGTATTGGGATTTATATATCTATTTTAATTTCAAATCCCTATACTAGTGATTTTGGGTTATCGTAACGATGTTTTACGTAACATTCGTTTTAGCCCAAATAAATATGTTTAAGAGAATGATTTCCTTAAAGAATGAAATATATACTTAATCTCGATTTAAGTATATTGAATATTTTCCAAGTGTTGAAAATAAATAAAATCTGTGAATTACTTATGAATAAATAAGTATGGAAACGTTTTCCAATATAAAGTGAATATTTTGAGAATTTATCTTTTTGAAGATAAATTGAAATGAATAATTGTGAAATATAAATTCACTATGGAATTTATAAAAGAAAGTGGAATTCGTTTAAAAATAAATATTGATTTATTTTTGAAGTATGAAATTATATATCTTGTAAAGATATGATATTTTGGAAAATAAATAATTTGGAAAATTATTTGGAATCTGGTGATGTGTGCATATTCATTGATAGTTCAATAACCGACTATCAATATTTCCCTTTGAATGGGTAATTGATGTGATTTGTTTGAATTTGAATGCCACACTTATTTTTGAATAAGCGCTCACTATTCGGGTTAACCGGGAAAGGACCATGGGGTCGTATAGCCCATTCCGAATATGTGATACGTCGTTATGAATCGCATTGAAGATCGGTGTTGAAGACCGAGTATTTGCGAAAGCGATAGGATGACCTATCGATTGTCTCTGCACTGGGTAGCTCCTGGTATAGAGATTTCCTTAAGTGATGGGAAATTCGATCGGGATTGTGAATACCCGGATTGCAAGGGCTTCGTGAGAAGTTCCTTCGGTTTTGTTCGAGCCCGGAACAGACTTGTATGGATTGTATGTCTGACATTACAAATTGAGATATAAAGCAGATTTCATTCAAATATATTTCTGTTGGTGGCGGAGAATTTATTCTTTTAGCTTAACACCCTTCTCTGAGACGTACGAGCTCAGAGGTTATGTAGTTGAATGTTATCAGCGATATATTCCCAATTTGGTAATGTGACATGCTGAGTGTTGCTGTAAATGATCATTGTGTTGATTATTTGTGATAGGATAGTTTATTTGATCGTCTATCTTGGTGATCATTTCTATGATCATTTGTTGACCCAAAGCATGACTTTTGTATAAAGTATGTTTTTGTGGACGTGACTTCGTCGAGCCTCACACCCCGTGAATGGTCAAAACAGGAAAGAAGCAGCAAGGTTATGAGGGGTAGTGCCCTTTAGGATGTGTGCATTTCCTTCTGGAAAAGGGTGGTATCATGGTATGGAGCCCAGATACTTACTCATGTTGAAAACACTTTGTTATGATTGTGTGAATTGATTACGAGCGCTCGGTTGAAAGGTCCCAAAGGACCGGGGGATGGCATATTCGGTCAGTTGTTACTCAGTTAGGGGTAACCCGGCCTTGTGTTGGTAGAGATCCGGTTTGGTTCTCGAGGATGTCCATCCAGAGGCATTCGCATGTGGCAATGGGAAGTTCCTTGGCCTGATCATTCGTTGGAAACCCAAAGAAACAATACGAGACTTGTACGGTATTAGTTGTAGAACCTATCATTCACTTATGGTGGCGCCCCACTGTTTGGATGGTAGCTATAGTAGGCATAGTTCGGAATGTCTATGTTGGCTAAGATTTATATTCTACTTTCGAAATGAATTTTTCCTACACTATACACTAGTAATAATATCAAATGTTCTTTTTAATGTGTATCAAGCATCATTGACTATCATAAGGAGAAATCTCCTCCGATTCTGCGTTTGCATTGTGTGTGTGTGCGGGAGGCCTTATGGTAGTCTCATTTTTAAAAGCATTGCGAATTGACTTTAAAAATATTCCTCTATTTTCATTTTAAAGATAAATAAACTGTTTTGAGTTCTCACACCAGTCACATGACTGACTTGGAGTTTATTGTTTTCCTTCCTAAACTCTGGGTGCCCACCAATTTTCACATGGGCAGTCAAGAGTTAAGGTTTATCAGGATATTCGGGATATTCTGGAGTTGCTGGAGGCAAGATGGATGGCATGGCGTATTACTAGTTTATATAGTATTTTTTTCCGCTGCACTGTTTGTTGTTGTTGTTGTACACTCTGATGATATGATGTAATGAAATGTGATGTAATGTAATAACTGATATAGTTCTTTGTTTAAAGATTATTCATTTATTATTATATGTTGTTCCACTGCGAATTGCGAGATTCTGATGTTGTTCTGTTGTTTTCTGTTCCGTTCTATGTTCTATTTTTCTTTTCTCTCCATCTTCTATCTTTTTCTCTTCTCTTTTCTTAAATTCTTTTTAAAACCCATAACATTTCGGTTTTTCGGCAACGAAAAATCGCAAAACGTTACATTTGGTATCAGAGCTTATGGTTAAGCGACAACCATGGTTCTGTTGGGTATTACTCATTAGAGATAGAGTCAGTAGTACTCTAGAATGAGTTTGAGTGTAATAATAGCTATGAGAGCGTATTTGTTAGTGAATATAAAATTGTTTTATATTGTGATGATTGGTTTGTTGAGTGGTATATGAACCTTCGTCAGCACGGTCTGTACAACTATGCCGAAGGGGTTTATAAACACTTGAATAGAACAATTCGACACAATATTGTTTTAAATTGGGTAAATAAAATAATTTTTGCCTTGAGTATATTTTGTATATGAAGAAATAATTTTTCAGAATTATTAAAGTGTATATAAGTTGATTGTTTAGTTGTTTAAATAATCTAAATAAAAGGATAGTTGTATAAGTATAATGAATTATAAGAATTGAATTATAATTAATGTGATTTACAATTGTGAAATAAACACTTATATGTAAGAAGTAAAACTATATGGATATATTTAGGAATTTAAGTTATGTAAAATAAAAATGAATTTAAAGTTAAATGGAAATATAACTTAAGAGATATTGAATGAAATTGAATTGAATGAGTGAATGGAATGTTAATCAATTAAATAAAGTTGATATGAAATAATGAATGTAAGTGTTAATTCATTAAAATCTTATGTTATTGAAAGTTGAATGAAAATCAATTAATTAAACCAATTGAAAGCAAAGGAATTTGGTTGTAATTAATATACATTGGTTGTTATATGGTTGTTATATGATTGTATATAATTCATTAAGAATTAATGAAATTGAAAGCTAAAGTAATTGGAATTCAATTGGAAGTTAAGTAAATCTTAAATAGAATTGAATTTGATTTGGAAGTGAACCAACTTGAATATGGATTAGTGAATATAAACTAATTGAAAATGAATGTTAGTAAAATCATCCACTGTTAATGAATCAAATATGATTTAAATTGAAAACCTAATTCATTGAATATTAATGAGAATATGAATGAATATTTATTGGTTATGGATGATGGTTGATGTTTGCATTTGTTGTTTAGTTGCATTTGCTATGTTGACATGTATAGTTATTATATTGCTATATGTTATATATTGATACTATTGCCTATATACATGATTCTCATGTTGTTTGTTGAGTGTTTAGTAGGTGCGGATCGCGTTTGCTTCGCATTTGGAGCTCGCTTTCGCGCTATATTAGCCGTATACGCTCGCTAATAAAATATAAGGTACATATCTCGGATTACATACCGTACTTTTACATTTTTTCCCTTCGGGATGCCTCATTACTTGATGAGATGTATATTTGTGATATATATATACTGTCATTTTTTTTCCGGATCGAGCCGCGCAAAGGAGACTATGGCGAATTTTTCCGAAAATTTAAGGTGTTAGAAAAATTTGAGAAAAATTGGAAAATTTTGAAAACTTTAACTTTGATTTGGAATTGAAGGTTAAACAATAGTAGTTGTTTTTGAAAAGATAACTAAGTATGATTTGAAACTTAGTAAAGTTATTGTAAGAAGTTTAACTATATATTTTGGAAAATTAATAGATTCTATAACTTTTCTTACTTAATAATTTCGAGGACGAAATTCTTTTAAGGGGGGAAGATTGCAACGACCCAGAATTTTAATTAATTAAAATTTGAATATTTAATTAATTTTAAATATTAAGAAGTGAATTTATAAGTCGAAAAAAAATTTATTTTGAATTATTGGATTTTATTGAATAATTAAATCGATAATCTAATATGTTAAATTATGGAAATAATTGAAAATTGAGTTAAATATGATTGAAAATGATTTGTAAAATTTTATTTTATCATATTGAAGTTAGAATGATATTTTAGAACTTTTAAAATCGAATTAAAAGTTAATTGTGAAAATTGAATATTTTAATATTAAATCGACTAGTGAAAATAGTCAAATTTTGAACAGTCTCAGAATTGAACGAAACCAGTTTCATTGGATCCGTAATAGTTAGTTATTACCGGATTTCAATTTTCGTGTCAATCGGAGTTATCGTTTGATCGTGGCAGCTCGAAACGCATCGAATTATTTCTAATTTTAATTTGGCGAGTTAAAATAGCCATTTTTCAAAAAGTCTCGGATTTCGACGAAACCAGTTTCATCGGATCCGTAATGTGATATTATTGTAAGGTTTCAAATTTCGTGTCAATTGGATTTACCGTTTGTCCGATACAAATTAAAACGCCTAGAAAATCGATTAAATCGGTTTAATTCAAATTGAACGTTTATTGCCATAACTCGCACAGATGACCGAATTAGCTTTCGAAACCTATTCCATTGTGTCCGGAACGCGGGATAAACCCTAGGAACATCAGTTTCGGCGCGTAAATCGGAGTTCGGAATTTCCGGATGAATAGTGTTCGAAAATTCCTTATAAATAGCCCCACCCTTCATTAAAAAAAAAAAGAAATTAGGTTTTATAAAACCCTAGCCGCCAGTGCCCCATGAACGGCCGAAATTCTCTTAACTTCTTCCCCTCCGATCTCTCAATCCATCAACAATCGTCAAAAACTTTCTAAATGAAAGTTGTAGAGGGCAGTGTAATTGATATATCCAACGGCTATGATCGTGTTTAGAGCTTCGGATTGGCGGCAAATCGAGCTAGAAGCCCTGCAGTTGCGCACGCATTTCGAGGCTGTAGGCATAGCCGAGCTTGGCTGCATCTCAGGCGAGGGTGGAGCAGGTTGAGGGCTTCCAGATGGCACTTGCTGATCGTGTTTTCGTCGACGTATGGAGTATAAATTAAACCCTAATTACTAAGGTGGGTTCGGCACTTACTGTAAGGAGTAACGTGAATGGGGGGGGGGAGGAAGAAGCATGTCGCGTGCGTGCTAGTGTGATGTGCGGCCAAGATTAGTGATAGGTTTAAAATTTAAAATTATGTTATAAACTTATGTATATAAAATCGTGTATCTTATAAAATTCATAACTTTTTCATACGAGGTCGAAAACGCGTGAAACCAGTTGCGTTGGAATCGTATGGACGAGCACTACGCGATGAAAATGGATTGGAGTCGTTTGGAGTTAGTGAGAATTTTGGGTAAAATTAAACGTCCGTTTAATTTTATTCGAAATAAATCGCTAAAAAGAAATTGAAATCAAGGTGAGAACTTCTCACTCAATCGAATCAGTTTCGATTTTTTTTTTAAATTGTTAGATTTAAAATATTTGAATGCATGTTTGAATGATGATTGTTATCTATTGATTGTTAAAATAGACATTATACGCCGTTAGTAAGCGGATGTTATTTATTAAAAACATATACCGCGAATATTTCATAAACAGTGAAATTGGTATTATATATAAAATAGCAATATATATATATTGGCATATGTATATATTGGAGTTATTGATTTCCCGCATTTTGTTTAGCGGATGAGACCCTATTGCGCCGTCTATTAAGCGGATAATATTATTAAATCCCATATACCGCGATAATTTCGTACTGGAGCGAAATTGGTATTGTGCTATTGTTTGTGGATGCAGGAAACAGGTTGGAGGGATCCAACTGGATTCCTCAACAGTTTTTATTTGATTTCAGATATTTTGATATTTGATGGATTATCATATCGATATATGATATCGTTGTTGTCGTGATTGACTATTTGGTATGTAGCATCATTGGACCAAGTTTTGGAATTTTAAAAATGATTTTTAAAGTGATATTTGAAGTATACTATATTTTTGGAATTGATCCATTATAAATAAATAAACGTTATAATTTTTAAAGTTATAAAAATTATGAGTTTGAGAAATATAGTTAAAAGTTGATTTTTGAGAAATATGGATTAACGATTTTATAAAATAGTTTAGATTGAAATTTCTGAATCTATTGTGAAAAGTTTAAATATAAGATTTATAAAATTTAATTATTTTATAAATCAAAATGATGAAGTTTTTAAAGGAGTTTAAAGACGTTTTAAAAGGATAATATAAATTGATTTATATTAAGAGATTTATAAATGGATATTTATAAATTGAAATATTGACATTATAAAACGAGTTTTTATAAGTGCTTGAATGAAGTGAAAATGAATTTTGTAAATGAATGGAATTTATAAAATTATAAATGGTGAAGTTATAAATGAAATTTATAAATAGTAAGATTTATAAATTTTGTGAAATTATTAAAGAATATATTTGGATGAATAATTGAATCTTATAAGTTATAAGATTTATAATTATGAATTTCAAAGAAACTATTTTGTAAAATAATCGTTTTATAAGTATTTAACTTATAATATGAACTTTTAGTTTATAATTGAGCTATAAACTGGAATAGGTTAATGACGGAAATTTGTAAAAGGAAGTTGTTATAAATAATAGAACTGGAGTTTATAAACGTTGTTTTATAAATTCGCAAACGACTTATTTTGATAAGAAAATTGTTGAAACCTATTAATGGAGTTATATTCACGTTTTTGACTGTGAATAATACTTTAAAATAAAATGAATAGAAATGATGAAATTGTTAATTGGATTATATTCACGTTTTTGAATAGTGAATAATATGTTAAAGAAAATTGTTTTGAATGAGATGTTTAAATTGAATTAAAACGATCTAACGATGTTTTAAAAAGTGTTGAGATTCGAAACCATAGATTTCAACATTTATTGTTGAAATAGACGTTTTCGATAAATGAAAAGGAAATAGTGGACTATAACACTGTTGTTATAGTAAATGATTTCCGAAAAGAAATGTTTTGTATAGTATTGGGATTTATATATCTATTTTAATTTCAAATCCCTATACTAGTGATTTTGGGTTATCGTAACGATGTTTTACGTAACATCCGTTTTGGCCCAAATAAATATGTTTAAGAGAATGATTTCCTTAAAGAATGAAATATATACTTAATCTCGATTTAAGTATATTGAATATTTTCCAAGTGTTGAAAATAAATAAAATCTGTGAATTACTTATGAATAAATAAGTATGGAAACGTTTTCCAATATAAAGTGAATATTTTGAGAATTTATCTTTTTGAAGATAAATTGAAATGAATAATTGAAATCGTTATTCATAAAATAATTGTGAAATATAAATTCACTATGGAATTTATAAAAGAAAGTGGAATTCGTTTAAAAATAAATATTGATTTATTTTTGAAGTATGAAATTATATATCTTGTAAAATATGATATTTTGGAAAATAAATAATTTGGAAAATTATTTGGAATCTGGTGATGTGTGCATATTCATTGATAGTTCAATAACCGACTATCAATATTTCCCTTTGAATGGGTAATTGATGTGATTTGTTTGAATTTGAATGCCACACTTATTTTTGAGTAAGCGCTCACTATTCGGGTTAACCGGGAAAGGACCATGGGGTCGTATAACCCATTCCGAATATGTGATACGTCGTTATGAATCGCATTGAAGATCGGTGTTGAAGACCGAGTATTTGCGAAAGCGATAGGATGACCTATCGATTGTCTCTGCACTGGGTAGCTCCTGGTATAGAGATTTCCTTAAGTGATGGGGAAATTCGATCGGGATTGTGAATACCCGGATTGCAAGGGCTTCGTGAGAAGTGCCTTCGGTTTTTTCGAGCCCGGAACAGACTTGTATGGATTGTATGTCTGACATTACAAATTGAGATATAAAGCAGATTTCATTCAAATATAGTTCTGTTGGTGGCGGAGAATTTATTCTTTTAGCTTAACACCCTTCTCTGAGACGTACGAGCTCAGAGGTTATGTAGTTGAATGTTATCAGCGATATATTCCCAATTTGGTAATGTGACATGCTGAGTGTTGCTGTAAATGATCATTGTGTTGATTATTTGTGATAGGATCGTTTATTTGATCGTCTATCTTGGTGATCATTTCTATGATCATTTGTTGACCCAAAGCATGGCTTTTGTATAAAGTATGTTTTTGTGGACGTGACTTCGTCGAGCCTCACACCCCGTGAATGGTCAAAACAGGAAAGAAGCAGCAAGGTTATGAGGGGTAGTGCCCTTTAGGATGTGTGCATTTCCTTCTGGAAAAGGGTGGTATCATGGTATGGAGCCCAGATACTTACTCATGTTGAAAACACTTTGTTATGATTGTGTGAATTGATTACGAGCGCTCGGTTGAAAGGTCCCAAAGGACCGGGGGATGGCATATTCGGTCAGTTGTTACTCAGTTAGGGGTAACCCGGCCTTGTGTTGGTAGAGATCCGGTTTGGTTCTCGGGGATGTCCATCCAGAGGCATTCTCATGTGGCAATGGGAAGTTCCTTGGCCTGATCATTCATCGGAAACCCAAAGAAACAATACGAAACTTGTACGGTATTAGTTGTAGAACCTATCATTCACTTATGGTGGCGCCCCACTGTTTGGATGGTAGTTATAGTAGGCATAGTTCGGAATGTCTATGTTGGCTAAGATTTATATTCTACTTTCGAAATGAATTTTTCCTACACTATACACTAGTAATAATATCAAATGTTCTTTTTAATGCGTATCAAGCATCTTTGACTATCATAAGGAGAAATCTCCTCCGATTCTGCGTTTGCATTGTGTGTGTGTGCGGGAGGCCTTATGGTAGTCTCATTTTTAAAAGCATTGCGAATTGACTTTAAAAATATTCCTCTATTTTGATTTTAAAGATAAATAAACTGTTTTGAGTTCTCACACCAGTCACATGACTGACTTGGAGTTTATTGTTTTCCTTCCTAAACTCTGGGTGCCCACCAATTTTCACACGGGTAGTCAAGAGTTAAGGTTTATCAGGATATTTTGGATATTCTGGAGTTGCTGGAGGCAAGATGGATGGCATGGCGTATTACTAGTTTATATAGTATTTTTTTCCGCTGCACTGTTTGTTGTTGTTGTTGTACACTCTGATGATATGATGTAATGAAATGTGATGTAATGTAATAACTGATATAGTTCTTTGTTTAAAGATTATTCATTTATTATTATATGTTGTTCCGCTGCGAATTGTGAGATTCTGATGTTGTTCTGTTGTTTTCTGTTCCGTTCTATGTTCTATTTTTCTTTTCTCTCCATCTTCTATCTTTTTCTCTTCTCTTTTCTTAAATTCTTTTTAAAACCCATAACATTTCGGTTTTTCGGCAACGAAAAATCGCAAAACGTTACAATAGATTTCTATACATCCAAACAATTTCAAAGTATCCTTGCCCAAACAACCATAAACCAAACAAACAACAATTCCAAACATAGATCAAGTTCATTTTTATCAATTTCATTTTATAACATTTGTTGTTTGATTTTCTTTTCATTCATATATTGATTTATCTTTTTAGTTTAGATTTATGACTTGCAAATTTTCAATTTTCAATTTCCATTCATTCATTTATTATTTAATTTCATTTATTCGTTTATTTATAATACTTACATTTCTATTACATTAAATTAGTATCCGTTCAATTATACTTAAGCTTATAACAAATACAACATCAAATTCTTATTTATTAAAGAATTTCGTTAAATACTTTCATTAATTCAAGTTTACTAATATAATATCCTATTACATTTCTTATAAGCATTAGAACTTTTAATATTCGGTAAGTTATGTATATGCTTTTAAGGTTGTAATTGAAAGTTACACGAGTTTAATTTATTTCTTTTAATAAAATAACCGTTCAATAATCATATCCTTTGGTTTATAGGTTACAAATTTCAACTTCCCTATAATATCCTTTATAACCTATCATTTAATCTCTTATTTTAATTAGAGGTTCCAATTATTAATTAGTTACATTCCATTTCACTACAATAGTTGAAACTATTAATTAACGAAAATTTAAGAACCAAATAATAGGTTAAATTTTAAATCATTTTAAAATAACAGATAGATGTATACACTTATAATTTATATATCCAATTATATTTAAAATAATCTGAGATTTATATTTGTTTATCAAAATAAATCTGTAGTAAAACTACTATAGTGGCCTTCCCACTTAGAAACTCGAAAATGAATGCCGATGATGCGTGCACTCATAACCAAAATTATTTCCCAACGATATAGAGGGGAGTACAGAACTTATTTCTTTTCAAAGTTCCTTTAAAACAATTCTTTCAAATTAAATTGGAATATTTATATCGGAAAATACTTATAAACAATATTATTATATTCAAAAATCCTTTGAAAGAAAATTTCAAAATCCCGGAACTTAAGTTCTAAAATTTCCAAATTTCATTTATTTTATTTTCATCAAGTCTTATTTCCAATCAATATTTATAAATTTCACTACCTAACAACCAACATATTAGAACCAGACATAACCTTTATAAAAATTTTATTTTATATATAGAAAATATAATAGGTAAAATTATTTCATTCACCTATACTCAAACAAATATTGTGTCGGTCTGTCCTATTAAGTGTTTAGAAATCTCTATTGATGTCATAGCGTCCTATCCACCAACCAGAATTTATAAATACAAACGGAACAAATTAACACAATATATAACTTTTTATAACACTAAAAAATACGCTCTATGTATATACACACTCAACGACTCACCATAGGGTATTACTATCCTATTAATAATGAGTCAGACTCCACAATGCTAAGGTTTATCGCTAAACCAAAGCTGTGATACCAGATGTAACATCCCACCTTTTTGTACATTTAAAAAGAACCACGTGTCAACTCAAACCATATAGAATGGCAGATTGTTATGGGGTAAATAAGAAAAAGCAGAGAAAGAAAGAAAACAAAACAGAATCTTGCAGCGGAGCAACAAAATAAAATAATCAAATAACAGTTTATGAAGCTGTTTTATAAAACATTTGATTATACTTATACAACTTAGAACTAGAGTTACTCATACCAGAGAATAATAAATAATGCAGCGGAACAATATGAATGCAGTGGAATAATATAATAAATAATAGTAAAATAATAGTAATACAATCTTCGTCTTCTTCCTCTAGAAATAAAGTCTTCAAATCCTGAAATGCTCAGGCTGACCCGAGCGAATTGAAAAGACAAAACACACGAGTCAGAACTAAAAGATCTTATGTGAGATAAATCAACAGAAATAAATATGAGTGGAACGGCGTCAGAGATGTTTACGGGATTTGACATCTCCTATCTAGTGTCAAACGTGAGTGCAGTAACTTAATAGATGCTCGGGATTCACATCTCCTAAGGATCTGTTAAGCTATTTACTAAGTAGTAATATTTTGCTATTATAACAATGTCTATAGTAAAATAAACTTACTTTTAAATAGCGTTAAGGGGTTACCCATATAGCCCTTAACACATAATAGTGCCACCAGTCTATACAGTACTGTAGTACCTCCTGATCGGGAGGCTACTAGAGGATACTCCATAGGTACGACACAAATCAAACTCGTACAAGGCGCGCTAGAGTAGGTGACACGGCACACAAGGCAATGCCAGGGTAGATATAACAATTACTCTCCGGACTGGTGGTGACACATAGCGCGCAGCTACCGCCCACCTCGAGGCACACCCCCAAAATCAAAAGTCAAAAGCGGCCACTGAATCAATCCCAAAGTCATAATATAATGGAATGGTATCTAAGGAGTGTGTCCGATAAGAGGAGCTACCTCACTGGCCCGAAATCGGACCTGTTTTAGCCACGTTATGTCAACTCACAAGGTTAGGGTCCACGTATATACCTCAAAGGAACGCCGCCATCATTCTACTTCATTCTGGAATCTCCACCGCGTATACGATTGTCAGAGTGGTTTTCTGTATCGACAAAGAGCGCGCCCATATTCGATCCCGATCTCTTTGCCAACCAATCGTTATTATAACGCCTTGGTCATTTAAAATAGTTCATACTTCAAAACCAAAATATCATTGCAATTTCAAAACCAAATACGATGTCATTTCTATTTCAAAACCAATAAAATATGATATCGCTTCCATTTCAAAACCACATCAATAATATATTGTTTCCCTTAAAAACCAAATCAATAATATTTCATTTCAAACCATATCAATAATATATCATTTTCATTTCAAAAACAACGTTTTTTTATCATTTAAATAATATATCAATTCCTTTAAACTTGAGATACTCTCTCTTTACATCATTTTAAACCAAAACTTTATTATAAAGTTAGATTTTTACATACTCCCTCTTTACATCATTTTAAACCAAAACGACACTAATATTATATCATTTAAATAATATATCAATTCCTTTAAACTTGAGATACTCCCTCTTTACATCATTTTAAACCAAAACTTTATTATAAAGTCATATTTTTACATCTTTAATTTCAATAAGTTCCAAATCAATTTATATTCAAAGACAAATCTTAATTAAATGCAATTTCAAATAAATTCGTTTCAAAAATCATGTTACTTCAAAGTAGTGACACTCCGAAACAAAACACTTTGAAACCATAATACTTTAAAATTCATAACTTCGAAACACTTCAACTTCGATAAAACATTCCAGTTTAGATATATTTCACGGCTTTAAATATTCCATAATTTCAAACTAAATCTAACAATTTCATATATCTCTTAATTCAATTTACTATATTTAGTTTTGAAATATTTATTTAATAAATTCAATATTATTTAAAGAAAACTCAAACTTGAAATATTCGCTAATCACTTTAAACCATCATCAAATTATAAAATCATGCCCTTTATAATCTCAACTTCAATAAGTTCCATATTGCTTTAATTAAATAACATTCTTAATTAAAAACGATTTCAAATCCATCTTCTCAACCCTAATTTATCAATATCATTATAAACTCTGTATGTATGTTAAAATATAATTTAAATAAATACCTACCTGTACTATATTTTAATAAAATCAAACTTTGTTGTTACTCTTATTATATAACGAACAAAATTATACATAATGAAGTGACCCTGACTTAACCTTCGAAAATCGACATCCGTACTTCACTTGTTCTCGAATGTCGCAGATTCAAATGCCGAATCTGGTTCGTCAGAGCTTATAACACATTAAGTATAATAGCGGAAGAAAAAGAATAATATCATTGATACATAACAATTGATTACAATAATGATACAACAGAACATTAATACAAATTAGAGCCAAAAGATATATAGCAACGGAAGACAACACAAGAAGATGGTCTAGACTTTGCAACCATCGATAGCGGAAAGATATCTCCAAAAGATTATATCTTAAGAACTCAATAAGATAGATACTCCAACATATAGCGATTCCATTTCTAAAGCTCCAAAGCTAGAAAGACTCCAAACCAGAAAGTGAGAGCTACCATCAATGCTGAAGTGATGTAACTCGATCCAAGTGCGATTGCTAATATCCAGAGATTTGAATGCTATCGAATCTACACCTACTATTTGATTATCTGAAAAACCCAACTCTAGACTGCTCGTGTGGAAAATTGAGGGCACTCTGAGTTTAGGAAGGGAACAATAAACTTCGGGTCAGTTATGGGACTGGTATGAGCAAACAAAAACAGTTTATCTTTAAAAAAATCAACAAAAGAATTTAAAATTGAAATCTGCAATGCATTTTGGAAAATGAAACTAATATAAGGCTTCCCACCACACACATAATGCAAATGCGGAATTAGAGGAGATTTCTTCTTATGATAGTCAAATATGCTTGATACGCAAAATCTTTTTGATATTGTTATTAGTGCATAGTGCAGAAAACCTTTCGAAAGTATAATATTAATCTTAGCCAGCATACAACCATTATTGTATACCTACTATAGCTACCATGTTCAATAGCAGGTTACCGCCACATTCCATGGCAGGTTATACAATTAAAACCGTATAGAGCTCGTATTGTTTTGTTTGGACTTCCAACAAATGGCCAGGCAAAGGAACTTCCCACACAAAATGGAATGCCTCTGGAGGGACGTCCCCGAGAACCTAACCGGATCTCTGCTACACAAGGCTGGGTAACCTCTGTAACTAGGTAACTACTGACACGAGCATGCCACCTCCCGGTCGTTACCAACCTTTATCCGAGGCGCCTATCAACTAACAACCATAAATAATAAGTTTGCAGCAACCACAAAGTTAAGTATCTGGGCTCCATACCATGATACCACTTATAATCCAAAAGGAAACGGACAAACCTCAGGAGGTGCTACCCCAAATAACCTTGCCGCCTCAATTCCTGTTTCGACCATTACCGGGCTGTGAGGCTCGAGGAAGTCTCGTCCACAAAGCTACGCTTTTCATAAAGCCATGCTTCGATCAAAAAATGATCGGCAACACTTTTATGCCACATTACCAAATTGGAAATGTATCACTAGTAACCATCAACTACATAACTTATGAGCTCGTATGTCATAGAGAAGGGTGTTAAGCTAAAAGAATAAATTCTCCGCCACCAAACAGAAATGTATTTGATAGAAACTGGTTTTACATCTCAAAGTGTAATGTCAGACACACATCCAGACAAGTCTGTTTCGGGTTCGAACAGAACCGAAGGCACTTCCAAAGTAGTCCTTGCAAATCCGGGCATTCACTAATCGTATCCGGACTTTCCATCACAAAGGATGTAACGAACCAGAATTTTGAACAATTTAAATTGAAAATATTTAATTAATTTTAAATATTTGAATAATGGTTTAACTTGAGTTCCCAATATAACTATGAATTTGGCGATTTAATTATAAAGTTTAATCTATTGAAAGTTTAATAAATATTTGAATCTTCAGTTTTAAGCTCATTAAAAATATTTCAAAGGCTTATAAAATTCATATTGATAATACTGAAGATAATAAAAGCTTCAGAATTGAATTTCAAAGTGATTTGTTCAGTTTTGAAATTATATTGTTTGAATCGATATTTAAAAATAGCCTTCCGAGGCACAGTCTCGGAATTCGAAGAAACCAGTTCCATTGGATCTGAAATATTGTATTATTATCGGATTTCATATTTCGTATTATTCAGAGTTGTTATGTGAGCACACGGTAAGTAAACACGCTGAAATTTGTATCGAAACAAATTGAATTTAAATTAAAATAAAAAAGGGGGCTTATCACATCAGCACGTTACCTCCCTAAAATTACGCCTAAAATCACGATACGAAATCGTGCAAGCATGCCTCCTTCCATTTTTAAATAACCATCTTCCTCAGTTCAAAACTAGATCTAGAAAAATAAAATAAAATAGCCGATCAGAGATAATCCTCTTCATCTTCAATTCAAAACCCAAGGCATATTCATTAAAATCAAAATTGAATCTCAGTCACAAGCTTTTTCATTTCCTTATTCGAAATTCGAAAACGAAAAAAAATATAAATGGCTGGAATAAAATCACATGGCCTCGTTCCCCTCTTCTTTTATTCCAGTAAAACGAATTAAATCGAGTGCAATCTGGGGTACTCGAGCATGAGCTAGGGCTTCAAGACGGGGTGGTCACGACACGGCTTGGAGACGTGAATTCGTGGGCTAGTCACCGTGTTCGAGGAAGTATTGGGGTTACGCGATGGTTGTGGTGGCAGCAACAGCTCACGGCGAGCTCGATGGTTGGCAAGGCATTCGAGTTTGTTGGGGTGTCGCAAGTCGTTCTCGCGCTAGCAAGATGTCAAGGCCGAAGTAGGATCATCGGGTCAAGCTACGTCACGATGGCGTCTGGCTGAAGTCGTGATCGGTGTGGATTTTAGTAGCAAGGTATGAATTGATTAAGTTTTTAATTTAATAATATATACACAGTGGCACGGTAGAAAAAAAAATTTTATATATATATATATATATATATGGAAAAAAATAAAACCAAAGTAGTAAGGTTTAAAATAGTATTTTTAGTCGTCAGAAAAATAAATGCAGTTCTATATATAGGTGCACAAATGTATTTTAAAATATAAAGATGCATATCGGATTGAAAGAAGAATAAATATATATAGAGATTTTGAAAATCCATATTAACTATTTTTTTAAGGATATGTGTTTTCAAAAATGAAGAATAAAATAAATATGCATCTCTGTGATTTATTTGATTTATAAACTTATCTAATTATTTAGTTGCTAAAATAATAATAATTCTTGGTTGAAAGGAAATTGTAATTTTTTTTATGTATATAAATTAATTTTACAAGTCTATAGATTTAAAAGGAAAATTAGTTCAAATTTAAATCACTAGCCCATTTAATTTATTAAATGGTACTTAACGGTCCGATTTTATTTTGAATATTAATAAATCATATCATTATTGGTTACAAGGTCAAAATCTTAAAGGAAACGAATCAGAATGGAAAATCTTAAGTAAAGGAATTGCTTTATATAGAATTGGGAGTTAGAAAAGAAATTAGTTTAAACCAAGATTATTAGTTTAAAATATAAATTTTTGGTTAATTAAATTTATTAAAAAGGGGAAATCTAATCATTAGTTAGATAAATTTATTCAGGAGAATATTGGTTTAAAAAGAATTATTAGCTAATCAAAAACTATTAAACGGAAATTAATTGTTCAGTTGATTTGAATATTAATGAATTGTGTAAATAATTAAATAGGTATAAAACAAGGAAATCGAGTCAAGATGGAATTGGATTGCTAATAAAAGCAAAGGTGAGATCTTCACACTCAAAAGGGTTTTGTTAAATTTTAAATAGTTAGATTTAAAATTGTTGATTGTGTCGATTGTCTGTTTGGATAATATAGTATTATCTATTGTATTGAAATAGACCCTATACGCCGCCTATTAAGCGGAGGTTATTTATTAAACCCATATACCACGATATTCCACCTTGAAGTGGAATTAGTATTATATATGTACTTGGAGTTGATTTCCCGCATTATATAGCGGATGAGACCCTATTGCGCCGCCTATTAAGCAGATAATAATTTATAAATCCCATATACCGTGATATTGTAGGGTCGATTTCACCCTAGAGCGGGGGTGAATAGGGTGATGGTATAAATTATAAAAATTAATCGCGGAAGCTTATAAATAATTTTAACATAGATCACAGAACAATAGCAGCACAGATAATAGCAGAATAATAAATGCAGAAATAGAACGACACAGAATTTACCCAGCTTCGGCAAAACCCTGCCTACGTGCGGCCCCCAAGGTTTCTACTAGAAATTAGATAGTCCCTCGCTTACACACGTAAACTCACGACACTCGCTATCGACTAAATCTAACTCTACGCTCAAAACCCTGCCACAACTCAGCCACTGAGTTACGAATTCTCAAGCTACGCCACGTAGCTTGTCCCCTAGTCACACGACTAGAAATTTAAACGGTTTAAAAAGGAAAATACAAATTAAAAACAATTTAAAATACAATAAACCTAATTTAAAAATTAAAAAACCCTTGAGAGAACAAAACAGGCCGGCCCCCTTTTATAATTTAACACGTTCTCCTCTTTTATTTGCTCGTTCATTCATATCATGATGGCGGCCGTTCCTCTAACTCAATTAGGGCTTCTTTCATGCGATCCAATTTAGGGTTATTCTAAGAGCCGACATTATGTTGATCGATTCGGTGATTATTCGCGTTTAGCCTTTATTGATCGTACTCCTTGTTGCTCACTTCGGCTGCTTCGTTGATCGAGTTCATCCCTTGCTTCGGTATGTAATTTTATGCTTTTGTTTTTGCTGGTTTTATGCTTGGTTGAACTCGATGATTTATGCCGATGATGATTGTAGTAATTTATATAGGGTTTGTAACCCTAGAATTACGTTCGTCTGATTTCTTCAACGATTTACTTTCGGCCATCTAATTTCGTTTGGATGTTTGAGATTGATTCTGACCTCTTCAATTCGTATATGTTTTGGTTGCTTGTCATTCACGGCATTGACTCATTCTTTTATGACCACGGGTTGAATCTGACTTTAATTTGTGACATTTGACTTTGTCACATTCGTGTATTTTTTAATGCTTCTGCTGGCTTCGGTTGTACTTTTGACCTTATTTGATTTTCCTGTTGTTTTTATGACTTCGGCCATTGCTGATTTATTGATTGCCTCGGCTTGTACTTGGTGTATCATCTATATTAGTGCGTTGGCTTCAAATTTAGTTGCAGGCTTGTGTCTTGGTCTTAATGATGTCTTTGTGCATACTGGTTACCTTCTTGGTTATGTATCACCATATGTCTGCAGTACTTCGGTCTTGGCTTTGATTCATTTCGTCTATGGCCATCTTTTTCTGGTTGGTATTGTGTATGGTTCTACGTTCATGTTGGCACTGAATTTGTACGTACTCGGTTTCAAGCATTGTCTTCATTGCATTCAGATGTTTTCCAGTTGTTCACTGTTTGCATCACTTCAGTGCTTCATTATTTCATTGCATTCATGTCTCAGTGCTTTGATGCATTTGCATGCTGCCATACTTGTTCACTCGAGTCAGTGGAGTTGTTTCTTTTGAGTTGTAGCTTGATGGTTTGTAGTTGTTTGTGTCAGTTGCATCGAGTTGTTTTGTACTGGTGCATATATGTTTACTGTAGACCATGTTGTTGCTTGAGTCTCTGTTGCCTTGAGTCTGTGCACTGGTGGTCTTCATATTTATCTGGGTTGACTTTGTTTTTGCTGTAGTCTTGTTCATCCCTCTTGTATACCTGGTGTATCACTGTCCACATGACACTGGTCTTGATACTGTTGAACACAGCACTCCTCTGCTGTTGGCCACTGACCTTCTTGTATTCATGTGCCACTGTTTTGTTCGAGTCAGTTTCAATGTTTCATTGTAAAGTTCAATTTGCATGTATGCTGTTCATTTGATATGTTGTCCACCTGAGTTTGAGCATTTGTACATTTGCATCTTGGGTTGTACTGTCTTGAGCTCGAGTATTTGCTGTTGCATACATGAGTTTGATACTGTTGGTCGACTATCTCCTTGAGTTGTTGTACTTCATGTTGTATTCATCCCTATTGCACTCTTTGATGATTCATTGGTGAATATGTTGGCTGCTGTGTTGATCTTGCTTGCATTGTCACTTGGTCGACACTTGCTGTTGTACTTGCTTTGATGCTGGTTTGAGGCTGTGTCATGTTTGAACATAGCATTCATGTGTACTTTTTGATTTGCACCTGAGTTGAATCCAGTTTTAAAACTCAGGTTTGACCTTGTGCTGAGAGTTGTAACTTTCATGTTATTGCACGTGAGTTGAACCTGGCTTTTCATTTGGGTTTGACATGTGCTCACCTGTCCCTGTAGCATTATCAAGTGTATGCCGATGTGCACGGCCTTGTGGCATGTACAGTGATACACTGTGCATGTCACACTGTTCGTGTGTGATGAATTCAAGTGTGAATGACGACGAACAACCCAAATAACTGAGGCAAACCATATTTTCAAAAATCATATTTCATTTTATATTGCAAAAACATTTCTTTTTCAATTTTACCGTGTTAGTGAATATTTTTGCAGATTGCTCAGATGCTGGATTCAAACTGGAATGAAGTTGAAGATTAGTACGAGTGCGAGTGATATGTAGTGAGGTGAAAATGTAAAAATGAATTGTGATGTAATCAGAAATGTATTGTAATAGAAAATGTATATTTATAGTGAGAGCTTGAAGTTGTACTATCAAAAATTGTAATAAATATTTATTTGAATAAAATATTCGTTTGAATTCAAATCCAGTGTTATTTATTTTATTCAGCAAATATTTATTTAATCTATGAAAAATAAAATAGTACATTAACAAATACATTTAAACGAATGTATATATGTTTATTATCATCAAACAAAAATCATATAAGCGCATATTCAACAATCTCCCCCTTTTGATGATAACAAACATATATTTAAGATTTTGAATATATTAAATGTATTTGATCATTGATATGCTCTAATTTGCTCCCCCTATTTGAATGCTCCCTCTCTACACAATACTCCCCCTACATATATGCATACAAATAAAAATATGCAAATGAGTCTAGATGCAAATAGAAAATTATTTGACCTTTGCTTGATTTTATTTGACAAAATCTTAACTTTTCTCTCCCCCTTTTGTTATCCGCAAAAGAATAATAATGTTAGAGAAAATAGAGATAAAGTGATCGATATTAATTCAACATTAAAACTCAATTGAATATAAGTATTAAATTTCGATAAAAAAATCAAACAAAAATCATAAATATTTTGTTAGGCGCATATTCCACTTTTAGAATGATGGGAATTATGTCATCATATAAAATCATACAGTTGTGTCTATTTGTGGTATATTTATATCAGGAATTTGAATATCTACTAACCATGCATAACCGTTAGGACTTTTAAATGAGATTAGTAGTATTCCAAATTTATTTTAAAAAAAAAAATGAATTCAAGTATCTTCTAACCACGCATAACCATGAGGACTTTTAAATGGGATTAGAATCAACTTGTTTATTTTAAAAATCAACTTTTGATATGCGTTCCATACATGCATAACCGCGAGGACTTTTAAATGAGCATGGAAGCACATAACAAATTCCAAGTAATTCACCCATGCATAACCGTGAGGAATTTTAAATGAGAGTGAATACTTTGGTATTTATTTATTTATTTATTTATTTAAAAAAAGACGAAAATGAAAAACGAACGATTCCTGTTTAAAGTACCATATATCGACAAACTATATAGAATTTTGATGAGTGATGGTTGTTAGAAATATGATAGATATAGAGATGGTCATGGAATTTTTTATCAACAATAAGTTTTATAACTCTTGTTTAAATTTCTAAAGAAATTTATTAATTATACCATCTCAAGTCATAATATTTGATCAATATTAACACTCATCACTTTTTCAATCACTATTTTTCTTTTCGATAAACATTAGGGAGTCAGATTAGTCAAAATAGTCATTTAAAATCAAACTCAAAAATAATTATGAAATTAATTTTTCAAAAATGACTAATCTGAAAATATGGTCAAAAATGATTTTCTCCAGGGGGTTTTAAAAGAAAATTTTCTGCTATTTGAAAATTATTTGAAATGAAGAATATGCAGATATTTTCTTTGAAAAACGATCCAGTTACTAAATGTCTCAACAAAAATCACGTTTCACTAGTAATTTTTCTATCAACTAGATTACCAGTGTAATCTGCATCTGAATTTCTCTTTTACTCAAAATTATCATCAATTGAATTTTATAGACCAAAACATGAAGTGTGCACCAAAAATTTCAAATTCAATTTTAACAAAAATTTAAATGACATTCTCTTGAATTTGAAATGAAGTCGTGTTTATAATCAAAAACCGTGAATATAGAGTTAGCCGTATTATAACCAATTGTATTATCCAACAAAACACTATTTTTAATCCAAACTGATATATATGAAGTAATTCAAAGAATCTAGAGATTATTGTAGTGTTTTTGGCATAAGAATATACTTGGCCAACTATGTTGAATAAGTCAGAAACAAAATCATCATCTTTTCATCAATCTCAATATTGGCTGAAATTTAATTCAGAATATGGTGCAGATTATCACATTTAATATATCGTTCAAATAAATATATTTGTTTTACCTTTACGATATTTTTCGTTGTTGTCCATTGTGATTTTGTCACCTTTATACTACGCTAAGGAACCTTGCTTTATCGTCCGTTGTGTTTCTGGAACAGCCAAAAATCCAGAGAACACTGTTGTTATTCCTTAGCCTGCCACCACACCTACACTTTGAAAAATTTATGTGACCTATTTGTTTTTATAGATCCATGGTTGTTAGTGGCAGAAAATTTTGAAAAACAATTTTGTAAAGACCCAAAATTGTTTATAGTTATTCCCTTCGGCACCCAAATTTGTTTAACTTTGAGAGATTTTATATTTGTGCCTTTAGGAACCCAAATCGATATAGTTTTCACATGTTTGGGTCTATACCAACAATTATTGTGATTGTGTCCATATTTTCTACAAATTGTGCACATGGAATTAACTTGACTAATATTGCTTTCAACAATTTTCGAACAATTATATCCAAGTCCTTGTCTAACCGTATTAACAGTTTGCTTTCCTAATAGCATATTCAACGATTTTTCACTTTTTGAAAATTTATCTAAAGTCGTTGACAATTGTTGGACTTGTGTTTTGAGAGATTCATTTTCGTTTAACAACTGTGTGCACTTTTTAATAGAATTCTCTCTCCTAGTACTTTCATTCTCTTTTAAAATCAGAATTTCATTTTCAAGTGACTTTATTCTGATTTCCGATTTTCTAATTTCTTCTTCGAATGTTGGACACTTATCACACTTAGGGATCCTACTTTGATAGGTTTTAACTAATTGGTCAAGTTGTTTATTTAAATCTATCAAAGTGTCTTTTTGTGATTCAAGTTTAGCGTATTTTTTCCTAAGTCGTTCAAAACAGCCATTTACTTCGTGGAAATAAATAAGTAATTCAGAGTGAGTAAGTTTTGATACCTCGCTTGGCTCGTCATCGTCGCTATCGGTTATATTCCCATGAAGGCACATATCTGCTTTCTCACTTTCACTGCTATTGCTTTTATTCCACGTGGATGTAAAACATCTTCGTTCTGATTTCTTTTCTTTGTCGTGTTGAAATCGGGGATAATTGGGCTTGATATCACCGGGTTTGTTGCAAATGATCCTGTGTTCTTCCGAGTTGTCCAGTGCTTTGATTATTCTGCTTTTTAATTTTTTATTTAGAGCTGGATTTCCGTATTTGTGATTCCACCTTTTGAATTTCTTCATTATTAATGCCAGCTCTGCTGCTCTATTATCATCATCCTCATCACAACTGCTTTTTACCAATCATGTTAAGCACATTTCTTTAACTGAGTTAGTTGTGGAGGACTTCTCATTGCTGTTGACTTTTGCACCATATATTGCATTGAAAGTATTCCAGATTTCCTGTGCATTTTCACAATGAGAAATGAAATTAAAATTATCTTGATTAATATGAGAATATAATATATGCATAGCAAGAGCATTAATCGAGATAATTTTCTTATCTGTTATGTCACAGCCATTTTCAATAATATCCCAACATTTAATATTAACAGATTTTAAATAAAATTCCATTTTCAATTTCCAATTCAAAAAATCTGTTCCATCGAAAATAGAAGGAATAATATTGGAACGACCCTCAAAATTATTATTAAAAGAAGCCATTTTAAAAATTCAAATTCTTAAAACAAAAACCGATTTTTGAAACACGAAATTTTTAAACAAAAAAAATTGATTTTTGAAACACGAATTTTTAAAACAAAAATTGGTTTTTGTAAAATCAAATTTTTAAAACAAAAACGGCTTTTGAACCCGCTCTGATACTACTTGTAGGATCGATTTCAACCTAGATGGGGGGTGATTAGGGTGATGGTATAAATTATAAAAATTAATCGCGGAAGCTTATAAAATAATTTTAACACAGATCATAGAACAATAGCAGCACAGATAATAGCAGAATAATAAATGCAGAAATAGAACGACACAGAATTTACCCAGCTTCGGCAAAACCCTGCCTACGTGCTGCCCCCAAGGTTTCTACTAGAAATTAGATAGTCCCTCGCTTACACACGTAAACTCGCGACACCCGCTATCGACTAAATCTAACTCTACGCTCAAAACCCTGCCACAACTCAGCCACTGAGTTGCGAATTCTCAAGCTACGCCACGTAGCTTGTCCCCTAGTCACACGACTAGAAATTTAAACGGTTTAAAAAGGAAAATACAAATTAAAAACAATTTAAAATACAATAACCCTAATTTAAAAATTAAAAAACCCTTGAGAGAACAAAACAGGCCGGCCCCCTTTCCTAATTTAACACGTTCTCCTCTTTTATTTGCTCGTTCGTTCATATGATGATGGCGGCCGCTCCTCTAACTCAAGTAGGGCTTCTTTCATGCGATCCAATTTAGGGTTATTCTAAGATCCGACGTTATGTTGATCGATTCGGTGATTATTCGCGTTTAGCCTTGATCCATCGTACTCCTTGTTGCTCACTTCGGCTGCTTCGTTGATCGAGTTCGTCCCTTGCTTCGGTATGTAATTTTATTCTTTTGTTTTTGCTGGTTTTATGCTTGGTTGAACTCGATGATTTATGCCGATGATGATTGGAGTAATTTATATAGGGTTTGTAACCCTAGAATTGCGTTCGTCTGATTTCTTCAACGATTTACTTTCGGCCATCTAATTTCGTTTGGATGTTTGAGATTGATTCAGACCTCTTCAATTCGTATATGTTTTGGTTGCTTGTCATTCACGCCATTGACTCATTCTTTTATGACCACGGCTTGAATCTGACTTTAATTTGTGACATTTGACTTTGTCACATTCGTGTATTTTTTAGTGCTTCTGCTGGCTTCGGTTGTACTTTTGACCTTATTTGATTTTCCTGTTGTTTTTATGACTTCGGCCATTGCTGATTTATTGATTGCCTCGGCTTGTACTTGGTGTATCATCTATATTAGTGCGTTGGCTTCAAATTTAGTTGCAGGCTTGTGTCTTGGTCTTGATGATGTCTTTGTGCGTACTGGTTACCTTCTTGGTTATGTATCACCATATGTCTGCAGTACTTCGGTCTTGGCTTTGATTCATTTCGTCTCTGGCCATCTTTTTCTGGTTGGTATTGTGTATGGTTCTATATTCATGTTGGCACTGAATTTGTACGTACTCGGTTTCAAGCATTGTCTTCATTGCATTCAGATGTTGTCCAGTTGTTCACTGTTTGCATCACTTCAGTGCTTCATTACTTCATGTGCTTGTTTGTATGTTGTAAATGCTGCATTCATGTCTCAGTGCTTTGATGCATTTGCATGCTGCCATACTTGTTCACTCGAGTCAGTGGAGTTGTTTCTTTTGAGTTGTAGCTTGATGGTTTTGTAGTTGTTTGTGTCAGTTGCATCGAGTTGTTTTGTACTGGTGCATATATGTTTACTATAGTCCATGTTGTTGCTTGAGTCTCTGTTGCCTTGAGTCTGTGCACTGGTGGTCTTCATATTTATCTGGGTTGACTTTGTTTTTTCTGTAGTCTTGTTCATCCCTCTTGTATACCTGGTGTATCATTGTCCCAATGACACTGGTCTTGATACCGTTGAACACAGCACTCCTCTGCTGTTGGCCACTGACCTTCTTGTATTCATGTGCCACTGTTTTGTTCGAGTCAGTTTCAATATTTCATTGTAAAGTTCAATTTGCATGTATGCTGTTCATTTGATATGTTGTCCACCTGAGTTTGAGCATTTGTACATTTGCATCATGGGTTGTACTATCTTGAGCTCGAGTATTTATTGTTGCATACATGAGTTTGATACTGTTGGTCGACTATCTCCTTGAGTTGCTGTACTTCATGTTGTATTCATCCCTGTTGCACTCTTTGATGATTCATTGGTGAATATGTTAGCTGCTGTGTTGATCTTGCTTGCATTGTCACTTGGTCGACACTTGCAGTTGTACTTGCTTTGATGCTGGTTTGAGGCTGTGTCATGTTTGAACATAGCATACATGTGTACTTTTTGATTTGCACCTGAGTTGAATCCAGTTTTAAAACTCGGGTTTGACCTTGTGCTGAGAGTTGTAACTTTTATGTTATTGCACGTGAGTTGAACCCAGCTTTTCATTTGGGTTTGACCTGTGCTCACCTGTCCCTGTAGCATTATCAAGTGTATACCGATGTGCACGGCCTTGTGGCATGTACAGTGATACACTTTGCATGTGACACTATTCGTGTGTGATGAATTCAAGTGTGAATGATGACGAACAACCCAAATAACTGAGGAAAACCATATTTTCAAAAATCATATTTCATTTTATATTGCAAAAACATTTCTTTTTCAATTTTACCGTGTTAGTGAATATTTTTGCAGATTGCTCAGATGCTGGATTCAAACTGGAATGAAGTTGAAGATTAGTACGAGTGCGAGTGATATGTAGTGAGGTGAAAATGTAAAAATGAATTGTGATGTAATCAGAAATGTATTGTAATAGAAAATGTATATTTATAGTGAGAGTTTGAAGTTGTACTATCAAAAATTGTAATAAATATTTATTTGAATAAAATATTCGTTTGAATTCAAATTCAGTGTTATTTACTTTATTCAGCAAATATTTATTTAATCTGTGAAAAATAAAATAGTACATTAACAAATACATTTAAACGAATGTATATATGTTTATTATCATCAAACAAAAATCATATAAGCGCATATTCAACAGATATCCCGTCTTGAAACGGGATTGGTATTGTGCTAATATCCGTGGATGCAGGGAAACGGGTTGGAGGGATCCAACTAGATTCCTCAATCGTATTTATTTATTTACATATATTGTGATATTTGTTGATTATCATATGAAGATATACGATGTTTGGATGCTGTGATTGATTACTTGGTGTGTTGCATCACTGGGCCTATTTTGAAATTTGAAAAATGTTAAAGTAATGATTTCCAATATAAAAGGATTTTTAAGTGATTTTTGAAAGTATATGTTTCATTAAACTTTTGAATTGATTCTTTTTAAATAAATTAACTTTATAAAATTTAATGTTATAAAAGTATGATTTTTGTGAAATATAACCGAAATGTGATTTTTTAAATAAGCAATTGACAAATTTATAAATAGTTTAAATTGGGATTTTTGAACTATTATAAACAATTTATATAAAAGATTTATAAAATTGATATTTTATAAGTTAAAGATATTGAAATTATAAAACGAGCTTTTATAAGTGTTAAAATAAAGTTGTACCTAGTTTTATAAGTAAATAAGAATTTAAGATTTATAAATTAATGATGATATAAAAGAATGGATTTGTGAATAAATGAATTATAAGTAATTTACTTATAAGTTGGATTCGACATGTAAACGAAATATAAATAGAATTGGTGATTAAAGTAGATTTATAAATCGAAGTAGTTATGAAATAGAAATGGAATTTATAAACGTTGTTTTATAAATCCGTAATCAAATAAATTTAATAAGTGAACATAGAAATTATTAAAGGAATTATATCCACGATTTTGGACTGTGGAAAATCCTTTAATTAAATATATGGAAGTTTTGAATTTGGTAAACGCTGTATATCCAAGATTTTGGACAGTGGATAACCTTCTAAATAAAACGTGTAGAAAATGTTGAATTTGGATTAACGAAGTATATTCACGATTTTGGATAATGAATAATATATTAAGGAAATGTTTTGGGGAAAATTATATTTTAAATCGAATTAAAATGATTAGAGATGTTTTAAATGTATTAAGTAATGAAAACATAGATTTCAACATTCATTGTTGAAATAGGCGTTTTCAAGGAATTGAAGGAAATGGTGGACTATAGCACTGTTGTTATAGTAAATGATTTCCGAAAGGAAATGTCTTATACAGTATTGGGACTTATATATCTATCTAAATTTCGAATCCCTATACTGGAGATTTTGGGTCGTCGTAACAATGTTTTACGCAACATTTGTTTGGACTCAAATAAAAGTGTTAAAGAAAATGTTTTCCTTAAGAAATGAAATATATACTTAATATTAATTTAAGTATGTCGAATATTTTCCAAATGTTGAAAATAAATAGATTTGTGAAATACTTATTATTAACTAAGTAGGGAAATGTTTTCCAATATGAAATGAATGTTTCGAGAATTATCTTTTTAAAGATAAATTGAAAGTGAATATTTGAAATCGATTTGAAAATCGTATATTCACAGATATTTTGGAAAGGTAAATTCAATATGGAATTTATAAATGAAATTGGGAAAATTGGTTTAAAAATAAATATCGATTTATTTTTGAAGTATGGAAATTATATATATATATATATATATATATATATATATATATATATATATATGTATAAGTATATATATATATATATATATATATATATATATCTTGTAAAGATATTTTTGTAAAATAAATAATTTGAAAATTTATTTGGAATCTGGTGATGTTGTGCATACCTATTGATAGTTAAATAACTGACTATCAATATTTACCTTTAAATAGGTATTTGTTGTGATTGCTTGAATTTGAATGCTACACTTATTTTTAAAAATAAGCGCTCACTATTCGGGTTAGCCGGGAAAGGACCTTGGGGTCGTATAACCCATTCCGAATATGTGATACGTCGTAATAGATAGCATTGATGACCGGTGTTGAAGACCAGATATTTATGAAAACGGAAGGATTACCGTCGAATGTTTCTGCATCGGCTGATCCCCAATATAGAAATTTATTACACTTTGTGATGGGAAGTCCGTTCGTGACCGGTGAATATACGGATTGTAAGGACTTCTTTGTAAGTGCCTTCGGTTCCGTTCGATCCTGGAACGGACTTGTATGGAGGTGTGTCTGACGTTACAATTTGAGATGTAAAGCTGGTTTCTATCAAATATATTTCCTTTGGTGGCGGAGAATTTATTCTCTTAGATTAACACCCTTAGAGGTTATGTAGTTGATGGTTACTAGTGATACATTCCCAAATTTGTAATGTGGCATACGAAGTGCTGTTGGGCATTTTATGATCAAAGCACAGCTTTTGTATAAAGCGTGGCTTTGTGGACGAGACTTCGTCAGACCTCACACCTCGGAAATGGTCAAAACCGGAAGGATGCGGCAAGATTCTAGGGAGTAGCGCCCCTTAGTGTATGTCATTGCCTTCTGGATAGAAGTGTTATCATGGTATGGAGCCCAGATACTTAACTTATGTGAATATTGCAAATTTATATGACTTTGTGATTGATGTTGGTTGAGGATCCTCAGATAAAGGTTGTTACAACCGGGAGATGACATACGCGTGTCAGTAGTTACCTATTTTTGCAGAGGTAACCCGGCCTTGTGTTGGCAGAGATCCGGTTAGGTTCTCGAGGCGTCTTTCCAGAGGCGTTTCCATGTGGCAATAGGAAGTTCCTTGGCCTGACCATTTGTTGGAAATCTAGAGAAATAATACGAACCTTGTACGGTTTTAGTTGTAGAACCTGCCATCTAATATGGTAGCTATAGTAGGCAAAATATAATGGTACCTATGCTGGCTAAGATTTATATTCTATCTTCGAAATGTTTTCTACACTATGCACTAATAATAATATCAAAAATGATTTGATTTTGCATAGTAATCATCTTTGACTAACATAAGAAGAAATCTCCTCCAAGTCTGCGTTTGCATTGTGTGTGTGGTGGGAGGTCTTATGGTAGTTACATTTTCAAAAAACATTGCGAATTGATTTTTAAATTTCTCCTGTTCTTGGTTCAAAGATAAATAACTGTTTTAAGTTCTCACACCAGTCACATGACTGACCTGGAGTTTATTGTTTCCCTTCCTAAACTCTGGGTGCCCACCAGTTTCCACACAGGCAGTCTAGAGTTAAGGTTATCAGGAATTTTTGGAATTCAGGAGTTGCTACAGAAATCTGGAGGCAAGCTGCATGGCTTATTCACTAGTATATAGTATTTCTTTTCCGCTGTTTGTTGTTGTTGTTATACACTCTGATGATGTGATGTAATGTAATATGATGTAATGCAATAACTGATATAGTTTTTTGTTTAAAGATTATTCATTTATCTATTATATGTAGTTCCGCTGCGATTGTTAGATTCTGATATTGTTCCGTTGCTTCTTCCTTTCTTTCTTGTTCTATCTTTTTCTTTCTTCTTCTACCTCTTTATTTTTCTTAAACCCTAAGTGTTCGGTTTTCCGGCATTCGATTTCTTGGCAGTTGATACAGTGGACGTATTGATGTCGATTTTCGGAAGTCGAAGAATCGGGTCCTTACAAAGGATGTTCAAATCTCTATACCGGGGATTAGCCGGTGTAGAGATATTCAACGAGTTATCCTTCCGCTTTTGAAAATATCCGGTCTTCACCACCAGTCTTCAAATTCTATCCATAACGTCGTATTATTATTCGGAATGGGTTATATGACATAAGGTCCTCTGCCGGATAATCCGAATAATTACCGCAATATTTTAAAGACATATGGATATTGGGATTTCAGTTAAGTCACAACTTTAAAACCCAAAACCTTTCTTCAAATGGCTTAAAAAAATTACCATTTCAAATCTTATTGAACAAAAAGATTCACTTCAAAATGTTCACCCATCTTTCACAAAGATTAATTTACGGCTTTCAAAACAATTTCCTTTTCAAATTGGTATAACTCATCCAATCATTAAATCAAAGACTTAATTCATAGCCTTTAAAACCATTTCCAAAGATTTATTCATAATTTTCAAAACAACTCCCATTTCAAATCTTTTATATAAAAAATACATCATTTAAAATCTTCTTCGAGGTTCAACCATTTTTCACAAAGATACATTCATAGCTTTCAAAACAATTTCATTTCAATTTTAAATATTTTCAACACAAATTGGGAATCCTTTCTTTATATGAAAGCTATTATTATTTGAAAACAAATAGTTTTCATTTCGGAAAAATTCGATTACATTTGCACGAGTTAAAGCCCTTCAAGTCTAAATTTTGGGTTAAATTCAAATTCCCAAAACAATACGCCTAAAAATGGTTTTGAAACCCATATAAACACATTTATAACTTTTATAACCCTTTTTTTAAACCAAAATTCTCAACATAGAATTCAATTTCAAATCTTGAATTTAAATTCAAATCAAACTATTTAAATTCCAAAACTTTATCAAGTTATTCAAAATAACTTTTATCTTTAAAACTCCTTTTCGAAAGCTTTTCATATTTAACCCAATTCCATTACCAAACTATTTGAATTCAAAATTCAACTTTAAAACTGTTTCAAAAATCTGTGACTCTACCAATTGCCTCGTGCAATCCATATTTGTGTGTGTATAGTGTAGTCCAGAGATTTTACACAATAGTACAACATCATCAATTATCACATCACAGATTCAAGCACAACAATATTGATAAGCGGTATGATCCTATAACGCTTATCTTCATTCACAAATTCATAGATAGATATTGTAAATTTATTATAGATAAACAAATTACATTCGTAACAGCTCAAATCAAAACAAAGCATCATACATCAGATATATCACAACAATTCATAGCACTCAATAGAATACAATCACCCATAAATGAGATTAATTAATCATCTGATTTATTAAATTATATAATTAGTTATGAATAAACTACTAATCTTGGTTAATTAACATTACTTAATTACAAATCATTTAGATTAATTTTTCTTTAAATCATTTACTATTAACCATTAATAATAAATTAATTAACCTAATTATTAATTAATTATCCCTAATTAATCAAATTAATTAATTAGCCCTTAACTAATTATCATTCCTTAATCACCTTTATTAATTAATTATCCTTTAATTAATTATTCCTTAATTTATTAACCATATTATTTTTAATTATCCTTAAATTAATTATAATAGGTGATTATCCCTAATTACTTTCATTAACTAAATCTTTAATTAATTAATTATCTTCAGATTAATTTATAATTCACATACATCAATTACCCTTAATTGATTATATTAAGTAATTAACCATAATTACTTAATTAACTTTAACCATTAATTAATTACTTTTAACTAAGTAATTATCTTTATGTAATTAATTACCTCTAATTACTTAGATTAATTAATCTTCTAATTAATTAATTATTCTTAGTTATGAAATTATTAACCTTAATCAATCTTTGATTAGGTAGTTATCGTTAAAAAAATTCTTACATTAAATAACTATCTTTAATAACTTAAATCAAGCAATAAATCTTTTAATCAAATTAAAAGATAATCCTTTTATCCAAATTAACTACTTAATTATCATAAAAAAATCTTTAATAGATAATCCTTGTAATCAATTTTCACTAACCATTTTATCCGTTACATCGTATTAAGGATTAAAACATTTTCATCTTTTAAATTATTTACTGAATTACAATATAAAGTTCATTAAAATAAACTTTTAACAAAGATTATATAAATATATATACATATATAGAAATATTTTAAACTCAAATAAATTTATTTTTAAAAAATAGTTTTTAAACATGGTTGTCTAGAAATTTATAATCTTGGTTTATCTAAAAATTTAAAAGCCTAAACACATTTTTCCTTTTTTTTGAAACCTGGTAACTATTTAACAAAAGCCAAGCCAAATGCTTGAATACCCAAGCCTGGCTTCGAGCTAAACTTCAAAACCCTCGAGCTACCCCTTTTCTCTTTTTAAAACTTTGTTGTATATTTAAAATTTTAAGTCTGTAAAACCAATTTGAATCAGCCGCTGTAATGCTCGAGTTATCTCATCACCTTAACCGAGCCAAACTCGTAAATGCCCGAGACAACGCCACAGCCTATCCTTCTTCTTCTTCCTTTCCTTATCATTGACACAAAAATCTCATGTGCACATGTACAGATGAACTCCACCGTTCCTATCATCGTCGAAGCTCTCAACAAACCGCCGACATCACTCTCGACCAACCCAGACACCCAGTTCGATGATTCTAGCCTGAAATCCAAAATAAACCTATCGATCGCCTAGAACTCAAAAACCCAGTCGACTAAAATCCTTCGACCCATCGCCACCGACCGCCAGCTATTCTACCGTTTTGACCCAAGGTGCCCTCGTGACCCATCAATCCTTTCCTCTAGGTCCGATTACTTAAATCGCCTTGACTTGGACGCAGTTCCTCCGAGATCAGGCTCGACAAAAACCCAGTCTAAAACCCTAAAACTACCCCATGCCAGTGCCCTGATCATTAGATTAATTATTTGACATTTTTCTGTGTATCCCTATCATCCAGGCAACCTTCAACAGAAATCTCGACCCATCTGGTCTTGCCGAATCAACATTAACATCAAGTCTGATCAACTCAAAACTGCTTGCTAATTCCATTCTTAAAAATCTTGAAACTTACATCTAAATTCATGGATTTGCAACACGAACCCATTCATATAATTAAAACTTAAAATCCAGATGTATAATTTTGGAAAAATTTCTATTTTCTACTTTTATTTAACAATTTCTAGAATATTACCAAATATTTTTATTGGAAAACAATTTTTTTTAAACAATTACCTTGCAATTCCAAACATTTTTATATATACAACTAAACCTAGAAATGATTGATCAAAGAGATTTTGATTTTACTCTTGTTTCTAGCCTGTAAACATAGGAACATGCATATATGCCTATACTATATATTAGTATCTTCGTAGATATATATTCTAACATAATTTTATTCTAAACAATAACATTTCACAACATATATCCAATTTAGATCACATGCAAACCAGAATAAATATAGGGATTTAAGGATTTGCTCGCCTGATTGCAAAGAACAGAGAAGCAAGCCTGGAATTGCTTTTGACTTTAAACTGAAAATGGTTCGTTTAATCTAAGATTTTGTTTTATTGATTTCATGTTGATCTGATTGCTTCAATCCAGTTTGAATTTGAAACTGTTTTCTTTTTATTTTGTTTCCAGGTTGAAATACTTTTGATTCAGGTTGAAGATGAAAACTGTTTGATTTGATTTCTTCTATATGGTTTGCTTCAGAATTGAATTGTTTTTTACTTCCATTTCGTTTTAAATCTCAGGCTTGGGTTTTGTTTTTCAGTTTTTAGGTTTAATTTGTTTTCAGATCTGAGAAATTTTAAAACTGATCTAAATCTTGTTTTTTTTTTGTTTTTTTTTTGAAAATAAATCAAAAAGAAAATCATAATGCCATTTGTAACTTGCGTGGCACCCTTTACTTACACTTGTTAAAATTATAGTCTTCACCTTACAAATGTTAAAACACTTAAATTTATATTTATATCTTTTATAAAATTTCATTTGTAATTATACTTTAAACCCCTATGTCAGAATAAATTAGGTAATATGTTTCTACTTTTAAACTAATGCTTTACCATTATATTTTTTTTTAACTTTAAAGAATGTGATTTAAAATAAATCGAACATAAATAAATAAATGTAAAATACATATTTGAATTTTAACTCTTTATATAGTTTTTGTAATTTATTTATAACAATTTCAAAATAAAACTTTCAAATCACCATATTATAAATACAAAACCAATTTTTCTATTAATATAGAGTTTTCCAAGTCCAAATATTATTCAAAACAATTATAATTAAATTTCAAATTCAAAAATTAATATACAATCAATTTATATTTATAAATGAGTAAATAAACAAATATCTTATTTAATTTTGGAAAAATTAAATTAATTTACAATTTAAATCCACAAATTTATATTAATTACTAAATTTAATTTTACTCAAAAATCAGGATCGTTACAAATTCCACCCTTAAGAAAATTTTGTCCTTAAAATTTGCAAGGGAGACAATAAAGATGGATACACAAAGATAGAGAAACCGTTTTCCAGATCAAATTGAATATTTATTCTGTACTTGGCTTACCAAATCAGAATATCAATAATATGAGAACAAACTCATTCCATATCTCACAAGATACTCCGGCCATCCGGTCTATGAAATATGCAGGGGCATTGGTTAGTTAAAAGCACAACTAACCGTTCGTAGAATGTATCTAGACCCAAAAGAATAGACAATCAGATACTCAGTTCAGGTTGGAATATCCTAAAATATACACCAACTTGTCCCTATTTGGACTTTGACTCCCATAAGAAATTATAATAGAATTTCAAATTTGGTTTTAGTCGTTTTATCGATACAAATCTTCATATTTTATTTACCAATTTATTTCAATTTAAAATTTCCAATTTATTTGAAGTTAAGATTGAAGATGAGAGTAAGAAATAGAACATATCTACAACGATTCTCCAAGCCAGCTTCACACTGTAGCTCCTTCTTGTAGCTGCCACAAAGACATAAGAGAATTGAAAAGACAAATCAAAGGAGATTGATAGAGAAAGTTCCTTGTTGTTTCAAAGCCATGACCAGTTGAAATGGTACTTCCATGTCCCCGACCTCGTCCTCTTCTCACACTCGTACTTACTATCAGTGGATAGTAAGAGAATTTACTGAGGCATACAAATGGATGTCTTAGGGATATACTCATTCAAGGGTATACTTTACCCTATCTCTAATGAGTTACTTAATGTGTTGTACTCCTGAGCTTAAGTTTCAACCTTCAGCTCTGATACCAAATGAAACGACCCTGACTCGACTTTCAAAAATGATACAACAGAACATTAATACAAATCAAAGATAAAAGATATACAACAGCGGAAGACAACACAAGAAGATGGTTTAGACTTTGCAACCATCGATAGCGGAAAGATATCTCTAAAAGATAATATCCCCCTATCATGTTGTAATATAGAAAACCTGATCCAAATGCGATTGCTAATATCCATAGATTTGAATGCTATTGAATCTACACCAACTATTTGATTATCCGAAAAACCCAACTCTTAACTACCTGCGTGGAAAATTGTGGGCACCCAGAGTTTAGGAAGGGAACAATAAACTCCGGGCCAGTCATGGGACTGGTATGAGCAGACAAAATCAGTTTATCTTTAAAACAATCAGCAAAAGAATTTAAAATTGAAATCCGCAATGCTTTATTGAAAATGAAACAACCATAAGGCCTCCCACCGCACACACAATGTAAACGCGGAATTGGAGGAGATTTCTTCTTAGGATAGTCAAATATGCTTGATACGCAAAATCCTTTTAGTATTATTATTAGTGTAGAAAACCTTTCGAAAGTATAATATCAATCTTAGCTAGCATACAACCATTATTGTATGCTTACTATAACTACCATGTTCAATAGTAGGTTACCGCCGTATTCCATGGCAAGTTATACAACTAAAACCGTACAGGGCTCGTATTGTTTTGTTTGGATTTCCAAGAAATAGTTAGGAAAAGGAACTACCCACACAAAATGGAATGCTTCTGGAGGGACGTACCCGAGAACCTAACTGAATCTCTGCTGCACAAGGCCAGGTTACCTCTGTAACTAGGCAACTACTGACACGAGTATGCCACCTCCCGGTCGTTACCAACCTTTATCTGAGGCGCCTATCAACCAACAACCACAAAGCAATAAGTTTTGCAGCAACCAAAAAGTTAAGTATCTGGGCTCCATACCATGATACCACTTATAATCTAGAAGGAAATGGACATACCCTCGGGGGGCTCTACCACCACATAGCCTAGCTGCCACGATTCCTGTTTCGACCATTACCGGGTTGTGAGGCTCGACGAAGTCTCATCCATAAAGCTAAGCTTTTCACAAAGCTATGCTTCGATTAACTAATGATCAGCAGCACTTCGTATGCCATATTACCAAATTGGAAATGTATCTCTAGTAACCATCAACCACATAACCACTGAGCTCGTATGTCTCAAAGAAGGGTGTTAAGCTAAAAGAATAAATTCTCCGCCACTAAACAGAAATGTATCGATAGAAACTGGTTTTACATCTCAAAGTGTAATGTTAGACACACATCCATACAAGTCTGTCCTGGGATCGAAGAGAAGCAAAGGCACTTCCAATGAAGTCCTTGCAAATCTGGATATTCACTAATCACGTCCGAACTTCCCATCACAAAGGATGATCAAATCTCTATACCAAGGATCAGCCGGTGCAGAGATATTCGACGAGTTATCCTTTCGATTTCGAAAATATCCGGTCTTCACCACCGGTCTTCAAATGCTATCCATAACGTCGTATCATTATTCGAAATGGGTTATATGACATAAGGTCCTCTCTCGGCTAAATCGAAAATGAGTGCAATATTTTAAAAACTTATGGATATTGGGATTTTAGTTAAGTCACAACTTTAAAACCCAAAACCTTTCTTTAAATGGTTTAATAAAATTACCATTTCAAATCTTTTTGAACAAAAAGATTCACTTCAGAAAGTTCACCCATCTTTCACAAAGATTTATTTACGGCTTTCAAAAAAATTTCCTTCTCAGATTGAATTAACTCATCCAATCATAAAACAAAGACTTAATTCATAGCCTTCAAAACCATTTCCCAAGATTCATTCATAATTTTCAAAACAACTCCCATTTCAAATCTTTTATATAAAAGATACATCATTTAAAATCTTCTTCAAGGTTCAACCATCTTTCACAAAGATTCATTCATAGTTTTCAAAACAATTTCATTTCAATTTGAAATCTTTTCAACACAAATTGGGAATCCTTTCTTTACATGAAAGCTATTATTATTTGAAAACAAATAGTTTTCGTTTTGGAAAAATCCGATTACATTTGCATGAGTTAAAGCCCTTCAACTCTAAATTTTGGGTTAAATTCAAATTCCTAAAACAATACTTTTAAAAATGGTTTTGAAACCCATATAAACACATTTATAACTTGTATAACCCTTTTTTTAAACCAAAATTCTCAACATAGAATTCAATTTCAAATCTTGATTTTAAATTCAAATCAAACTATTTAAATTTCAAAACTTCATCAAGTTATTCAAAATAACTTTATCTTTAGAACTCCTTTTCGAAAGCTTTTCATATTTAACCCAATTACATTCCCAAACTATTTGAATTCAAAATTAAACTTTAAAATTATTTCAAAAATCTGTGACTTAAACAATTGCCTCGTTCCAACAATATTTGTGTGTGTATAGTGTAGTCCAAAGGTTTTACACAATAGTGCAACATCATCAATTATCACATCACAGATTCAAGCACATCAATATTTATAAGCGTTATAATCCTCTAATGCTTATCTTCATTCACAGATTCACAGATAGATAATGTAAATTTATTACAGATAAAAAATTACATTCATAACAGCTCAAATCAAAACAAAGCATCATACATCAGAGATATCACAATAGTTCACAGCATTCAATAGAATAAATCATCCATAAGTGAGATTAATTAATCATCTGATTAATCAAATTAGATAATTAGTTAAGAATAAACTACTAATCTTGGTTAATTAACATTAATTAATTATAAATCATTTTGATTAATTTTTCTTTAAATCATTTATTATTAACCATTAATAATAAATTAATTAATCTAATTATTAATTAATTATCCTTAATTAGTCACATTAATAATTAGCCCTCAACTAATTATCATTCCTTAATCACCTTTATTAGTTAATTAACCTTTAATTAATTATTCCTTAATTGATTAACCATATTATTTTTAATTATCCTTAAATTAATTATAATAGGTGATTATCCCTAATTACTTTCAATAACTAAATCTTTAATTAATTAATTATCTCTAAATTAATTTTATAATTCGCACATATCAATTACCCTTAATTGGTTATAATAAGTAATTAACCCTAACTACTTAATTAGCTTTAACATTAATCAATTACTTTGAACTAATTAATTGTCTTTAAGTAATTAATTACCTCTAATTACTTACATTAATTAATCTTCTAATTAATTAATTATTCTTAATTATGAAATTATGAACCTTAATTAATCTTTGATTAAGTAGTTATCCTTTCTTACATTAAATAACTATCTTTAATAACTTAAATCAAGTAATAAATCTTTTAATCATATTAAAAGATAATCCTTTTATCCAAATTAACTACTTAATTATCATAAAAAAATCTTTAATAGATAATCCTTGTAATAAATTTTCGCTAACCATTTTATCCTTTACATCATATTAAGGATTAAAACATTTCATCTTTTAAATTATTTACTGAATTACAATATTAAGTTTATTAAAATTAACTTTTATCAAAGATTATATAAATATATATACATATATACATATATAGAAATATTATAAACTCAAATACATTTATTTTTAAAAAGATAGATTTTAAACTTGGTTGTCTTGAAATTTAAAATCTTGATTTATCTAAAAAAATTAAAGCCTAAAAACATTTTTCCTTTTTTATATTTTATTTTTGAAACCTGGTAACTGTTTAACAAAACCCGAGCCAAATGCTTGAATACCCGAGCCTGGCTTCGAGCTAAACTTCAAAACCCCCAAGCTACCCCTTTTATCTTTTTAAAACTTTGCTATATATTTAAAATTTTAAGTCTGTAAAAACAATTTGAATCACCTGCTGTAATGCTCAAGTTATCTCGTCACCATACCCAAGCCAAACTCGTAAATTCTCGAGACAGCCCCACAGCCTGTCCTTCTTCTTCTCCCTTTCCTTATCACTGACACACACTCCTCATGTGCACATGTACAAATAAACTCCACCATTCCAATCATCGCAAAAGCCCTCGACATACCGCCGGTATCACCCTCGACCAACCAAGATACCCAATTCGATGATTCCAGCCTGAAATCGAAAATCAACCTATCGATCACCTAGAACTCAAAAACTCAGTCAACTAAAATCCATCGACCCATCGCCCCTGACCTCCAGCAACTCTGCCGTCTTGATCCAAGGTGCCCGATGACCCATCAATCTTTTCCCCTAGGTCCGATCACTTAAATTGCCTTGACTTGGACGTAGTTCCTACAAGATCAGGCTCGACAAAAACCCAGTCTAAAACCCTAAACTACCCCACTCCGCCGCCCTGATCATCAGATAAATTATTTAACATTTTTCCATGTATCCCTATCACCTAGGCAACCTTCAACAAAAATCTCGACCAACCAGGTCTTGCCGATCGACGGCAATAAACGTTAACATCAATTCTAATCAACTCAAAACTACTTGCTAATTTCATTCTTAAAAATCTTGAAACTTACATCTAAATTCATGGGTTTGCAACACGAACCTATTCATATAATTAAAACATAAAATCTAGATGTGTACATTTGGACAAATTTTTATTTTCTACTGTTAATTAACAATTTCCAGAATATTACCAAATATTTTTATTGGAAACCATTTTTTTAAACAATTACCTTGTAATTTCAAACATCTTCTATTTATACAACTGAACTTATAAATGATTGATCAAAGTGATTTTGTTTTTACTCTTGTTTCTAGTCTATAAACGTAGGAACATGCACATATGCATGTATCTATATATTTATATCTTCATTGATATATATTCTAATATAATTTCACTCTAAACAATATCACTGCACAACATATATCCAATTTAGATCACATGCAAACCAGAATAAATATAGGGATTTAAAGATTTGCTCACCTAATTGCAAAGAACAGAGAAGCAAGCCTGGAATTGCTTTTGACTTTAAACTGAAAATGGTTTGTTTATTCTAAGACTTTGTTTAATTAATTTCAGTTTAATCTGATTGCATCAATCCAGTTTGAAATTGAAGCTATTTTCTTTTGATTTTGTTTCCAGGTTGAGATGCTTTTGATTCAGGTTGAAGATGAAAACTGTTTGATTTGATTTCTTTTATCTGGCTTGTTTGAGAATTGAATTGTTTTTTTTACTTCCATTTCGTTTTAAATCTCAGGCTTGGGTTTTGTTTTGCAGTTTTTAGGTTTGATTTGTTTTTAGATCTGAGAAGTTTTTAAACTGATCTAAAGCTTGTTTTGTTATTTGTGTTTTTTGAAAATAAATCAAAAAGAAAATCATTATGCCATTTGTAATTTGCATGACACCCATTACTTACACTTGTTAAAATTATAATCTTCACCTTACAAGTGTTAAAAGACTTAAATTTATATTTATATCTTTTATAAAATTTCATTTGTAAATTATGGTTTAAACCCATATGTCATAATAAATTAGGTAATATGTTTCTACTTTTAAACTAATGCTTTACCATTATATATTTTTAACATTAAAGAATGTGATTTAATATAAATCAAATATAAATAAAAAAAAATAAAATATTTATTTGAATTTTAACTCTATAAATAGCTTTTATAATTTGTTTATATCAATTTCAAAATAAAACTTTCAAGTCACCATATTATAAATACAAAACCATTTTTTCTATTAATATAGAGTTTTCCAAATCCAATATATTATTCAAAACAATTATTATTAAATTTAAAATTCAAAAATTAATATACAATCAATTTATATTTAAAAATGAGTAAACAAACAAATATCTTATTTAATTTTAGAAAAATTAAATTAACTTAAAATTTAAATCCATAAATTTATATTAATTGCTAAATTTAATTTTACTCAAAAATCAGGATCGTTACACATAGCTTAAATTTAAGAATTTAACTATATAAGAAATATATTTATATAACATCAAAAGTCATTATTTATATAAACCCATATATTTCTTTCCAAAACCGTAGAAATCCCTTTAACATATTTTTATAAATAGACCATGGCATTTGTATATAATTTTCTATCCAATGGTCAAGTGATACAGATATTTATCTTTTCAATCCGTAATTTAAAATGTAAATACGGTATATATCATTTCAAACCGCAATCTCGAATGAAATAAAATCCATAACAACTTGCAGTTTATAACAATATAAATTACAATGTCCATTCATTCAATATCAATCATCAAACTTTATCACAATCATCATCCAATTTAATCAATAACATCAATAAAGAACATATAATAAATAATAGGTATTACTGGCAGTTTATATGCAATAATAAATTAAATAACAATTTAATTCAATAAATTCAATTTAACTAAGACGATGATTAAAAATATGCCAAACAGTCTTAAATAAATTTCTAATCACATCAAAAATTAATTTAACACACATAAGAAATTTAGAAGTTGTGAGTGGGTTAAAACACTCACCTTTTAAATTTAAATTGAATTTAAATCCAATTTAAACACAAAATTTGAACAGTCTCAGAATCCGTCCAAACCTACGTCAAAATGTCCGGAATTTTGCTAGGATCACAGCAGAGAAAATGACGCGTGAATTTGACCTCATATGTGAAAGTTATGCGTGCTTGAACATTTATTAGATTCGAATTAAAATAAAACGAAATAAATAATATAGAAGGGCACGTCACCTCTCTCACATACGCAACCCTAGCCCTATAGTTTCGAAAAAAACTGCGCCGCCGCCCTTTACATCAGAAACGCTGCCACCATGCTATCTTCCACTACGATCGAACCTCCGCATTGACTCCACCACTTCAGGCCGTCGGTCCTAGCGCCTTGCACGACCCCCACGACCTCCAATCTTTCAGCCGCCGCCATGAAGAATCGACCATGAAATCATCAAACTGCGGTGATGTAGCGAACTATTGAGGCGAAGCAACCATATGGATCGACTTTCCTACGCCACTACTTCGCTGCAGTACCACCGGATCGAGTTATCATCGTAGATCTATCATTGATCGAGCAAGTGGCCTATGAACGGCCGAGGTTCAACTTGAGTTTCTGGAAAAATGATGGTCCAAATTGGAAAACGAATTATAGATCTGAGATGCGCTCGTCTAGAGCTTCAGATCGATATATAATTTGATATATATTGAGGAGTTTGAATTTTTGGCTTTGAATTCGATTTGAAATTACAATTGAAATTTTTTGTTATGTCTGCCATTGAGAAAGAGGAGTGGAGAAAGAAAGTATGTACAGACAAATGAGAAATAGAGGGCCGCTAGGGTTTATAACTGGATATATATAGGCAGGGTTGAAAATAAAAGAACGGATCAGATTGGTTTGGACCATTGAACGATAAATGGCCTGAAAAGCCCATTCTGACTCCGGAACGAAATTGGGTCAACCCATGTGACGCCCCATCTCAATACCCACACTAGCCACGAACACTAAGGAGTAATGCTGTCAACTAGCGTGGAGAATAAGGCTATTGAGGAGCGACCATCCATGTAACTTCTTTGTACGAGCACCGATATGTCAGATAGTATAGCATGCATTTCATTTAAGGAGGAAGTCTGACATACCGATACAAACTCAAAGCTATCACACGGTGGCTATAAATAAATCTTCAGAAACAAATATAGAAATAAACATAACACAATCAGTCACAGACATCCATATCACAAAAGCGGAAAAAGAAATGAATATATAACTAACACATGAAAGTGCACATCAGAGTAGTGGTCATGAAAGGACCACATACACAAAAGAATAGCAACACGTGCTATACAAAAGAATACATCTATGAGTCTATATCTCAAGTGTAAACGACAAAAACTACTAATCTAAATGGTCATCCAAAAGTCAGAGTAGTAAATCCCTAGGGGAGAAGTCAAGCAGAAGCACCTGTAACATCTCGGTCTGACCCGAGTATTATTTATAAGAAAATAATAAACGGACCAGTCTAGCTATAAATATCAGATAACATGATATAAAATAATAGATATGGCAAGAACATATAATAACCATAAAGATATACTATGATAAGCATGTAAATGAAGATCATCAAGAGATCAAACAATATCAAAAGAATCTTCTAAAAGATCCAAATTCACCTAAAAAAAAGCGATGACACACAAATTCACCAAAACGTAAAAGCTGGAAAATCATAACAATGAAAGTCATGAAAATAGGTGAAGCACAAATTCCAGAAGACTACATAAGAAATCCAGAAATCACAATATAGAAGCATGAAAACTCACAAAATGGGAGCATCAAAACTCACCTACACGTGTGACACAAAGAGAGACTCTATCTCATGGTTGCAAGCCATTAATTTTGACACACGAATGGCCCGAAGACCGTGGGGCGCTACCCCACATATGTGATGACGAAACATCACACAAATGCGATGGTGAAACATCACAAGAGCGGGGTCTAGTATCCCTCGCAGACAAAGAAAAATCACACAATTGCTAGTCTAAATCACAAAAATGATCGTCATGATCATCAAGAAGTGTCAATCACATTAAGCTAGTAAATATATGAGTTTATCTTCATGTGCCATAACCACTTCCTTAACTTAAATATTTACGAACATATTGTAGATCTTCACTAGAAAATTGTCACAAAAGGTTCAATCGAACAAGTCCAAGAATTAACCAATGAAGCAAACGCAAGTGATTCATACCACTTGTTTTACTAAGTCGTTTAATTAGATTTCTGATCCGAGTGAGGTAAGGTTTGTATATACTAATAGATTGGAAAACGGTTTGGGAAAAGAGCTTTGTATTAAAATAGTGTTGTAATCGTTTTGATGAAAGAGTTTTGATATTTACTACTAGTATTGAAACCTTCATATTTCTAAAGTTGTTATCCCGCCTTTTTAGCAGGGCCGTGATACCATAAAATTGGCCGAGAAGCCAAGATAGTTTGTCTCGAAGAATGGTCAACTCAGCATCTCAACAAAGCAAGTTCTGTTGAATGTTTTTCAGATAAGATCCCCTATGGAGAGGGGGTCCAGGGGGGGTGGCAACCCTCCAAGGTAAGGGGGATAGGATCGAGCGACCTAATGGTTGCGACCTAGTGGTTGCGACCTAGAGGTGTTCGCGAGTTAGCAGAAGCGAGCGACCTAACAGAGGCGAGCGACTTAAGGGACTCGCGACCTAACAAGGTAATAAGGTCGAGCGACCTACGACCTAACGAGGTAAAGGCCTAACGGCCTAGTGAAACACACGACCTAAAATGCACGCGACCTAATGCGGTCGAGTGGTTTAAGGTCGGAGACGACCTACCACTTATAAAGGTAGACGGTTGTGCGACCTAGCGAGGCTTGTGACATAAAAATGACAAGGCCGAGCGAGCTAACGAAGTCTACAGTCGAGCGACTTAGCGACATAGTGTGTTGAGCGACCTAACGAGGTCCAGTGGAGAGCGACCTAAAAGAGACGCGACCTAAAAGAGGTGCGACCTAACTCAAACAAGCCGGGCGATATAAGGTCGGAGACGACCTATGACTTAGCGACCTAACGATATATGAAGGCCATGCGACCTAGGGAAGTGGCCATAAAGCCAAGTGGAATGACCCAGTGTCATGTGACCTAAGGGATATAACGACCTAACTCGGTCGAGCGACCTATCTGAAAGCCGACCTAAATTGGACTAGACCGAGCATCTCACGACCAAACGACCTACGACCTACGACCTTGTGCCGAGCGACCTAAGGCTGTAGAACGATTTAAGGCCAGAAACGAGCTATTTGAAGGCCGAGACTTTTCCACGCAAACGACCTAGCATAGGCAGAACGACCTAAGTGTGGAATTTCACCAAAAACACTAAAAATTGGAGTTTTTCGCCAATCCAATCCAAACCAAATACAAATGTACAGGCTAAAGTGATGGGGAATCATTCCCAACAGTCTAATATAGTTATAGACTATAATTGTGAGATAAAAATCTCACCTTTTCACCAAATTATGAAGGTAAAGCTTGAAGGTGAATGGAGAAGCAACTACAAGCTTGAATCCAATGCTTTTCCTTGAATTTGGAGTTGAATGATGGAGTTGGAGTTGAAACCTAGGCTTGGAGTTTCTAATTTCCCTTTCCACTCACCATTAATGTTAAAGTTTGTGTTTGGTAGGAATTTATAAAGAGTGAGGAGATGGAGAGAAGTGGGTTTGAGTTATAATGGCTAATCTAATCCAAAGTCCAAAGCGGGAAAAGTAAGTGAAATTCCACTAACTCCAAACCTATCAATGTTTATACTTAAAAAAGTTGTAAACGGCATTTCGAACTCAATGGAAGTGGTCTCGAGTCCTAATTTGACCATTTGCAAAAAGTAGCTTTTCGGACCAATATCCGATTAACGACAAAATATTTAAATAAAATATTTAAATATAAAATCGATAAATATGCGGGTTGTTACAACCCATATATCAAAATAGATGTTTTTGACTATTTTAAAATGGAATGGAATAGGTTTAAAGTGCAAATTCCATCGTATGAAGAAGTTATGCTAAAATCAAATTATTTCAAATTGATTCAATTGATTTCAATTAAATTGATTTCTAGGTGTTTCGAGCCAGTACGATCAAGCGAGAGGTCCTATAGTTACGAAACTTGAAGTCCTATATTAATTCACCGTTACGGATCCAATGAAACTGGTTTCGTCGAATTCGGAGTCAGTGGCCAATATGGTTATTTTCCAGTTAATTAAATAATTTAATATTTAATTAATTAAATCACTTTTTCAATTTCAATTCCATAACAAATCTTATCATTTTTGATTTCTTAAACAATTACAGTATTTTAAACAATTTTAGATGTCAATTTAAAGTTGATTAATCCATTAATTGCAGTGTTAAATTTCAGTTTCATTAAATTCAGAAATTATAATTTAAAATCCCCAAAATCCATTTATTAAATTTTTAAACCTTGTTATTCACATCTTTTATCACAATTGGTACGCAACTAACGTTTTTTCCTGATTTATTACATTAAAAATCTTCAAATTTCATCTTAATTTCCCTTTTACGTAATATCTAAATAATTAATTCCATTTATTTGCACTAAACCCAATTACTATAATTTAAATTCAAATAAATTAATAAATCTTGATTTTCATTTTTTGAATCAACCAATTGTCATATTATAAATAGAATTGACAGTATTTTCAAATATTATCTTAATTTACATTAACATAATATTTGGTTACATCTATTGAAATTTATTTCCCAATTTACTAAATGAAATCAATTATGACCGTACAATTGTTTCAATTAATTGGGTTTGCACTAAATTAGTTATTTATTAACTTGCATTAACATTATTACCATTATTTTAGCGATTTCATTATTAAATTACAGATTCTTTCGTCTTTCTGAATTAAATTACTAAAACTTATTAATTTAACAAAATTTAATTATCGAAAATTTCGGGTCGTTACACTATTTATTTGTTAACTTAGATGGATTAAACAAAATTATTGAATATTAATTTATTTAAAATTGAAATATGTATGGTTTTGAATAGTTGAAGTTGAATGTTGAGGTGGAATTAACTACGGTTGATCAATAGATTTAATAGATGAGTAGAATAAGACAAATTTTGTTGTGAAAATTTTATAATAAATGTAATAAAAGGGAAACAAGTCAATTGAATAAACAATATATGGAAATGAAACCAATCAAATGCGAGCACAATAAATTTGATTGATGAAACAAAAGAATTGGAATCAACTAATTGAATATAAACCAATCTTAAAATAAATTTAGTTTATAAGGTCTAAATTAATTGTTGTATATGGTATTTCAATCTATTTTTCTTTCTGGTTGTTTCTATTCTCCTACCTCCTTCCTTTTCGGGGACAAAAAATTTTGAGTAGGGGAAAGTGTAACAACCCATAAATTTTAATGGTTTTAATATGTGTACATAGATGTTATTTTTGCATATGTGTTTTCATTAAATATATGTTTTGGAATATGTGTATATATATATATATATCATTTGGTTTCAAAACAGTTACACTGGTGTTTAAGATTTTATCTTCGGTAATGGTTTTTAAGTATAATATATATCTTTGACTTTTAATGCTTGAGTTTAAGAATAATGATTTTAATTTTTTTTATATTATTTTAATCTTTTCTTAAATTAAAATATTGGAATATATTTATATATAATATAATAATAATGTATATATTTTCCGTTATATCAAGCAGATTCTAATTTAGTTCATCAATTCCTATCTATCAACTTTGTTCGTCGAACTTGTGCCCATCGTGCTTTGCTTTGAAATTTGTGCTTGGATTCGTAGATCAGTTCATTTTCAATTTTTCTAGCCTCTAATGGTGTGATCTTATATTTATTAAATTAGATTTCACTTGAAACGACAATTGAAATATGCTACTAAACCGAACTGTTAATTATTTAAATTTTATATGTGCTGTGCTATTATCTGTAACTGTTCACCTACGGGATATGACACCATATCCTGTTGTTTATATTATATTTTTATTAATGATACATGCCTATTGTTGATATGTTATATTATTATCGTCACTGTTCTCACCCTGTAAATTCCCTGTTAGTATAGAATTCCCTATGGGTTGAAATGATACATACCCGAACAATTTTGTAGAATAGGAGGAAATCATTACGGGTTGAAATGATAAACCCAAGTGATTTTCATTTGAATTGAATTTGATACTGCACCTTTAAAGGATATATACTCGTATATATTTAAATTGCGGATTGAAATGATAAATATCAGTATCACTTGACCATAGGATAGAAAATAATATACAGACACCGTCTTTATATATATATATATATATATATATATTAAAAATGATTTTCATGGTCTTGAAATGAATATCTTGTTTTAATAAATACTTATTTTAAGATACTATATATGTACATATGTTATTTTATAAGGGTTTGAAATCTTGTTTTTTAAATTTATATGTTTGAAAATTTTAAAGGTTATAAGTTAGTTTTGAAATTATATTTTAAAATAGATTTTAGACAAATTGAAGGAAATATTTAGTTTATTTGTAATTTGGGTTTTATTTAAATGATATTGGATTTATTAAGTGAATATTTCAAAACTAAATAAATATGAAGTTAAATTAAGCTATATATAAAGTTATCAAATTTACTTTTTAAAGTGTGGAATATTTAAAGCTTTGAAATATATTGAAATTGAGATGGTTTATTTTATGGATCAAATCTGTATTTGAAATCGATATAATTTGAAATGGTATACATAGAAACTGAATTGAATTGCAATTGAGGAATTGAGATTTAATGAAATTTGAATTTCGGAATTCGGGTTGATTTGGAATCGATCTGAGAAATTTGAGGAAGCTGTTTATTATATAAAATATTTTAAATTATATTTAAAACTATTTATGTATTTTACTTTATAAATTATTTTAATATAAACTATTTTTAATATAAACTAATTTTATTACAAACAATTTTAATATTCTAATCATTTTATTTTACATAAACTATTTTAACTTATAACTATTTTTATATAAACTATTTTACTTTATAAACTATTTTATTATATATTACTATAAATATATAAACTATTTAAGTGGTGGAAGTTATGATTTCAAAGTAATGGTTTTCCGAAGTATTAGGATTTCAAAGTATTATGATTTCCAAAGCATTATAATTTCAAGTGTTCTAGTTTCGAAAGTGTTATAACTTTAAAAGTGATATGAATTTGGAAATGGATATATTTGAAGTGGGAAAATGATATCGTATTGATATGGTTTTGAAATGGAAATTAAATTTTAGTTTTGAAGTATAAACTATTTTGAAATAACCGCGGTGTTATAATAACGCTTGGTTGTTAAAGAGACCGGGATCGGATATTGTCATACTCTCTGCCAATACCGAAAACCACATTAACAACTGTGTACGAGATGTAGATTTCAGAGTGAAGCACGATGGTTTGGTGACGATTCTATATGGTATTTACGTAACCCTGATTCCTGTGAGTCAATTTGATGCGGCTCAAACAGGTGCCACGTCGGGCCAAGTTAGGTCATTCCTCCAATCGGGCACATTCCTTCAATACCATTCTATCGCTTTTATGATTGATTGGGTGCACCCTTTGATTTGGGAGTGCGTTATGAGGTAGGCTGTAGTAGCTGCTTTGCGTTACCACCAGTCCGGATACGCGAACAGTATGTCTACCCTGACATTGCCTCGAGTGCCTTATCGCATGCCCTATCGCGCCTTCTACGAGTTTGTTTTTTACCGTATCTATGTGATGTCCTCTGGGTAAACCTCTAGTTTACGGAGGAGCGTATGGCATTGTATAGACTAAGGGAATATATAAAACGAGTTAAGGGGGATATGGGTAACGCCTTAACGCAATTTTAATACTTTTACTTTACTATAGACTTATGATAGCGTATATTACCACATAGTAGATAGCTCCACAGATCCTTAGAGGATGTTTATCCCAAACATCCTTTGAGTTACCTGTATTTCAGTTGATATTTCACTTGAGTTGGATTTATTGATATAAGAATGTTAATCCCGACTCGAGTGTTTTGTGTTTTTTTGCTTTACGCTCGAGTCAGATTGAGTGTCACAGCATTTGAGACTCACCTTGGAGTTGGAGCTTCACTTGGAAATCCATCTGCATCTATTTAGTTTTCAGCTAATCCGGTTGTCTTGTTCAGACCTGTCATTTGTTTGTATTCGATACTACACTGTATTTAAGATATTCTGTTGTATTTTATTTCAAACTCTGTTGTTTATATAGTAGCTTCATGAACAACTATTTATCTATTCCGTTGCTTATTTTTGTATATTACTCTATGTCTATGATTCTGTGATTTATTTATTTACTGAATATGCTAGGTTTTGCCAAATATAAATTAACAGTCTGATATTCTAAGCAATTCAGGTCCAAAATGTGTGGATCCAAATGGTTCAAAATATCATTGTAACATCCCGCCTTTTCGCACGCTTTAAACAGACATACGTGCCAATTCAAACCATACGGAAGGGCGGACTGTTATGGAATAAATAAGAAAAACAGAGAAGAAATAAAGTAAAATAGAATCTCACAGCGGAAGGATAAAATATAATAATCAAATATACAGTTCATGAAGCTGTATTACAAAACCTTTTATTTTATTTACACAATACATATCAGAGTGCACATACCAGAGATTAATAAATAAATGTAGCGGAATTAAATGGTGCAGTGCAATAATATAGTAGATAATAGAAATACAAATCTTCGTCTTCGTCCTCCAGAGCTAAATCTTCAAATCCTGAAACGGTCGGACTGACCCGACCGAATTTGAAAAGACAAAACACTCGAGTCAGAACTAAAAGATCTTTTGTCAGTTAAATTAACAGAAATAAATATGAGTACAGTAACTCAAGAGATGCTCGGGATTTACATCTCCTAAGGGTCCGTTAAACTATTTACTATGTAGTATATTGCGCTATTATAATAGTGTCTGATCGTAAGAGAAACTTACTTTTAAATAGCGTTAAGGCTTTACATTTTCCACCTTAACACAAATAATGCCAATAGTCTATACAGTGCTTGCATATCTCCTGATCGGGAGACTACGAGAAGACACTCCATAGGTACGACACAAATAGAAACTCGTAGTAAAGGCTCGGTATGGTAGGTGACACGGCACAACTAGGCAATGGCAGGGTAGATATACCAATTGCTATCAGGGCTGATGGAAACGCATAGCCGCAGCTACCGCCCACCTCGAACAAACTCCCCAAAAACAAAAATAAAGGTGGCCACTGAATCAATCCAAAGTCAAAGTATAATATCGAAGAGGAGTGTCCGATCAGAGGAATTACCTCATTGGCCCGAGAATCGCTCCTACTTTAGCCACCTTATGCCAACTCACGGGAGTCGGGTCCACGTATTTACCTTGCAGGAAACGCCTCCACCAACCTACTTCATTCTGGAATCTCCACCACGTACAAGGTTGTTAAAGTGGTTTTCGGAGTTGGCAGAGAGTACGACAACTTCCGATCTCGGTCTCTTCAATAACCAAACGTTATTATAACACCGCGGTCTTTTAAAATAGTTATACTTTCAAAACCAGAATAAAACATCTATTTCAAAACCATATAAAAACGATATCATTTATATGTTTAAAACCCCAAATCAATACGATATCATTTAGATCCAAACCAATATAATGTCATTTTATTTTCCAATATATATTCTTTTCCAAAATCATAGGGTTTTCAAAGTAAAATATTTAGAAATCAAAACTCTTGAATATAATATTTCCAAATTATACTACCTTGAAAGCCATATATTAAATTACTTTTATAAAACAAAATAGCTTCTTTACATTTCACAAATCAATTCGAAATATCGATTTAAACTTCCAAATACCATTTTTAATTTTTACGTTTCAAAGCTTTAAATATTACACCATTTCAAAAACAAACTCATTTGACCATTCCATATATATCAAATTCAATTACTTATTATATAGACTTGAAATGTTTACTTAATGAATTCAATATAATTTAAGTAAAATCTTTAACTTCACATAATTGGAAAATCTTTCAATTTATTAAACTTGATATATTCATTTAAATCAACCTGATATTCATTTAAATCACTTTACACAAAAATCAAGTTATAAAAATCATATCCTTTAAAAAAATTAATTTTTATTAAATTTCAATTTAACTTAATATTCATCTTCCAAATCTTATTCTAATTTAAGTCATAAAAACTCCAGAAATTAGATTTTAAATAAATGCTTAATCGTATCTGATCTTAAAAATCAAACATTATTTTATACTTCAAATCAAATTTATACAAAGCTTAATAACCGAAAATTACTATATATATACATATACATATATATATATATATATATATATATAACCAATTCAATATCCCATAAACCATATATAGAGCTTTACAAAACCATAAAAACATTTCAAAATATAATTTATATATATACCGCGGTGCCTGTATAAAATTTTCTACCCTATGGTCAAGTGATACGGATGTTTATCATTTCAATCCGCAATTTAATACAAAAATGCGGTTGTAAATCATTTCAAACCGCAATCCCGAATGAAATGAAAATGCATGATCACTTGAAGTTTATACAATATAAATGTAGCATCCATTCATCCAAACATCAATCATCAACCATCATTTGCAATAATCGTCTAATTTAAACAATCATCGATATAGAGCATATAAATTATACATGTAATAAATAACATTTATTAACCAACAATTTATATTCAATAATAAATTCAATAACTGTTAAACTAGCAGTTTATATGCAAATAAATAAATTTAATAACTGTTGAACTAGCACTTATATGCAAATAAATAAATTATAATTGTCAATTTATATGCAATAAATAAAATTAATTAACAGTTAAATTAAATAAATGCAAATTAACTGAGATGATGAATAAAACATGCCAAACAATCATAAATAAATTTCTATTCATATCTTAAGTCTAATTAACAAACATAAGAAATTCTAGAAGTTGTGAGTGGGTTAAAACACTCACCTTTTTGAATTTAAATCGAATTAAAATCCGATTTAAACCCAAAAATTCGACACTCCAAATCTGTCCAAACCAACGTCAAATAGATCCGGAATTTAATTTCGATCCTAACCAAAAAAAAATTTCGCGTGAATCGGATATCGTATGCGAGAGTTATCACAATTAAACGATTTGCAATTGAAATTAAAAATAAACAAACAAAAAAAATAGGATAACCCACTTGGCCACGTTACCTTCCCACGCACGTGCTACAGCACGTCATCATCTTCCCTGCGCGCAAAGCATCAGGGACGAACCCTAATCTTTGAACGCAACCGCCAGTGCTTCCCCAATTTTCACGCCTCCAAGCTTCGACATCGCCTAGATCTACCCCATCGCCAGAACGCTGCAGACCCCCTCTATCTTCGCCGAGAGTGCGGCTCCCTCCGGTCAGGCCTAGCGCCACCACGAATGCACGCAACTTGGTCCTAAAACCCTCGATTTCTGGCGAAATCGACCCCCTTCTGAGCGAAGTAACCGTATGGATCTGAAGCCCATGACCCCCTCTTCATAGCAGTACCACTCGATCGTTCCTAATTTGACGATCCACCGTTGAAATACAAAGTTAAAACGAATGGCCGGGATTAAATCTCTGATTTTAGGCCAAACGATAACTCAAATCGAGAAACCAATTTCAGATCTGAGTTCCCCTCGTCAAAAACTTCAACATATATTTTTTTGGAAATTTTCTGAGGTGTTTGAATTTTTGACTTTTGATTTGATGTTTGAAATTTGAAAATGGATCTAGAATTGTTTGTTGCCATTGAAGAAGAGGAGTACAGAAGTTCCTATACGTATAGAAATGAGGAATAGAGGCTCCTAGGGTTTATAACAGCCTATTTATAGACAACTGCAATAGAATAGGTGGGCACGAATCTAAACGCGCTACACGATAGTTAGCCCAAAAAGCCCATTCTGACCCCGGAATGAAATTTGGTAAACCCATATATCCAAATAGGTATTTAAAAATATTCTGAACACGATGGAAAAAGTTTCACATCCAAATTCTATCGTATGAAGAAGTTATGCTGAAAACAAAATTTTCAAATTGATTTCAATTAAATCGATTTCAAGGCGTTTCGCGTTCGTACGATCAAACGACAAGTCCGATCTCTACGAAACTTGAAACCCTGCAATAATTCACTGTTACGGATTCGATGAAACTGGTTTCGTAGAAATCCGAGTCCGTGACCAAAATGGCTATTTTTATATTAATTAAATAAATACAAAAAAAAATAAAAAAATCAAATTTTATATTTAGATTCTAAAATTGACCCATTTTATTATTTTTAAAAATTCTTAATCCTTTACAAAATTCCAACAAGTTTAGATGTCAAATTAAAGACGGTAAATTTATAAAATTCAATATAAGTCTTTAATTTCAATAAGTTACCAAATTATAAATAATACCCTAAAATTTTGTTTAGTTAAATAAATAAATTAGTATTCCATTCACTCCTGTCAAACAGATGGATTAAATATTGAATTCCAAATTATCACACAAATTTATCATATTATATTTATTTCAAATAACGAATTATTTTATTATATCTAATCTCATTTTAGTGCAATTAAATTCAATTATTGGACTTTAAGTTTCAATAAAAATAAAGAAATCCTGATTTTCATTCTTTAAATTCACTATTTATCATAGTACCATCCTGGGTACCATTTATTTTAATATATATATATATACACACACAGATACTTTAACATTTTTCAATTGTTTATCTCAATTGCATAACATAAAATTTATATTTATTGCAACGGTTTCTGGTTTAATTGAATGAACTAAGTATATAACTCATAACAATTGTTGAAAACCCTCAATCCCACATTTAAGTTTGTTATTTCCACTCACATATTATAGATATTTACAGGTATAGGGTTTTTATTCAATCATTATTTATTATATGCTAATTAGATGCATTCACTATTTAAGTCCATTTTAAATTTTGGCATTTATTCCTATTAATTTATTCAATGTTTACTGCCCCTTATTTCAATTTCTTCCATTCACAGTTGCGCCTTCACTATTCACAGTTACTTTTGTATACCCATTTCCTATTTAAACCAAATATAACAAATTCCAATTAAATCCAATTTTTACCTTTAAAATAAGTCATAACATTCGAATAACTCTATTAAATTGGAATGTTTCATTTAGGTTTATAAATGATCCACTTGCATTAACATAATTCTTTAAATTTATTCCCATTTACGGTTAATCAATGTTATATTACATTAATAAATTTAATATCTTCATTTAATTGATAAATAACCTAGAATGCATTTACATTCATTCATTTCATTCCATTTATTTATTGGTATTGCATTAAAATTCAATTTATTGGCTAATACCAACATTATTACCATTCATTACAATTAGATTCCAGATTTTTATTCAATACCCTGAATGAATAACATATGTATTAACCAAATCCTTACTTTTGGTTTTTCTCGTATTAAAAATCAAATCATAACATTTAAATGATTTAATTGAATTGAAATTTCATTCAAGTCATAAATTATTAACTTGCATTAAATCAATTTAATATTTTCATTAATTTCTCATACTAAATTTTATATCCAGGTAAGAATCTTTTTTCTACTTAATTCGTTTGAATATTATTCAAATTTCTATTGATAGGTCTTAAGTCACCATTTACATAATTTAATTTAGCGTTTATTTCAATATTTTTTTATAATTTAAAGTTTCTACTAAATTAAATTACAAAACTTATAAATTTTATCCAATTTTAATCCACTAAATTTACGGGTCGTTACACTCTCCCCCACTCAAAATTTTTCGTCCTCGAAAAGGAAAAGAAGAATTAAATAACACCACGTCTTATTCAAAATATTTAACTTATAACCAATAATTTACTAAATTTATTTCCTTAAATAAAATATACCCGTTTTATAATCATTAGATCTTTTTACACTTAAATTACTAAAGTTTGGTAAACATTTTCAAAATATTCTAAGTCCAAAACTTTACAGAAAATTTTGGCAGAGTCTCCTTTGTACGGAGAGCATCGGGAGAAAATATAATATCAAAATATAACAATATACACAAATACTTCCCAAATAATATATATCCCTACACGGGAAAATATATAAAATAGCGCTATAAACCGTAATTCCAAACGTACCTATTTGTCGGGTAATATATGCTTAATTTATGGAACCAAAAGCAGTAACAATTGCTTCCATAACCTGCATTTCACTTATAAAATCTAAAGGGTTAACAATTTATATAAAGTGAAATATTTGAGTGGTTTCAATCCCTAACAACAAATCAATACATAACCATCCATTTCAACAAACAACATACACAAGAAACAAAACAACCATTCAATCAACAAGCAAATAGTTGTTCAGGTTCAAACTTGAAATTGTACGGAGTGGAAAAATAACTATCAAGTGCATCATTTACTCAACAGTCTTAGATGGAACAAAATAATTTATTTATTCATCCAACAATTTCGAATTTCCTTACCTGACCAACCATAAATCAAACAATAACAATTCAACCCAACAAATAAAATTAACTTATTATAAATTTTATTTCATACTTTAGTTGTTTGATTTCCTTTCTTTCATTCATTGAGTGATTACCTCATTTATTTTCATTTATTACTTACAATATGCATCTTCCATTTTAATGTCATGTAAGTTTCTTTTTATTGCATTCCATTTATGCATTTCTAAATTTTATTTATTTATTTCTCACAGTTTCATTTATTATAGAATTTCATTCTATTTACTTAATTTTTAAAATCATCTAATTATAATACTTACCTTTAATTATGGTAAAATTTCAATTTACAACTTAAGTTTATAACATTAAATTCCCATTTATAACAGCAAATTCATTGAATACTTTCATTATCTCAGGCTTTACTTGTAAGATTTTCCCCTTACATTTTCTTACTAACACTGTAACTTTTATTATATGGTAAGTTATATATATGCTTTAACAATGTAAGTGAAAATTATACAAGTTTCTTCTCAATTCCTTTAATTAATTAATGGTTCATTAATTATATATTCGTTTTATAAGCTATAATTTCAACTTACTTTTAATTTCACTCATTTATTTAATGCTAATATTTCTATTATATTTAATAATAGTAACATTTTTATTACACCAAATTTGTAACCTTATAACATCAATTCTTATAAATAAAGAATTTCCTTTACCCATTTACTAAGGTTTATAATCGTTTATTTGCATTACTTCTCTTCCTATTGTATTAATTTTTTTCTTTACTTAAAGGTTCAAATTTGCTACACTTAATTGTACTATTAATTAACTAGAACTTAAGAACCAAATACCGGGTTTAATTCTTAATCATTTAAAATAATAGATAGATATCTACACTTAACATATATATCCAATTATAATTAAAACGATAAAATTTTCTTAACAATTCTGCTGTAAATTACTACAGTGGCCTTCCCACTTCGAAACTCGAAAATGAATGTCGATGATGAGTGCACTCATCACCGAAATTATTTTCCAGCGACAGAGGGGGAAGTACAACTTATTTCTTTCCAGAATTTTTTTAAAACCATACTTTCAAATTATATTGAAATATTTATATCAGAAAATATTTCTAAATACTATTATTATACTTCAAAATCCTTTGAAAGCAATTTTTCCAAATCCCGGGCTTAAGTTCTAAATTCCCAAATTTCATTGATTTTATTTTTCAATCTTATTTCTATTATTATTTATACACTTTATTACCTAACAACCAATCTACTGCAGCCTAATATAGATACCATTTGAAAAATTTTATTTTATATATAGAAAATATAATAGGCAAAATTATTTCATTCACCTATATTAAAACAAATATTATGTCGGTCTGTCCTATTAAGTGTTTAGAAATCCCTATTGATGTCATAGCATCCCATGCATCAACCAAAATTTATAAATACAAAATGGAACAGATTAACACAATATTAAAATCTTTTTATAACACTAACAAATACGCTCTCTCATATATATACAATCAGTGACTCCCATAGGGTATTACTACCCTATTAGTAAAGAGTCAAACCCCACAAAGCTAAGGTTTATCGCTAAACCAAAGCTTTAATACCAGATGTAACATCCCGCCTTTTCGCACGCTTTAAACAGACACACGTGCCAATTCAAACCATACGGATGGGCGGACTGTTACGGGATAAATAAGAAAAAAAGAGAAGAAATAAAATAAAATAGAATCCCACAACGGAAGGATAAAATATAATAATCAAATATACAGTTCATGAAGCCACCTTATTGGCCCGTGAATCGCTCCTCTTTAAGCCACCTTATGCCAACGCACGGGAGTCGGGTCCACGTATTTACCTTGTAGGAAACGCCTCCACCAACCTACTTCATTCTGGAATCTCCACCGCGTACACGGTTAAAGTGGTTTTCGGAGTTGGCAGAGAGTATGACAACTTCCGATCCCGGTCTCTTCAACAACCAAACGTTATTATAACACCGCGGTCTTTTAAAATAGTTATACTATCAAAACCAGAATAAAACATCTATTTCAAAACCATATAAATACGATATCATTTATATTTTTAAAACTCCAAATCAATACGATATCATTTAGACCCAAACCAATATAATGTCATTTTAGTTTCCAATATATATTCTTTTCCAAAATCATAGGGTTTTCAAAGTAAAATATTTAGAAATCAAAACTCTTGAATATAATATTTCCAAATTATACTACCTTGAAAGCCATATATTAAATTACTTTTATAAAACAAAAAAGCTTCTTTACATTTCACAAATCAATTCCAAATATCGATTTAAACTTCCAAATACCATTTTTAATTTTTACGTTTCAAAGCTTTAAATATTACACCATTTCAAAAACAAACTCATTTAACCATCCATATATATCAAATTCAATTACTTATTATTTAGACTTGAAATGTTTACTTAATGAATTCAATATAATTTAAGTAAAACCTTTAACTTCACATAATTGGAAAATCTTTCAATTTATTAAACTTGATATATTCATTTAAATCAACCTGATATTCATTTAAATAACTTTACACAAAAATCAAGTTATAAAAATCATATCCTTTAAAAAAATTAATTTTTATTAAATTTCAATTTAACTTAATATTCATCTTCCAAATGTTATTCTTATTTAAGCCATAAAAACTTCAGAAATTAGATTTTAAATAAATGCTTAATCGTATTTGATCTTAAAAATCAAACTTTATTTTATACTTCAAATCAAATTTATACAAAGCTTAAAAACCGAAAATTACTATATATATATATATATATATATAAATAGCCAATTCAATATCCCATTAACCATATATATATATATATATATATATATATATATAGCTTTACAAAACCATAAAAACATTTCAAAATATAATTTATATATATACCGCGGTGCCTGTATAAAATTTTCTACCCTATGGTCAAGTGATACGGATGTTTATCATTTCAATCCGCAATTTAAAATAAAAAAATGCGGTTGTATATCATTTCAAACCACAATCCCGAATGAAATGAAAATGCATGATGACTTGAAGTTTATACAATATAAATGTAGCATCCATTCACCAAATATCAATCATCAACCATCATTTGCAATCATCATCCAATTTAAACAATCATCGATATAGAGCATATAAATTATACAGGTAATAAATAACATGTATTAACCAACAGTTTATATTCAATAATAAATTCAATAACTGTTAAACTAGCAGTTTATATGCAAATAAATAAATTTAATAATTGTTGAACTAGCAGTTATATGCAAATAAATAAATTCTAACTGTCAATTTATATGCAATAAATAAAATTAATTAACAGTTAAATTAAATAAATGCGAATTAACTGAGATGATGAATAAAACATGCCAAACAATCATAAATAAATTTCTACTCATATCTTAAGTCAAATTAACAAACATAAGAAATTCTAGAAGTTGTGAGTGGGTTAAAACACTCACCTTTTCGAATTTAAATCGAATTAAAATCCGATTTAAACCTAAAAATTCGAAGGTCTCCAAATCTGTCCAAACCAGCGTCAACAGACCCGGAATTTAATTCCGATCCTAACAAAAAAATAATTCGCGTGAATCGGATATCGTATGCGAGAGTTATCACAATTAAACGATTTGCAATTTGACATCGCCTAGATCTACCACATCGCCAGAACGGTGCCGACCCCTTCTACCTTCGCCGAGAGTGCGGCCCCCTCCGGTCAGGCCTAGCGCCACCACAAACGCACGCAACTTGGTCCTAAAACCCTCGATTTCTGGCGAAATCGACCACCTTCTGAGCGAAGTAACCGTATGGATCTGAAGCCCATGACCCCCTCTTCGTAGCAGTACCACTCGATCGTTCCCAATTTGACGATCCACCGTTGAATTACAAAGTTAAAACGAACGGCCGGAACTAAATCTCTGATTTTAGGCCAAACGATAACTCGAATCGAGAAACCAATTTCAGATCTGAGTTCCCCTCGTCAAAAACTTCAACATATATGTTTTTGGAAATTTTCTGAGGTGTTTGAATTTTTGACTTTTGATTTAATGTTTGAAATTTGAAAATGGATCTAGAATTGTTTGTTGCCATTGAAGAAGAGGAGTACAGAAGTTTCTATACGTATAGAAATGAGGAATAGAGGGTGCTATGGTTTATAACAGCCTATTTATAGACAACTACAATAGAATAGGTGGGCACGAATCTAAACGCGCTACACGATAGTTAGCCCAAAAAACCCGTTCTTACCCCGGAATGAAATTTGGTAAACCCATATATCCGAATAGGTATTTAAAAATATTCTGAACGCGATGTAAAAAGTTTCACATCCAAATTCTATCGTATGAAGAAGTTTTGTTGAAAACAAAATTTTCAAATTGATTTCAAATTGATTTCAAGGCGTTTCGCGTTCGTACGATCAAACGACAAGTCCGATCTCTACGAAACTTGAAACCCTACAATAATTCACTGTTACGGATCCGATGAAACTGGTTTCGTTGAAATCCGAGTCCGTGACCAAAATGGCTATTTTTATATTAATTAAATAAATTCAAAATAAAAAAAATCAAATTTTATATTTAGATTCTAAAATTGACCCATTTTATTATTTTTAAAAATTCTTAATCCTTCACAAAATTCCAACAAGTTTAGATGTCAAATTAAAGACGGTAAATTTATAAAATTCAATATAAGTCTTCAATTTCAATAAATTCCCAAATTATAAATAATATCCTAAAATTTTGTTTAGTTAAATAAATAAATTAGTATTCCATTCACTCCTGTCAAACAGATGGATTAAATATTGAATTCCAAATTATCACACAAATTTCTCATATTATCTTTATTTGAAATAACGAATTATTTAATTATATACAATCTCATTTAAGTGCAATTAAATTCAATTATTTGACTTTAAGTTTCAATAAAAATAAATAAATCCTGATTTTCATTCTTTAAATTCACTATTTATCATATTACCATCCTGGGTATCATTTATTTTAATATATATATATATATATATATATATATACACACACACACACACACACAAAGATACTTTAACATTTTTCAATTGTTTATCTCAACTACATAACATAAAATTTATATTTATTGCAATGGTTTCTGATTTAATTGAATGAACTAAGTATATAACTCATAACAATTGTTGAAAACTCTCAATCCCACATTTAAGTTTGTTATTTCCACTCACATATTATAGATATTTACAGGTATAGGGTTTTTATTCAATCATTATTTATTATATATTAATTAGATAAATTCACTATTTAAGTCCATTTTTAATTTTGGCATTTATTCCTATTAATTTATTCAATGTTTACTGCCCCTTATTTCAATTTCTTCCATTTACAGTTGCGCCTTCACTATTCAAAGTTACTTTTGTATATTCCTTTCCTATTTCAACAAAATATAACAAATTCCAATTAAATCCAATTTTTACCTTTAAAATAAGTCATAACATTCGAATAACTTTATTAAATTGGAATGTTTCATTTAGGTTTATAAATGATCCACTTGCATTAACATAATTCTTTAAATTTGTTCCCATTTACGGTTAATTAATGTTATATTACATTAATTGTTAACCTGCCTTTTTACCAGGCCATGGACATGCGGGTTTAACTTAATCGGTTGCACGTTCGTCAAGGCTGGTGTACAATGGATTCAGTCGACTGGATGGATGGATGACGCAACGTGCTTAGGAGATGGAAATATGACTGGATAAAGATGGATCAACTATAGTTTGGGTCTAGGAAATATGGTTCGGCATTGGCGATCATTCGGCATGGTAGGTCGTTCGGCAGGATGGATCGTTCGGCATCAGGGATCGATCGGCATTAGATGTATCGCTCGGCATCCTAGCAGCTTTCGGCATGAAGAGTTGTACTCGGCATAAGTGGATGCTCGGCATAAGGCCATTCAGCTCTTTACACGGCATTGAAGTACGCCCGGCCTTCCAAGGCTGTGCTCGGCACCGAAGGGGTTTCGGCAGACCAAAAATGTACGCGGCATAGGGTCGTCCGGCTTAATTCGCTCGGCATGATTGCTCCTTAAAGGAAGTTAGCTTGCTCGGCTTAAGGTTATCCGGCATCCAGGCGATGGTTCGACATCCAGCATCCCACACGGCAAGCTTTTCATCCGGCATGTTCTTCATCTGGCATTCCATCTGCTCGGCATATCCTTTGCTCGGCATAACCTTTGCTCAGCATGTCCTGTGCTTGGCAAAACCCTTCACACGGCAAGCCTTTCACTCGGCACCCACGCTTCACTCGGCATTCTAGCATTGTTCGGCCCGTCTCCTCCATTCAACAGAGAGATCCATCGGCTTGGGAAGGAGGGCTCGGCATGCCGACTGTTTGGCCTGTTCCACTCGGCATGCAGTGCGCGTCCTATCTGGATCGAGCTGTCTGGCCGTCTGGCCCACCAGGGAAGTCCAACCCACATTCGTCTATAAATAGGGAAGCAGGGGCACAGAGAAAGGGATCTTTTTTTCTCCTTTGCTCTCTGACCTTCTATTTCCTAAGGCTAAGGCTATCCTATCACTTTGTAACTGTAATCGATTGTTACAGCAATAAAAAAGAAATTACTGGAGTGGACGTAGGCCAGAGTTAGCCGAACCACTATAAAATCTGTTGTTCTTTACTGCTTTCATTTTAATTTTAACTGTTCTTCATATTATTACTCTCTACACACACTCTATCTGTTATCAGTGACTGTTAATTGGTGCTTTCGTCTACATTTGGGTGTTAGTGACCAATTTTGGCGCTAACATTTTGGTGCTTTCACTGAGAAGAACTAGCGCCCGCTATATCGGATAGAAGTTTGGATTTGGGAAACAATGGCTAGGCTAAATAGTAGAAGGCAAAGGGCTGAGAGAAGCCAACCGGAAGGAAGTCAGCAAGCATCCTCCGGAGCCGAGGAAGGACCGGCTTCGATCTACATAACTCGGGACGAAATGGAAGCCATAACAAATTCACTGCAAGAAAGGTTGTTGAAGAGTCAACAGGAGATGATGCAGACTTTCTTGGAGCAAATGAGAGCTGTAGGGACCCAGAACTTAGGAACGGCTACAGCAGCCGTGGATGCAGGACAAGGAGATAGGGTTACGGAACCCAATGGAGGACAGGATGCAGAGCCAGAGGGCAATCGACAAGGACTTGGGGGCAGGCCCGCAGGATCCAACACAGGAGGACCTTTGGAAGGAGTTCAACAGGCTAGAACTAACGTTGCTGCTAGCGAGCCACATGAAGAGTATGTACCGGAATTCCCTCGGGGGCAACCCCCGACAGACAACGCTGGATTGGTAGATATAATCAGGAAGATTGTGAGAGGTGGATTGGTAAATAGAGATTTGGAGGATGTAAATAGGAGTCCCTTTACTCCTACTATCACGCAAGCTAGGAACCCACCTGAATTTAAGCTACCAAATTTGGAAATGTATAATGGGAAGGCGGATCCAACGGTTCATCTGACGAAGTACATAAGGCATATGGAGGTACTGGGGGCATCGAATGAGGTCATGGCTCGATGCTTCCCATTGTATTTGACAGATATCGCAGCTATGTGGTTTAGACATTTGGAGAATGGTTCTATCGGCACATGGACGAAGCTAATTGAGAGGTTTATGAGACAGCTTCGGGTCCACATAGTTAGACCCAAAAAAACGTGATGACTCTGACATCTATGAAACAATGGAAAGGGGAATCGCTCAGGGACTTCTTAACCAGATTCAACGCAGCGGTAACCTCAGTGCATCGACCCGATCCGTCAATGGTATTGATGGCAGCCGTCTCGGGAATCGCGGATAACTCGGATTTCAAAATATCATTGGAACGGGACCCACCGAGGGATCTCGGGGAGTTCTATCATGAGGCGGAAAGGTTCTTGAGACAGGAGGATGCGTAGGCTGAGAGAGTAGGGAGAGAGGCTGAAGCTTATGTAGTGAGGGGTGGAGGTCCATCCAGGGAGGATCTAAATAAAGATGATAAAGGAAAAAGGAAAACGAATGGAAATGGTGGCACTTCGAAGAAAGCTCGGAGGGAGTCAAAGTTTTCTTCTTACACAGATTTAACTGAGACTCTAGAAGGGATTTACTTGGACTCTCGAGGGCGGCTCCAATACCGAAGGCCAGCAAAGAGAGAGCCTTCAGAATACGAACGGACATCGGGAAAGCATTGCCTATTCCATGAGCTGGATGGGCACAACACAAATGACTATAGGCATTTGAGGGATATCATTGAGGAGCATGTAAGGAATGGTCACCTACAGCAATATGTCAGGAATCGAGCTATGGCAGGGGAGCAAGAGCAGCCACCACCTACATCTAGCAATGGCGGCATTGGGTCTGGTCAACGCCGGTTTACTATCAACTAAACAGGTTCATGGTTTTGAATAAGTAATAGAACTCAAAGTAATACGGCTAGGTCACTTACACACGTACGGGATTGAGGACGGTCCCTAGGCGTGCTCTGAGATAACTGAAAACCGTACTACTTGAGTCTATGAAATCCTTCTTTCTTTCTAGTTTTCTGCAAACTTTGGTTTTCTCTTTCGTATTTCAGACATTTACTTTTCTTTGGTATGGTTTTGGAGTTTGGATTGAACTCCCGGTTTGGTTGGTTTTTTCTTGGTTTCCCATTCTGGTTTGGATGTTTGATTTTTGATATAGATTTCTGGTTTTATATTTGGTTTTGGATTAATGTAATAAACAGTTCAGGTTTTATAATTACTGTCCCGACCGGAGAGACGGGGCAATGATCACAAGTTACGAGTCCCTTCGCCGGAGAGACGGGGCAATGATCACAAGTTACGAGTCCCTTCGCCGGAGAGCGAAGAAATGGACTCGGGCAGAATATCAAAGTCTTTGACCGGAGAGTCAAGGCTGGAGAATATAAAAAGTCCTTGACCGGAGAGTCAAGGCCGGAGAATATAAAAAGTCCTTGACCGGATAGTCGAGGCCGGAGAATATAAAAAGTCCATGACCGGAGAGTCGAGGCCGGAGAATATAAAAAGTCCTTGACCGGAGAGTCGAGGCCGGAGAATATAAAAAGTCCTTGACCGGAGAGTCAAGGCCAGAGAATATAAAAATTCCTTGACCGGAGATTCAAGGCCGGAGAATATAAAAAGTCCTTGACCAGAGAGTCCAGGTTGGAGAATGTAAAAAGCCCTTGACCGGATAGTCGAGGCTGGTGAATATCAAAGTCCTTGGCCGGGGTGCCGAGGCTGGAGAATATCAAAATCCTTTGCCGGATTGCTGAGGCCGGTGAATATCAATGTCTTTGACCGGAGAGTCGAGGCCGGAGAATATACAAGCCCGTGATGGAAAAGTCAAGGCTGGAACAGGATAACACGACCCGGCGAGGTCTACAAAATCAAGATTAAGCTCGGAGAGGTCATGGATTTGATGATATGGTTACAAAAAGGATGTGGACTTTGGATATCAGATTTGAAGCTATTCAAAACACACCTTCCAATAGCAAGGCATGTTTTGGGGGGCAAGTGTTAACCCGCCTTTTTACCAGGCCATGGACATGCGGGTTTAACTTAATCGGTTGGACGTTCGTCAAGGCTGGTGTACGATGGATTCAGTCGACTGGATGGATGGATGACGCAACGTGCTTAGGAGATGGAAATATGACTGGATAAAGATGGATCAACTATAGTTTCGGTCTAGGAAATATGGTTCGGCATTGGCGATCATTCGGCATGGTAGGTCGTTCGGCAGGATGGATCGTTCGGCATCAGGGATCGATCGGCATTAGATGTATTGCTCGGCATCCTAGCAGCTTTCGGCATGAAGAGTTGTACTCGGCATAAGTGGATGCTCGGCATAAGGCCATTCAGCTCTTTACACGGCATTGAAGTATGCCCGGCCTTCCAAGGCTGTGCTCGGCATCGAAGGGGGTTCGGCAGACCAAAACTGTACGCGGCATAGGGTCGTCCGGCTTAATTCGCTCGGCACGATTGCTTCTTAAAGGAAGTTAGCTTGCTCGGCTTAAGGTCGTCCGGCATCCAAGCGATGGTTCGGCATCCAGCGTCCCACACGGCAAGCTTTTCATCCGGCATGTTCTTCATCTGGCATTCCATCTGCTCGGCATATCCTTTGCTCGGCATAACCTTTGCTCAGCATGTCCTGTGCTCGGCAAAACCCTTCACACGGCAAGCCTTTCACTCGGCACCCACGCTTCACTCGGCATTCTAGCATTGTTCGGCCCGTCTCCTCCATTCAACAGAGAGATCCATCGGCTTGGAAAGGAGGGCTCGGCATGCCGACTGTTCGGCCTGTTCCACTCGGCATGCAGGGCGCGCCCTATCTGGACCAAGCTGTCTGACCGTCTGGCCCACCAGGGAAGTCCAACCCGCATTCGTCTATAAATAGGGAAGCAGGGGCACAGAGAAAGGGATCTTTTTTTCTCCTTTGCTCTCTGACCTTCTATTTCCTAAGGCTAAGGCTAGCCTATCACTTTGTTACTGTAATCGATTGTTACAGCAATAAAAAAGAAATTACTGGAGTGGACGTAGGCCAGAGTTAGCCGAACCACTATAAAATCTGTTGTTCTTTACTGCTTTCATTTTAATTTTAACTGTTCTTCATATTATTACTCTCTATACACACTCTATCTGTTATCAGTGACTGTTAATTGGTGCTTTCGTCTACATTTGGGTGTTAGTGACCAATTTTGGCGCTAACATTAATAAATTTAATATTTTCCTTTAATTGATAAACAATCTAGAATGCATTTACATTCATTCATTTCATTCATTTCATTACATTTAGTTATTGGTATTTCATTAAAATTCAATTTATTGGCTAATACCAACATTATTACCATTCATTACAATTAGATTCCAAATTTTATTCAATACCCTGAATGAATAACATATGTATTAACCAAATCCTTACTTTTGGTTTTTCTCATATTAAAAATCAAATCATAACATTTAAATGATTTAATTGAATTGAAATTTCATTCAAGTCATAAATTATTAACTTGCATTAAATCAATTTAATATTTTCATTAATTTCTCATATTAAATTTTATATCCTGGTAAGAATCTTTTTTCTACTTAATTCGTTTGAATATTATTCAAATTTCAATTCATAGGTCTTAAGTCACCGTTTACACAATTTAATTTAGCGTTTATTTCAATATTTGTTTATAATTTAAAGTTTCTACTAAATTAAATTACAAAACTTATAAATTTTAACCAATTTTAATCCACTAAATTTACGGGTCGTTACAATCATGTCGTTACGATTGGAGATCATGGCTAATTTAGTGGAATGAGTAGTGCATGTAAAGGTGATGTAGTGCAGACTCAACCGAGAAGGTTGGCTTCATAAGGATGAATTATTGTTTGATCTCGATGTCCTTGGGTTGAGGGATGAGGTACTATAAAAATGCTCTCATTCGAGATTGATTGTATATCTCGATGACAATAAAATGCACCATGATATGAGGTATCATTTTATTGGGAAGGGATGAAGAAGGACGTCGGGCATTCATTTCAAGACGAATGAATCGTCAACTAGTAATTGTTAAATAGAAGAAGCCAAGTGGTCTCTAAAACCACTTGAGATTCCCAGGTGGAAATAGGAAAAAGTTTTGATGGACTTCATCTATGGAATGCCGAGGACTAGAGGAGAATATGATAGCACTTAGGTCACAGTCGATAGGCTGAAGAAGAATGCTATATTTATATTCTTTAAGTCCATAGAACAATATCCAAATTTATCAAATTATATGTGAAGTGGAATGTCCAGCTCCACGGTGTGTCGAAAAGCATTGTAAGTGGCCAATACTCATTGTTCACTAGTGGGTTTTAGAGAACTTACAAGAGGCACTACAAAATTAGGTATCGAATCGATTAGATGATATCGAGATTGAACATCAAACTTTGTGACCTCGTAGGCCTATTCGTATCATGAGATGTGATATAGAACAGATTAAGAGAAAGAAAATGAAGTAGTAAAGGTTCGGTGAAGTGAAGGCGAAGGTGACTGCATATGAGATACCGAGAAGAGCATTAGGACCACTTGTCCGAAGCTACTAACCTGATGTGATTTCTATACTATCGTCAGCTTTCATATTGGATATCATATTGGATGTTTGTTAGTACATAGTTTAGTATCTAGCACGTTATGATAGGCTTGGATGTTACTTTTGTTGTTTGATCTTAAATGTGCATGTTTGATGTTTGATTGTTGGCATTTGATACGATTACTTATGCTTATGTGGTTGATAGGCATGTGAGATAGTTATGGTTATATTTATGATTAGCATGTTAAATACATGATGATGTTGCAATTGTGTTTAATTTTCTCTATTGAGTACATGTGTAGGTACGTGGAAGAAAGTGTTAGCTATTTGGATGTTTACTTGCTTTTATTCGAATCTTAATGGTATGCTCTTGCTCTGAAAGTGGTGCCTAATATTTGTAGTGTAGATTTAGGTACATATGCCTTTTTGTCCTTAGAAATGAGATGCCATAGATATGAGATGCCTTGGATATGAGATATATACATATTTATGTTGTTTTGGGACTTTTCAGAGCTAGCCGTGCAAAGGAGGTGCTGTCAAATTTTTTTGAACTAAGAGGGCTTGGAAAGTCTATTGGTTAGAAGACGTTTTCCTACTATAAGAATTTTAAGGACTAAATCCTTTTAAGAATAGGAGAATCAACAATCGATATTTTTTAACGATAGGATATTTAAATAATTGATTTATAAATTGAATCATTAATTAATTGAATGTCCAAAAAATATTACTTTTCACATAGAGTTGAATAAGAACTTGAGACCACTTTCTTTGAATTCGGATCAATATTGTGAACTAAAACGAGTATAAATATCACTTTATTTGAAAATCGAGCAATCCGATGGCAAAACAATCTTGAAATGCTCGAAATTATCATCTCGGAGTGTTGTCTAGGATAGCAATGAAATTTATACAATGGGACTGAAAAATTTAGGTGAAATGCGTCGACGTGTTTCACGACAATCCTATGTGTTGTGTGATCATAAGAGCTCAAAATGTATAGCAATTTATTTGAGAAATCAAACAAATTATATATATATATAATAGTATACACTCAGTTTCACTTTCCCTTTTCATTTCTTTTTCACTCTTCCTCTTTCCTGGGATAGAAATATCCACGCTTTCCTTTAACCCTTTATAAATTTAATATGAGTGCTACAAGCCATGAAATTTCGAGGTTAGATCCTTTAAACTCGAGGAGGTAAGAATTTCAAATCCATTTTGCCAGCATTGTGTGCGATGGCATGTGGGATGGTCATCATCTTATGGGCATCAACTGGGGTTGGGCTTTGGGGACAATGGAAGGGGTGTTGTGCAAAATGCAGAGCATGGTCATGATTCTATTTGTAATGTGCATATTCCAGCATCGAGTACTTGAACTTTGTTTGTATGTGGTGAAAAGCAAAACTTTATGCTGTAGAAGGGAGCGCTATGTCGCATTTCAGTTAGGTAGGTCGAGTTTGTCGTGGTAGGGTCTATTGAGGAGTGTGTGGTAAGAGCAATGCATTATTGAAGGTGGTCATCGTTTCATGGACCGTAGCTCGAGGTAGGGAAAATGTGTGCGGCCAGGTTGGGTTTGTGTGTGCACATGCATATCTTTGTGTATAAGAAAGGGATTTTGATTTGGAAAAGACGATTAACTAAGGTAATTAACTTAACCTAATTAATGATTTTTATTAATCAAATTTTGTATTTAATCCATATATTTTGCATACTACATTCGATTTGAATGCAGTATCTTTCATTCCACTCGTGATGAAGAGCTATATGATTTGATGTTGGATTAGTCAGCTTTTATTAAGGTGAGTGATATTGTCTCTCGCCATAATATGATTATTATTATAGTTTAAAATGACAATTTGAGTGGATTTTCAACTTTAAAAAATGATTTTTAACATATTTAAAACCACATCTGATTTAATAAAAGAATTTAAGAGTTTTTAAAATAGTTTTAAACTGGATGTAAGGACCCGAAATTTTCGATCTCGAAAATTCCAGATAGTTAAAGAAAAGAAGAAAGAGATAGAAGAAGAACAGAAAAGAAACACACAATCTCACATTCGCAACGGATAAAATATAATATCAATAAAAATTATACCAAAGAAAACTTTATCTATCAATTTACATTGATATATTAGAGTTACAACAATTTTATACAAGATTGGATCGATACAATTTAACATGTCTCAGATATACAGTATCATAGTGGAAACTCTTCATACGTTCCTGCCATCCAGCTCGCCTCTAGAGCTCCAGAACGTCCTTACCTGAAAATCTGTAATACTCGGTCTGACCCGAGCATTACATCAAAGTAACACCCGGGACAGGCTGGAAACCAGCGTGAGTAAACCCATCTAACAAAGAATACAAAAGCATGCAACTTATATTAACCCAGGGTAACTTATCAATTTACGACTTCACAAGCTGTTATAAACATTACTCACTTCACACCTAAGTTTCTAAGTACCAAACTTAGGTTTAATGGTCCAATTTACTTTAATCATTTCATTTCATTCTATTAATTTCACACATCAAATTATAAAGAATCGAAGTGGTTTCGGGTATTTACTATACCCGACTCCGGTCTCTTCGAATCCAATAACATTTAAAACCAAGTTATTCAATTAAATACTACTCAACTTCCATTATCAAATATCCTTTTACATAGTAATTCATAATTGATAAATAATCATATTACCATCACCAATCCAACAAATCATATCACAAAGTAATACATATCAGAGATACCAACCAATTCAAAGCACCCATTATCATTTAATCATTAATAAGCAACATTTATCACTTCCTTTAATTACATTAATTAATGATCCTCTAATTACTTCACTAGTTAATTATTCTTAAATTTCATATAATAATTAACTTTTTAACTTAATTACATTTATTAATCAATCTTGATTAATCACAATTAGAAATTAACTTTTCTTAATTACTCCATCAATTAAACCAACTCCTTGATTAATTTCATATCCTTCCATCACACTGAGTAATCATTATTTAATTTCTTCCATCAAGTAATTATCATTTAATTACTACCCATCACGTAATTTCCTTAAATTAATTACATCGGGTAATTAATTCCTTTAATTTCTTCATTAAGTAATTATTCATAATAATTCCTTTATATTAAGTAATAACCTCTTGTTAATAGTTAATGATAATTACTTGATTAATTAATTATTAATCCTTAATTAAGATCTAATCTTATTAATTAGTGACTCTTAAATTACAAGTTAATTAATCTTAACTTTTAAGTTTATAACCCTTAATTACCTTAAGTAATTATCTATTCCATTAGTTTATTAAATAAATTAATTATCCATTTAATTATACTATTAATTAAATGCATACAAATCATTAAATTATAATCTAACTTCAGTAAACAATTTAAAATCAATTTAAAATCTTTAAAATTAAATAATACTTTTCTTATAAAAGAAACTTTCACAAAAGTTTTAAACAAATTCCTTTTAAAATTCAAACCCTTTAAATTTTACTTAATCATTCAAAATTGTTAAACACCTAAATTTATAAAAACTTAAATCTATTTTGAAACAGAGATTCAAATCCAGATTTGAATCAAATTTTAAATTTTGTTTTAAAACATTTCTTTACATTCAATTTTCAATTTAAATACAAATTTATATAAGAATATTTTAAACACTAAGCCTTTTTAAAGTATTTTAATCAAATTTGAACTAAAAAACTCATTTATTTCCAGCTATGATTCAAATTAAAACTTGAATTCATAATTTAAAAAATCATTTAAAATCTTTGCTTTACACTTTTTAAAAAAAATTAAGTCTAAATTTTGAAAATAAAACAGGTTTCCAACCTGTAACAGAACTAACTCGAGCAACACAAAATTCACTCGAGCAAAACACTAAATATCTCGAATAAACTTCAAGTAACATTTTGATTTTGAAAACATATAAACCAAGTACTGACTGGTTTATACATCTCTGTCACAACAGTAAAACCGAGCCTCACAACTATTTTCTTCGAGTCCCAACCCCAAAGCTTCGAGCAAAAACCAATTCTACTCGAACATTACTCGGGTATCTACATTCCCCAAATCATCAACTGACAACCATGAATGTCGTGCACTTGCACCCACGCTGCCGTCAACTACGATCCCTCGCGACCCCACACGCAAGTCGCCGACCACCCCCAAATACCATTCCGACCCTCTAACAACATGCAGAAGCACGAAATCAAAAACGAGCTTTCAAGCTCAAAACTGTAACAATGTCGTGCCAGAAATTCACCTCAATCACCAAACACCGATCACCTGAGAACCTTCACCTCCGGCCACAATCTTTTCCATATCCCTTCTATCTTCTCCCTGAATTTGGGACAACTAGGTCCCCTAAATAAGTCACGACAGTCAATTTTCCTGATCACTGAAAAACTAGGGTTCTGAAGTTCAATTCCGAATCACCACTGCCTCAATGCTTGAATCCATCTCCATCTATTTTTCCTTGATTCAACTATCACTACTCCATCACCAAAAATGATACTGGCCACCCCGACCATCTAGGTTGATAGAACCATACCAAAATACTATTTCTGGTTAAACCCGTAATGCCCAATCTATTTCAATCTAAAAATTCTAATTTTAGTTTTAAAATTCATATCTTTGTTTATGAAATCGGCTTATACACTTGAATCAAGAAATCTGAAAAGTTAAAATTTTAATTGCAAAAGTTTGTCCTGTTATTCTTTGTGTTTTCCAAAGGCATTACAGGTTTTAATCTTATCTTTTCATATTAAATAAAACTTCAAACTTTTAACTTATGTGCACAGCTATATTTTTTTATGATGTTATACTCATACAAACTCCACTACTTAGAGATCAAAGCCTAGAAATCTTATAGGTGAATGATTTCAATTTTTATAACCAGGGTTCAAAAACCTGAAATACAGACATATACACAGAGTTTAACACACAAACATATATGCAGAATCATTTTTAAACATCATGCACTGCATAAATCACAACATATTTCCTTAATCATCACATGCAATTTTAAGGTATACCAAATTTTAGAGATTACTCACCTTGAATAATTTGAGCTGAGCAGTTTGTTTGATATAATCTGTAGCTTGGTTTAATTGATATTTGATTGGAATGATCTGAAGCTTGTTTGATTGCTGAGACGATCTTGAGTTGTTTACAATTTGAAAACTGATCTTGTGTCAGGTTTAGAGTTTCAGATATTTGACTCTGTTTGATTAATTATTTATTTTCCAGCTGCTTTGCTTCCTAGATCTGAATGTTCAGGTTGATTTCCCTTTGGTTTAATCTTCAGATTTCTCCCTTTTTTTTAAGAATGAAATGATAAAAGAAATGAAAGAGAGGGATGGAGATGTTTGTAACCTATATTATGTTTATTTAATCATTTTAAGAAGTTACGGACACTTGTCATTAAACATATACTCTTGCTTACATTTGTAAATCCATGTTTTATATGTTTTTATGTATTTTATAAAAAAATTAAATTTATTTATGTATCTTTATCTTTTTACTTTCTTTTTTTTATATGTACATATAACTCAATTAAACAATATAAACTTATTTATTTATATTTTATGTTTAATATATATATATATATATACACATTTAACTATATTTAGAAAAAGTATGACTCTTCATTAAATCTTATTTAAAATCCTTAAGCTATAATACTTTAAAAATAAATAAATATAGATACTATTCTAAGTGTTTTGAAAAAAATATAGAATTCAACCTCAAATACCTCTTGAAAACTATTAAAAACATAACTTCCAATTCAATATATTATCCCTATATATTATATGTTATGATTAGAAAATCATTCTTATTAATTTTGAAAAGATAAAATTTGCCCGATTAAATAATTATAAAGAAGATTATTAATATTGTCAAACTTCACTAATTATATTAAGAGATTATCAATTAAATATTTATTCAGGTATTTAAAATTTAGTATTTATTATAGTCCAATTCATCTATATACATTCAGATATCCTTATTTATCAAATTTCATTTGTTTAATCAAATGAAATCAGTATCTCAATAGTTTAAAATCAATTAACTCTCAAATTAACAGATGTTCAAAAATCCGGGTTATCACATTCCTTCCCCCTTTGAATCTTTACGTCCTCGAAAAGAAACGATTGCAGAATTTAGTAAATATTTAAAAATCCAGTTAAAAATTCTTTGGTCAATTTTCAAACACCTTTAAAATCTATATAATATTGCCAAAATAGTTTTTATAAAAAAAAAATACTTTTATAACTTGATGTCTCAACCAGTCTATCCTTGTTCTCCTAGAAATTCGGTCATACGTTGATCGGGCGTATGACTGAAAATCTACAAGTGCTTGGCAGACTCGTTTCCATCATCCAGTGAAAATACTTTGAAATAATTTTTGATTGAAATATTGAAAACAGCTTTTGACAATAGAGGATATATCTTTGGTGAGAATGCTCTGGAAATCATCACCCACATCCATGGTCACAGTTACATCCAGGGTTACGTTGTCGTCGCAGCAATAGTCCATGTAACTGCAGGCTCTCAACGGCCTATCGATTACGCTATAGATCCCACACAACAGATCACAGTTAAATCCAGGGTTACGTTGCCATCGCAGCAAAAGTCCATGTAACTGCAGGCTCTCAGCGGCCTCTGATTTTCGCTGTCGAAATGAAACCTCTCCACTCCTACATAGGTCGCAGTCTACCGATATAAAATCAAACGCGGACTGTTGGCTCTCAACGGCGCACACGACTTTCGTTATGTTATACCATAGGTCGCAGTCTACCGATATAAAATCAAACGCAGACTATTGGCTCTCAGCGACACACACTACTTTCGCTATGGTATACCCTACTAATAATCCCCAGGAACTAGTTTTGTAAGGACTCCTCACATGATCAACTTTAGAACCCCCCCCTTGGGGCTCAAGAAGCACCACCCGGTGGTACTTCTAAGAAGTTCATTTCAAGGGAGCGCCTTTTTCCCCAGAGCCATCATCAAAACATTTTTATACTATACACATATAGTATCTTTAAATCATACACCTAGTATGATCTCATACAAAGCTCCTTTACACAAAATCGATTATCCCAAAATCGATAATTCTCAAACTAGGCTTTCCTAATTCAATATTGATTTTACCCAAAAATCAAAAGCCTTTCCAAATCCAAAGGTTCCCAAAACCTTTTCTAAAATCCTCATATGATCCTTTATAGATATATAAAATCTTTTCAAACTTTGGATCATTTTCAAACTTGTATAAAATTCCTTTTATACTTCAAACATTTCCAAAAACACTTTTCTTCTGGCAAAAGATTCATCAAGGGGAGATTTATCTTATACGTCAAAGATATATAACTTTATTTATCCAAGATCAAATATCCAAATTTGATTACTCCTTTTTAATATCATTTTCATTCAAATCTGTACGATGTACACATATCATCCGTACGCTATACCAATCTGATCGCTCACTCGATCACACTATCCGAACTAGTATCGTCCACCTGACTTTCTAGTGCGGACACAGATTTGGTTTCTTGATCAGAAACCGTCATTCTCCTTGCATAGTCTAACTATGATAGGAAATATCCAGAACCAATCAACAATCCATATCCAGGTTTGCTGTTGAAAATCGAGTGAAAAATGTTGATACACGAAGATTTTGATCAATGACAATGAGCTTCAACAAATAGGAAGAGAATGCAAAAGCTAGAAGAAGATAGATGAAGACCAAAGTATAAACATTAGTATGATTTTCTATGTGTCTTAGTCTAGATTATTTGTTAAAATCTATCCTCAAGAGATTTGCACGAACATTAGAACACATTCATAAAAAATTCATTCACATGTTCACTGTGCATACTTTTATACTTCAGTCGACTGAACAGACATGGCCAGTCGACTGAAACTGTACACATATACAAAATTGCACAGTTTCAGTCGACTGAATTACCTGTGCAGTCGACTGAAATTATTCCTGAAAATTTTTCTTCATATTTTCAGTCGACTGAATCTCCTGCTCAGTCGACTGAATTTAAACCTGTGAATTTTCTCTGAAAAGAAACCTTCTTCTTCTTCCCAAGAGTTGCAACCTTTCATCAATGGAAATGGAAGCATCTCTTGTTTGCAACCTTTGACAACATATGCATCTCTTCTACAAGTATAAATACATGATTATAACATCATTTAATACATCGAATTCTCTGGCTTTAATCTTAGTATTCTCTTGTTCATATTCTCTAGATATTCTCAAAGCAATCACCAATCTATTGCTTGAATCACTGTTTTTGTTTATAACATTCTTTTGATTCATAGCAATTCACATTTCCTAAATCTTCACAAACACATTGCATATTCTCGAGGATAAGATTATAGGAATATTGTACTACATTAGACTCATTAGTGTTAACAAGAACACAACTAGTCGAATATTGTATTTTAGTAATTGAGTTGAAGTCCTCTTCGGAAGTTGAGGCAAGAAATCCCGTTCGGTTGTTCGAGTAAGTTGTAAACCTATTCCTCCGGGTGAAGTGAGGGTGTTAGTTAGTGAAATTCCTAAGTGAAGCTTAGGGACTGGACGTAGGATGAGAGGTCCGAACCAGTATAAAATCCTGGTGTCTCCTTGCATTTACCTACTTTATATACCTAGACTATTTCATTATTCCATATTACACGATCCTACCGCATAGCCTCCTCCTTCAAAAAAACCCATTGAAATTTATTCAATCCCAATTCAAGTTGTATTAACCTCACTTCTTCCCAAATTTAACTTTATTCAACCTTGATCTCAAATCCTACTAATTCAGATAAATTTCAATTGAACTAGTTCCTATTTCAATTCATTTCAACTCCAATTTGAATTAATCCCAATTCCAAACTCTATTTCCAAATCAAGTTGAATTATTCTTGATTTCCTACCAAATTTAATTCAAATTCCATTTAAATTTAAAACTATTCAATTTAAATTACAATTCCAAATTATTAAAATAAATTTGGACTAATTTCAAATTGAATCCACATCAATTTCAAATTATTTCAAATTAATCCAATTCAAATTTTCCATTTAAACTTTATACTTGTACATCTTCATTCACAATTTCAATTAATTCGAATCAAATTCATTTTGAACTAATTCAAATTTTAAACCATCTCGAATTATATAAATTCGAGTTAGTACCTCAAATGTTGATTTAATTTCTTTAAATCAATTTACCTTTAAAGCTTTAAACAATTCAATTCACAGTTCAGACCTAACATATTATTCCACAAGTCAAATTAACCTTTATTTTTACATCAATAATCCAAACCTTTAAACAATTTAATTCTGTGTCCGATTCTCAAAATTCCATTTAATTTATCTTTACTTAACTCATTACAAGGTTCAAGTAAGAGTTTCAAACAATTTTAATTTACAAATTCAATTACTCAAATTTTTAGCTCAAGGTAATTCCATACCCTTGATTCAAATTAAAGTTTAATTTCCCTTTTATCTCAACAATGTATTACCATACTCCATCTCTCATTCATTTAAACAATTCCAATTCACAACTTAAAGATTTTTAACAACAATAGGATGATATCATCCAATTATTTCAAAACATCCATCCATTTCCAATTTTCGAATCTCAACCCCAATTTGAGATCACTCAAACCTCAATTCCAATCAACCATTTAATTTCCCAAGTTAAATCTTAATTTCATCTTAAAATTTCCAAATGAGGTTGATCATTCCCAACTTATTTAACCCTTTTTCCCAGTTAAACTCAATTCAATTAATCCAGTCAATCTTTCCCAATTTGAACTTCCATTTCAAATTTTGAACTTTTCGTAAATTTTCTTCCCACTTATTTAGTTCAAAAACTTATAACTATGGGTGTCATATCTCATTCCAAATTTAAAACTCAATATTTAGAGTTTATTTCAAATTATCCTTGATATCATGTATATTCACATATATAAATATTTATTTCTTTTACATACCAAGTTACACTTAAAATTTTAAACCACCTTTGGTTTTTAATTTAAAACAAATTCCTTTAAATTTTCAAACAACTCTTGTTTGAAATAGGACCATTCTATTCAAATGCATTAAATAATATTATTTATTGTTTCTATAAATTAATTACGTCATTAATTAATTCCAATTAATCACATTCGGTAATTAACTTATTTCTTTATTACCTTCATTAAGTAATTGTCCTTTAAATTACTTACCTCTAGTTACTTCATTAAGTAACTTCCTCTTAATTTATCATTTCCAATTATTATCCATAAATTAATCTCATTAAATAAAGTTTAATTAATTACATAAATTAATTGATTATCCTTATCTTAAAAACTTTCCCAAATTCAAGACTTAATTTCAATTTGGTTGTATTTCTATTACTTCTCAATTTAATTCCAATAATTTTAACAACCAATTTCCTTAATATAATAGATAATCTATTTCTTATATAAGATTCATTTAATTTTGGAATCATTTAAAAACCTTTATATAAGAAAATAACAAGTACGCTCTCTCATATAAATATACTCAACTCATCCTAGGGTACCACTTACCCTATCCTTAATGAGTATACCCACCAGAGCCAAGGTTCTCGCTTAACCTTCAGATACCAAAATGTAAGGACCCAAAAGTTTCGATCCCGAAAATTCTTGATAGTTAAAGAAAAGAAGAAAGAGATAGAAGAAGAACAAAAAAGAAACACACAATCTCACATTCGCAGCGGATAAAATATAATATCAATAATAGTTATACCAAAGAAAACTGTATCTATCAATTTACATCAATATATCAGAGTTACAACAATTTTATACAAGATTGGATCGATACAATTTAACATGTCTCAGATATACAATATCATGGTGGAAACTCTCCATACATTCCTGCCATCCAGCTCGCCTCCTGAGCTGCAGAACGTCCTTACCTGAAAATCTGTAATACTCGGTCTGACCCGAGCATTACATCAAAGTAACACCCGGGTCATGCTGGAAACCAGCGTGAGTAAACCCATCTAACAAAGAATACAAAAGCATGGAACTTATATAAACCTGGGGTAACTTATCAATTTACGACTTGACAAGCTGTTATAAACATTACTTACTTCACACCTAAGTTTCTTAGTACCAAACTTAGATTTAATGGTCCAATTTACTTTAATCATTTCATTTCATTCTATTGATTTCACACATCGAATTATAAAGAATCGAAGTGATTTCGGGAATTTACTATACCCGACTCCGGTCTCTTCGAATCTAATAACATTTAAAACCAAGTTATCCAATTAAATACTACTCAACTTCCATTATCAAATATCCTTTTACATAGCTGTAACAACCCGCATATTTATCGATTATATATTTAAATATTTTGTTTAAATATTTTATCGTCATTCGGATATTTGTCCGAAAAGCTACTTTTTGCAAACGGTCGAATTTGGACTCGAGACCACTTCCATTGAGTTCGAAATGCCGTTTACAATTTTTTTAAGTATAAACATTGATAGGTTTGGAGTTAGTGAAATTTCACTAACTTTTTCCGCTTTGGACTTTGGGTTAGTCTAGCCATTATAACTCAAACCCCTTCTCTCCTTCTCCTCTCTCTTCATAAATTCCTACCAAACACAAATTTTAACATTAATGGTGAGTGCAAAGGGAAATTAGAAACTCCAAGCCTAGGTTTCAACTCCAACTCCATCATTCAACTCCAAATTCAAGGAAAAGCATTGGATTCAAGCTTGTAGTTGCTTCTCCATTCACCTTCAAGCTTTACCTTCATAATTTGGTGAAAAGGTGAGATTTTTATCTCACAATTCTAGCCTATAACTATATTGGACTATTGGGAATGATTCCCTATCATTTTTGCATGCATATTAGCATTTGGTTTGGATCGGATTGGCGAAAAACTCCAATTTTTAGTGTTTTGGTGAATATTCTGCACTTAGGTCGTTCTGGCCATTTTTCTGTCTTCGGAGTTAGGTCGTATGGACCTTAGGTCGTCGGTCGTATGGACCTTAGGTCGTAGGTCGTATGGACCTTAGGTTGTAGGTCGTTATGGCCATTTCTAACGTCTTCGGAGATAGGTCGTATGGATCTTAGGTCGTAGGTCGTATGGACCTTAGGTCGTAGGTCGTATGGACCTTAGGTCGTAGGTCGCTCGGCCTATTTAACTCGACATATTTTATGCTAACCCCTTAGCTCGACCTAGCTTAGGTCGTTAGGTCACGAACCCTGTTAGGTCGCGTGACCCAATACACTTAGGTCGTTTGACCTTATATTCTTTTAGGCCTTTACCTCGTTAGGTCGTAGGTTGCTCGACCTTATTACCTTGTTAGGTCGCGAGTCCCTTAAGTCGCTCGCCTCTTCTAACCCGCGAGTTCCTTAAGTCATTCGTCTTCCTTAGGTCACCCACCTGGTTGAGTCGCACCTTACCTTAGCCCCGCCATCTTAGGTCGCGAGTTTCCCTTAGGTCGCGTACTCCCTTAAGTCGCTCGCCTCTTCTAACCCGCGAGTTCCTTAATTCGTTCGTCTTCCTCAGGTCGCCCACCTGGTTGAGTCGCACCTTACCTTAGCTCGGCCGTGTTAGGTCGCGAGTTTCCCTTAGGTCGCGTACTCCCTTAAGTCGCTCGCCTCTTCTAACCCACGAGTTCCTTAAGTCGTTCGTCTTCCTTAGGTCGCTCACCTGGTTGAGTCGTACCTTACCTTAGCTCGGCCATGTTAGGTCACGAGTTTCCCTTAGGTCGCGTACCCCCTTAAGACGCTCGACCACTAGGTCGCGAACACCTTTAGATCGCTCGATCCTATCCTCCCTTAGGTCTTCACTATGTCGTACCGTTTTGGACGGGGCGCTGCCCCTTGGACCACCGCGACCTGAACAGGCAGGTCGAACCCCGTAGCAGGGGCGTTGCCCCCGCACCCCCACCTTGGGGGGTTGCCACCCCCCTGGACACCCCCTCCGTAGGGGATCTTATCTGAAAAACATTCAACAGAACTTTCTTTGTTGAGATGCTGAGTTGACCATTCTTCGAGATAAACTATCTTTGGCTTCTCGGTCGATTTTATGGATTTTTGAATATCTATTTCGATGGATTCTTTATCGGTTTCTTTGGATTTTATTCACGTCTTCGAATGTGAATTTTTATGATTGATTGTTTCTACAATCACTTCTATGATTTGTCACTTTAAAAATATAAAGGTTTTCTATACTAGTAGTAAATATCAAAACTCTTTCAACAAAATGATTTCAACTCTATTTTCAATAACAAAGCTCTTTTCTTAAACCGTTTTCCAATCTACTAAGTATATACAAACCTTTACCTCACTCGGATGAGAAATCTAATTAAACGGCTTAGTAAAACAAGTGGTATGAAACGCTTGCGTTCACTTCGTCGGTTAATTCTTGGACTTGCTCGACTGAACCTCTTGTGACAATTTTCTAGTGAAGATCTACAGTTTGTTCGTAAATATTTGAGTTAAGCAAGTGGTTATGGGACATGAAGCTAAACTTTTATATTTACTAACTTAGTGTAATTGACACTTCTTGATGATCATGACGATCATTTTTGTGTTTTAGACTAGCAACTGTGCGATGTCTCTTTGTCTGCGAGGGGGACTAGACCCCGCTCTTGTGATGTTTCACCATCGCATTTGTGTGATGTTTCGCCATCACATATGTGGGGTAGCGCCCCACGTTCGTCGGGCCATTCGTGTGTCAAAATTAACAACTTGCAACCATGAGATAGCGTCTCGCTTTGTGTTACACGTGTAGGTGAGTTTTCATGCTCCCATTTTGTGAGTTTTCATGCTCCTATATTGTGATTTCTGGATTTCTTGTGTAGTCTTCTGGAATTTGTGCTTCACCTATTTTCATGACTTTCATTGTTATGATTTTCCAGCTTTTATGTTTGGGTGAATTTGGATCTTTTAGAAGATTCTTTTGGTATTGTTTGATCTCTTGATGATCTTCATTTACATGCTTATCATAGTATGTCTTTATGGTTACTATATGTTCTTTCCATATCTATTGTTTATATCATGTTATCTGATATTTATAGCTAGACTGATCCGTTTATTATTTTCTTATAAATAATACACGGGTCAGACCGAGATGTTACAGGTGCTTCTGCTTGACTTCTCCCCCAGGGATTTACTACTCTAACTTTTGGCTGACCATTTAGATTAGCAGTTTTTGTCATTTACACTTGAGATATAGACTCATAGTTGTATTATTTTGTATATCACGTGTTGCTATTCTTTTGTATTATTGTGGATCTTTTTGACCACTACTCTGATGTACACTTTCATTTGTTAGTTATATATTCATATCTTCTACTGCCTTTGTGATATGGATGTCTGTGACTGATTTGTGTTATGCTTATTTCTATGTTTATTTCCGAAGATTATTTATAGCCACTATGTGATAAGAAATCACATGGATGGTCGCTCCTCAACAGCCTTATTCTCCGTGCTAGTTGACAGCACTACACCGTAGTGTTCTTGGCTAGCGTGGGTATAGAGGTTCGGCGTCACAATAGCAATTCATAATTGATAAATAATCATATTACCATCACCCATCCAACAAATCATATCACAAAGTAATTCATATCAGAGATACCAACCAATTCAAAGCACCCATTATCATTTAATCATTAATAAGCAAGATTTATCACTTCCTTTAATTACATTAATTAATGATCCTCTAATTACTTCACTAGTTAATTATTCTTAAATTTCATATAATAATTAACTTTTAACTTAATTACATTTATTAATCAATCTTGATTAATCACAATTAGAAATTAACTTTTCTTAATTACTCCATCAATTAAACCAACTCCTTGATTAATTTCATATCCTTCCATCACACTGAGTAATCATTATTTAATTTCTTCCATCAAGTAATTATCATTTAATTACTACCCATCACGTAATTTCCTTAAATTAATTACATCTGGTAATTAATTCCTTTAATTTCTTCATTAAGTAATTATTCATAATAGTTCCTTTATATTAAGTAATAACCTCTTGTTAATAGTTAATGAATAATTACTTGATTAATTAATTATTAATCCTTAATTAAGATCTAATCTTAGTAATTAATGACTCTTAAATTACAAGTTAATTAATCTTAACTCTTAAGTTTATAACCCTTAATTACCTTAAGTAATTATCTATTCCATTAGTTTACTAAATAAATAAATTATCCACTTAATTATACTATTAATTAAATGCATACAAATCATTAAATTATAATCTAACTTCAGTAAACAATTTAAAATCAATTTAAAACCTTTAAAATTAAATAATACTTTTCTTATAAAAGAAACTTTCACAAAAGTTTTAAACAAATTCCTTTTAAAATTCAAAGCCTTTAAATTTTATTTAATCATTCAAAATTGTTAAACAATTAAATTTATAAAACCTTAAATCTATTTTGAAACAGAGATTCAAATCCATATTTGAATCAAATGTTAAATTTTGTTTTAAAACATTTCTTTATATTCAATTTCCAATTTAAATACAAATTTATTTAAGAACATTTTAAACACTAAACCCTTTTAAAGTATTTTAATCAAATTTGAACATAAAAACTTATTTATTTCCAACTATGATTCAAATTAAAACTTGAATCCATAATTTAAAATTAGCTTTAAAAAATCATTTAAGATCTTTGCTTTACACTTTTTCAAAAAAAATTAAGTTTAAAATTTGAAAATAAAACAAGTTTCCAACCTGTAACAGAACTAACTCGAGCAACACAAAATTCACTCGAGCAAAACACTAAATATCTCGAATAAACTTCGAGTAACATTTTGATTTTGAAATCATATAAACCAAGTACTGACTGGTTTATACATCTCTGTCACAATAGTAAACCCGAGCCTCACAACTATTTTTTTCAAGTCCCAACCTCAAAGCTTCGAGCAAAAACCAATTCTACTCGAACATTACTCGAGTATCTATCTTTCCCAAATCATCAGCTGACAACCATGAACGCCGTGCACTTGCACCCATGCTGCCGTCAACTACGATCCCTCGCAACCCCACACGCAAGTCGCCGACCACCCCCAAATACCATTCCGACCCTCTAACAACATGCAGAAGCACGAAATCAAAAACGAGATTTCAAGCTCAAAACTATAACAATGTCGAACCAGAAATTCGCCTCAATCACCAAACACCGATCACCTGAGAACCTTCACCTCTGGCCACAATCTTTTCCATATCCCTTCTATCTTCTCCATGAATTTGGGACAACTCGGTCCCCTAAATAAGTCATGACAGTCAATTTTCCTGATCACTGAAAAACTAGGTTTATGAAGTTCAATTCCAAATCACTACTGCCTCAATGCTTGTATCCATCTCCATCTATTTTTCCTTGATTCAACTATCACTACTCCATCACCAGAAATGATACTGGCCACCCCGACCATCTAGGTTGACAGAACCATACCAAAATACTTTTTCTGGTTAAACCAATAATGCCCAATCAATTTCAATCTAAAAATTCTAATTTTAGTTTTAAAATTCATATCTTTGTTTATGAAATCAACTTATACACTTGAATCAAGAAATCTGAAAAGTTAAAATTTTAATTGCAAAAGTTTGTCATGTTGTTCTTTGTGTTTTCCAGAGGCATTACAGGTTTTTATCTTATCTTTTCATATTAAATAAAACTTCAAACTTTTAACTTATGTTCACAGCTATATTTTTTTATGATGTTATACTCATACAAACTCCACTACTTAAAGATCGAAGCCTAGAAATCTTTTAGGTGAATGATTTCAATTTTTATAACCAGGGTTCAAAAACCTGAAATTCAGACATATACACAGAGTTTAACACACAAACATATATACAGAATCATTTTTAAACATCATGCACTGCATAAATCATAACATATTTCCTTAATTATCACATGCAATTTCATGGTATACCAAATTTTACAGATTACTCACCTAGAATAATTTGAACAGAGCAGTTTGTTTGATATAATCTGTAGCTTGGTTTAATCGATATTTGATTGGAATGATCTGAAGCTTGCTTGATTGCTGAGACGATCTTGAGTTGTTTACAATTTGAAAACTGATCTTGTGTCAGGTTTAGAGTTTCAGATATTTGACTCTGTTTGATTATTTATTTATTTTCTAACTGCTTTGCTTCCTAGATCTGAATGTTTAGGTTGATTCCCCTTTGGTTTATTCTCCAGATTTCTCCCTTTTTTAAAGAATGAAATGATAAAAGAAATGAAAGAGAGGGAGATGTTTATAACCTATATTATCTTTATTTAATCATTTTAAGAAGTTAAGGGCACTTGTCATTAAACATATACTCTTGCTTACATTTGTAAATCCATGTTTTATATGTTTTATGTATTTTATAAAAAATTTAAATTTATTTATGTATCTTTACCTTTTTACTTTCTTTTATTTATATGTATATATAACTCAATTAAACAATATAAACTTATTTATTAATATTTTATGTTTAATATCTTTATATATACATTTAACTATGTTTAGAAAAAGTATGACTCTTCATTAAATCTTATTTTAAATCTTTAAGCTATAATACTTTAAAAATAAATAAATATAGATACTATTCTAAGTGTTTTGAAAAAAATATAGAATTCAACCTCAAATACCTCTTGAAAACTATTAAAAACATAACTTCCAATTCAATATATATACCTATATATTATATATTATGATTTGAAAATCATTCTTATTAATTTTGAAAAGATAAAATTTGCCCGATTAAATAATTATAAAGAAGATTATTAATATTGTCAAACTTCAATAATTATATTAAGAGATTATCAATTAAATATTTATTCAAGTATTTAAAATTTAGTATTTATTATAGTCCAATTCATCTATATACATCCAGATATCCTTATTTATCAAATTTCATTTGTTTAATCAAATGAAATCAGTATCTCAATAGTTTAAAATCAGTTAACTATCAAATTAACAGATGTTCAAAAATCTGGGTTATCACACTGGATTTCCTACTTATTATTACGGACATACTATTTTAGGAAATTGATAGATTTAGACTACTTTTAATATGAATCCCTACATTGTTCGATAGGCGTTTGATACATGTTGTAAGTATGCTATGATAGATGTATATATGTTTATTGGTTGCATGTATGCTTGTTTGCTTGTTTTGTTGTAAACTCGATCGATAGGTGATATAGTGTTAGGAAATATTCCATAGAATATAATTTCACGTATCGAGTTTTGTTCTTACCAACTGACCTGAAGATGAAAGATGATGGACTTGGTATGTGCTTCGGACTTTAGGATGGACGTTGGATGTTTTCATTTGGTTTGTACCTAGCCATTTTTTTCCTAAGTACACGACCAAAGTGGTTGGTACTCTGAAGTGATCGGTGTCTACTACTATTGCTGATGCTTGATTTGACCAATTTGACATGGACGATGAAGATGCTTCGAGGAGCTTGATGTGATGGTCCATTTGTTTATTCGTTTGACATTTGGTTTCGTTTTATGGCTCTTCGAAGAGTAGGTTTGGCGGTGATGCAAGGATGCGACACTTCGATGCAATGGCTCATGATGGGAAGTGACGGCTTCGATGATGGATAGATGCACTTCGAGATGCAGAGTAAATGACTATGAGATGGATTAAAGGAACTTTGGGAAGAAGGTTACGGGATGTACAATCATGCTTTATGACTAATGACGCCTGTAGAGAATTGTACGAACCTCAGTGACTTTGTGATGGGGATTCATGAGATTAGTTCCAAGATGTGCTCTACTACAGGTGACGTGTGCAAAGGTACTGTTGACACTCAAGGGTTTGTAGGGTACTCGTGATGTGGGGTATATACTAGGGACGTGATGGTTCCTGGAGCATGATGGCTCTCCATTATACTAGAGACGTGATGGTTGCTATAGTGTGATGGCTCTCTATTATATAGGGGACGTATCATAGAGCCAGATGTTTGGCCTATTTCCTTCCATACTGAGTGGCAAAGATTTGAGTACCAAAGAACCAAGATGCGGGCTATCATGACGGATAGTCTAATCTTTGAACATGATATGTCGACGTGTGATTATATATCTAATGCACCAGTAAGCAATGTGAGGATGGATGATGGATGTTGTATTTTTTTAATTGATTAGAGGTGTCACATGTAACACGCCGATATTTTAGTGGAAAATAATTAAAAAAGAATTAAAATAGAATAAGTTATTATTAAAATAAAATTTACAGGAAACGTCTAAATTAAAGTAGACCTGACGTTTTTTACACTAATTAGTTAGTGGAAATATAATTAATAAACTTGGACAACTATGAAAAATGGACATTTTGCAAATATTGGAATTTAGCTATGAAACTAATACCATTGTGTTCATGGCAATTTTCTAATTAATTTTCAAATATAATATTTCCCAAATGGAGTTCAAACAAAGAAGTTATGACCATTTGAAGTTTTGGCATCAGAAACAATTACACTTATGGATTTAGTAACTTACATGAATTATGGTTGATTTACTGACTTATTGCTGATATGTGTTAAATTACATATGTACACAGTCAGTAATGAGTTAGTAGAATTTATTAAAGAGGGAAACATACTATATACACAATGTTTGGAATTAATTTAATAGCTCACGTGTTTATGCACACATTTAAATGTTTGACTTTGATTAATGAAACTAATTGGAAATAAAGTATTGTACTAACGCATACACATATGTATAAGGAGAGAAATGGTAAAAAGATTTATTGACAATAAATGACATTATTAGTAATTAATGTACATTGTAATTGTAATTACATGCGTTATAACATTTGCTAATGTACATTAATTGGAAATTAATGTAGATTGTAAACATGTAAGACGAGGAAACTAAATTTGTTTATAAAATATATCTCTTGAAGTTTAAATCTTTAATGTTTACAAACAGAAGATTTAGAAATGAGGATAAAACGTTAACAAATAAATGTTATGACGGACTAGAATCAATAGGGAATGGTTAAAATTAGCAAGTAACCATTTAAGAAAATTAACTATGAATTAATAAAATTAACTAATGGATTGATTAGTTTAAATTTTATATGTATATATACATATATTCAAATTAATTGTACACATTCAAAAGTGTAAATAAATGTGTAACATACCCAATTAATGATTAGATAAGGATTGGGAATAATTGACTGGCTAAATTAATTACATAATGAGAATGTATAACAACAGAAATTATTAACGGATGTAAATTTGGCAAATTAAGATGGATTGATTGCTAACAAATGCAAATATTTAAAATAAAGTTCTATTGAGATTTATAAAATGGGAAACAATTTGTAAAGTCAATTAAGAGGAAGAGTATAATCACTCAAAAAGTGTAATGTATACACACAAACAACAAAAATGAAAATTTTGCAATGCAATCAATTAATGGGAATAATTAATGAATGCTGATTTATTTTCTAACATAAAGATTTTATATTGGACTGAAAGATGTGGTTTTTGATTTCCTAGCATTTTATTGGTCCAGTGACATGTACGAGCAGGAGTTAGATAACCATGAGGTGTTCGGATGAACATGATTTAACCTAGGAAAATCTAGTGGATTATATGCACTCACACTATATATAAATAAAACATCTAACCTAAAACCTAATTTTTTATTCAGCCGTCGCCATAAGTCTACAAAAAAAATTATGGGTGCTTCTTCCTCCTTTTCTCCACTAAATAAATAATTCTCTTCCAAATCAAATTTAAAATATATATAGGAGTTATTTGTAGAATTCTAAAGAATTTAAAAAGAGGAACATAAGAAGAAGAAAAGCTTTTCAACTTTATACAAGCTCAATTGTCAAGTGAGTGGGAATAAATATGAAATAGAAAAATAAAGTAGTTCAATTTTAGTTCTTTTCTGGCACGATAATATGAATTAATTTCTGTTGATAATTGAGGTTTGATGCAAATTATTATAACTTCTTCTTCTACCACTTCCCAATTCTAATTCAAGTTTGGTTCGAAATATGGAACGTATAAATTGCGTATTCACATTTTATGGCGTAAATGAGATTGGTTCAATTAAATTGAATTAGAATTGTTATTCAATTTTTAATGGCATAACTAGTTAGTTAGGTAAATTCAGAATATGTTCTTTGAATGAAATTGGAAATTTGGTTGGTATAATTAAATAATTATGAATTTTGTTATGGAACAAAATTGGGAATTTTAATCGGTATATGTGTTTATTCCATATGCGGCCTTAAACGTAAAAGTGGAATTTTGTGTAACTAAATGGTTTGTGGCTATTAGATAAAACTTTGTATGGATTAAATCTTTAAAAGGAGAACATAAATTAAGGTGGAAAAAAATGTAAGTTAAATGGACACTAAAGGCTAGTGTAAATCTATAACAAAATGGTATAAAAAATTACAGACAAACCATACGGACTGAACGGACGTGAAATTGAAACACCATTTATGTAAGAAATAGGGAAATTATGAAATAACCGAATCAGATGTTAAACTGGCCTAAAGCAGATTAATGGAAATAAACGGTATGTAAACTGTAATGGTAGAATTAATTAATCTGGAAGCAATTTCGCAGGCTGACATTGCAAAGGTCTAAATAGGTGTTTCATGCAGTTAAGACCAAAATATAGTTTTGGCTGTACGTACTAGGAGTGAGAAAGTAGGTTCGCAAGGATGTTTGTTACCTTTCATAGGTTGTTATTACGTAGGCTAGATAGCATCTGCAGTCGTAGGCTTCTTCAGGCAGATCAATGCGGACGGAACATGACAAGTGTGCTCCGATGTAGGCATCCCTAGGAAGATCTTTGGAGGATTTTGCATAGCCGATCCAGTTGTAGGTGCTCTTTCGAAGCATCGACAATTTGGAGAGGGACAAGGTCACGTAAGTGACCGAGAAGATAAGAGGATAGGAATCCAGTTTAGCGGAGCCTAAGTGAAACTTCAGGGTCTTACAAGGTTGTTTGAGTTGGCGCCAATCAGACGTAAGAGGCATTTAGTCACAGTGCATGAGTGAAGAGCGTGACTTTCATGCTATAGCACATGGATAGACAGTCGCAGTTCACAGGTAAAGAGCATGACTTTATGTTGTGTCAAGTGGATAGGTAAGGATAGATGGTCCGACATGCCGACTGACGTTTAGTACTATTGTATTGTTGACTTCCCTAGAGTGACCATGTACTTTGGCTTCTTAGGAACTGTATCTAAGAAGGATTCACTGCATTATATTATTCACCCTATGCGATATCCGTGGAAGATCTAGAATTAAAGTATTTTATTCTTTCTGCTTCATTTTATTTCTCATTTACCAAACTTTATGTCTGATCCATTCCTATTTTTCATATTTTCCCCAAATCGTAGGAAGACAATTTAGAACCTATTGGGATTTAGTAAAAAGACAAGTTTCACTCATAGGTTCAACGCTGCTAGAGAAAGTAGCCTAATCTTGGTTAGTAACCATATGTTGAATACTTTATCATTATTCCACTATGAGGTTTTATAAACATTACTCTGACTTGCCTTTGTTATTTGCAAGATACAAAACCAGCAATTCATGCTTTAGTGGACTTGGATTTTTAGTTCATCGAAAATTTAAGCCTATTGGGGTGCGGGTTGTTACATTTAGTATCGGAGCTTAGATTAGCCGATCTTAAGAATTAGAAGAATGAGTGAACGTATTTGCAAAAATAAATATACTTAAATCCATTTAACCCCAACTATAGATTAGTTACATATTAAAATTCCACGGAAAGAAACAAAATTTGTGCTTGAGTTCTAGTTGGGTCGTAGCAACCTAAGGATGTTCGGTCCCCATTTTTATTTCCGATGGAATATGTACAATAGGTCCATTTATTGGAAAAGAATTAGAATCCATATGTTATGAAAGTAGGAAAATTCCTTAGAGAAAGATGATTTAGGTGGGGGAAAAATGATTTCCAAGGTTAGGAATAGGACATTCCTATGAAAGTAAGTAAAGGTCCACTTTAAGTTTAATCGATTAAAGAGGAAACTTTTTAAGATTAAAAAGCTTAAATATATTTGAAAAGGTAAATAATGAATTATGGAAAAGTGGTGTGGTTTTTGTATGATAAAGTTTTTTATTTGAAGAAAAATCGATTTTGTAAGATTATATAGCATAAGTAGCTTGATAGTTTATTTATAAAACAAAAAGAATTTGAATTTAAGTTAATTAGAAGCTAGAAATTTCAGTAAACGAAATTTTGTAAAACTCTATTCTTATGGTAGGGATAAAAAGAGCAATACTGCTTCGAAATATTTTTACATTGAAATTATTTTTATGGGTGAATAAAATAAATGGTAGAAATTGGGAATAGAGTACATGTTTTAAAAAGGGAGAGGTAGAACTTGAAATTTAGTTACGTAACTGCATTAGTATTGTAGATAGGTAGGGATTTGACATAATTTAATTTATTGTAATGAAAGAAGTAATGATCTAAATTTCTACGAATCAACCAAGCTATAAATAAACATGTTTTGTTGAAATTATAATGAATATGCGGAAAAAAAACCTTGTAATTTCACACAAACATAAATCCTCCTTTAAAGGATTCATAGAAGATTTTTAATGTTTTTTGTAGTATTTTTAATATATTAAAGTATAAATTCTTTAAGTATAATTAAAATTGTAGTAATTGGAATTAATATTTGTAAGTATAGTAGGAAAAAAGTCAAGGAAGTCTTGAGAGATTTGTTGTTCTTATCTACTCCAGCATTTGTAATATGAAAATTATGAAAGAACATTTTGAAAACAAATAAGGTATGTCTTTGGAATAAATGGTTTAGTGAAAATAAATAATTTTTTGAAAAAGAAAACTTAATGAAAAAATTATATCGAAGATTCCAATTTTTAGAAATTTATAAAGGTCTTTAAAAGGAAAAGCAACATAGAATTGTTGGTATTCCCATCTAGGTTTAGGGGATAATTTAAATTCAAACACCGTAAGGGTGTAAGGTAAAGCCATCAAGTATTTATCGATTTAATAAGAAGTTTTAAGTAACACTTCTAAAGGCAGTAATTTTGGAATTTTGAATTTTTTTAAAGGAAGAAATAAATGCCAAACCAAGTTTTGAAACATAGAGTAGATAGATATTGGAGCCCGTGGTTAAGGATTCCCTAGGATTAAGACACATATTGAGAGAACGTACATGAAAAAATGGTTTTCAAGGAGTCTTTCAAGAAGTTTTCAAAAACGAGTTTTGAAAGTATATATTTATATATATGTGTGTAGGTAAAAGTTTTGTAAAAAGTAGATTTTAAAGGTTTTATCTATATTTGTCGGAATTCCTTTTATTCGTGCCTACCCTATCTATGGGAAAGTGAATTAGAACAAGTTTTAGGAGATAGGATGGAACTTCCCGAGTTATTCTTGTAGAAATGCTAATGTTTGTTTCTTATATATGCTAGTAGTAGCAGAGGATTTTTGGGCATGAAAGTAAATCAAGGAGATTATCCCACTGCAATCTTCAAAAGATGGATAAGTTAGAAATAAATATGACGAAAAGGCTTTGCGACCATAAGGAAATTTGTGAATTTTTAGTATTGATGCATAAAAGTGGTCTTAAGCAATTAGGTTTCCAATTATCTACTCCGATTTAAATGGTAAATAAGTGAAAGTGTTTTCTCAAAGTAAAATTAGTGGAAATCTTATATTTAAAAGAGAAAGTAAAATGATATGAAATTTGTCAAATAAATTTTATGGAAATTGTGTAAGAAGAAATTGTTATGGGTTATTTTTCGATAACCATCGTAGAATATTTTAAGCACATTGTTATATTCACCCTCAATGTGAATTTTGCTTTTCATGGAAGCAGTGGCTGTCTGATATTTTAGTTTAATAAAATAATCAGACAAATCACTTGAATTTTGTTAAAAATAAAAATTGAAAGAATTTGACAAAAATAGAAGGAAAGCTATTTTTTCAATAATTGTTTAGCATTTATATTACACATTGTTGCACTTATCTCGAATGTGTATTTTACTTTAAATATGCAAAGTTTGAAAAAAAAGAGAATTTAAAAAGTCTATAAAGCACTACTTCTGAACTTTTTAGAAATAAATAATATTTGGAAATTTACAAGTAAATGCTAGTAGGCTAAACTTTTTAAAGAGAATTTAGAAGTTTTGAAACTTACTAGCTTTGTGAAATTTGAAAATAGGAATATTTTAAAATCTTAGGCGACTTACTAGTTGAATGGAAATAGTAAAAATCAGAAGTTGAACTAAATTGCAAAAGAAATGAAAACGCAGACTTTATATTTCTAAAGACTAATTTCAATTGAGAAATTTATGACCTTTGTTGAAAAGACGAAGTAAAAATGTTTTGATATTCACTTGGAAAGGGAAGAAACAAATTTGGAGTTAGATAAATAGGATTCAGTAGCCCACTGGGATAAGGTTGACTGTAGAGTTTGAAAAACAAATGGAAGGGTATGAGAAAGTTATGGTGGAAGGTTGGTGTTCCATTTCTAATATTTCAGTACACATCTTATTTGATTCAGGAGCATCTCATTCCTTTATCTCTAGTTCACTTATTGGGGGATGCCATTTAGATGTTTCCATCATTTCTAGACTGGTAGTAGTCTAAAACCCAGTTGGAGGATCGGCTTACTTGTCGATGCTTTTTCAAAGTATAAAAATTTTGATTCTTGAAGTAGAGTTCGACTGTGAGGTATTCGTTCTTGGTTTCTCTGGTTTTGGTCTTATTTTGGGTATGGAATAGTTGTTGATGTATGGGGCGAACTTAGATTATGACAGGGGGCTTGTTAGGTACGTGCAGTGGGCGTACCTTGGAGGTTCAATGTGATCCGCGAGGGTTTGTTATGCTTGGCTACCTTTATTCTTTAGACGTATCACCTAATGATCTTAGTTCTCTTCCAGTTTTTTCTTTGTACCATGATGTTTTTGAGGAGATCACTGGCCTTCCTCCATTGATAGAGGTTGATTTTAGGATATATCTTGTTGATAATGCTCGACCGGTGATTCTACGGTTTAGGATATGGCCATGAAGTAGAGGATTAGGATTTTATATCCACGTCTTTTGTTGGTAAGTTTTCTTTTGAACATCCTATCTTTGATCTTTTCCTAGATAGGATCATTCGATAGATCTTTTTAGGTGACACTTTGTATTGGTAAGGATGTCTGTAAACATGCCATTTGGACATATTATGTTTGATGGTTGCTTGTTGTTGCAAGTGGATTCCAATGATTGCAAATGGATGCATTACAAGCACTAGATAGATATTTATTAGGATAATCGGCCAACTAGTTACACACATCTACGTATGTGTGTCTATTATCTATTGCATTTGCGCATGATTGTATCTATATATCTTTTTGTGTGTAAGTTGATGTTGCATATGGATGGTGCATTTGGGTGAATGATTGAAACATACATATAGAATTATCAATTATACTAAGGTAATTGCATATATTTGGTTGCATGGCATAAGTATACTTGCATTACACAAGGTCAACTGAATCGGTAGACATACTAACTTTTCGTATTAGGTAAGTTCGTATGCATTTCACTTTGCATAAACCATAAATTGCATTACTTAAAAACAAGGACAATGGTAGAAATGGATGATGGATGTAGTTTTTGGATGATGGTTGCTATTTACATTCTTTCATCTTTAGAGATTTCAGGGATGAAATCCTTTAGGGGAGAGAATTTAACACCCCGATATATCAGGGGAAAAATAATTAAAAAGGAATTAAAATAGAAGAAGTTACTATCAAAAGAAATTATAAAGGAAACGTGTAAATTAAAGTACACCTCACGGTTTTTACACTAATTAGTTAATGGAAATATAATTAATAAACTTAGAAAACTATAAAAAAATGGACATTTTGCAAATATTGGAAATCGGCCACGAAACGTATACCATTGTATACATGGTAATTTTCTGAATAATTTTCATATGTATGGTTTTTCAAACGGAGATCAAACAAAAAAGTTATGACCATTCGAAGTTTTGGCATCAGAAAAAATTACATGTATGAAATTGGTAACTTACATTAATTATAGTTGATTGATTGATTGCTGATGTGTGTTAAATTACATATGTACACAGTTAGCAATGAGTAGGTAGAATTTATTAAAAAGGGAAACATATTATATACACAAAGTTTAAAATTATTTCAATAGCTTATGCGTTTATGCGCACATTTAAACGTTTGAATTTAATTAATGAAATTAATTGGAAACAGGAATACTGTAACATTCCCGTTTTTAAATCAAATTTAAATTGGTAATTAATTTAATTTTTGGAATTTAATTGTAAATTAATTCTGTATTTTCCAAATTAAATAGATATTTGTTTTTTATTAATGTAAATGAATATAGATGTGATTTTTAAATAAAATTTCTAATTGGAAATTCAGAAATAAATATTTTGAATAATATATCGATTATAAATTTAATTGTGAATTAATTTGAAATTAGGGGAATAAAATATATATATAACTTTTTAAAATAAAGAATTTGATTTGGAAATCTAAATATTTTATAAATAGATTATAATTTGGAATTTTAAATTGAAATTCAAATACATATATGTTGAAAATAAAGATTTGGAAAGTAAATAAATTATGATTGGGATAAAATTTATACTTATAAAAAAATATATTTGTTTACTCATTTATAAATACAAATTGATTATATATTAATTTTTGAATTTGAAATTTAAAAATAAAAGTTTTGAATATATATTGAATTTTGAAAAATCAATAATTTAATAATAGATAAACTTGTTTTGTATTTGTAATGATTTGAAAATTTTATTTTGAATTGATATACGTATAATTTGCTTAAATTAATAAAAAGTTTAAAATACTTTTCCTTTATGCTTGAAAGTTTTGTACATATTTAAGTTTGTATTAGATTTGAAAACATTACATTTTAAAATTTGTTATATATATAAATATATGTATACATATGTAAAAGAAAATGGATTTATTTAAATTGAAAATATTAATAGGAAATATAATATTAAGTTATATTTAAATATTATAAGCATGAAGATTTAAAATGTTTAAAATATAATACATATGTAAATAATATGTTTATAAAAAAATGATTTATAAATAAATAGTATAAGAGGAAATACAAATGGGAAATTGCATGAAAATATATTTAAAACATTAATATATAAAATAAAATAACATAAGGGTTTGGAAACAAAATTTATAAATTATTTAACTTAAGGATATAAAAATAAAAATACAAACTATGACATTTGTAAGGTATTTAAAGCGTGCACATACATGTGTTGCTTAATTATCATTTGTAAATACAAGTGTTAACATATAATTACAAGTGGCAACTTGTTTTTCTTTTAAAAAATATAAAATGGGAATAAATGAAAAACAGATTTTGTATATGTATCACTCTCCTCTGTTTCAAAATCCTTTATGAAAATTGAAAGTAGATTACAAAACCTGGAAAGGAAAAGCAAATGCAAACAAACCTAAAAACAAAAATTTCAAAACGAGAAAAAAGGAAATCAAAAGCAAAAACAAAAATCGGATTCAACTTAATAATCATCAAAGCAAAGAAAAAAATCATCAACAATCAAGTAAGGGTCAGATTGAAACAAATCTAAATGCAAGTTTCAGGTCCAAATACAAAAGCCTATAAAATCTGAAGCCTGGAAAGAAATCGGAAAAAAAAATCAACACAACATGTAACTCAAAGCAAGTATCAAACAAGATTCAACTCAATGTAGACCAGATCAGGTTCAACTTAAACCAAATCAATATTCACCAAGCAACAGAGTAAAGTTTCAGATCAAATTTAAAATGCATTTCCACATTTTTCAACATCTTTTCCCACGCTTTGTGTCCTCTATCTTCATCCCTCATGTGAGCAAACTTGACCCATTTAAGCTTGAATCTTTGATATGACTTAATGTTTTTATTTGTTGTTTTGGAAATGAATCTACATGTGTATATATGTGTAAATTTGCATGCATGTTTTTTCTACAGGCAGTATATCTTTGTTTACTTCATTCACAGATTAAGAACAACATAAATAAATCTACACCTCTTAAAATGAACATTATTAAGTGATGATTTCTAAATGAAAAAGGATAGTGATGGGGTAATATGTATTTTAAAAATAATTACAAGTGTTTATGTTGAATAATCATTTAAAAATTGATCAATGTCAGTAATGATCAACATAAAGTAGAAAATCAAATGATTTAATTTTGGGTTTTGATTATATGAACAGATTCGCATTTCAAAATTATGATTTTTGATAGTCGTTTCTAGATTTTTAAGCCTGGAATTGCCGAGTTTTCTCGAGTTGAACGGAATAGCGTGGATCGTCGATTTCTGACAATCAACACAGTAATGATCGTCGTGATCAATGGCGAGGGTAGTTTGGAGGATACTGGTTTATAGAAAAATAATGATTGATTTTTTAATAATCTATGGTGGCCGATCGTCATTGAACTAGGGTTTAGGATAGTTTTGTTTCGTCTGAGTTTGTAAAGCGAATTCATCATGGTGGATGAACTATCGGCGATCGGTCCAGAAGGTCAGAGACTAGAGGTCAAGGCGAGGCTACGGTGTGGTCGCCGTCGTTAATGGTGGCTTAGGTCATCATGACGAGGCATTTGTAGAGGATCGGATTATTTCCAGTTTTGGAAGCGAATTGTTCGATTTCAATCGATGATGGGTTTGAGAGGTCTGGGTGATCGAAAGGCTAGGCCAGGTAGTTGATGATGTGTGGAGGATGGCAGCGTTGATCGTCGTGGCTCTGATGATTGGTGCACGTGCACACGATGTCGTTTGAATCAGAGATGGTTGTGGGTTTGGGAAGATGTAGTAGTATCGGGTTTAACTCGAAGTAATTAGTGTGGAAACTCGAAGTAAGTGAAGGTGGAGGAGACCCGAAGTTGAGCTCGGTTAAAAGTAGTTTTGGCTTGGGTTGTTTTTTGAAGTAAGGGCAAGTTTCAAAAGAAAGAAAGTAATAAGTTTTGAAACAGACTAACTACGTTTTAGTAGCTAAAACGAAAACTAAAACAAGTTTTTTTAACAAAGTTTTAAAGTTAATCTTTTTAGTTGAATGTTTAAAATGGATTTGTTTTAAAAGTGATATATGTTAGGTTAATTATTTAGTTTCCAAATGCCTTTCAAATGAAATTTGATGATTAATTAGTTAATAATATTAATCAAAGAATAATTAATTTAAGAATAATTAATTCATGTGATTAATTGATTTGAGGATAAATAATTTATTAATTGAAGTGATTAATCAAGGGATAATTAACCATAGTGATTTGTTAATTAATGAGATAAATTAAAGGTTGATTAATAGATTAATGTTATCAACTAAGGATAATTAATTTATGATTAGGGTGTGAAGAATAATTAAGCAATTTAATAATTTTGTGATTTATTAATGTAAGTGATTAGGGATAATCACCTATTGTAATTAATTAAAGATAATTAATTAAACAGTAATTAATTAAGGGTTAATCAATTAATGTGATTAATTAATAAATAATTAAGGGTTAATTATTTAATAATTAAAGGTTAATTGAGTTATTAATTAAGGTTAATTAATTAATAATAAAAGGTTAATTAATTTATTATTAAAGGATAATTAATTAAAATAGTTTATAATTGATTCATGCCAATTAACCTTGATAAGTATTAATCTGATTTAAATCAATCAGATGAGTGACTATTCTTACTTATGAATGTTTGAATTGTATGAAATGCCTTGTATGGTTTAATATACCTGATGTATAGTACTCTGTGACATGAATGGGTTTGTTTTGAGCTGTGATAAATATAATTTATTTATTTATCTGTGATCAATGTATATTATTTATCTATGTGTCTATGAATGAAAGATAAGCGTTATAGATTATACCGCTTATCGATATTGTTGTGCTTGAATCTGTGATAATTGATGATGTTGCACTATTATGTGAAACCCCTTGACTACACTATACACACACAAATATGGATTGCTCGAGGAAATTGGTTAAGTCAAAGATATTTTGAGTTTAAATATTATTTTGCTTAAAAGATCGAATTTTAAATCCAAAATAATTTTGGAAATGGAATTGGGTTAAATACGAAAAGCTTTTGAAAAAGAAGTTTCAAAGATAAAAGTTATTTTTGAATAACTTGATAAAGTTTTTGAAGTTTAAATTGTTTGGTTTGAATTTAAATTCAAGATTTCGAATTGAATTCTATTTTTGAGAATTATGGTTTTAAAAAAAAGGAATACAAGTTATATAATATAACATATATGGATTATAAACCATCTTTAAAGTATTGTTTTGGGAATTTGAATTTAACCCAAGTTTTATGCTTAAAGGACTTTAACTTGTGCAAATGTAATCGGATTTTTCCAAAACGAAAACTATTTGTTTTCAAATAATAATAGCTTTCATATAAAGAAAGGATTTCCAATTTGTGTTAAAAGATTTCAAGATTTGAAATGAATAGTTTTGAAAGCTATGAATAAATCTTTGGAAATGGTTTTGAAAACTATAAATTAAGTCTTTAATTTAATTATTGGATGAGTTAATCCAATTTGAAAAGGAAATTGTTTTGAAAGGCTATGAATGAATCTTTGTGAAAGATTGGTGAACTTTGTGAATTGAGTCTTTTTGGTTTAAAGATATGAAATGGTAATTTGTTTAAACCATTTGAAGAAAAGTTTTGGGGTAATAATTTGTGACTTAACTGAGATCCCAATATCCATATGTTTTTAAAATATTGCGCTCATTATTCAGTTTAGCCGAGAGTGGACCTTGTGTCATATAACCCATTCCGAATAATGATACGACGTTATGGACTGCATTTAAAGACTAGTAGTGAAGACCGGATATTTTTGAAAATGAAAGGATAACTCGTCGAATATCTCTGCACCGGTTGATCCCCGGTATAGAGATTTGATCACCCTTTATGATGGGGAGTCCTAACGTGATTAGGGATTATTCGGATTTGCAAGGGATTCTTTGGAAGTGCTTTCGATTCTGTTCGAACCAAGAACAGACTTATATGGATGCATGTTTGACATTATTCTTTGAGATGTAAAGCTGGTTTCTATCAAATACATTTATGTTTCGTGGCAGAGATTTATTCCCTTAGCTTAACACCCTTCTCTGAGACGTACAAGCTCAGAGGTTATGTAGTTGATGGTTACTAGTGATACATTCCCAATTTGGTAGTGTGGCATGCTGAGTGCTGCTGAGTGTTGCTAATCATTTGTTGATCAAAGCATGGCTTTTGTGAAAAGCGTAGCTTTGTGGACGAGACCTCGTCGGACCTCGCACCCCAGAAATGGTCGAAACAGGAAAGACGCGGCAAGGTTATCAAGGGTCTCGCCCCTAGGGTATGTCCATTCCTTCAGGAAAAGGGTGGTATCATGGTATGGAGCCCATATATTTAACCCATGTGGTTACTGCAAATACATTGCTTTGTGGTTGTTGGTGTTGAGGATCCTTGGATAAAGGTCGCAAATGACCGGGGATGACATACTTGTGGGTGTTACTTCCGGGCAAGGGTAACCTGGCCTTGTGTTGGTAGAGAGCCAGGTAGGTTCTCAGGGCGTCCCTCCAGAGGCGTTCCCATGTGGCCATAGGAAGTGCCTTAGCCTGACCATTTGTTGGAAATCCAATCTCCAATACGCGCCTTATACGATTTAGTTGTATAACCTGCCATTTACTTATGGTGGCACCCCACTGTTTAGATGGTAGCTATAGTAGGCATAGTTCAAAATGTCTATGCTGGCTAAGATTAATAATATACTTGCAAATGTTTTCCACTATGAGCTAATAATAATAACAAAATGGTTTTCGCCTATCAATCATGTTTGACTGTCATAAGGAGAAATCTCCTTCAATTCTGCATTTGCATGGTTTGTGCGGCGGGAGGCCTTATGGTAGTTTCATTTTTCAAAAAGCATTGTGGATTTCTTTCAAATATGATCGAATTGGCTCCCGATATATATTCCATTGCGTTCGGAATAGGGGTAAAACATTATAAACGCCAGGTGGCACACTTCGTTTGGAGTTTGAAATTTTTTTGGATGAATAGTGTCGTCGAATTTTCTATAAAACGACCTAACTTTCTTCATTTTACACAAACCCTAATTCTCATAAACCCTAGCCGCCATTATACTGTACACGGCCAGAAATGCTCGATCTTTTTCTTCATTTTCCTTCCAATCCACAAATCAATTCAAGAAATTTTCTTCTGCAATATTGTAGAGCGCGTTGAGATCTACATTCTCAATGGCTATGATCGTAAATGGAGCTACGAATCAACGTGAATCTCGATGCAAAGTTCATACATTTCGACACGAATTTCGAGACAATGGCAAGGCCGAGCTCGATGATAATCACGGTGGTGAGGGGTTGCGACATGAGCTTTCAAATAGTGGTGGAGTGATGATGTTTCGAGCATCGTAGTGGTCACGACTATTAGGGTTTTTCGGCGGCATTTGGGTTGTTTTCATGCGCGATTTTTTACCTGATGAGGAAGAAGATTGAGTTCGGCGGACAGATCCGATGATTAGGAAATGGACGGAAGAGATTTGTTAAGGTTAAATGGAAATAAAAATTTGAAAATAAATTGTATATTTAATTGTGTAAACTTTAAAACGTCATAACTTGTTCATACGAGGTCGAAAAATGACGAAACGAATTGCGTTGGCTTCGTATTGATGATCACTACGTGATGGAGATGGATTGGAGTTGATTTGAGCTAGTGTAAATTTTAGGTAAAATTAAACGCGCGTTTAATTTTATTCGGAACGAAACACTACAACTGTATTGGAAACAAGGTGAGAACTTCTCACTCAATCGAATTAGTTTCGATTCAAATTTTAAATAGCTGGATTTAAAATTGCTTGATTATGTGATTGAATGATAAATTGCTATCTGTTGTATTGAAATAGACCCTATACGCCGTATATTAAGCGGATGTTATTTATTAAACACATATACCGCGGTATTTGACCTTGAAGTGGAATTGGTATTACATATGTACTTGGAGTTGATTTTCCCGCATTATATAGTGGATGAGACCCTATTGTGCCGGATAATAATGGATGATATTTTATATAAACCCATGTACCACGATATTCCGTCTTGAAACGAGATTGGTATTGTGCTAACATATATGGATGCGGGGAAACAGGTTGGAGGGATCCAACTGGATTCCTCAACAGTATGGATTTATTTACAAATATTTGCAATATATTCTGTTATTATATTGATATATGATGTTTGGATGTCGTGGTTGATGTATTCGTGCGGTTGCAGCATTGGGCCTATTTTGGGAGTTTTAAAAATGTTAAAGTAACGATTTCAAATTTAAAAGGATTTTCAAGTGATTTTTGAAAGTATAAATTTTATTGAATTTTGGAATTGATTCATTTTAAATAAATAAATGTTATAATTTTTATGTTATAAAAATTTTGATTTTTGTGAAATATAACCGAAATGTGATTTTTGAAATAAGTAGTTGATTATTTCGTAAAATGGTTTAAATTGGGATTTTTGAATCATTATAAACGGTTTATATAAAAGATTTATAAAATTGATATTTATAAATTAAAATATTGGAATTATAAAACGAGTTTTTATAAGGGTTAAAATGAAGTATAAATGATTTTCATAAGTGAATGTAAATTTATAGATTTATAAATTATGAAGTTATAAAATGAATAGATTTGGTAAAATAAAAGATTTATAAGTAATTAACTTATAAATTTGATTTTGGCATTTAAATGTGATATAAATAGAATTTGTTAATTAAGGGATTTTATAAGTTGAAGTTTTTATAAATATATATATATATATATATATGTGTGTGTGTGTGTGTGAATTTATAAACGTTGTTTTATAAATGTGAAATCAATTGAATTTGATAAGTAAATATGAAAGCTTATTAAGGAGATATATCCACGATTTTGGACAGTGGATAATCCTTTAATTAAATATGTAGAAGTGTTGAATTTGGTAAACGATTTATATTCAAGATTTTGGAGAGTGAATAATATATTAAAGAAATGTTTTAGGAAGTGATCTTTTAAATAGAATTAAAATGACTTAATTTTTTTTTAAAATGTGTTAAGGATCGAAACCATAGATTTCAACATTCATTGTTGAAATAGTCGTTTTCGAGAAATAAGGAAAAGATGGACTATAACACTGTAGTTATAGTAAATGATTTTCGAAAGGAAATGTTTTATATAGTATTCGGATTTATATATCTTTCTTAATTTTGAATCCCTACGCTAGTGATTTTGGGTTGTCGTAACGATGTTTTACGCAACATTCGTTTTGACTCAAATGAATGTGTTTAAGAGAATGTTTTCCTTAAAGAATAAATTTTATACTTAATTGTGATTTAAGTATATTGAATATTTTCCAAATGTTGAAAATAAATAGATTTGTGAATTACTTATTACTAAATAAGTATGGAAATGCTTTCCAATATGAAGTGAAATGTTTTGAGATTATATCTTTTAAAAGATAAATTGGAAGTGAATATTTGAAATCGATTTGAAAATCATATATCAGTGGATATTTGGAAATTTAAATTCACCATGGAATTTATAAAGGAAAGAGAAATTTGTTCAAAATAAACATTGATTTATTTTTGAACTGTGGAAACAAATTTACGGATTATCTTGTAAAGATATTTTTGGAAAATAAATAATTTGGGAAATTATTTGGAACCTAGTGATGTTGTGCATATCTATTGATAGTTAAATAACCGACTATCAATATTTACCTTTAAATGGGTATTTGTTGTGATTTGCTTGAATTTGAATGCTACACTTATTTTAAAAATAAGCGCTCGTTATTCGGTTTAGCCGGGAGAGGACCTTTGGGTCATAAATCCCAGTCCGAATAGTGATACGTCGTAATGGATAGCATTTGAAGACCGGTGTTGAAGAACGTATATTTTTGGAAACGGAAGGATTACCGTCGAATGTCTCTACATCGGCTGATCTCCGATATAGAGATTTTATCACCCTTTGTGATGGGAATTCCGGACGTGATTAGTATATATCCAGATTTGCAAGGGCTTCTTTGGAAGTGCCTTCGGTTCTGTTCGATCCTGGAACGGACTTGTATGGATGTATGTCTGACATTACATTTTGAGATGTAAAGCTGGTTTCTATCAAATACATCTCTGTTGGTGGCAGAGAATTTATTCTTTTACCTTAACACCCTTCTCTAAGACGTACGAGCTAAGAGGTTATGTAGTTGATGGTTACTAGTGATATATTCCCAATTTGGTAATGTGGCATGCTGAGTGCTGTTGAGCATTTGTTGATCAAATCATAGATTTTGTGAAAAGCGTAGCTTTGTGGATGAGACTTCGTCAAACCTCACAACCCGAAAATGGTCAAAACAGGAAGAATGCAGCAAGGTTATTTGGGGATCGCGCCCCCATAGGTTATGCTCATTTCCTTCTGGATAGAGGTGGTATTATGGTATGGAGCCCAAATACTTAACCTATGTGGTAGCTGCAAATTTATTTCTTTGTGGTTGTTGGTAAATCCTGGGATAAATGTTGGTTACGATCGGGGGATGGCATACTCGTGTCAGTAGTTACCTAGCTAGAGGTAACCCGGCCTTGTGTTGGCAGAGATCCGGTTAGGTTCTCGGGGCGTCTTTCCAGAGGCGTACCCATTTGGCAATAGGAAGTTCCTTGGCGTGACCATTTGTTGGAAATCCAATGAAACAATATGAGCTTATGACCACCATGTTGTAGATCATTCCATGTATTGTATACATGTTGCTTTCAGCTATATATGTATATATATTCCTCTGTTGCACTCTGTGATTGCGTGATATTTTATTTTTTTGGAATTATTTTAAGCCACTACATTATTGTTTTGTGCCTGGATCATACACGTCAAATCCACATCCATAAGGAAAGAAAAAAAAAATATTGTCACCTAATTCGACGTGTCGATACAGCCCAAAGCAATATTTACCGATGGCCACACATAACCAGCTTTATTCTCCATATAAGAAGACTTTATTGCATAGCAATATCCTTTTTTAGTGTGGGTATCGATGTAGGGCATTGTAGCTTAGTGTTAGAGCAGGTTCAGGATAATAAACAATATTAAACATGAGAATCTTGTCCTAGGTATGTCTTAGAGACAGTCCCTTAGGGTTTTAAATAGGATAATAGGTTTTCGTCTTATTAGAAAAAAACGAATATCTTGAAGTTGAACTCTTACGATTTTATCCTTGAATAATAAATCTGGATTAATCTTTTATCCAATCCTACCATTAACAGAAGTGATACGGCCGGTGGTTAAGCTACACATTCCGGTGCTAGACAAACCAGTGGTCCAGCCAGGATGGAGTATTTATGTCTGCCCGACAACTTATGGAGCTAGTAAAGAATGCCCAATCTTCTGGTCCCGCTTTCGATTCTCCTCCCTATAAATCGAGTTTCACATGCTTGTGCAGTGATTTTTCTTATTCAGAAGGGAAGCCATTTAATGGAACGAAAGGATTCATGGAGGTTCAGGCATGGCTTAGAGCAGGCGAGCGTATATTTTCTCGCATAGGCCTCTTTGATTTGCAAAAAGTTCAAGTGGCTTTGAGTCAACTCTATTAGCGAGCAGCCGATTGGTATGAGCTATTAATAGCTGAGGTGGAGGAAGAGGAACTCACTTAGGGATAATTCCATGAGAGGTTTGAGATGAAGTTTGTGCCTGAGGATGAGAAGGTTTCATTGGCACGACGGTTCTTAGATCTAAAACAAGAGGTCTTCGGTAATAGAGTATGTGGCAACATTCGAGGCATTCTCTAAGTATAGGGTCAAGCACATTAATACCCAATTAGAGAAAAATCAAAAATTTGTTTACGGATTAAAGAAGAATCTCAAGAAGGCAGTACTCTTGAAATTAGAGGTATCTTTTGAGAAGTTATTCGATGCTGCAATCATACCAAAGGAAGTAGAGAGAAATAGCAGTGACGAGGCTAGGTGATTAGAAGAGCTTCAGTTAGAAGAAGAAGCATCCTTTCAACAAATCCAAATCCTTTAATTCCAACAAGAAGGATAAGAAGCAGGGTTCGAGGTTGAAGGGTACTCCATTCGCTCATGAGGAGTGTTTCAATTATGGTTTCAAGGAGCATTTTGCCAAGAATTGTTTGAAACCTCATATGTATCGTTATTCCACGAAAGAGGGTCATTCTATTTCATTTTGCCTTAGAGCAACATATGGAAAAAAGAACAGATGTTGAATGAAGTGGGATCTTTTGGTGGTTCTGGTCAGTGCAGAGGTATGTTTCGTTCTGTCTTAAAGAGTGCTATTTTTTCCAAAATCTCCCTATTCGGGTCCTTTTCGATAAGGGTGCTTCTCACTCATTCAAGTTGAAAGTGCTCATTGATACTTTTTCTTTTGGATGTTCTATGCTTGATTACTTCGCTATGGATTTGCGAACCCTATTGAAGTGCCAGAATCTCTCAGTATACTTTGTAAAAATGTTGAGCTTGTTTTATGTAGATGTTTTTTCTTTGCTAGTTTGCATGTAATTCAATGTCTTGGCTTTGGAATGATTTTGGGATTGGATTGGCTTAGTAAATATGAAGCTTGTATCCTATGTCCTGAAAGAACCATCAATTCTAAGCATCCTGATTTGAAAGAGTGGATTTCAATCATTCTTCAAAATATTGATTTTGATTCAGAAGTTTCTTTATTTTCTCTTGAATTTTGGGAAGAAAAGGATATATCCCAATTTCCTATCATGTATGAGTTTTTGGATCTCTTTGAACCCATTTCGAAATTACCTCCCAAGCGGGCAATCGATTTTAGAATTGATTTGATTCCTGGTGCTCAGCTGGTAAGTCGTCCTCCCATGAGGATGTCGGCGAAAAAGAATGAAGAATTAAGGAGGCATTGTCTAAGTTAGTAGAAAAGCAATTTATTCAGTCTAGTTCTTCTTCGTGAGCATGGTGGTAGTGTTTATTAAGAAGGAAGATGGAACTCTTAGGCTTTTTATATATTATTACAAGATTAATGAGCTCATGATAACGAATAAATATCCATTGCCTAGGATCGATGGTTTTTTTAATTCACTTTGTGGTGATAGAGTCATTTCTCAACTGGGCAACAATTAGTTTTCATTAACTCAGAGTTGCAGAAGATAGCATTCCGTTAACTACTTTTTGTACCCGACATGGATTTTATGAGTGACTCGTGATACCCTTTGGTCTAACTAATTCCCCAGCTTATTTCATCCATCTTATGAATATATTGTTTCGAGGGATTTGGGATAAACTAGTTTTGATATTTATCAACAAGATCTTGCTTTATTTTAAGTTAGAAGAGGAGCATGAAAGACACCTTAGAATCGTTTTGGAGACACTTTAGAAGAAATCGTTGAAAGCAAAATTTTCTAAACATCAATTCTGGTAGTGGCAGGCAAAGTTTTTAAGCCGTGTAATTTCTAAGTAGGGATTTCTATCAATCTATGTAAGATCAATGCTATTCAAAACTAGAAGAGGCTGGAGAATGTGTCGAAGATTCATAGCTTCCTAGGTTACCAGGTTATTACCATCAATTCATAAAAAAAAATTTTAAGATTGTATTGCCTTTCACTAGTTTGACAACGAAGGGAGTGATGTACATTTGGTCAAATAAGTGGAGTTGCTTTTCAAAGATTGAAGGAACTACTCACCCACGCTCCTACGCTTGTAGTTCTAGAAGGGAACAAAGACCTTATGGTTTATATTGATGCTAGTTGGTTTGGTTTGGGAGCCGTTCTCATGAAGAGAAACCATGTGGTTGGATATGCATCAAGGTAGTTAAGACTGAAAGAGGTTAGATATGCAAGGCATGATCTAGAACTTGCACCATTGTTTTTGCCCTTAGGATTTAACGACTTTATTTTTTAGGCAAGAGGTTTGTGCTTTATACAGACTGTAACTCATTGAAATAATTGTTCTCCTAGAAAGAGCTTAATATGTATTAGCAATAGTGGCTCAAGTTCCTTGCATCTTATGATTTTGACAGCAATATACTCCAGAAAAAGGGAATCATATGGCGAATGCATAAATTCGCAAATGGCATGCAGTGGTTTCCTTGATGTTGGTCGAATAGAAGGATCTTGAGGTTTTATATTCTTATAAGATTAGAGGACATGCTCTAGATTCCAGTTCCACTATGTTGTTAAGTTTGGAAGCATGTTCTACTCTTTTGGATCAAATAGCTGAGTCTCAGAAGCAAGATCCCAATCTTGTTTGTCTCGGCCAAAGTTGCAAAGATGAAAGTAGAATGGATGAAATGAAGGAATTCGAAGTGGATGCTTACGGATATGTTTGAAGACGAGGTCATTTTGTGCCTAATGTTCAAAATCTTTGAAGAGATATTTTAGAGGAGTGTCATCGCTCTAAACTCACCATCCACCCTGTTAGTAGAAGATGTATGCAGATATGAAGTGACTTTACTACTAGAAAGGGATGAAGAAAGATGTGGCTAATTTTGTGTAGAGTTGAATGACTTATCAGCTAGTTAAAAAAAGCATCAAGGACCCAATGATTTATTGCAACCAATGGATATTCCTATGTGGAAGTGGGATTAGGTAATGTGAACCCAAGAGATGAGTTGAGTTGAGTTCATCTTCGAAATTCTCGTGTTAATTCTTTTTCTTGTTTGGTATCCATGCTTCATTGAAGGTTTTCCCATTCTAAATCTTGTCATGATAGTTTGTGGGTCAGGACAAAGTCAGCTCACTTCATTCCTATCAGTTCAAACCGTACCACTCCTCAATTGGGAAAGATTTATATCGAACAAGTTGTTAGGTTGCATGGCATTCCTAGTGCTATAGTCAATAATCGAGATCCATTATTTACTAGTATATTCTGGAAGAGTCTTCAGAAAGCATTAGGTATAAAGCTCAATCTTTACACCGCTTATCATCCTGATTTAGACGAGCAGACAGAGTTAGTGAACCAAATTTTAGAGATTTACTTCGTGCTAGGATTCTAGACTTCGGTGGGAGTCAGGAGGATCATACTCATCTTATGGATTCTATTTATAATAATAGCTTTCAATCCAATATTGAGATGGCGCCGTTCGAAACTTGATACGGAAGGCCATGTCGATCACCCTTTTGTCGGCTTAAAATTGGTGAAAAGTTGGTTTTAGGTCTTGATTAAGTTTGAGCAACTTCTGAGAAGATTGATCTTATTAGAAAAAGGATAAAAGAGGCCTAGAGAAGGTAGACATCCTATGATGATTATAGAAGAAGAAATTTAGAGTTTTCTGGGGAAGACTTGGTTTTCATTCGTGTTTCATCTTTGAAGGATGTTATGCGCTTCAGTTGATCTGGGAAGTTGGCTCTACGTTACATTGGACCCTACCCGATCACTGAATGCATTGGTCCAGTTGCTTATCGAGTCTCTCTTCTAACTCAGTTTTTTGGTACTTATGAGGTCTTCCATGTGCCTCAACTTCGAAAGCGTCTAAGAGATTCAGAGCCTGTTCTTGAGTCTATAATTTTTTAAGAACTTGAGATTTCATCAGATATGACTTATGAGTAGATTACTATTTTTATTGTAGCTTCGGAGGTTAAATGCCTTCAAAATAAAGTCATTTCACTCATAAAAGTCTAATGGTCCGATAATCCTAAGGATTGCTCTTAAGTAACCAAAGGATTAATTAAGCGAAAGCATCCTAAATTATTTTCTAAAGCTTATTGATTCCTTCATTTTAAATTTCCTCTTGTCCTTAGCGTAATTATCCTTTGAAAGATATGTCACTTGTGAGTTGTTATTGGCTTTCCTCTATAGAGAATTATGGGGACAAAATTTTCATAAGGGAGGTAGTCTGTAACAACCTTGGTTTAGAATACCTAAAATTAAATTAAAATAATTTACTATGGCAATAATTAAACGATAAGGAGTTTTGGGGAATTTTATTATATTTCTTTTTCTATATTAAAAAGTGAATTTTGATCAAATTGGAAGGAGTATATATATAAATTATTTTTCAAGTGGATAATAAATGTTTAGTAAAAGTTAAGTGAAATATAATTTCTATACGGTTTAATTATTTTATTTAAACAATAAAAAAATGGGAGGCTAAACAAATGAAGAATAATCCAAAAGATCTAAAATAAGGAATCAAAACGAATTAATCTTTTTAGTTGGAATAAAAGTGTAACATTAGGAAATATGGATTAACAATATTGAATGGTGCTAGTTATTTTAAAATATAGTGCAACGAAATAATAATGTGTGAGATCATTTTATTTACAAGTCAAATTACATGACTTATTTCATCACTCAAAGAGGTTGGAGATTAATCCTACGAATAAAGCAGGAAAAGGAAAGAGTAAATATTCCCCTGTGAAAAATGTATTTCTTATTTATTGGATTCCAATATTGTCTTGATTCAGTAATTTATCAAAAGAAAAGTAAAAAATTAAGGATCTGGTATAAAAAAGAAACATTACCTTGATTAAGATATAGACAAATCTAACCGTATATACAGCCTCTTATCTAATAAATGAAATATAATATCAGTAAATCCCATTATTTAGTTTAATGTATTAGTTATTATATACATGTGCATCTTTAAATTATCGAATACTTTCATTACTGAGAAGCTGGATGAGTAGAAACTCTCATGTCTGATTCTGTAGTAGAGGTGGGAATAGTAATGAATTTAAAGAAAATTTACTTAATTTTAAGTGGTTATGGTTTCTTGTAAAAATGGAGTTTTATAACTCAATAGACTATTTATATCAAATTAATCAAGAACAATAAGGACAACTTTTATTGTTACAAGTTTGAGTTGTGAACTTATCTCATTTGTTGTAAATAAAATGTAATAGATAAACTTGTGTTATTTGGGTGGAAAGATAATCCGATTCAAGCTTTTGGAAAACTTTGATTATGTGAAATATTGTAACGCCCCACCCCGAGACTCACCTTAGCAAAGAGAATTAACAAGTAAATCTATCCACTAAAGCAGAGAATAGGGCTGGTTAAGGGAGACCATCTATAATTTTGTCTTAAACTTCTATTGAGTACGTCGATAAATGCAATATAATTTTTTCAACTCAAGTGGATCGACATACCAAATAAATGCGTAATCCAAAACTATAGGTGGCTAACGGATCTATCAGAACAAAATACAATAACTGAATGTAAATCACATCACAGAATATTAATCAACATTATATATATACATATACACTGATACACTTTCAGTACAATACAATATGAATACAAAAAGGTGGTACACGACCACACCATATACATCAAATCAAATGTAAAAACATCAGAGTATGCGGAAGAAATAAACTGCTCAAGCGAAAGAAGAGCTGATATCCAACATCAACTTCAAGTTAAGTCCAATAGATGATACCTGGAACAACTCGGTCTGACCTGAGTGAAAACACAAGGGTCATGCTGGCTAAAATCATCAGTTAAATAGAATAGTCGATAAGGATGAGTAGGTGAAAGCTATGGTATCCTTTTGCATAAAGGATGCTACGCGCTAAACAAGGTTTCAACATCATAAGAAAGGACAACATCTCTTCTTGGCAAGTAGAAGAGATAATGATGATAAAGTCATATTTAAGTGGCATAACTAACACTTAAGCAAATGGAACATCGACGAGCAAATTTTTAAAGATAAGACTCAATAAACATCGCTTTCACCTCATATCATCGGCGGTATAAAGGAATATGGATAATGACTTCAAATGATTCAACTATCTTCTTGAAGTGGTTGTCAATATAAAAATACATCAAAGGTATATCCTTCATACATAGAAAAAACGCATATGGATATGCCTCATCTCATTGGCACATCCCAAGGATCATTCAAGGAAACATAAAACCCAATCATAAAAGAAGCATTATACTTATTCATACCTCATCTCATTGGTATTAATAGAGATACATCTCAAATCCATCACTAAAACTCATCATAAAAGATTCTTCATAATCATTTATACCTCATCTCATCGGTATAAATATAAAAATACATCTCAACTCCATCTTAACATCAAGTAGTCCATAAAATCATCAATCCGTAATGCAAATAACTCAATCAAAGAGTAACATCATAAATGATTTCACCATATATGTATACATCTCATTTAGCACTAGGCCATCAATGTAATAATCATCTAAAGACGGTGAAGTCTAAAACATCAACACTCAAAGAAATCCCGGATTGGCCAGATCCTCGATTGCATGCCGAAGCAATGCTGCGCGCGCTACATCGTGATGACTCCAATCGAGTACTCATGGTCTGTAGTACTAGTAAACATCGTGAATGTGTCTCAACTTCTCGGATAGGAACCCAATAGGTGTTAACGTATATCTCATACCATACGTTCGCACCTAACGGTTTACTAGCCGTTAGTTGGTACCACACTAGTAAAACATCATAAACATCAGGAAAATATACTCAGCCTCATCTCATTGGCGAGTAAATACAATAACATGCTCGTCTCATCTTACTGACGAGTACTAGTGCCATCGTGACTTGTCTCATCTCATCGACAAGTAAAAATAATCATAATACATCTCAACATCGTAAAATCATCATAAAGAAGCTTACCTCATATCATCGGCAAGTAAAAATAACATCTAGATGGTTATTTATAACCATAATTCCAGTTAGGAATTTCTAGCTCTTAATTCACCTCATTTCATCAACGATTAAGAAACACATCTTAAAATGGTCTTTCATCGAATATACTCCTAAATTATAGTTCTCGGACCATATAATCTATCCAAAATTTAATAACATCTTAAAATCATCTCAAACAGTTCATCGAAAGGGTTTCGATCGTATAAGTCCAATATTAAGCGATAAAGCAAATCCATGTGTCCCATACCACATGTTATGCTTCATCGTTTAATTTTTTTCTTATATGTCCGCAATTCATAAAAATAAGTAATTTTATTTATAAAATAATTTTATTAGAGAAAATAGAAATTTAAAACGAATTTCCGAAACGATTATTAAAACCAATATTTAAAATTCCTTTATTATAGGAAATAAATTCATCTTTATGTAGAAAAATAATTTTAAAAAATACTATGTAATAATAATTTGAAATGTCCATGTATTTCAAAAATGGTTTAGCGAAAACCGTTCTCGAAAGAAACGAAAACTAATAGGGATATTGCAAAACCGATAACTTGAATTCAATACAATTCAATTCAAATTTAACCCAAAATCAATTCAAATTCCATTTAAATTTGAATTTCATATTCTCAAAATATAGCTAGCTTACTGATAGGCATCATAGCTCTCAAAATATCTAAAAACATCATCAAAACCGAAAAGAATGAGAGCAAAAATGAGTTAATACAATTCTAAGGTCAACGATTGTTGTTGTTGTTGTCATTTTATTCATAGGACAGCAACATACAACCACACTTTCGACTGAGCAAACTTCAAAATTATAGAAAATACAACAAATAAAACTTGTAGCACATGACCAAACTTTCCAGAACATCCAAAATTATCAAATTCGGTTAAGAAATGAAGAATTTATGGTCAAATTCGTTTCGGTTTCAAACATAGAGCAAATATTGGTTTTGCTCTCAGGTTAGCAGCCGAAAAATTAGATTTTGACATAGCTAACCTGAAAATTTCAGAAATCTCAATGAACGAAAATTGTAGTACATGAATTGTGCTTTCCGAAACATTTAAAGTTATTGAATTCCGATCAAAAACGAGATAGATATAGCTCAAACAATATCAGATTCAAACTCCGAAAATTCTGTCAAAGACATAACTATACTTCTGCATTCAAATCTATTTTAGGTCAATCAAATTGTAAAACATCCAAATGCAACCTGATGAAAAATTATTCCTTATTGAATGTTGTTTCAAGCCAAAAAAATTTAACCTAAATTGGATAAGAAACGAATAACTTATGGCTAAAACACTTCTCTGCCCTTTGATTGTTGTTGCTGTCAATTTGCTCTCGGGTTAGCAACAAACAAGCATGATTTTGATCAAGAAACATGAAAATTTTTGAAAACTCAAAAATATGAAACTTGTAGATCTATGTATATTCTTTCCAAAACATCTAAAATTATCGAATTGTGATTTAAAACGAAAGAGATACGCCTAATTTACTGATGGAAATTTCACAAATAAACATGCAACAAACAAAATTGAGATTTCTTACCTTGAAATCTGAATCAAAGCTAGAAAATGTGAGTTTTAAACTCATCTTTGATTTAGATAGCAAACACCCTAATTTGTGAAGAAATATTGGAGCTTGAAGGTGAAATCCTTTCTCTATTCTTATTTTGGTGAAGTTCTTCTTGAATTAACAGCGAAATTGAGTGGAATTGAGATTTAATTAGGGAAAACCATTGTTTTTCTTTCTCTCTATTTATTGTGTCTTTTGTTTTGAGGAGGAAGATGAGAAAAAAGGGTGTGTACACCTATTTCCCCTTTACTAGATGGTTCTAGAGCGGGTTGATGGAATCAAACCTTCCCTAAGTAAGCCCAAGGCTAATATACGTAGAGAAATTCCTATGTAATATACATATTTAACCCATTTAATCAATTTTTACCCTAGTTTTCTCATTTTTAGCCAAATAAAATATCTACAACAAAGTGTTTGCAATAAAATTGTTATTATATAAAAAAAATTAAGTTCAACAATAAAAAGTTATTTTTATAAAGAAAACCCTATCTTTGATAATATTTTACAAATTACACCATTTTATTGTAAAAACACTATTTTAATGCAATAACTAAAACAAAAATTTCTTTCGTGTCAAATAAATTGCAACAAATCATTCTAACACTTTTTAATCATCAAAATATTTTGTTTCCAATTAAAAATATTATTTTCCCCATATAACACAAGTTTTTTAACAATATTTACCAATATTCCCATTTTTAGTGAAAAATCACTATTTTCATCCATTTCAACCAAATAATATTTATTTTTAAGTCTAATGAAATTTATTAAAATGTTTTAACATTTTTATAACATTAATACATCATTCCAAGCCTAATTACACTTCTAAATTTTATTTTCTTCATATTATTCCTTTTATTTTACAATAGAAGGCCAACATTGGAATAAATTTCCAATATTACTAATTAACTAAAATTAAATCATCACAATTATTTATTTTCAATCCAAATCCATAAATAAAGTTTTTAAAAATTTATTTCATTCATTTACACTTTATTCAACCATGAAATGTTGAAATAGGCTTCAAATAAAGTAATATGACTTATTTAAATTTCAAATTATATTCATCAAGATATTGTTTATATGAAATAAACAATGTAATCCCTCACTTTATTATCCAATTCTTTTCTAAAAACAATATTAAATTATAATTTACATTATAATTTAATATTAATGGTAATCTCCATAATCCCGGGTTGTTATAGACTCTCCCCCTTAGCAAATTTACATCCTCGCAATTTCTAGTGGAAAAAGGCTGTAAACAACACAAAAATTCAATCGATAAAGGATGGGAGACAAGCTCGAAACTCAAACCATTCATACTCTCAACATAGAATAGTAGATAGAAACGAGGGAAAACTCACCTGCTTAATCCAATGGCCCATCAAATGCTAATATAGTGATTAGCAAACCATCGAATTTTCCAAGTAACTGGAAAGAATTTCGAAGATATCCCATCTTCGAATCAAAACTCAATAATATAATCAACAATTAATCAATCGAAAAGGATTGATTTCACAAAACTATACGAATAGAGTCGGGATCAAACTCACTTAAACCCAAACTCGAAGCAATAAAGAAGATCATCGATAAGATTTTTCGCATGAATATATGGAAAGAACATCCTCACAACAGGGTAGACACAATAGACAAGATTGATAAATCACAAGATGGCTTCCCACAAGGCTACCAAATCGAACGACTGTCAAAAATGCATGTCGTGAAAAATAGCTCAAAAATAGAATATACTCAAGAACAAGGATATAAGCTCGAATTATATTTTAATCCAAGATATTTAGAATTTTTAAATCTCAATATCTTTTAAATTTTAAATCTCAATTTTCAACATTTGAAAATTTTCAAACTTTTTACTATATTACTTAGTAATATATTTAAAACTCAAATTAAAATTCCAAATTTCTTCTCTTACTTCAAAATTAATTTCCAAAGAAATTTGTAAATCCATAATAATATTCCTAAAAATTAATCAAGGGTTTAAATTCTCTTTACTCTTTTTATTAAACCACTTAAATAGTTTTAAAACAATCTCCAAATTCTCTTATAATGCTCCTTTAAAGCATCCACTATTTATAATACAGATTCTAAAATCTCAAAATATACATCCAATAAAGCATAGCTAAAAAATAATCTCATTTATATTCTCATCTTTATAATTTAAAAATAAATAAATGGAATTGCCTCGCCATTGGGTCTCTAATAAATAAATATATCTGTTAGCTGCAGAGTTGACCGAATGATCAAAACTGCCTCGCCACTCTATTACTCCTCTCTAAAATCAATGGCTGCAATTACCATTCGAAAGTAAATTTAATATTTAATTTAAAATTATTATTTTCAAAATATCAATTTTAAAAAAAAAACCATCATGTCTGATTGCCTCATCATAGCATTTAGGAGATTCCTATCGATAACGTTGATCAGGCGTATCGACCAAAACTCTTAACTACTCAATTGACAACCCAACACTCTCAGATTATTTCTATAAAAGAAATACTACTTTTGTAAATATATTCTCAAAATATTCTTTGATTTTTTTATGTCTCAACGCTCAAATTTCTCTTTAAAACTCATATTTATATAGCTTCAAAACTCAAACTAAAGAACATTAAGAGAATGCATCAAGATATTCCCAGAATACTCGATTCTCAAAATCATCAAAAGGAGATAGAGTGTTCGTCAATCTTACGATGTCACGAGCCACTTCCAAAAATCAACAAGATACATGATAAGCAATAAATTCTTCTCGAAGGAGAAGGAACACACAATCCACGAATCACTACTTCAAACGGAGTAATGCTAAAGGATAACATTGATTGAGTTCTGAAAAGAACACTCAAACAAAGCAGAATGATAAACTCAATCAAACTCGAACAAATCTTGAAACTCACCTCATTCCTCAGTGGATTTCCCCATGGAAGGATATGCGAAGAGCTAAGAGCCAGGAATAAGGTTACCTCAATACTTGATTGCCCGATTGGATGTCAAATCCAAACGGACTCGAAAAAATCAACAAATTCACCATGACTGGAGTTTGAGAACGATCATCATCATATAAATACTCAAGAGTGAATTCAAAAACTTTGAAATCATCATTAACATTCCAAGGTGATAGAAATAATAAACCAATCAAATTATGATGCCAAAATAAATATAGGATCTTATAACAACAAAAGGATCAGACTGCACATCAAATATGTCAATCCATCTCAAATAAGATAGATCTCAAGATGGTGAGTAATAAACAAATACTCACTAAAACAACAACAAATAAAGAACTCAGAATGCTCACAACAAGCCAATAGTTGTGGATCCCTTCAATAGGATTCACAACTCTTAATGGAATGTAACAAGAATGCCCAAAGAAGTCAATCAGCTCCATCGATACGAACTCACTCGTATCGACAAAATAAGAATCTAATAATCCCGAATAAGATTTTATATTAGATAAGATGACATCAAATTCTATTATGGAATACTACGGAATATAATATATCTATATTCCTAGACATATTCCATCTTAACAATCCCAAAACTCAAAAAAGAATCAAGGCTCGATTCAAAAACAAGCTTGAATAAAGGACATTGATTCACCCATATTGTACTTCGATATATCATGATATACGTATTGTTCTGTGTTTATTGTACTTTTTTCTGACCACATCTCTGATACCAAGCTGTAAGGCCCCACCCAGGACCCACCTGAGCAAAGAGAATTAACAATTAATTCTATCTACTAAAGCAGAGAATAAGGCTGGTTAAGGGCGACCATCTATAATTTTGTCTTAAACATCTATTGAATACATCGATAAATGCAATATAATTTTTTCAACTCAAGTGGATCGACATACCCAATAAATGCTTAATCCAAAGCTATAGGTGGCTAATGGATCTACCAAAACAAAATACAATAAGTGAATGTAAATCACATCATAGAATATTAATCAACATCATATATATACATATACACTGATACACTTTCAGTATAATACAATATGAATACAATAAAGGTGGTACACGACCACACCATATACATCAAATCAAATGTAAAAACATCAGAGTATGCGGAAGAAATAAAGTACTCAAGCGAAAGAAGAGCTGATATCCAACATCAACTCCAAGCTAAGTCCAACAGATGATACCTGAAACAACTCGGTCTGACTCGAGTGAAAACACACTGGTCAGGCTAGCTAAAATCATCAGTTAAATAGAATAATCGATAAGGATGAGTAGGTGAAAGCTATGGTATCCTTTTTCTTAAAGGATGTCATGCACTAAACAAGGTTTCAACATCATAAGAAAGGACAACATCTCTTCTTGGCAAGTAGAAGAGGTAACAATGATAAAGTCATATTTAAGTGGCATAACTGACACATAAGCAAATGGAACATCAACGAGCAAAGTTTTAAAGACAAGACTCAATAAACATCGCTTTCGCCTCATATCATCGGTGGTATAAAGGAATATGGATGATGACTTCAAATGATTCAACTACCTTCTTTGAAGTGGTTGTCAATATAACAATACATCAAAGGTACATATCATTCATACATAGAATAAAACGCATATAGATGTGCCTCATCTCATTGTCACATCCCAAGGATCGTTCAAGGAAACAAAAAACCCAATCATAAAAGAAGCATTATACTTATTCATACCTCATCTCATCGGTATTAATATAGATACATCTCAAATCCATCACTAAAACTCATCATAAAAGATTCTTCATAATCATTTATACCTCGTCTCATCGGTATAAATATATAAATACATCTTAAATCCATCTTAACATCAAGTAGTCTATAAAATCATCAAATCATCAATCCATAATGCAAATAACTCAATCAAAGAGTAACATCATAAATGATTTCACCATATATGTATACATCTCATCTGGCACTAGGCTATCAGTGTAATAATCATCTAAAGACGGTGAAGTATAAAACATCAAAACTCAAAGAAATCCCGGATTGGCCAGATCCTCGATTGCATGCCGAAGCAATGCTATGAGCGCTACATCATGATGACTCCAATCGAGCACTCGTGGTCTGTAGTACTAGTAAACATCGTGAATGTGTCTCAACTTCTCGGATAGGAACCCAATAGGTGTTAACGTATGTCCCATACCATACGTTCGCACCTAACGGTTTACTAGCCGTTAGTTGGTACCACACTAGTAAAACATCATAAACATCAGGAAAATATACCTAGCCTCGTCTCATTGGCGAGTAAATACAATAACATGCTCATCTCATCTTATTGACGAGTACTAGTGGCATCGTGACTTGTCTCATCTCATCGATAAGTAAAAATTATCATAATACATCAACATCATAAAATCTTCATAAAGAAGCTTACCTCGTCTCATCGGCAAGTAAAAATAACATCTAGATGGTTATTTATAACCATAATTCCAATTAGGAATTTCTAGCTCTTAATTCGCCTCATTTCATCAACGATTAAGAAACACATCTTAAAATGGTCCTTCATCGAATATACTCCTAAATTGGAGTTCTCGGACCGTATAATCTACCCAATATTTAATAACATCATAAAATCATCTCAAACAGTTTATCGAAAGGGTTTCGATCGTATAAGTCCAATATTAAGCCATAAAGCAAATCCATGTGTCCCATACCACATGTTATCCTTTACAGTTTAATTTTCATTCTTATATGTTCAAAATTCATAAAAATAAGTAATTTTATTTATAAAATAATTTTATTAGGGAAAACAGAAATTTAAAACGATTTTCCAAAAAATGATTACTAAAACCAATATTTAAAATTCCTTTATTATAGGAAATAAATATATCTTTGTGTAGAAAAATAATTTAAAAAAATACTATGTAATAATAAGTTGAAATGTCTATGTATTTCAAAAATGGTTTAGTGAAAAATGTTCCCGAAAGAAATGAAAACTAAGAGGGATATCGCAAAACCGATAGCTTGAATTTAATACAATTCAACGCAAATTTAACCCAAAATCAATTCAAATTCATTAAAATTTGAATTTCAAATTCTCAAAATATAGCTAGCTTACTGATAGGCATCATAGCTCTCAAATTAACTCAAAACATCATCAAAATCGAAGAGAACGAGTGCAAAAATGAGTTAATACAATTCTGAGGTCAACGATTGTTGTTGTTGTCATTTTATTCTTAGGACAGCAACATACAACCATACTTTCGACCAAACAAACTTCAAAATTACAGAAAATACAATTAATAAAACTTGTAGCATATGACCTAAGCTTTCCGAAACATTCAAAATTATCAAATTCGGTTAAGAAAGAAGAAGTTATGGTCAAATTCATTTCGGTTTCAAACACAGAGCAAATATTGGTTTTGCTCTCAGGTTAGTAGCAAAAAATAAGATTTTGACATAGCTAACCTGAAAATTTCAGAAAACTCAAAGAATAAAACTTGTAGTACATGAATTGTGCTTTCCAAAATATTAAAAGTTATTGAATTCCGATAAAAAACGAGAAAGATATAGCTCAAACAATATCAGATTCAAACTTCGAAAATTCTGTCAAAGACATAACTATACTTCTGCTTTCAAATCTATTTTAGGTCAATCAAATAGTAAAACATCGAAATACAACCTGAATAAAAATTATTCCTTATTGAATGTAGTTTCCAACTAAAAAATTTGACCTGAATTGGATAAAAAACGAATAACTTATGAATAAAACATTTCTCTGCCCCTGTGATTGTTGTAGCTATCAATTTGCTCTCGGGATAGCAACAAACAATCACGATTTTGATCAAGAAAACATCAAAATTTTTGAAAACTCAAAACATGAAACTTGTAGATCTAGGTATATGATTTCCAGAACATCTAAAATTATGAAATTCTGACTTAAAACGAAAGATCTATTCCCAATTTACTGATGGCAATTTCACAAATAAACATGCAACAAACAAAATTGAGATTTCTTACCTTGAAATCTCAATCAGAGCTAGAAAATGTGAGTTTTAAACTCACCTTTTATTTTAGAAAGCAAACACCTAAATTAATGAAGAATGATTGGAGCTTGAAGGTGAAATATTTTCTTTATTCTTATTTTGTTGAAGTTCTTCTTGAATTAACAGCGAAATTGAGTGGAATTAAGATTTAATTAGGGAAAGTCATTGTTTTTCTTTCTCTCTATTTATTGTGTCTTTTGTTTTGAGAAGGAAGATGAGAAAAAAGGGTATATACCCCTATTTATCCTTTAGTAGATGATTCTAGCGAGGGTTGATGGATTCAAACCATACCTAAATAAGCCCAAGACTAATATACTAAGAGAAATTCCTATGTAATATACCTATTTAACCTATTTAATCAATTTTTACACTCGTTTTCTCATTTTTAGCCATAAAATATCTACAACAAATTGTTTGCAATAAAATTGTTATTTATAAAAAATTAATTTCGATAATAAAAAGTTATTTTTATAAACAAAACCCTATCTTTGAGAATATTTTACAAATTACACCATTTTAGTGTAAAAACACTATTTTTAATGTAATAACTTAAACAAAAATTTCTTTCGTGTCAAATAAATTGCAATAAATCATTCTAACACTTTTTAGTCATCAAAATATATTTTTTCTAATTAAAAATATTATTTTCTCCATAAAACACAATTTTGTAACAATATTCACGAATATTCCCATTTTTAGTGAAAAATCACTATTTTCATCCATTTCAACCAAACAAAATTTATATTAAAGTCTAATGAAGTGTATTAAAATATTTTAACATTTTTATAACATTAATACATTATTCCAAGCCTAATTACACTTCTAAATTTTATTTTCTTCATACTATTCCTTTTATTTTACAATAGAAGGCTAACATTGGAATAAATTTCCAATATTACTAATTAACTAAAATTAAACCATCACGATTATTTATTTTCAATCCAAATCCATAAATAAAGTTTTTAAAACTTTATTTCATTAATTTACACTTTATTCAACCATGAAATGTTGAAATATGCTTCAAATAAAATAATATGACTTATTTATATTTCAAATCTCAAATTATATTCATCAAGATATTGTTTATATGAAATAAACTATATAATCCCTCATTTTATTATCCAATTCTTTTCTAAACACAATATTAAATTATAATTTGCATTATAATTTAATATTAACGGTAATCCCCAAAATCCTAGGTTGTTACAAATATCCTTATAGAAATTGGAATAGTAGTAAACTTTATTTTTTAATTAAGTAATATTCAAGCTGTAACGAGTCGCCCTCTCGACCCCCAAATGTAAACACCAATACATCATGATATTCGTGTGTCGCGCATCCAAGTGCCGGAAGGATGAATTGTTAGGGTAAAATAAAAAGAAAATGAAATAGATAGGAAAGAAGAGAACACTACATCATAATCTCATAGCATAGCAAAAACATATGTAATATCAAAGGAATAGTACAAAGGGTCACTTCGATACAGTAATTTCAAAGTTACAAAACCTACGTATCATCATCAGCTTGGACGATTATAAAAACTTGTCCTAAAAATGCTGGTATGCACAATATAGTAATGTAGCGGAAATAAGAATATTATGGTAGGTGAAAATCCAGCTCGTTTTCACAAGCTCCAGAACATTAATGAAAACTTACCTTTCTCAAACTACTTGAAAGAGAAAATGAGAAATTTTGGGAAAAGCTATGTGTTAGACATACGTCAGGTATGAGAAACTCAAGAAATTTATAGCTAGCATATAATGGTACTTTTGAGACCGCATGGAATATCATAATTGTTACCCTACAAATGAACCTATTAGTACCTTAGGAATCGGTTTTGATGACAACAAACATATAGCATTTTATAAAATATAGATAACATTATATAAAATATAAATACTAATGTTCCTAACCAAGTAAAATATAGTATATAGTAAATGATATTAGAGAGGTATTAACTAAGAAGAATGTACAATATCAGGTGAAGATTGAAGAGGCTAACATAGAATTTAAGACTTAGGGATTGAAGACTCGTGTGTGTTGAAGGACTCAAGATTTCCCAGGTAAGTTATAGAATCGTGGAATTTTTATTAAAACCATGATAGCACTTCTTTAATCCCTCTCTATTTTTCCTTTTCAAATGACTTTCGATTCGAATATCTTAAAGTTCAAAAATAGTTTTTAAAGAGAATTCTTGTTTTCAAAAATATATTTCAAAATAGCCTTTATATTATTTCTACTTTTTTATTTTATTATACCTTGATAAATTAAGTTTATAAACTTTTTTAAAATACACTTGAATATTATACTTTGTTATAATTTTAGTTTTAAAGCTTTCTGAATATTTTTAAGTATATTATAATATTTGTTATAACTTTGATTTTAAATATATTTACTCGTACATTATTATTTATATTTAAAATCCTTTATATATTTAAAATATTCTAAAAATAATTTTATAAAGTTTTCGTATGATTAAAATATGTACAAACTATGTTTAAATGATTTTACAAAGTATCAAAATATTTCACAAACCTTATATTTTTTAAAAGTAATGCTTATAAAGTGTTATTCAAAATTACAAAGGATATGTAGACATATCCCCATTGAGTATGTCGACCTATGGACCAAAATTTTCAAACTTCAAATTTTGAATGGAAGTGTCTTTTCATCGTATCTCTTCGCGAATGGACATGATGGTTGTTTCTCTATAAATAGTGGGCAAAACAGTGAAATTTGGTTAACTACTTCCTTATATTTTCTCTCCTCTTTCACTCTCCTGTTTTTTGAAAGAAATTTTACTTAAATTCTTCTTAAGTTCAACTAGAATCAAATTCAACTCCATTGATTTTATTCTCTAGTGACTACTCTCTGATCTCTCTTATCTCTCTTACTCAAAAAAGATCAAAGTGCTACCCAAGAGATCATAGGATCATTTGTATTCAAGCTTAACGATCTGTGTCTGTAAAACTCATCATACTCATATATAGGTGGGTGTGATTATAGCCCATGTAAATCAATTGGATGTGCTTGATGACCCAGAAATTCAAATGGGTGTGCTTGTGTCATGTGTAAATAATAAAAGTCAACCAAGGGCAAAGAAATCTCAAGGGTGCGTCTTGTTGCCTTGAAATCAAGATTGTAATGACATTGCGATTTAAAAATAAATCTGTACAAGGAGTTGCATATGACTAGATGTAGGATAACTCCGAACCGGTATAAAATCCTGGTGTGTTGTAACAACACGTATCTTTCGATGTTTTAAATTTGTTAATTTAATATGGTTTTGATAATTAAATCTGGAAGAAATACAAAAATTTAATTAGAGAGTGAAATGATAACTAAAAAGAAATGTAACAAAGTTAACTTAAGTGAATTATTAATAAGTTAATGGAATTCAAATTTAATAAGGTGATTAAAAGGCTATCTTTGGTTACAAAGTGAATATAGGAAAACAAATGTAATTATTTAAATAACTAATGAAATAACACATTGTTAATAGTAATTAAATGTAAATTAAGGTAATAATGTTAATGCAAGTTAATAAATGACTAATTTAGTGCAATCCCAATTAATTGAAACAAGTGTATGGTTATAATTGATTGTAATTAGAAAATTGGGAAATAAATTCAAAGTTATATTAATTGATGAAATAATACGTAATAAATTGTAATTTGATAGAATCAATGCTAGATAAGTAATTTTAATAATTGTTGCTTGATAATAAAGGACGAATAGAATAAAATTTGGCAAATAGTGATAATTATTAATTTTTTACCTATTTATTTAATTTTGAATTTGATCTAAATCAATTGGAATTAAACGTAATTAAATACTAAGTTAATATGAATTTAGTTGATGTCTATAAACCATTAGGGCGACTGGATATGTAGTAGTGTTAAATTTATCCATAAGATAATGATTGATTGAATAAAAAGAATAGAAATCAAATATATAGATTTGTTGGGAATTTAAATTTATAACTTCTAAATTAATTAAAATTGAAATTAAATGCTGTATATTGTGAAATGTCCAAAATAACTTAATAAGAGAATTTGTTTTAAAGGATTTTAAATTACTAAATAATACAAAGTGATTGAAATTGGAAATAACGATAATTGAATGGGAAAATGATTTGATTTAATTTAATATTAATTTAATTAATTAACTGGAAAATAGCCATTTTAGCCACTGACTCTGATTTCGACGAAACCAGTTTCATCGGATCCATAACAGTGAATTATTGTTAGATTTCAAGTTTCCTAACAATCAGACTTGTCCTTTGATCATACGGGCATGAAACGCCTAGAAATAAATTAAATTGAAAAAAATTGAAATCAATTTGAAATATGTTGATTTTAACGTAACTTCTTCATATGATGGAATTTGGAGTTGAAACCTGTTCCGTTGATTTTTAAATATTCCAAAACATATATTTTGACATATGGGTTGACCCATTTACGTTCCGGAATCGAAACGGGCTTTTCAGGTCGATTATCGTTCAAAACCCAAATCAATCGACCCATTTGTTTCTATTGTGTTCTACCTATATATACGTCATTATAAACCCTAGCAGCCTTTCTATTTCTCATTTCTGTACGTATAGAAATTTTTGTTGCTCCTCTTCCTCAATGGTTGAAAACCTTATATTCTACGGTTCAATTCCAATTCAAATCCAACAACAAAATCTAAAACTCCTCGAATAACATCAAATGATATATCAATCTTAAGCTCTCGACAAGCGCATCTCAGATCCAAAATTCGTTTTCCAATTCGAATCATCATTTGACTAGAAATTTATGATCAATTCTCTGCCTTTCATTTCATCGTGATCAACTACATCGGAATGATGAATCGATGATACAGAGATGTAGAGAGGATCCGGACGAGTGCATCTGTAGTGTTTGTTGGGACATATGACGGCTGGATAGGTGGTGATTTTTGGATTAGGGTTTTGAAGCTATGGAAGTGCACGGCGACTCCAGCCACCGGAGGTGATGTCGAGGACCTTGGCAAGAGAGGCATGGTGAGGGGAAGTCGTTGGAAGTGGGTGCCGATCACCTAGAGGCCGGAGGTGGTTGGGATTCGTGGTCAAAGGTTGGTCAAAAGGGGGCGAGCTGTTGTGTACTTCTCATCTTCGAATGTGTGAGATAGAAGGGGATGGTGACGTATTAGCTCATGAGTGGCTTTTTTTTATTCATTTATTTTAATTTTGATTTCAATCGTTCCAACGCGCATAACTTTCTCGTACGATGCCCGATTTGCACGCGGTTTCTTTTATTAGAATCAAATCGGAAGTCCAGACATTTTGGGCTAGTTTGGAAGAATTCGAAGACTGTTTGAATTTTAGGTTTAAATTGGATTTAAATTCAATTCAAATTCAAAGGTAAGTTTTTTAATCCACTCACAACTTCTAAAATTTCTTATGTTTGTTAAATCGATTTATGACGTGATTAGAAATTTATTTATGACCGTTTGGCATATTTTAAATCATCGTCTCAGTTTATTTGAATTTATTTGGATAAAATAGTTATTTAATTTATTATTGAATATAAACTTCCAGTAATTACCTGTTATTTATTATATGTTCTATATTGATGTTATTGATTGAATTGGATGATGATTGTGACAAATGTTTGATGATTGGTAGTGGATGAATGGACGTAGTATTTTATATTGTTAAAAACTGCAAGTTGTTGTGGATTTTCATTTCATTCGGGATTGCAGCTTGAAATGCTATATATAACCGTATTTATTTTAAATTACGAATTGAAATGATAAATATTCGTATCCCTTAACCATAGGATAGAAAATAATATACAGACACCGTGGTCTATATATAAAAATATTTTGAAATGATTTCTATGGATTTGTAAAGAAATATACGGTTTTAGATAAATATTGATTTTAGATATTATATAAATGTTGTTTTACCCTTGATATTACGCTATGTATAATTTGTTTTAATATAGAATAAGCTTTTTTATTAAAGATAATACGGTTAAGTATTTAAATTATATTTTAATATAGAGTTTATAATGATTTAAATAAAAATTATGGTTGGAAGATAAATTTGAGATTTATATGAAATTGAATTTATTTAAGAATTAAACTCAAATAAGCTTGATGTGAAATTTGTTAAATTTGGAATTTTAGAGGGTATGATTTTCATAACTTGATTTTGGTTAAGGTGGATTAAATGAATATTTCAAGCATAAATAAATTGAAGGAAATATTTAGTAATTTGTAAATTGAGGTTTATATAAATGATAATGGATTTATTATGTAAAATATTTCAAACTAAATGATAGAAAATTGAATTGTTGAATAGTAATTACCAAACTTAGCTTTGAAATTGTTGAATACTTGAAGTTTGAAATATATTGAATTTGAAATGGTGTATTCTATGGATCAAATCTGTTTTGAAATCGATAAATTTGGAATAGTTTATTTGGAAACTGAATTGAATTGAAATTTGTGATTTGGGATTTGGTTAAATTTAAAATTAGAAATTCGAGTTGTTTCAGAATGTATTTGTGGAATCTAGGAATCTATTTTATCGTATAAATTATTTTAATATTCAAACCATTTAAGTGGTGGAAGTTATGCTTCAAAGTTATGAGTTTCAAAGTATTATGATTTGAAAGTGTTATATTTCAAGTGTTTTTAATTCGAAGTGTATAGAATTGAAAATGCTATGATTTTGGAAGATGATATATTTAAATTGAAAATGATATCGTATTGATTTGGCTTGAAAGGGGCAAAGATATTTTGGTTTTAAAAGTATAAACTATTTTAAAAATGACCACGGTGTAGTAATAACATTGGTTGTTAAAGAGACGGGGATTAGATATGGGCATACTTTGTCGATGCCAAAAACCACCTTGACAACCGTGTATGCGGTGGAGATTCTAGAATGAAGTAGGATGGTGGCGACGTTCTACCGAGGTATGTACGTGGATCCAACTTCCATGAGTTGGCATAAGGCGGCCAAAACAAGAGCGATTGACGGGCTAATGCGGTAGCACCTTTTATCGGACACACTTCTTGGTATATCATTCTATTACTTTGTGATGGATTGGTGCGCACCTTTGATTTTTGGAGCGTGGATCGAGGTGGGCGGTAGATACACGCTACGCATTACCAACGACCCGGAAGCATAATTGGTATATCTAACCTGGCATTGCCTAGTTGTGCCGTGTCACCTACTCTAGCGCACCTTGTACGAGTTTGGTTTTCTCCCGTAGCGCGTGGATTATCCTCTGGTGGCTTCCCGGTCAAGATGGACCATGATATTGGATGGACTACTGGGACTGTTACATGTTAAGGGCTATATGGTAACCCCTTAATGCTATTTAAATGTAAGTTTATTTTACTAATAGACATTATTATAATAGCATACATTACAACATATTAGATTGTTTAACGGATCCTTAGGAGATGTAAATCCCAAACATCTCTTAAGTTACTGCACCCACGTTTGACACTGGATAGGAGATGTCAAATCATGTAAACATCTCTGACGCTGTTCCACTCATATTAATTACCATTGAATTAGCTTACATAAGATCTTTTAGTTTTGACTCAAGTGTTTTGTCTTTTCAATTCACTCGAGTCAGTCTGAGCGTTTCAGGGTTTGAAGAACTTATTTCCGAGGGACGAAAACGAAGATTTTATCACTATTATTTACTATATGGTTCCATTGCGTCATATTGTTCCGCTACATTAATTATTATTCTCTAGTATGTGTAACTCTAATATATATCGTATTAGTATAATCAAATGTTTTGTAAATAGCTTCATGAACTGTTATTTAATTATTATATTTTGTCATTCTGCTGTAAGATTCTGTTTTGTTTTTTATGTCTCCACTTTTCCTTATTCACCCTAATAATAATCCGCCCTTCTGTATAGTTTGAGTTCGGCATGTATGTATGCCTAAATGTACAAAAAGGCGGGATGTTACATTTGGTATCAGAGCTTTGGTTTAGCGAAAACCTTAGCTTTATGGGGTCTGACTCTTTATTAATAGGGTAGCAATACCCTATGATGAGTCGTTGAGTGTATGAGAGAGCGTATTTTTAGTGTTATAAAAGGTTTTGATATTGTGTTAATTTGTTCCATTTTGTATTTATAAATTATGGTTGGTGCATTGGACGCTATGAAATCAATAGGGATTTCTAAACACTTAATAGGACAGACCGACACAATATTTGTTTTGAATGTAGGTAAACGAAATTATTTTGCCTATTATATTTTCCATATATAAAATAATTATTTTTAAATGATATATATCTGGGTGTAATATAATGGTTGTTAGGTAGTGAAATTTATAAATATTGGTTGGAAATAAGATTTTAACTAAAATAAATGAAATTGGAATTTTAGAACCTAAGTCCCGGGTTTTTGAAAATTTCTTTTGAATGATTTTAAAATATAATAATAATATTATTTGAAGTATGTTTTGATATAAATATTTCAACATAATATGAAAGAATTGTTTTAAAGAAATTTTGGAAAGAAATAAGTTCCGTACTCCCCTCTCTGTCGTTAAAAAATAATTTCGGTGATGAGTGCATGCATCATCGACATTCATTTTCGAGTTTCGAAGTGGGAAGGACACTGTAGTAGTTTACTGTAGATTTATTTGATAAAAAAATATAAATTTCAAATTGTTTTAAAGGTAATTGGATAATATAAATTGTAAGTGTATACATCTATCTATTATTTTAAAACAATTCGAAACTTAACCTGGTATTTAGTTCGTAGGTTTCCGTTAATTAATAGTTTCAATTATTGTGGTGAAATAGGTTGTAACTAATTAGTAATTGGAACCTCCAATTAAAATAAGAGATTAAATGCTAGGTTATAAATGAAATTTCCACAAAATTGAAATTTGTAACCTATAAAAACGGAAGATATGATTATTGAACATTAAATTAATTAAAAAAATGAGAAAAATCTGTATAACTTCCAATTTCATTCTTAAGGCACATACATATAACTTACCAAATATTAAAAGTTGTAATGTTTAATAAGAAAATGTAATGGGACATTATACAAGTAAAACTTAAAGTAATGAAAGTATTCAATGAAATTCTTTAATAAATAAGAATTTGATGTTGTAATTGTTATAAACTTAAGTTATAATGGAAATCCTACTATAATAAAATATAATAGAAGGTAAATGTTGTAAGTAATTATAGACTTAAGTAAACGTTGAAGTTATTTACTATAAAAATAAGTAGGAAGATGAATATGGTAAGTGAAAGACTATAAACTAAAGTTAATGTTTGAACCTATGCATAACTAAAGGTAAATAAATGAAAAATTGTAAGAAATAAATGTAAATTAAAAAGATAAATCATTATATGAATGAAAATGAAATCAAACAACAAATTTTATGAAATGAAATGAATAAGAATGAACTTGATCTATTGTTTGGAATTGTTGTTTGTTTGGTTTATGGTTGTTGGTCAAGGATACTTTAAAATTGTTTGGATGGATGAATAATCTATTTAGTTCCATCTAAGACTATTGAGTAAATGGTGCACTTAGTAGTTTATTTTTTATTCTGTACAATTTCAGTTTTTGAACCCGAACAACTATTTGTTTTGTTTGATATAAATTGATAATTGATTTGTGTTGATTTTATATGATGATTGTATGTTGGTTGCAAGTGATTGTTGTTTATATTGATTGTTTGTGAGTGGTTGAAACAACTTTAAATGTTTCATTTTATGTGCTTATTAACTCTTTTTAGACTGTATAAGTGATATACAGGTTATGGAAGCAATTGTTGCTGCTTTTGGTTTCATAATTAAGCGTTAATTGCCCGACAAATAGGCATGATCTCGGATTACGGTTTTATAGCATTAATATACTGTTTTTTCATTGTTGGGAGATATTATTTTAAGATATTGTGATATATATTGTTATATTTGATATTATATTTTCTCCCGAGCCTCTCCATATAAAGGAGACTCTGGCGAAATTTTTCGTAAAATTTTGGACTTAGAAAAAACATTTAAAAATGTTTTCCAAACTTTATTGATTTGAATATAAAAAAATTTAATGGTGATAAACTGGTATATTTTATTTAAATTATTTAATTTTATAAATTTATTTGTTTATAAATTTAATATTTTAAGTAAGATATATTGATTTCTTAATTCTTCTTTTCCCTTCTTTTTCCATTTCGAGGACGAAAAGTTTTGAGTGGGGGAGAGTGTAACGACCCGTAACTTCCGATGTTTTATATTTGTTAATTTAATATGATTTTGGTAATTAAATCTGGAAGAAATAAAAATTTGTAATTAGAGAATGAAATGATAACTAAAACGAAATTTAACATAGTTAACTTAAGTGAATTATTAATAAGTTAATGGAATTCAAATTTAATAAGGTGGTTGAATGGCTATCTGTGGTTACAAAATGAATATAGGAAGACAAATGTAATTATTTAAATGACCAATGAAATAACACATTGTTAATAGTAATTGAATGTAAATTAAGGTAATAATGTTAATGCAAATTAATATATAACTAATTTAGTGCAATCGCAATTAACTGAAACAATTATAAGGTTATAATTGATTGTAATTAGAAAATTGGGAAATAAATTCAAAGTTATATTAATTTATGAAATAATATGTAATAAATTGTAATTTGATAGAATCAATGCTAGATAATAATTATAATAATTGTTGGTTGATAATATAGTATGAATAGGATTACATTAGGCAAATAGTGATAATTATTAATTGTTTACCCATTTATTTAATCTACTGAATTAGATCTAAATCCATTGCAATTAAACATAATTAAATACTATGTTAATATGAATTTAGCTGATGACTACAAACCATTAGGGCAATTGGATATATAGTAATGTTACATTTATCCATAGATAATGATTGATTGAATAAAAAGAATAGAAATCAAATATATGGATTTATGTGGAAATTAAATTTATAAATTCTAAATTAATTGAAATTGAAATTAAATGCTGTAAATTGTGAAATGTCCAAAATAAGTTAATAATAGAATTTTTTTTAAAGGATTTTAAATTACTAAATAATCCAAAGCGATAGAAATTGGAAATAACGATAATTGAATGGGAAAGTGATTTAATTTAATATTAATTCAATTAATTAACTGGAAAATAGCCATTTTGGCTACTAACTCGGATTTCAACGAAACCTGTTTCATCAGATCTGTAACGGTGAATTATTGTAGGATTTCAAATTTCATAACAATCAGACTTGTCGTTTGATCATATGGGCTTGAAACGCCTAGAAATAAATTAATTTGAAATCAATTTGAAATATGTTGATTTTAATGTAACTTCTTCATACGATGGAATTTGGACTTGAAACATGTTCCATTGATGTTTAAATATTCCAAAACATATATTTTGATATATGGGTAAACCCATTTCCATTCCGGAATCGAAACAGATTTTCAGGTCAATTATCATTCAAAACCCAAATCAATCGAACCCATTTGTTTCTATTGTGTTCTTCCTATGTATATATGTCATTATAAACCCTAGCTGTCTTTCTATTTCTCATTTCTGCATGTATAGAAATTTCTGTTGTTCCTCTTCCTCAATGGCTGAAAAACCTATATTCTACCGTTCAATTCCAATCCAAAATCCAACAACAAAAATTCAAACTCCGCAAATAACTTCAAATGATATATCAATCTGAAGCTCTAGACGAGCGCATCTCAGATTCGAAATTCGTTTTCCAATTCCAATCATCATTTGCCTAGAAATTTATGATCAATTCTAGGCCTTCCATTTCATCGTGATCAGCTGCATCGGATCGACGAATCAATGATACAGAGATGTAGAGAGGGTCTGGGCGAGTGCATCTGTGCTGTTTGTTGGGGAGTATGACGGTTGGATGGGCGGTGATTTTTGGATTAGGGTTTCGAAGCTATAGCGGAACACGGCGACTTCGGCCACCGGAGGTGATGTCGAGGACCTTGGCCAGAGCGGCATGGAGAGGTGAAGTCGTTGGAAGTGGGCACCGATAGCCAAGAGGTCGGAGGTGGTTGTCATTCGTGGTCAAAAGTCGGTTAAAAGGGGGGCAAGCTGCTGTGTACTTCTCCGGTTCGAATGCGTGAGATAGGAGGGGATGGTGAGATGTTAGCTCGTAAGTGGCTTCTGTTTTTATTCATTTATTTTAATTTTGATTTCAATCGTTCCAATGCGCATAACTTTCTTATACGATGCCCGATTTACATGCGGTTTTTTTATTAGAATCATATCGGAATTCCAGACATTTTAACGCTAGTTTGGAAGAATTCAGAGACTGTTTGAGTTTTGGGTCTAAATTGGATTCAAATTCAATTCAAATTCAAAAGGTGATTAGGAATTTATTTATGACTGTTCCGCATATTTTGAATCACCATCTCAGTTTATTTGAATTTATTTGGATAAAATAGTTATTTAATTTATTGTTGAATATAAACTGCCAGTAATTACCTGTTACTTATTATCTTTTCTATATTGATGGTATTGATTGAATTGGATGATGATTGTGATAAATGTTTGATGATTGATAGCGGATGAGTGGCTGTTGTATTTTATGCTGTTATAAACTGCAAGTTGTTATGGATTTTCATTTCATTCGGGATTGCGATTTGAAATGATATATATAACTGTATTTATAATTTAAATTATGGATTGAAATGATAAATATCCATATCACTTGACCATAGGATAGAAAATTATATATAGACACCGTGGTCTATATATAAAAATATTTTGAAATGATTTCTATGGTCTTGTAATGAAATATATGGTTTTAGATAAATATTGATTTTAGATATCATATAAATGTTATTTTACCCTTGATATTAAGCTATGTATAATTTATTTTAATATAGAATAAGCTTAATAATAAGTTTGATTTTATTGAAGATAATAAGGTTAAGTATTTAAATTATATTTTAGTATAGAGTTTATAATGATTTAAATAAAAATTAAGGTTGGAGGATAAATTTGAGATTTATTTGAAATTGAATTTATTTAAGAATTAAACACAAATAAGCTTGATGTGAAATTTATTAAATTTGGAATTTTAGAGGGTATGATTTTTATAACTAGATTTTGGTTAAGGTGAATTAAATGAATATTTCAAGTACAAATAAATTGAAGGAAATATTTAGTTATTTGTAATTTGAGTTTAATATAAATGATAATGGATTTATAATGTAAAATATTTCAATCTAGATAATAGAAAATTGAATTGTTTAATTGTAATTACCAAACTTAGTTTTGAAATTGTTGAATACTTAAAGATTGAAATATATTGAATTTGAAATGGTTTATTATGTGGATCACATCTGTTTTGAAATCGATAAATTGGAATAGTTTATTTGGAAACTGAATTGAATTTAAATTTATGATTTGGAATTTGGTTAAATTTAAAATTAGAAATTCGAGTTGTTTTGGAATTGATTTGTGGAATTTAAGAATCTATTTTATTATATAAAGTATTTTAATATTCAAACTATTTAAGTGGGGAAAGTTATGCTTCAAAGTTATGAGTTACAAAGTAGTATGATTTTAAAGTGTTATATTTCAAGTGTTTATATTTCAAAGTGTTATTGTAACAACCTTCCTTTCATTCCATAGAAAGACGCATCATTAAGAAGAAAGAAAGGGATAGAAAAGATAAAAGATAGAAAAGAAAGAAACAAACAACATCAGAATCTCACAGCGGAACGAATAAATTATATTATATCACAAAAGATTTTACATAGTATCATAAACATCAAAGTTATACAGCTAATACAACACAAACTAGACAGTTAAAAACAACTATCTAGTTATTACAACTCAAGTATTTCTCAAAAACAGATACAACACCACACAACGGAACCACTACATATCTACACGATGAAGCCTCCTGCTCCTTTTCTCCTCCAGACCTCGTCAAAGCTAACCTGAATCCTTTAGCTACTCATAAAAAATTTGAGTGCCCAAGAGTTTAATAAAACAGAAATTAAACTCCGGGTCAGACATGGGTCTGGTGTGAGTAAACAGTTAAAGTTGCTTAACTTTGAAAATCCTTTGAATACAAAAGGTATCACATAAGACTCCCCACAAATAAACATGGGTAAGTTTTTACCTTACGCTAACCAAAACATTTGATAGAGAATCCAGTGATTTTTAATATGGTCTAGGGTTTTCAAGTAAATAGAAAATAGCCGAAATTGTTACATTCATTAAATTCCAACTACTAGCCACAAAAGTGGGTAATACAATCAAAACCGTAAAGGGCACGTAGGAAGAATGGGTTTCCATCAATGGGAGGGCTACTGGGGTACCGACCGTCACAGTATGGGGCCTAGATCACCATACCGAGGATTACTCCCAATCCCCTATAACACAAAGCCAGAACCATCCCTTACTGGACAGTCCCGAACATGACAACTCGGTAGATGGTCGTTGCCAGCTGCCCACACAACCGAATAAAGAGGGACCTCTAGACAAGGGTAAATCTCATCCTACTTAGGTGCTACCTACTTAGCTTTGCTGCACCTTCCCTATTTTAGCCATTCCCGATTGATGATGCTTGAGGCTACGATTACCTTAATAGAACACATCTATCTTAGAATGCTCATCGTCCACCCGACGATGTTCTGAAAGCATTCAATCCATACAAGTTCGTTCCGGGCTCGAACGAAACCGAAGGCACTATCTCGCTATACTCATTTTGGAATCACCCTCAGAGTTAACAACAATAGCCCTTGCACTCTGAATCCTCATCTCGAATCTGAAAGTACTACCCCGTTAAACTCGTATAGGAATCACCCTCAGAGTTTTAATGACGAATATTTCTTACACCTCGAGTCTTCACATTTCACATAAGATTCACGACCTAACGTTTAATTTGGATCGATGTGGATTTTGGAATTCCAAATTTGGAAATCCGATCCCAGTCTCATCGAAATCCAAAACGCCCTCTTAATGTCCAATTGATTTTAGTTTGAACAATCAATTCAATTTAAAACATTGAATTCACACAGCATCATTCACAGATAAATATCACACATTTATCACAACTATAATCAATAACATATCATAGCACTCACAGATTTATTCAAACTATAAGCCTCATTCAATTCAGCCATTCCGCTCAATCAATCATCCACAAACAGGAACCATTAATCCAAATTATAATTAATTTAGTCATCTTAAATTAAATTAATTACATGAGAATTAATCACATAATCCAGCTTAAATAATCATTTATTAATTAATTACAAACCATTTAATTAAATAATCAACCTTTAATCACATTATAACCAATTAATTAATCTTTAATTAACAGATTAATTATGTTCTAAATTAATCACCATTGATTAATTATTCATTATGTAATTAGCCTTTAAATTAATTACACAAATTAATTATTCTTTAATCATTCTTATTAATTAAACTTAACTACTTTTATTAATTAATTAACTATAATTAATTGCATAATTCCTTATTTAATTACATTAATTAATTATATCTTAGTCACTTCATTGATTAATTATCTTATAATTAATCACATTTACTAATCAAATTAAATCTTTGATTATTATCATTAATTACATTTATTAATGATCCTCTAATTACCTTCATTAATTAATTATTCTTTAAATAATTAATCTTTAATTATTAATCTTCAACTTAGTTACATTTATTAATCAACCCTGATTAATCACAATCAGCAATTAACTTCCCTTATTTACTTATATCAATTCGATCCACTCCTTGATTAATTACATTAATCAATCCAATAATTACACCGAGTAATTATCACTTAATTACTTCCCTTAAGTAGTTATCCTTTAATTACTATCCATTAAGTAATTTTCTTTTATTTACATCCAGTAGTTATTCATTAGGGGTTTTTAGGCACAGGGAAGAAGTTGCAAAAAAAAGTAGTCTCAGGGATAGCAAGTTTGTTTTTTGGTCTGAAGGACACTTTGTAGTGTAAATCACAGAATGATAGATATAGCTATCATTTTCTGTTTACACTATAAAGTGTCCTTCAGATTAAAAAACAAACTTACCGTCCTTAAGACTAAATTTTTTTGTAATTTTTTCCTTGTGCCTATTTTCCTGTATTCATTGATTACTTCACTAAGTAATTATACTCTATTAATTACATTAAGTAATTATATTTAATTCCATCATTAAGTAATCCTCTTTGATTAATTAAACTTAATTAATTAATTAAAATTAATCACATTAACTTAATTAATTACACCAAGTAATTACTTACTTTAATTACTTTATTAAATAATTATCTTTAATAATCTTCTTAACATTAAGTAATTAACCTCTTAATTACTTATTACATAATTATTTCTCAATTGATTAACCTTGATTAGTCAAATGTTACTTAAGTAATTAATTACATTTAATTAATTACATAAATTAATTTATCTCAATTTAATTACCTATATTAATCATTTTAGTTAATTAAGTAATTATACTTAATTACTTTAGTTAATAAAACATGATTATATTAAAATAAATCATATATTGCATTAACTCTTAACTTCCATTTTAAAATAGATTAAATTTAAAACTTGAATTTGATTTATTTAAAATAATCATTCTTTGATTCAAGTTAAATATATTTTTTACTTAAATCATAATTATATTTCTACAATTATATTTTAAGTTGAAAACATTTATAACTAATTACAAATTTACTCTATTGTAATATTTGTATAAATCAAACTATTTTAAAACAACATTTAAACTTTAAAATCCATTTCGTTTAAAATTTAAATTTGTTTTAAACATCATTTCTAACTTTAAACATTTTATACCTCTTTTTAAAACCAGTCAAACTTTGCTAAAAATTTAAGTTTACCTTTTGAAATTTGAAAATCACTTTAGTTTAAAACCTGGTTAAGTAAAAACCGGAAATAAACATTGTTCCCGAGATAGGCTCGCGACAACCCTCGCGACAACTCGAAGCAACAAAGATTGCAACCCTCACTTCGCATCTACCCGAGACGAGCACGAGGAAAGCACAAAAAAACTTCGGGCCAGGCCTTTCTTCCCCAAACCAAAAAATCTGATGCACGCAAAAGTCATCGTGCACGTGCACGGCCAGAAAACTCACCGCCGATCAACTTTCTGGCCTTCAGCAACTCACCTTCAACCTCGACAAACACTCCAGCTAAGCAGATCAGCGAATCACGAAGCAAACTCAAAAAGGACACTGGCACCTAAAACTGGAAGATGCGCAAGATCAGAAAACCCCCTGTCGCCGACCATCCACGCCTCCTGAAACCCAACGGCAATGACCACCGATGCGCCTCGAGCCACCGAAGCCATTCCCCTCTACGCGATCGAACTCAATGCCCCACCGATGTCGTTCCACCTCGACAAAGCTGACCCCCCCAAATTTCACAATAAACCCTAAAGTACTTTCGACTGCACAACACGATCATCGGAAAAATATGCACCTATTTTTCCATCAATCTACCATCCTCCAGCCTCCTCCGTGCAAAATCTCGCACCATTAGTCATCGTCGATCATCGGCAAATGGCCAAAATCCAAAAATCATACATCATTCAATATCTCGGCCAATACACCATTAAAAACTACAAAATTTATTTCTAAATTAATGATTTGGATTCACTATCCAGATTACAAAATCAGATATATAAATTAACATATTTGATTTTTACCTTTTTCTAGTTTTTACTGTAATCCTTAAATTTACAGTTTATTTTACAAATAATATAACCTAAAATTATTTTCAATAACTATAACACATTGTTACTTACCTTTTCTTTTCTAAAATCAAAGTCTAATTTTGATTTTACAGAGAGATAGGAATTATTTTGTGATGGTAGTTAGCCTGTTACTAATAACAAAGCACAAGTATAAATATTTACAGATATTCACACATGAAATCAAGCATCTTCATGCATATATTCAGATGAAATGAAGCATGCAAACCATATCACAACTTTATCACACAACATCATCACCTGAAACATCTAAAACTATTTTTGAATAAGAGTTTACTCACCATCACTGAAGAGCAAAGGACAGTGATTGTGTTGCATTCTTGTTTACAGTTGTTTGCAATTGATTATAGTTGTTGAATTTTACTTGATGTTTTGAATTTGCTGCAATTGATCTTTACAGAGATATTGATTTTGCTTGCATTTGAGAAGATCACTTTGATTAGAGGTTGTATTTGAAGTTGAAACTTGCTACAGGCTTTGATAACAGCTTTGCCTTAGAAATTGAAACTTTGAACTATAGCGCTGAAATCATTTTGCCTATAGATTTTTGAATACAGGTTTTTGAACTTGAAAGAAATGTTTGCAGATTTTTTGTTAAACTTCACTGATCACACATTAGAAAACTTTTGCGGATTTTTGAACTGGTTTTATTTTTAGAACGGAAGAAGGTTTGAACTAAAAATGAATTGCCAAGTTTTTCTCTTATTGCATTTATCAATAAATGTTTTCAAACATAAACAAAACAATGCCACTTGTTACTTAAGATTATTAAAATGCTTCCAAGTGTTTTTGTATGATCTAACATCCTTACACATGTTACATTTCAAATATTATAATAATTACTTATTTTTATAAATGTCTTTAAATTGATTTCTTAATTGTGCTAACATGTTTGAATGTTTATTTCAATTTAGCTTTAATGTTTATATACAAATTATCTTTATTAATTATAAACTATGCTTAGTTCATTGATATATTTTTTAAATATATCTTCCAAAGCTAAAATGTAAAGCCCCACTCCGAGACCCACTCTAGTAAAGAGTATTATGGAGTAATACCGTCTACTAGAACGGAGAATAGAGTATAATGGAAGCGACCATATGTAATCAAGCTATAATTAACTATTGAATACGTCGAATAGGTGGTTCTCTTTTCTCAAGTGGTTCGACATATCCAATAGATATTTATAACGAAACTACAATAGCTAAAAATAGATTCAAAACAAACATAATAACAACGATAATATATCCATCACAGATCAGTCGCAGAGCATAAGTACATCATATCGTCAATACAAGTCCAAATGTAAAGAAAGTGGATACAAACCCACTGCTCACATATGTGAGTTAAAAATATATGCATAAGAGACTGAATAATCAGAGTATCAAAATAGTGGACAAATATAAAGAGCTATCTATCAGCATAGCAGATAATGTCCAAGCGGAAGCACAGATAGCTAAGTCTAGAGGCCTAACCTGAAACAACTCGGTCTGACCCGAGCGAAAAACACTCGGGTCAGGCTAGCTAAACAATCAGTTAATAAACTGAGATAAACATAATAATGCGGTACATAAATAAAACAGTACTTCTCCAAAGGGAAGAGCATTATGGTCTACATGAATATAATGAAGATCCCCAATCATCAATATATAGTAAAAGTCTCCAAAGAGAATATCAACACCAAAGTGTTAAATAAATAAAATCGCCTCATATCATCGGCGTAACTAAAGCTATATAATGTTGCCCATAGGCAATAATCCCAAGAGTGACCAGAGTCTGTAATCTATGCCCAAGCAAAGATCGATGCTCCAAAGAGCAATAGGGATATACTGAAAAGTCAATGAAATCGAATACTGAAAAGTTGTGTCCAGAGACACTGTGAATCCACAAGGTAATCGCACTTACATCATATGGTTCCATAGAACCAACACCGAATGGCGGTACTCGAATAGATATAAAAATCATCAGATAATACAAGTATAGCACGTGCACCGACCAGAGTCGTTATTGCCAAGTACTGTAGAGTTGTGATCGATCACTCGCACAGATGCGGAGCGCGCGAGACGGGGAGTGTAAAAACCCACATATTTATTGATTATATATTTAAATATTTTATTTAAATATTTCACCGTTCATCGTATTTTGGTCCGAAAACCTACTTTTTGCAAACTGTCGAATTGGGACTCGAGACCACTTCCATCGAGTTCAAAATGACGTTTGCGACCTTTTTGAGTATAAGCTTCGATATGTTTGGAGAAAGTTGATTTTTGCCGCTTTTTACTTAGGGCTTTGGTTTGGGCTGAGCCCATTAACCCCACTTAACTCAGTTCCAACCCTCTCCTCTTCATTCACTTCTCTTCAATTTTCCTAATACTCAAGCTTTTATGTTAATGGAGGGTGGAAGAGGAAATTAAAACTCCAAAACCCTAGTTTCTCTTGCAAATCAAATTCCAAGCTCCAAACTCAAGAAGAACCCATTGGTAAGCTTCTCTTCATCTTCTCCAACTCTTTCTCCATTCAATTTCAGAAATTTCCTAAACCTAATTTAGGAAATGTTTCTCCTTTAAGCTTAGATTCAAGCTTGTTGAGTTGGAATTTAAGAGTGCTTGTTCTTGCCATTGCTTCATAGCTTCTCCTTCATTGATTTGGGTGCAAAGGTGAGATTTTTTTATCTCACATCTATGACTATAATTATCTTTGGTTGTTGGGTATGAATTCCTAACACTTCTTCATGTGCATTTGCTCTTAATTTGGATTGGTTTTGTGAATGTTCCAATTTTTGGGTTTTTAAGTCAAATTTGTGTGAAATCCTTTTATGGATGTTTGATCATGCTTTGGATGATGCATCGAGGAGCATATAGGGCCGGGTTGTCGATTGGCATAAACCCTTAGAGCCAATGTTCGTCCGGTTGCATTTTGGAAGAGTTTGCTCTTCATTTGAATAAGGCTGAAAAACAGCCCAGGCATGATTCAGTCGACTGAATACTCTGTTCAGTCGACTGAACCTGGAACCCGAAAGTTTCCAGGCATGATTCAGTCGACTGAACCTGGAAATAGAAAGTTTCCTGAACCTGGAAAATTCCCAGATACAGGGTCAGTCGACTGAAACCTCTGTTCAGTCGACTGAACCTGCTGTTTTAGTCCAATTTGCCTTTTTGGATTGAATTTCCAATTTAAATCGATTCGTGATGACCCTATTTATTGTCATCATTTATTATCATCTTTGATGACTTATTTTCTTTGGGAATTTTAGATATATCCACTTCGATGGACCCTTTATCGATTTCATTAGATTTTTATTCACATCTTCGAATGTGATCTTTGTGATTGATTGTTTCTACAATCCCCCTTGTGCTTTGTCACTTTAAAAATATAAAGGTTTTCTATACTAGTAGTAAATATCAAAACTCTTTCTTCAAATGATTTCAACACTATTTTATTACAAAGCTCGTTTTCCTCAAACGATTTCCAATCTATTAGTATATACAAGCCTTTACCTCACTCGTATGAGAAATCTAATTAAACGACTTAGTAAAACAAGTGGTATGAAACGCTTGCGTTTACTTCGTCGGTTAATTCTTAGACTTGTTCGATTGAATCTCTTGTGACAATTTTCTAGTGGAGATCTACAATTTGTTCATAAATATTTAAGTTAAGCTTAGTGGTTATGGGACATGAAGCCAAGCTCATATATTTACTAGCTTACTGTAATTGACACTTCTCTTTGATCATGATTATCATTTTATGGTTTAGACTAGCAATGTGCGATGTCTCTTTGTCTATGTAGAGGACCGTACCTCATTAAATCGAGCTTCGTCTCATTTCTTCGTGGGCTAGCGACCCATGTGCTTTCTTATGTGTTTCGATTCATTGGATGTACCGTTTGTACCACATCGATGTTTTGGCCTCTGGATTCATTGGATGTACCGTTTGTACAACATCGATGTCTTGGCCACCCTTTTATTGTGATTTTCTGGATTTCGTGTGTTGATTTCTAGAATTTATGTTTCACCAACTTTTACGATGGGCATTGATATATATGTCATTTATTGTGGCTTGGTGAATGAAATTAGGAGTATGACATTCCTTTTTATCTTGAGTAGATTATTGTGATATTGATTAATCTCTTGTTGATTTTCAATTACTTATTTATCATAGCTTGGCATTGTGATTATTATACGTTTATGTCATATCTCTTATTATATATCACTTCATCTGATATTTATAGCTAGACTGATCCGTTTATTATTTTCTTCTTAAATAATACTCGGGTCAAACCGAGATTTTACAGGTGCTTCTGCTTGACTCCTTATCCGTCTTCATTTGATCTTTTGGCTAACTACTTAGATTAGTAGTTTATTTTGTTGTATACACTTGAGAAATAGACTCATAGTTGTATTCTTTTGTATAGCACGTGTTGCTATTCTTTTGTATTATCGTGGATCTTTTGACCACTACTCTGATGAACACTTTCATGTGTTATATTCATATCTATTTCCGCCTTTGTGATATGAATTATCTGTGACTGATTTATGTTATGTTTATTTCTATATTTGTTTCCGAATATATTATAGCCACTGTGTAGTAGTTTTGAGTTTGTGTCGGTATGTCGGATTTCCTCTTGAGATGAAAAGTTATATTTTTATCCGGTATATCGGTACTCGCACAAAGCAATTATACAGATGGTCGCTCCTCAACAGCCTTATTCTCCGTGCTAGTTGACAGCATTCACCGTAATGTTCTTGGCTAGCGTGGGTATAGAGGTGGGGCGTCACAGCTTGGTATCAGAGCCAAACTTCGGAACAAGATAGAATAATTTAACAAGGATCATCGTCCTAAGTCCATCTTAGGAGTCGTGCTTTAGGATTTAATTCGTGTCTTCGTACCGATTCATCCTATTTTCTTTATGATTCCTTGTTTTATCTATCAAGAATTGCTTGATATTTATTTTTTGAGAATAACTTTTTCCTCTTCTTTCTATCTTTCTTAAAGAAGAGAAATGGTTAGACCAGGCTGTCCCAGCGCCGGTCAATCTAGTGCTACTCCCCAAGATGGAGAATTTATGTCTGCCCAGCAGCTTCTTGATCTTGTAAAGAATCAAGCGTTTATCTTCGCTTTGAGTAAGAACCCCGAAATGGTTCTACCTTTGAAACTTGAAGTTTCCTTCAATCAGCTTGTGGATATTACTCTTCTTCATGGAGAGGTTGGTAAAGGAAGTGTTTGTGATATTGGGACTTCCAAAAAGAGGCATATTAAGTTCAAGAGCCTTAATCCCAATAAGAGAGTGAAGCAAACTACTTTTGTAGCAAAGACTCCAATCCCTAATCGTGGACTACAATTGTAATTCTATGGAACACTATGCGAATATGTGTCCAAAACCCCATTCTTGTCGCTATTGCAAGAAACCGGGTCATCTTTTATCTGCATGTCCCAAATTTTTGAACAAGGACATGAGAAAGCTAAATATTGTGCAAGCCCCTAGTAACACTTCTCGTGGTCAAGGTATTTCTCATTTAATCCTTGATTACATTTATACCGTGATCTTCTTATTTGAGTTCTTTTTGATAGGGGTTCCATCTCACTATTTTATATCAAAAGAACTTGTCGATTCTTTTTCTTTGAATATTTTGGGCTTGATGACTTCTTTGAGGATTGTGAATCCGGATGGTAGATCCGCAACACTCAATTTGCTTTTTATTGATGTCGAAATTATTTTATGAGACTTTTCTTTCCGAGCCGATATTTTTACTTAGGCTTCGGAATTTACTTTTGTAAGGATTGGCTTAATTATTATGAGGCCATATCTTTTGTCCCGTGTGGACTATTCATCTTTGACATTTTCAATCTGTTAAGCAGATTTCTATTTTCCTTTATGATTTTGATTCCAACTTGATGGCATCATTTTCTTCCTTAAGCCCACTTATAAGGAAAGTGTTATTTCTCTCATTTATGTAGTTAGAGAAATTTTCCGGTATTTTTGAGTTTGTCTTAGGATTATCGCCTAAGAAATCTTTTGTGTGGTGTTAAGGTCTTTCTAGTTCGACCTTGCCACTGATTTTCGTTTGCTACGAGTTGCGGAAGTTAGCATTCCACTTACCGCATTCCGCACTCGTTATGATTCTTATGAATGACTTATTATGTCATTCAATTTGTCCAGCTTATTTCATCCATTCTATAAATCGAATATTCTATGAATATTTCAATGAGACCACTCTTGTATTTATTGATTTTGGATGAAAATAGTAATTTAAAATTTTGCAAATCTTTTTCATAAGATTTATTTATAAGTAAAACTGGATTTTGTTCTTGAAACGAACAAAGAATATTCTTAAAACTTTTTAAGAGATTTATTTATCCTATAAAGGATGATTTTGTGATTGTATTGCCCGTTGAGTGCTTTAAGAATTTTGATCGATGCGCTTGATCAACGTTATCGATAGGAATTTCCTAAACGCTTTGATGGGACAATCAGACACAGTATATTAATGTGAAAATAGTAAATTTTTCTAGAATGATTATTACATAAAGATAAATGTAATTTTGAAAGTTTTAACTTTTCAGGAAAGGAGATTATTTAAAAGAGATTCCTTCTTTTCGATACTCTTATTCTTGTGATTCCTGAAGGGGAACCAAGATTTTGCTATTTGTACCGATACTAGTCGTATTGGTTTGGGTGTCGTTCTCTTGCAAAAGAGAATGTGCTATCACTTGTGCTTCTAAATCATTTTAGCTTATCGAGACTAGATACGCCACTCATGATCTAGTGCTCTCGGCTATTGTTTTTACTTTTGGAATTTGGCATCATCATATTTGGATGAGAAATTGTTCTCTACCTCAATCATAAATCTTTGGAATAATTATTTTCTCATATGGAACTCCATGTTGACTCGAGTTCCTGACATCTTATGATCTTGATATTCTTTTTATTCCCGAAGGGGAAATCGTGTTGCCAATGCGTTTAGTCGTAAGCAACAAGGGGTTGTTTCTTTGTTGATGACCGAATGAAATTATCTTTTTATCAAGTTCATTGGGCGTTTTGATGTACTTCGTTTTATTGAGTTTCATCTCATTGCTTTTATGAGCTTGCGTCCGATGTTCTTTTATTGTGTTCGGTTCATTGGACGTACCGTTTTTGTACTACGTCGGTGTTCCGAAATCATTCGGGCTTTGATTCATTGGATGTACCGTTTGTACTACATCAGTGTCTTTGATTCATTGGATGTACCGTTTGTACTACATCAATGTCTTTTCTTTTTGGATTCATTGGATGTACCGTTTGTACTACATCAGTGTCTTTAATTCATTGGATGTACCGTTTGTACTACATCAATGTCTTTTCGTTTTGGATTCATTGGATGTACGGTTTGCACTACATCAATGATATGTTTTTGATACATTGGATGTACCGTTTGTACTACATCAGTGTCTTTGATTCATTGGATGTACCGTTTGTACTACATCAATGTCTTTTCTATTTGGATTCATTGGATGTACTGTTTGCACTACATCAATGATATGTTTTTGATTCATTGGATGTACCGTTTGTACTACATCAATGTCTTTTCTTTTTGGATTCATTGGATGTACCGTTTGTACTACATCAGTGTCTTTGATTCATTGGATGTACCGTTTGTACTACATCAATGTCTTTTCTTTTTGGATTCATTGGATGTACCGTTTGTACTACATCAGTGTCTTTGATTCATCGGATGTACCGTTTGTACTACATCGATGTCTTTGCTTTTGATTCATCGGATGTACCGTTTGTACTACATCGATGTCTTTGCTTTTGATTCATTGGATGTACCGTTTGTACTACATCAATGTCTTTTCTTTTTGGATTCATTGGATGTACCGTTTGCACTACATCAATGATATGTTTTTGATACATTGGATGTACCGTTTGTACTACATCAGTGTCTTTGATTCATTGGATGTACCGTTTGTACTACATCAATGTCTTTTCTTTTTTGATACATTGGATGTACCGTTTGTACTACATCAGTGTCTTTGATTCATTGGATGAACCGTTTGTACTACATCAATGTCTTTTCTTTTTGGATTCATTGGATGTACCGTTTGTACTACATCGATGTCTTTGCTTTTGATTCATCGGATGTACCGTTTGTACTACATCGATGTCTTTGCTTTTGATTCATCGGATGTACCGTTTGTACTACATCGATGTCTTCGCTTTTTGGTTCATTGGATGTACCGTTTGCACTACATCAATGACTTGGCTTTTTGGTTCACTGGACGTACCGCCTTTGTACTACGTCGGTGCTCCAAATTTTTTGAGTTTCTAGTTTCTCGGGCGTACCGTATTTGTACTACGCCGTTGCACCGGCTCAACTTTCTGCTATTCTTGACGTTTTCCACGTCTTTTAACTACGGAAATGCTTTTATATTTCCGGTTTTTTATTATTATTCTTGAGCCCGGTATTATTGAGGGATTGAAGTTTCACCAAATTTGACTTTTGAGCAACATTCTATTAGCATCATTGCTTTGGAGGTTGAGCTCCTTCGATATAAAGATAGTCTTTTGATAAAAGTTCAATGGTTCTCAAATCCTAAGAATTGCTCATGTGAAATCTTGAGAATTCATCGAACGAAAAATTTCGGATTTACTCCTTCGTGCTCTTTAAGGTGAACTTCTTCATTCAAATTTTCTTTTGTGATAATATGCTTCTATAGTTGTTACTTCTTATATTTCCTTCTTAATTATTGCGAGGACGCAATTTCTTTAAGGAGGGGAGTCTGTAACAACCCGCATATTTATTGATTATATATTTAAATATTTCACCGTTCATCGTATTTTGGTCCGAAAACCTACTTTTTGCAAACTGTCGAATTGGGACTCGAGACCACTTCCATCGAGTTCAAAATGACGTTTGCGACCTTTTTGAGTATAAGCTTCGATATGTTTGGAGAAAGTTGATTTTTGCCGCTTTTTACTTAGGGCTTTGGTTTGGGCTGAGCCCATTAACCCCACTTAACTCAGTTCCAACCCTCTCCTCTTCATTCACTTCTCTTCTATTTTCCTAATACTCAAGCTTTTATGTTAATGGAGGGTGGAAGAGGAAATTAAAACTCCAAAACCCTAGTTTCTCTTGCAAATCAAATTCCAAGCTCCAAACTCAAGAAGAACCCATTGGTAAGCTTCTCTTCATCTTCTCCAACTCTTTCTCCATTCAATTTCAGAAATTTCCTAAACCTAATTTAGGAAATGTTTCTCCTTTAAGCTTAGATTCAAGCTTGTTGAGTTGGAATTGAAGAGTGCTTGTTCTTGCCATTGCTTCATAGCTTCTCCTTCATTGATTTGGGTGCAAAGGTGAGATTTTTTTATCTCACATCTATGACTATAATTATCTTTGGTTGTTGGGTATGAATTCCTAACACTTCTTCATGTGCATTTGCTCTTAATTTGGATTGGTTTTGTGAATGTTCCAATTTTTGGGTTTTTAAGTCAAATTTGTGTGAAATCCTTTTATGGATGTTTGATCATGCTTTGGATGATGCATCGAGGAGCATATAGGGCCGGGTTGTCGATTGGCATAAACCCTTAGAGCCAATGTTCGTCCGGTTGCATTTTGGAAGAGTTTGCTCTTCATTTGAATAAGGCTGAAAAACAGCCCAGGCATGATTCAGTCGACTGAATACTCTGTTCAGTCGACTGAACCTGGAACCCGAAAGTTTCCAGGCATGATTCAGTCGACTGAACCTGGAAACAGAAAGTTTCCTGAACCTGGAAAATTCCCAGATACAGGGTCAGTCGACTGAAACCTCTGTTCTGTCGACTGAACCTGCTGTTTTAGTCCAATTTGCCTTTTTGGATTGAATTTCCAATTTAAATCGATTCGTGATGACCCTATTTATTGTCATCATTTATTATCATCTTTGATGACTTATTTTCTTTGGGAATTTTAGATATATCCACTTCGATGGACCCTTTATCGATTTCATTAGATTTTTATTCACATCTTCGAATGTGATCTTTGTGATTGATTGTTTCTACAATCCCCCTTGTGCTTTGTCACTTTAAAAATATAAAGGTTTTCTATACTAGTAGTAAATATCAAAACTCTTTCTTCAAATGATTTCAACACTATTTTATTACAAAGCTCGTTTTCCTCAAACGATTTCCAATCTATTAGTATATACAAGCCTTTACCTCACTCGTATGAGAAATCTAATTAAACGACTTAGTAAAACAAGTGGTATGAAACGCTTGCGTTTACTTCGTCGGTTAATTCTTGGACTTGTTCGATTGAATCTCTTGTGACAATTTTCTAGTGGAGATCTACAATTTGTTCATAAATATTTAAGTTAAGCTAGTGGTTATGGGATATGAAGCCAAGCTCATATATTTACTAGCTTACTGTAATTGACACTTCTCTTTGATCATGATGATCATTTTAATGTTTAGACTAGCAATGTGCGATGTCTCTTTGTCTATGTGGAGGACCGTACCTCATTAAATCGAGCTTCATCTCACTTCTTCGTGGGCTAGCGACCCATGTGCTTTCTTATGTGTTTCGATTCATTGGATGTACCGTTTGTACTACATCGATGTTTTGGCCTCTGGATTCATTGGATGTACCGTTTGTACTACATCGATGTCTTGGCCACCCTTTTATTGTGATTTTATGGATTTCGTATGTTGATATCTGGAATTTATGTTTCACCAACTTTTAGGATGGGCATTGATATATATGTCATTTATTGTGGCTTGGTGAATGAAATTAGGAGTATGACATTCCTTTTTATCTTGAGTAGATTATTGTGATATTGATTAATCTCTTGTTGATTTTCAATTACTTATTTATCACAGCTTGGCATTGTGATTATTATACGTTTATGTAATATCTCTTATTATATATCACTTCATCTGATATTTATAGCTAGACTGATCCTTTTATTATTTTCTTCTTAAATAATACTCGGGTCAGACCGGGATTTTACAGGTGCTTCTGCTTGACTCCTTATCCGTCTTCATCTGATCTTTTGGCTAACTACTTAGATTAGTAGTTTATTTTGTTGTATACACTTGAGAAATAGACTCATAGTTGTATTCTTTTGTATAGCACGTGTTGCTATTCTTTTGTATTATCGTGGATCTTTTGACCACTACTCTGATGAACACTTTCATGTGTTATATTCATATCTATTTCCGCCTTTGTGATATGAATTATCTGTGACTGATTTATGTTATGTTTATTTCTATATTTGTTTCCGAAGATATTATAGCCAATGTGTAGTATTTTGAGTTTGTGTCGGTATGTCGGATTTCCTCTTGAGATGAAAAGTTATATTTTTATCTGGTATATCGGTACTCGCACAAAGCAATTATACAGATGGTCGCTCCTCAACAGCCTTATTCTCCGTGCTAGTTGACAGCATTCACCGTAATGTTCTTGGCTAGCGTGGGTATAGAGGTGGGGCGTCACAGCGAGATCCTTCCCAGAAGGATAAAGGCCCAGAGGCACATGCCGAAAAACTGCTCCATAGAGCAGGTGTCCAGAGATGGTTGCCCAGAAGCGTGGTGACCCAAAGGTCCAGTGTTGGCCGCCCGTAGGCTAATGTGTCACAAACTTCTTGGAGAGGAACCCGTAAAGTGTTAACAATGAGTCTCATACCCCACGTTCGCACTAAACGGTTTACTATCCAATAGCAAGCTCACACTCCGAACGATAAAAAGTCCAACTCGTATCATCGGTAAACTAGACCCAAAGGTCAAAACGATCAATCGAGTAGGTCGGGGATTAACCGGAAAGAAAATACACACGGTTCCATAGGCCGGAGATTTCCTAACCGTTTAAGCACCTTTCCACTTTGCTCGACGTGCTAAAAGTGAGTGTGAGATTTTTATTATAGAAAATAATGGTGCGAAACGGATTTATAATTGATCTTGAAATCACTTTAAAACGGCTTTTGAAAACTCTCCTATTATGGAGTAATCAATTTAATGATTAAAAATAATATTATATAATAATTTTGAAAGCCATTTAGGAGTGAAAAATCCTTTTGAAATAGTTTATAAAAACCCGTGTACGAAATCTAGAGACAAATCTCAAAGAAATCGATAAATCAGAAAATCATTGAAAACCAATATTCGTGTTGGAAAATATTCCGAATGGTTATGAATCAAGGTTCGACAATTTCTGATTAGCAATTGAAGCCCAAAGGTTCATTGCAGAAACAAACAGTTTGAAGCGGTTACACCCAAATAGGGCAACTCGGACTCGGTTGCACCAAAAATGGTGCAACCGATGGGTCGGAACCCGGTTGCACCAACTTGGTGCAGCCCTTTTTTTTTTTTAGAACCAGCTGCACCGCATGGTGCAGCTTGGTTCGGTCCAGCCCCAGCCCGCATGGGCTGGGTGAATTAATAAGTCCCCCCCCCCCCCCAGCCCGCCTGGGCTGGGGAGATAGGGACAAGCCCAGCCCGCTTGGGCTAGGAAAAGGGACAAGCCCCAGCCCATGCGGGCTGGGGAAATGCGGTAAGCCCCCCCCCCCATGGGATGGGGGTGTAATGGGGTAAGCCCCAGCCCCATGCGGGCTGGGGAGGAGGGGGAAGCCCAGCCCGCATGGGCTGGGAGAAGGGGGCCAGCCCCAGCCGCATGGGCTGCGGACGTCCGGGCTAGCCCCAGCCCGCATGGGCTGGGGACGTGCGGGCCATGCGCGCCAGCCCGCATGGGCTGGCCTGGTACCGGCTAGCCCAACCGGGCTAGCCTGCTGCGCCCGGGCAGCAGCCTGGGTGCAGCCCAGGCCTGCCCTAGTGCGCTCAGACCACTGTTTCAGCCTGTTTTCAGGCTGAAACATTCCAGCCTGCTGAAATTGCTCATTTTAGTGATTTTGGGGTGTTTTTTTTCAAGTTTTTGGCATCAAATTTCACCAATATCAATCACTAACTACCATATAATGATTACTACACTATATTAAAGGAAACAAAGGGCCAAAGCTTAGCATTACCTTATGAAGCAATATCACAAACACCTTATGTGCACACCCAAAATGAAAGCAAAGATGATCAAAGAGCTATGATTCACATGTTACATAATAAAACATGTGTTACTAAATGATTACTGAAATCAAAAGAGGATTAAACACATATTAGAAGAGGTTTTTAGCAATATGCCTCTCTAGAAAGCAACAAAGACCACCATAGCATCAACCCAAATTAGCAAAAGATGATTAGGAGGCTATAAGATCAAAAAAACACATAAAACATGTGCTACCAAATAAATTTTAGAAATTAGAAAGATATAAAAACGGATTTGAGGTGGGTATTTGCATTACCTTTGCATAGAATGACTTGCATAAGCTAAAACTAGAAGGAGATGAAGATAGAGGCCATGTTTGTTAAGAAAACTTTAGGAAATGATTAGGGTTTTGATTAGAGATGAATGAATGAGGTTAGGAGAGTTTTAGATAATTTATAGAGGAGGTTTAGGGTGGGTTATTTGGTTAAGTTTAGTAACCCAATAAGAAGAGAGTTATTTACATGTTTCCAAAATTAGTCTAAGTGTTCATATATGTTTATAAAACTCATTTTTCTTATCCAAACCCGTTTTAAAATCTCTCCTAAAATTTTTAACTTTCAAAGAAATAACATTTTATCCTCATTTTAAAATCCCATATTTCCCATTTAATTAAAATAGCCTTTTTCAAATAAATTTTGTTATTCCAAATCCTTTTACGCTTCATTAAAATAAATAAAAATCCTAACTTTTATTTATTAATCGGTAATGCAAATCCCGGGTTGTTACATTAAATTTAAAGAAAGAAAATTTAAAAAGAAAATGATATTGAATTAAATCTTATTTTAAAGTTTCAAACTAAAACATTGTACTTTAATATTTGCGAACTAATTTTATTTCAAGAACCCATTTTTAAAGAAAATAAATTAAAATTTTATTATAATATATTATTTAAACTATTATATTTTTAAACAAAATAAATATTTACTTTGATTACCTTTTGAAAATAAGATAGATTTTTAAATAAGCTTTTGAAAAGTTTCCATATTAAATTCAATCAAATTTTCCAATTCACAATATATATTCATATATATATATATATATGTGTGTGTATATATATATTTGAAAAAAATTATTTAATTTAAATTAGAATCAAACTCTCTATTTACAATGTATACACTCATATATACATTATAAATAGAATATCTTTTTAATTAGCTTAGAAAGATAAATTTTATCATTTAAATATTTTAAACATTAAAAAGAATAAAATTTCCAAATTAAATTATTACCATTATTATAATTTTGAAAATATAACATTTGTCAAATTAAACAATTATTAGTTTTTTAAAAGATAATTAGGTTATTAAATCAATACTAGCCATTTAAAAATAATCATTAATGGAAATTATTAAATAAGTATTGCCCGAAATTTCCGGGACATCACATTCCTCCCTCTTTAAAAGAATTTCGTCCCCGAAAATTTAAAAGCAAAGATTATTTAATAATTCCACACAAATTTTAATTTTAAAATAGCAAGCATATGCTATCAACCTTATACTAGCAACCATAGCAATCAATTCAAATAAACAACACTAACTATCCAGACAAAAATTCTGGACAGAACCTCCTAGAGTTCCCCAGTTACAAATACTGGAATACTCGCTGTACAGAATCTAAACTAGCTACACCACTCAGATCTAGAGCTCCTATATATCTAGATTTACAAATCTAAACAGGATATCAAGCCACAGACAAGTCCTGTCCAACTCCCAAATCTCTCTAGAACTGCTGGTTCTAAAATCAGTGATAGACCATACACGTACTCTCTCAAAGATACGTGAAATACATTACGAATCCCAACCATCCAAACTGGCAATTCAATCCTGTAGATCAAATACCTAACCTTAAGTTAATACAGAAAGATCCAATGCACTTCTGAGCTAGCTTACAGACTTACCCAAATCTGATTGCTCTTATGATCAAAGAAAATTTACCCACTATTAAATCTCCGACTCTGAATTCTGAATTTCTTTTTCTCTTATCCACAAATCTCTCGTGTCGATCCTGGGCTTCCTTCAACCTTTTAGATCAATCCCAACATCGTCGATGCCTCACGAATCAAATCTGAACCAAGAATAAGATGATCTTCAGATCCTACTCAACAAGATGGTTCTCCCAAGATCCATCAAAATTCAGAACTCAATCTCTACTATACAAACATTAGAAGACTTCAAACATACTGCTCCTTTTTTGGGAAAACAGAACAGATGCACTAGAAAACCAAACCTTCAGATTCCGAATGAATTTCCTAAAGAAATCTTCTGATCCAAGTCAAACACAAACTTTCGAGAAATCCGAGGTTGCTTCTATTCTAGAATAGCTGCCACCTTGCTTCCGCTGCAAAACTTTGATCTGAAGAAGATGAGAATGCTTTTGATGAACACAAGCATAGACTTGATCAACTCATTCCAGAATCATGACCACCAAATTCCATAAATCTAAGTGACCTATCTGATTCGTTCATAAATACCACTGAAAAAATCTAGCCAGAAAACAAGATCCTATCAATCCTGACTACTTAACCAGACCTCTTTCTCTAGGAGCCTCCTTCTACTAGGCTGAACCACCGGTAAAGCTCCAAAAACCAAGTCGATACAGAACTCCATCTTCTAACGTGGATGCAAACCTTGACTCCATCGAAGACAACAGAAAAATCTCAAACCACTATGATAGCTCCTCATCATATAGAAATGCCTCAATCCAAAGCAAAGATTACAAAGAAAACTTTCGAACCATCACAAGTCATTTTTGTGATTCGACCTAGCTTAGATTCCAAATACACTGTTCTCTCTTCACAAATCGGAACAGCTTAAGCTCTTCTTATCCCAAAAGAAGAAACTGATGGTCCAACTAAATCATAACATCAAACCCAGCTGAGCTTCCAGAAGAAGTGGACAAGCCCTCACCATCTGCCCGGCCTACTGATAAAAGAATCATATAAACTCCTGAACCATCGAAGAAACAGGCCACTCTACTACTTCCGGACTCCACCAAGGATACTCCTAAGCCAAGAGACCTTCCCGACAGCACACTCAACACCACTGAGCTGCTACTACTGCGAAAGACTTTCTTATCCAAAGGCTCCTCGAATCACAAAGCTATTTAATCCAACTCCACAAAAGAGTCTTCAAGATGGCAGATATCTCTCAGGAAACTCGGGCTTCAAACCAAGCACAAACATCTTGCTAAACTAAGTCTCAAACCCTAATACAGACAAAACTCCTTCCTAAGGTTGCCAAGGTACCATCACTGCTACAACACTCCGAGTGATCCAAATTATAGAAAATCCGCTAGCACGGGTGCAACCAAACTTACATTCCAAAGATGGACTCCGAACCTTTAAAAGGTTTCCTTTAGAGATTGATGAAATCCATATACTATACTGCAAAACTTACTCAAGATGCCCAATACCACCTTGGTAGAGACACTTCCAACCTCAATTACTCAGACTTCTACCATGGGTAGTCGTGTTACACACATTACTACCTCTCCTACCTCTAGAATTATATTGGAAAACCCAAACAGGTAACCAACAAATAGGTAGGTAGGGTGTGTGTGTGTGTGTGTGTGTGTGTGTGTATAAGTACGCTCTCTCAAAAAGAAATCGCTTCAAAGCCTAGGTATTCACTCAACCTCATGCTCTGATACCATAATGTAACAACCCGCCTTTCATTTATAGAAAGACGCATCATTAAGAAGAAAGAAAGGGATAGAAAAGGGAAAAGATAGAAAAGAAAGAAAGAAACAACATCAGAATCTCAAAGCGGAACGAATAAATTATATTATATCACAAAAGATATTACATAGTATCATGAACATCGGCGTTATATAGCTAATACAACACAAACTAGACAGCTATAAACACCTGTCTAGTTATTACAACTCAAGTACATCTCAGAAACAAATACAATACTACACGGTGGAACCACTACATATCTACACGTTGAAGCCTCCTACTCCTTTTCTCCTCCAGAACTCGTCAAAGCTAACCTGAATCCCTTGGCTACACGTAAAAAATTTGAGTACCCAAGAGTTTAATAAAACAGAAAATAAACTCCGGGTCAAACATGGGTCTGGTGTGAGTAAACGGGTTAAAGTTGCTTAAATTTGAAAATCCTTCAAAAACAAAAGGTATCACGTAAGACTCCCCACAAATAAACATGGATATGTTTTTACCTTACGCTAACCAAAACATTTGATAGGAAATCCAGCGATATCATAATAGGGTCTAGGGTTTTCAAGTAAATAAAAAAAGGCCGAAATTGTTACATTCATTAAATTCCAACTACTAGCCACAAAAGTGGGTAATACAATCAAAACTGTAAAGGGCATGTAGGAAGAATGGGTTTTTATCAATGGCAGGGGTACTGGGGTACTGCCCGTCATAGTACGGGGCCTACATCACCGTACCGAGGATTACTCCCAATCCCTTGCAATACGAAGCCAGAACCATCCCTTACTGGACAGTCCCGAATAAGACAACCCGGTAGATGGTCGTTGCCAACTGCCTACACACCTGAATAAAAAGGGACCTCTAGACAGGTGTTAATGCTAAAATTTGAACGCTAACACCCCGGTGTATGGAGTGAGATCGTGAAAGCACCACCCGATAGCTCGGGAACAGATTATAAGCAGGTAGTAGTGAAAGAACAGTAAACAATAGCAATTTTATAGTGGTTCGGCTTAAGAGATAGCCTACGTCCACTTTGAATATCTTTATTGATGATTTGATTACAAGTCAATGCAGTTACACTTTGATTACAACACACTTTGAGTTTCAAGTGACTTAGAACAAGTAGCCTAAACTTCAACGTTGATCCAAATCTTTGAACACATGTTTGACATGTTTGATTTCTTCGTGAAGTTCCTTGAAGGTGTTGAAGTAGTTCAGAATGCAGCAGAGTAACGGCGCTTGAAATGAATGAGCCAAAAGTCCCTTGAATGTTGGGGGTGGCCATGTATTTATAGGCAAATCTGGATAGAAGTTTTTTGCCCAAGTCCTGAGTCGTGACCGACTCAGGCTAAGCCGTGGCCGAGTCAAGTTGAGTCGTGGCCGGCTTATCTGATTAAACATTTGGTCTTCTCACTAGCTCATTCTCTTGCTGGATTCTAAGTCAAGTCCTGAGTCGTTGGCGAGTCAATTCTCACTGGGTCATGCATTGTAGCAACGGAGTACGACTCAGTGGCTGTAAGTCGCGGACGAGTCATCCTGAGTTATGAGTCATCAAGTCATTTCTTAGGTCGTCAATTCTCTTGAGTCGTTTCTTATGATGAGTCGTGGACCTGTTGAGTCGCTGGGGCAAAGCCTTTGATGAGTCGATAATGCATTGAGTCTGTCCTGCCTTGTGAACCGTTAACCCCTTGAGTCGTAACCCTTTAAGTCGCTTTGAGCTTTAGGTCATTAACTCCTTGAGTCGGTGACTCGATGAGTCGTGAGGCTTCCTGAGTCGTTAAACACATTAAGTCGTGGCTCGTCCCAGGCCTTAAGTCGTTGACTCCTATAACTCGTAGGCTGGAACGGGGTTAACATTTGCCCCTCGAAGCACACGCTTAAGTCGTAAGTCGCGTGCTTCGACTTATCATAACCCGGGCGTGCCGATTCGAGTTTCAGCTCTTTCAGATATAAAACGCTTGACTCGTTCCTCCTATTTCCCACTTCTTATCAGCGATCTTCTAAACCGCATCCGCCATTAACGCACCTCTAAGTTCTCACAGGCGATTCCAACTCGACTCTCCTCTGATCATCTTTGACACCACATTACGTAAGAAATCTTGCTTTCCTTCCGATTATCGATCATCGTTAACCTATGCGCTCTGTCCCTACCTTCATTTTACTCCCTTGAGTCTTGCGAGTTCGGTCATTCTAACCATCAATGGATGTAGGGTTGTTTGATCTGATGATTTTCGTCTTGAGGTGATTTAGCGGCGTGATAAGACCGGGGTTGTTTATTGAGAGTTTTATTGGGTTAATGGGTTAAAAGTTGGAAGATTAACGGGTTAGGAGTGAAATGGTTTATGGGTTAGAAGTTGGAAGATTAACGGGTTAGGAGTTAGGTGATTAGTTGGTCAGATAGAATCGAATACTGCTTTAGGTATGACTCAGCTATTTTTGTATGATCCAGCGACCTTTGCGATTTAACCATGATACGACTCAACATGCTCCACGACCTAATCCTTGAGCCGCGACCGAGATAAGACCCTTGAGTCGTGGCCGAGATAAAACCCTTGAGTCGTGGCCGAGATAAGACTTGGAGATTTTCTTATTACTTTGAACCAGAGCTTCTCCCTTTTTCTACGACTTACGACTTAGGGCACTGTCGACTCAAAATTTTTAAGCCGTTGACGAGTTAGGACTTGCATGAATTCTGCTCGAACTTTGAACCATTGCATAAACTTTGAACTGTCGAATTTTATTGCATTCATTCACAGGTTATTTTGACTTGCAGGTTAACAATCTGTTCAATACAACATTCACAGAAAATTGGGACGAATATACTGTCATCGACCGCCCATGTCAAATGACAGATTAGTTAATAATAGATAATTAACTTAAACAAATCGTGTGAACGAAGTGCTATCGATTTCAAGTAATATTAAAGCAATACTGAAACAGTCAATTGAAACTGACCGACCTGCGCTAATATTATGCTTGAACTTTAAATTAACAAGTTCTGAAATTACCACAGTCGATCAATCATCAACCAGTTTAATTCCAGTTATATTTACTTGTTATTTTCATTAGTTCTGCACAACACTTCACACTTTTAGGAAACGTGCACCTTCGCATTTGAACACCCAGTTGCTTGTGTAGAATGACATCTCAACAAGAAGAACCGATGGGCCAGGCTGAAGATGTCTTCCCAGTAGCCAACTTGTTGGATAATCCTCCGGAGAGAACTCCCACAACTCTGAATCAGCGGGTGTTTAACCAATTGCTCATCCAGTTTGGCATTGCCGAAGCTGATGCCTTACTGCCGGGGCCAAACGATACTGCAGCTAGGCCCCCTTCTGGCTTTATTGCTGTCAACCGCCAAATGTGCTTGAGCGGTGCCATACCACCTTTCAATGACTTCCTTCAGCAGTTCCTGCTTCGATTATCTATCTCTCCATTCCAATTGCACCCCAATGGTCATGCCATTCTGATGGGGTTATGTGTGCTATTTAGTAGAGTTCTGGGCCGATTACCGAGCTTTGAGGAAATCTGCTACTTCTGCTCATTCACAAAAATTAAAGATCATCCCTCTATCGTAGTTATAAGGAGTGCTCGAAACCGCAAGCTCATCACCGATCTTCCTGAAAGCGTTCATGGATTTCTAAATCAGTACTTCTTTGTCCGCTGCCCTCCAGGGTTTTATGCCATCTGGAGAGTAGGAAGTAAGATTTTCCTGCTTTTATTTCTCCATTCTTAGGCTTTTCGAAATCTGAGTTGCTAAACGCTAACTTGGCTTTTTTTTTCTGTTTTAGCACTTCCTCCTCCCTCTAGAGATCCATGCTATAAACAAATTTTTGAGAGATTGAACGCCGTGGCGGCAGAAGAGAGGAGTATAAAGTTCTTGTTAAATGATGGATTTTTACATCAATATGGGCTTCTTCATTCCTCTCGCTTCACTCAGCTTCGTGAAGTCCCAATTGAAATTCCTGATTCTCCGACGGAAACTCCTGATGCCCTGGTCTCTACTAAAGAGCACATGCAGGGAGGAACCTCTATAGAAACTCCACTAGTGAAGTGTTCAATTCCGAAGGACGTTGTGGGGCCGTCCGACAAGTCCGCACTTGCCCCAGTTATCGAAGAGGAAGAAACTCCACGATCTTCCGGAAGATTTGCTGACGAAGGAGTTGAGAAAGCCAGTCCCAAAAAACATGATGGCGATGATGTTTTCGAGGGGTTGAGCGATTTAATTGTGACTTCTCAAGAACTTTTCAAAGATGATGTTTCCAAAACTATCTCTTCTGTAATTGAGGCGACATCCTCTCTACAACAAATGTCAACTCCTTCCACTCAAGTTATCACTACCTCTACTCCACAGAGTGGTCTGTAACTTGATGCGTGTAGTTTACACGTTACACAACACTTAGGACTTTTCAGCACTTCTATGCATTCATCTTCTTGTACTTTAAAGATTTCTAAAGCTTATTATTTTTATTCCAGATTCTCCAATGGGGCGCAGTAGTTCATATTATGACGATTTCCAGCGCTACGGGAGGCGGAGTCAATATGATTATAGGCGTCACCTCCCCTCTTACAGAGAATCGGATGAAGAGAGGGCCATCAGGAAAGCAGACGAGAGACGAGCATATGAAGAACGTCACCGAAGAGAAGAAAGACATGACCCCCCCCTCCCCCGCAGAGATGATGATACCCAAAAAAGAAAGACTCACGATGAGAGAGGTAAAGGTCACATGGACGATTCTTCTAGCAAGCGGGCTAAACTTACTGAAGAAACAACGCCGACAGTTTCTCAAAATGTTCCTGCTCAATCTCCTGCCCCCGTTCGTTCCGACATTCAAACAATCATCAACCGGCCCGCATACCAAGTTGGGCAAGGTCCTCCCACTCTTCAAAGTCGATTCCCTCAGTGGTGCCTGAGAGGGGTTCGATTTGATCTCGACTTGGTTCCTCTTGACAAATCGGCTATGCTACGAAATCTTGACGCTGTCAGGACCGATATTGAAAGAATGTCGAACTGGCAAAAACTTGTCGACGAGCTTCAGAGGGTTAACCGAGCCAATCTCGAGGCTATGCTCACAATGGAGAACGATAAGGCTGAGTGGCAAAAGACTCTCGAACAGCATGACGCCGAAATGAGAAGTATTGCTTCCTATAATGAAAAGCTGGAAGCGGAAGTAGAAAAGCTTAAGGAAGAGTTAGCTACTTCATCTACTTTCCATTCTCAAAAGGAGAGCATGCTTCAGCAACAAGTACGAGATACGCATGCTAGTCAAAGGGCGGTCGAAGATAAGCTTACACACCAGGAGAAGGTCATAGAAGAATATCGCGCTGAAACTTTACAGTTGCGAGAACAGACCGGCTCTCAAAGCTTGGAGATAGAGATGTTAAAAGCTCAACTTGCTATGGCCGAAAAGGAGCGTGACGAGGCTGTTGCTGGTAAACTTGCGGCCGAAGAGGCCCATCAAGCAACCAAAGCTGACATTAGCTCCACATTATTTGATTTTTATCTGCACAGAATTTTGGGGCGTGGCAGCCTTGCCTTCCTAGGCCCTAAGTATGAAATTACACTAGCTGAAGTTTGGGAGGCAGCACTCGATATGCTAGGTGGTAAAGGTGCTGGCTACGCTGAGACAGCTCTTGAAGAGCATTATCTCGATGATGATGCCCGCGCCGCTCTTGCCAAGGGAAAAGAGCAACTCGCAAGAGTACGGGCCGGAATGGCGGAAGAGGAACATTCTGAAAAAGAAGTACCACCTACCACTTCTGAACGTCCTTTAGTTTCTTCCGAAGTTGACATTACAGGTTCCAGTGCTCATTCGCTGCCTCCTACAAGAACCGGGGTAATTACCCCTACTGATGATGAGGCTTTGGAAGATATCGGGGCTCAAAATTATGAGATTGAACTAACGAAGCAAACATCTTCAGGTAATTTTGACATTGGTCCGATTCAGGTGGATTGCCTGCTTGCTCCTCAAAAGTTTGATGAGCTTCTCGATTACTTCTTGAATCTCGACGAACCCATATCTCCCTTATTTTAGGGAGATACTAATATTTTTAATTTCTCTTCTTCTGCAGTTGAAACACCGAGTGCTGTGCAGATTTCACCTCCTCCGGTTATCCCTCCTCCGTCTCTTCAGGTGACTCCTCCTTCTGCTTCACAACCCGGGTCGCAAGAGGAGCAAATTGAGGCTCTTCATGGCTTGGATGACCCTATCGCTTCGCAAGAGCAGAAAGACGAGGGACTTGAAGGAGGCGAGATCTCTCCGTAGCGGACTCCTTCTGATGACGTAATTTTATTCGCTCTTGTCACTCCAGGGAGTGAGTCTTCTTCGAAGAGAAGAAAGAAGCACGGAACATCGAAGAGGAGGGGGAAGAAAATCCTTGCTACTGAAGAAGAACCGAAAATTGCACCGGTTGCACCTCCTTCTCCTTCTTCCCTTATGCCTGTAGATAGACCTGAAAAGCTAATCATTCGGCCGGGCAAAGGGTCCAAAGGTGGTAAGAAGAAGTGAAGAGTCGGACTTCAGGCTTTTTGATTCCTTTTTTGTGTAATGGTCGGATGTTGTGCAGGCACCGGCCCCTGCTTTTTTATTTTGAAACCTGTATCTGCAATTGAATAAAATGATCCTTTATTTGTACAGACTCTTGTTTGAATTTGAGAATGCATTTATTATTCATTTTTACACAAGTTTATTTATATGATATTGCGGCGAACTTGTGGTATGTTGCTTGAGCGTATTTTACCGATATAGCTATACCATTTTGTATGTAACTATACCATGTTGCCCCCATACCATAAGCTTGCTGCAATATTTTATACTTTGAGGGGACTCGCACTCTTATTTTCTGAAGAGTAATTACTTCATTCTTGAAGAAATTTTTCGTAGAGTACGACTTCCTTCACATAAATTTTTATGCTTTATCCTTCGAAGAAATCACTTCTTTTTTTTTTACTTATGTATGCATTTTGCCAAGTGAATTCTTCTATGTGGTAAAGCGGGCCTCTGAAGGGTACTTTAACTTTCTTCCTCTTTTTTTTTGAGGAAGGTTATTTTCTAGAATAGGTAAATCACTCTTCCTTTGAAAGTTAAAGTATGCCCTTGACGAGGATATATATATATATATATATATATATATATACATACATACATATTTTGAAGTAGAAATTTGTACTTCTGAGGAGGGATTTTTCACGTTTCAACACTTGGAAGTTTTATTTCAATCTTGGTGAAACGTGTACCTCCAAGGAATTGCGCCTTCGAAGAAAGCCTTTTCACGTTTCAACACTTGGAAGTTTTATTTCAATCTCGGTGAAACGTGGGCTTCCAAAGAAGTCTTTCTTTTTGATTGTGTCCCCGGGAGGGGGTTGTACCTCTGAGGAGGGATTTTTCACGTTTCAACACTTGGAAGTTTATTTCAATCTTGGTGAAACGTGTACCTCCAAAGAGTTGTGCCTTTGAAGAAAGCCTTTTCACGTTTCAACACTTGGAAGTTTTATTTCAATCTCGGTGAAACGTGGGCTTCCAGAAAGGTCTTTATTTTGTTTTGCATTTCAACTTTGGTGAAGTGAAATTCCGAAGAGCGGCTGTTACACTTCAACTCCTGGTGAAATGTGCCTCCGAAGAGGTCTTTATTTTGTTTACATTTCAACTCTGGTGAAGTGAAATTCCGAAGAGCGGTCGTAACACTTCAACTCCTGGTGAAATGGGCCTCCGAAGAGGGCTTTTATTTTGTTTGCATTTCAACTCTGGTGAAGTGAAATTCCGAAGAGCGGTTGTTACACTTCAACTCCTGGTGAAATGTGCCTCAAAGAGGGTTTTCATCGCCTGGAAGTTACTCTCTTATGGTTGGAGGGTCATGACTCCTCCAATCTTTTTTGTTGAGTAGAGAACTTTCTTTTTTGTGGCGTATGACCCATTAGAGGTCTTTATCCTCCGAAGGGTTGTGCCTCCGAAGAGGATTTTTGCTGCCGATGATGGCTTTGGTTGTTCCCTTGTCCACTTGCTTATGCTTTTTCAGTGATCCTCTTTTTTTTTTTTTACAAGTGACTTGTTTAATCTAAGGAAATGTACTTCATTGCCAGGCAAGTTCGTGAGAACGAGCATCAGCTTCTTAATTGGATGTTTGTTCAAACGATCTCAATTTATTAGCAAAGGCCCGTTTCTGTCGAAATCATAGGCCGTTCAATTGAAGTACTTCCTATCTAGGATTTGAATTTGGAGCTTTTGTGACTTGAAATTTGGCTAGAATCGCTGGGTCTTATTATGTGCAAGTTTCACTTCCATTGTCTGCAAAAATTTAAATCGACATTTCAGCAATACATTCTATGTACTTTTTATATCGAAAATAAAGCAAACATGTAATAATAATAATAAGGAACACAAGATTTATAGTGGTTCGGCCAGGAAATTGGGCCTACATCCACTTTATATTTTTTCATTATTTACTTGCATCAGTTTTACAATTGCCTTCAATTACAAGAATCATACATTCGTAATTCTTTTTACAATATTTCAACAAAATTTTCAAGTAAAGTATGGACGCAAATGATTGCTGTTCCATGCCCTTGGAATTTGATCTCCTTCGACAGTAGTGAGTTTGAATGTGCCGTCAAGAAGCTTCTGACCTATGACATACGGCCCTTCCCAATTTGGCCCAAACACGCCTGTCGCTGTCATAATTCTCTTCAGGACTAGGTCTCCAATCTCAAAGTTGCGTTGGCGAACTTTGGAATTGAAATGTCTGGCTATCCTTTGCTGATGAGCTGCAATTCAGAGATTAGCCTCATCTCTTTTTTCATCAAGGAGATCTAGCGCTTCAAGCTGTAGTTTTTCGTTTTTTGCTTGATTGAAGTGGATTCTTCTATGTGAAGGGACCTCTATTTCTACCGGAATCATTGCCTCTGACCCGTATGCCAACGAAAACGGGGTGTGCCCAGTTGCAGTTTTGTGAGTGGTTCTGTATGCCCATAGTGCCAGTGGTAGCTTATCGACCCAACCACCTTTCGCTCTTTCAAGTTGCTTTTTGATGGTTGACTTAATAATTTTGTTCACGGCTTCCACTTGCCCGTTTGCCTGCGGATGAGCCACTGCTGAGAAGCTTTTCCGGATTTTGAATTGCTTGCAAAAAACTTGGAATTCTTCACTTTCAAACTGAGTACCATTGTCTGTAATTATTTTTTGAGGCACACCGTATCTGCAAATGATGTTTTTAGTCACAAAACTTATCATCTTCTTTGAGGTGATAGTAGCCAGTGGTTCAGCTTCTGCCCACTTAGTAAAATAATCTACAGCAACAATGGCATATTTAATTCCAGATTTGGCAGTTGGTAACGGTCCTACAAGATCTATCCCCCATATTGCAAACGGCCATGGACTGACCATCCGTGTGAGTTCAGTGGAAGGAGCTCTAGGAATTTTGGCGAATCTTTGGCATCTGTCACATTTTCGGGAATACTCTGCTACATCTCGATTAATTTCTGGCCAAAAATATCCGTATCGGAGAATTTTCTTTGCTAATGTTTGGCCACCTGAATGATCACCACACTCTCCTCCGTGTACCTCTGCTAGGATTGCTTTGGACTCTTCCCTGGATACACATCGAAGTAATGGCATTGAGAATCCCTGTCTGTATAATCGGCCATCATGGATTATGTATCGAGAGGCTTTTCTTAGTAGCTTTTGTCGTTCTTTTGAGTTCCCTGGTAAGGATCCATTGAGCAGATATTCTGTTATCGGATTCATCCATGATTCTTGCTCTTGAGACATGCTCATGATCCAATCAATGTCCATCTCATCAATGCTAGGAGTTGACAGGACCTCCACTGGAGTTAACCCGAGAAATTGAGCTTCGCCGGTGCTAGAATACTTTGCGAGAGAATCTGCTTTCACGTTTTCTTCTCTAGGAATGTGACTTATCATGTAATGATCGAAATCACCCAGGAGTTCCCAAGCCTTTGACAAGTAGGCGGGCAGATTTCCCCCTTTTGCTTGGAATTCCTTTTTGACTTGGCATACAATAAGCTGAGAATCACTGAATATCTGCAACGCTCGAATGTTTAATTCTTTAGCAATCCTTAAGCCAGCGATAAGGGCTTCGTATTCTGCTTCATTGTTTGTTGAAGGAAATTCCAATCTTAGTGCATAGCATAATGATCGGCCTTCAGGGGTCTCAAGTACAACTCCGGCTCCAGAACAGTAGTCGTTTCTCGCATCATCGACATATAACTTCCATTGGATTGGGGAATCGTCGACCGTTTTCTCCTCACTATTACCCTTATCTGTGAATTCTGCGATGAAATCCGCTAAAGCTTGTCCATTGATTGCTTTTCGGGGATGATAAGTGATGTCATACTGACTGAGTTCAATATTCCACTTTAGAAGACGACCCGAAGTCTCAGGGCCAAACAGGACTTGCTTTAAAGGTTGATCAGTGAGGACTCTGATAGGATGAGCTTGAAAATATTGCCTCAACTTTCTAGATGCAATTAGTAGGCAATAGGCGAGTTTTTCCAACTTAGAGTAATTCATCTCTGCCCCAGTGAGTCTTTTGCTGATATAGTAAACTGGATGTTGAATCCTTTTGTCTTCTCGTATCAGCGCTGCACTTAAAGTATGAGATGATACTGCCAAGTATATAAGAAGATCCTCGCCATCGCCAGGCCTAGAAAGTATCGGAGGCGTTTCCATATGGCGAATCAATTCATCAAAGGCTTTTTGGCATTCGGGAGTCCAATCGAAGTTTTTCTTTCCTTTCTTTAGGGCGTCAAAGAATGGGATGCATTTATCTGTGGCTTTGGAAATGAACCGACTCAAGGCGGTGACTTTTCCATTGAGACTTTGCAATTCCTTCTTTGTTCTAGGGGCTTTGACTTCTTTCAATGCTGTAATTTGAGCTGGACTGGCCTCAATGCCCCTAGCGCTCACGATGAAACCTAAAAACTTGCCGGATTCCACTCCAAATGAACATTTCAAAGGATTGAGCTTCATTCCGTATTTTCGGAGGACTGCGAACATGTCCGCTAAGTGTTCTATGTGATCCACCGCTTTCTTAGACTTTACTAACATGTCATCGACGTAGACTTCCATAGTCTTGCCTAATTGCTGTTTGAACATAGCATTAACAAGTCTTTGGTATGTTGCCCCTGCATTCTTTAGCCCGAAGGGCATAACTCTTTAGCAGTAAAGACCAATGTCGGTGATAAAGCTCATGTCCTCCTGATCTGGCTCATGCATCATAATCTGGTTATATCCGGAGTAAGCATCCATAAAATATAACAATTCGTGTCCCACTGTTCCGTCTACCAGTTGATCGATTCTGGGTAATGGGAAGCAGTCTTTGGGGCAGGCCTTGTTTAGATCTGAAAAATCGATGCATACTCTCCATTTTCCGTTGGCTTTCTTAACCAGCACTGGATTTGAAACCCAATTCGGATAGGTAGATTCTTTGATAAAATTATTCTCCATGAGCCGATCAACTTCTTCTTTTAATGCCGCCGACCTTTCTGGACCTTGAGTTCTCCTCTTCTGTTTTACAGGTGTAAATTTTGGATCAATATTTAGAGCATGCACTGCAACTTCTGGGGATATTCCGCACATATCGGCATGAGTCCAAGCAAAAACATCCAGATTTGCCTTTAAAAAAGATATTAAAATATTCTGAATTGACACATTAAGTTGTGAACCCACATTCAACACCTTGTTTGGGTCCTTTGGGTCAACAGGTATTGGTATTGTCGTTTCCACTGGTACCACTCTATTTTCCCCTGCACTGACTTTTCTAGGGTCCATCTCTTTCCTTGCTCCGCTGTGCTCGCCAGTGCAGGGTCCGCCCTGTAATTGCTACAAGGCTGGTTCTTTGATGCGGACTGGGGCTGCCGCATTCTTTCCCATTTCTCTTTTTCTGGTTTCTCGTAGCTCTGTCAGATGACACTCTCGCCCAGCATTTTGATCCCCTTTTATAACTCCTACTCCATTGTCTGTAGGGAATTTAATAGTGAGGCACCACGGGGCAAGAACAGTTTTGAACGCTGCCAGAGTTGGACGACCAAGGAAAGCATTGTAAGCAGAAAATTCGTCGACAATCACAAAAGTTTGCTTGCGGACCACTTTTCTCTCTCCTTCTCCAAGTTCCACAAACAAATCAATGGTCCCTACCGGCTGCTTTGGCTCCCCAGTGAAACCAGCAATTTTCTGCGATGAGGCTTGCACATCAGCCATAAGGATCTTCATTTGGTCGAATGTTTTCTTGAAGAGGATATTGCAGGATGCGCCACAATCAATGAGAACTCTTTTGACAATAGCTGGCCCGATACCAGCCGAGATGACTAGAGGATCCAAGGTAGGAGCTTCAATACCTGCGGAATCCCTAGCTTTGAACACAATATCATCATCAAAAGTTCTTTGTTGCTTCAAGGGCATAGCATCTTCCAAAACGAATACATCTTCCTCGGTCGGTACATACTTTAAAGCTCGGGTATACCTTTCCATCTCACCCCAGCTTCTGCCTGCTGGGTGAGGTCCTCCTGTAATTGCATTGATAATGGGCCTTCCAGATTCATGCCCTGCAGCCTTCTCACTCTTCCTAGGCTGATGAGTAGGAGCCTGTTGCCCCTGACCAGATGAAGCAGGATTGTTGCTATTCTTTTTCACAAATTGCTGCAGTTTGTTTTCCCTTAGCAACTCTTCAATCAGATTTTTCAGCTGGCGGCATTCGTCGGTCTCGTGACCGGGTTGATTATGGAAGCGGCAGAACTTCGCACTTTGTATAGCCTTTTTCCCGGTCCTTAGAGGAGGAGGTTTAGGAAAGTCAACAGAATCTTTAGTGGCAAGGTAGATACGCTCCGGCGTATCTGATAAAGGAGTATATTCTGATGGCTTGAAGGATCGGGGTTTCTTCAGATTACTCTGCTTCTTCCCATTGTTATTTTCCCTTTTTTGCCCTACAGATTCATTCTTGCGTGGAACAACAGTGTTATCTTCGGCTTTTTCCAACACTGCCTTTACCGGTACGGGACGGCTTTCTAAGCGTATGAATTCATCTGCTTTTTTATAGAACTTCTCAAGGGAATTTGGTTCCTTCATGTTTAGCCATTTCCCAAATTCGCTCGACTTGTCAATACCCATCATCAGATAAGTCAATATCATTAGCGGTTCTGCATTGTCCATCTCAGCTAGCGCTATATTAAAGCGGTTTAAGAAAGATCTGATAGTCTCTCCTGGATTCTGCTCCAAACTTGACAGTGACATGATATCCTTGGCTTTTGAGGCGTATAGTCTGAACTGCTCCTTGAACTTCCGGGTTAAGTCAGAAAACTGATCGATAGATCAGACTGGAAGTTTGGTGAACCAAAGCAGAGCTACACCTTCGAGATACACAGGAAAATATCGGAACTTTATTTCATCAGAGGCTCTGGCACCTGTCATGTGCCAATCATACTTGTATAAGAATTCGTTCGGATCACTTATCCCCCTGTAAGCTGGAATGGTTGGAGGGACAAACTTCCTTGGGAATTCAGCCTTTAAGATTTTCTCAGTAAACGGAGTTTTACTTGGGGCGAAACCCCATTCTTTCTCGTCTTCAACCCTCTGCATACTCTCTTTCATAATTTGTCGGACCATTTCAGAAAGATACTCCTCATCATGTCGAGTTCTAGATCCACCAACCTCTGGAAGTGTTTGTTCAAAGGGGCTAGCAGCCCTTGCAGGAGCATCTCTTTCTTCAGCATCACGAATGTTGCCAGCAAAATTCCTTTCATTATCTGTCGGTTGACGGTTTGCCCCAAGCAAATCGTTCAAGCTATTCAGAATTAGGGCATTCTGGGCATTCTGAGCCTCGAATTGTGCATTTTGGGCATTTATCTGTTGGTTCAGCCCTAAGATTGCAGCATCCAGCTCTGCCTTTGTAACTCCGACAGCTGGAGTGGCTTGATTCGATATAGGGGAAGCGGAGTTTCCCTCTTGAATATTCCCAGATCTCACAGATCTACTTTTCCTTCCAGGAGCCATAATCTCGGATAGACTTCTGGTTTTCAAAGAAATTCTCTCTACAAACCTCTGTGAAGCAACGATGATAACTCGCCTGAGTTCGAGTTCTCAGTGAAAGCACCAAAAATGTTAACGCTAAAATTTGAACGCTAACACCCCGGTGTATGGAGTGAGATCGTGAAAGCACCACCCGATAGCTCGGGAGCAGATTATAAGCAGGTAGTAGTGAAAAAACAGTAAACAACAGCAATTTTATAGTGGTTCGGCTTAAGAGATAGCCTTCGTCCACTTTGAATATCTTTATTGATGATTTGATTACAAGTCAATGCAGTTACACTTTGATTACAACACACTTTGAGTTTCAAGTGACTTAGAACAAGTAGCCTAAACTTCAACGTTGATCCAAATCTTTGAACACATGTTTGACATGTTTGATTTCTTCGTGAAGTTCCTTGAAGGTGTTGAAGTAGTTCAGAATGCAGCAGAGTAACGGCGCTTGAAATGAATGAGCCAAAAGTCCCTTGAATGTTGGGGGTGGCCATGTATTTATAGGCAAATCTGGATAGAAGTTTTTTGCCCAAGTCCTGAGTCGTGACCGACTCAGGCTAAGCCGTGGCCGAGTCAAGTTGAGTCGTGGCCGGCTTATCTGATTAAACATTTGGTCTTCTCACTAGCTCATTCTCTTGCTGGATTCTAAGTCAAGTCCTGAGTCGTTGGCGAGTCAATTCTCACTGGGTCATGCATTGTAGCAACGGAGTATGACTTAGTGGCTTTAGGTCGCGGACGAGTCATCCTGAGTTATGAGTCATCAAGTCATTTCTTAGGTCGTCAATTCTCTTGAGTCGTTTCTTATGATGAGTCGTGGACCTGTTGAGTCGCTGGGGGCAAATTCTTTGATGAGTCAATAATGCATTGAGTCCGTCCTGCCTTGTGAACCGTTAACCCCTTGAGTCGTAACCCTTTAAGTCGCTTTGAGCTTTAGGTCATTAACTCCTTGAGTCGGTGACTCGATGAGTCGTGAGGCTTCCTGAGTCGTTAAACACCTTAAGTCGTGGCTCGTCCCAGGCCTTAAGTCGTTGACTCCTTTAATTCGTAGGCTAGAACGGGGTTAACAACAGGGTTAAATCTCGTCCTACTTGGGTGCTACCCATTTAGCCTTGCTAAACCTCCCCTGTTTTAGGCATTCCCGATTGATGAGGCTTGAGGCAATGATTACCTTAATAGAACACATCTATCTTAGAATGCTCATCGTCCACCTGACAATGTTTCGAAAGCATTCAGTCCATACAAGTTCGTTCCAGGTTCGAATAAAACCGAAGGCACTATCTCGCTACACTCACTTTGGAATCACCCTTAGAGTTAACGACAATGGCCCTTACACTCTGAATCTTTATCTCGAATCTGAAAGTACTACCATATTAAACTCGCATTTAAACTCGTATTGGAATCACTCTCAGAGTTTTAGTCCTTACACCTCGAGTCTTCACACTTCACTTGAGATTAATGACCTAACGTTTAATTCGGATCGATGTGGTTTTCGAAATTCCAAATTTGAAAATCCGAACATGGCCTCATCGAAATCCAAAACGCCATCTTAATGTCCAAAGGATTTTAGTTTGAACAATTAATTCAATTTAAAACATTGAATTCACACAGCATCATTCACAGATAAATATCACACATTTATCACAGCTATAATCAATAACATATCATAGCACATCACAGATTTATTCAAACTATAAGCATCATTCAATTTAGCCATTCCACTCAATCAATCATCCACAAACAGGAACTATTAATCCAAATTATAATTAATTTAATCATTTTAAATTAAATTAGTTGAGAATTAATCACATAATCCTCCTTAAACAATCATTGATTAATTAATTACAAACCATTTAATTAATTAATCAACCTTTAATCACTTTATAACCAATTAATTAATCTTTAATTAACAGATTAATTATCCTTTAATTATCGTCTAAATTAATCACCCTTGATTAATTATTACTTAATTACATTAAGTAATTTGCCTTTAAATTAATTACATAAATTAATTATTCTTTAATCATTCTTATTAATTAACCTTAACAACTTTCATTAATTAATTAACTATAGTTAATTACATTAATCCTTAATGAATTACATTAATTAATTATATCTTAATCACTTCATTGATTAATTATCATATAATTAATCACATTTATTAATCAAATTAAATCTTTGATTATTATCATTAATTAATGATCCTCTAATTACCTTCATTAATTAATTATTCTTTAAATAATTAGTATTTAATAATTAATTTTAACTTAATTACAATTATTAATCAACCCTGATTAATCACAATCAGTACTTAACTTCCTTTAACTACTTATATCAATTAGATCCACTCCTTGAATAATTACATTAATCACTCCTTTAATTACACTGAGTAATTATCACTTAATTACTTCCCTTTAAGTAATTATCCTTTAATTACTATCCATTAAGTAAGTTTCTTTTAATTACATCCAGTAATTACTCATTAATTACTTCACTAAGTAATTATACTCCATTAATTTCATTAAGTAATTATACTTAATTCCATCATTAAGTAATCCTCTTTGATTAATTAAACTTAATTAATTAATTAAAATTAATCACATTAACTTAATTAATTACACCAAGTAATTAATTACTTTAATTACTTTGTTAAGTAATTATCTTTAATAATCTTCTTAACATTAAGTAATTAACCTCTTAATTACTTATTACATAATTTTTTCTCAATTGATTAACCTTGATTAATCAAATATTAGTTAAGTAATTAATTACACTTAATTAGTTCCATAAATTAATTTATCTCAATTTAATTACCCCTACTAATCATTTTAGTTAATTAAGTAATTATACTTAATTACTTTATTTAATAAAACATGATTGAATCAAAATAAATCATTTATTACATTAACTCTTAACTTCCATTTTAAAATAGATTAAATTTAAAACTTCAATTTGATTTATTTAAAATCATCATTTTTTGATTCAAGTTAAATAATTTTTTACTTAAATCATAATTATATTTCAACAGTTGTATTTTAAGTTCAAAACATTTATAACTAATTACAAATTTACTCTAATGTAATATTTGTATAAATCAAACTATTTTAAAACAACATTTAAACTTTAAAATCCATTTCCTTTAAAATTTAAATTTGTTTTAAACATCATTTCAACTTTAAACACTTTATACCTCTTTTTCAAACCAGTCAAACTTTGCTAAACATTTATGTTTACCTTTTTAAAATTTGAAAATAACTTATGTTTAAAACCTGGTTCGGTAAAACCTGGAAACAAACATTGTTCCCAAGATAGGCTCGCGACAACCCTCGTGACAACTCGAAGCAACAAAGATCGCAATCCTCGCTTCGCATCTACCCTAGACGAGTATGAGGAAAGCACAAAAAAAACTTCGGGTCAGGCCTTTCTTCCCTAAACCAAAAACTCTGATGCACGCAAAAATCATCATGCACATGCACTGCCATAAAACTCACCGCCGACCAACTTTCTGGCCTTCGGCAACTCACCTTTAACCCCGACAAACACTCCAGCTAAGAAGATTAGCGAACCACGAAGCAAACTCAAAAATGACAATCGCACCCAAAATTGGAAGATGCACAAGATCAGAAAATCCCCTATCGTCGACCACCCACGCCTCCTGAAACCCAACGACAATGACCACAGATGCGGCTCAAGCCACCGAAGCCATTCCCCTCTACACGATCGAACTCAATGCGCCACCGATGTCGTTCCACCTCGACAAAGATGACCCCTTCAAATTTCACACTAAACCCTAAAATACATTCGACTGCAAAACACGATCATCGGAAAAATCTACACCTTTTTTCCATCAATTTACCATCCTCCAGTCTCCTCCATGCTAAATCTCGCACCACCAGTCATCGCCAAATGGCCAAAACCCAAAAATCGTACATCATTCAATATCTTGTCCAATACACCATTAAAAACTACAAAATTTATTTCTAAATTCATGATTTGGATTCACTACCCAGAATATAAAATCAGATATATAAATTAACATATTTGATTTTTACCTTTTTCTTATTTTTACTATAATCCTTAAATTTACAGAATATTTAACAAATAAAATAACCTAAAATTATTTTCAAAAACTATAACACATTGTTACTTAAATTTTCTTTTATAAAATCAAAGTCTAATTTTGATTTTACAAAGAGATAAGAATTATTTTGTGGTGGTAGTTAGCCTGTTAATAATAATAGAGCGCAAGTATAAATATTTACAGATATCCACACATGAAATCAAGCATCTTCATACATATATTCAGATGAAATGAAGAATGCAAACCATATCACAACTTTATCACATAAAATCATCACAAGCAACATCTAAAACTGTTTTTAAATAAGAGTTTACTCACCATCATTTAAGAGTAGAGGGCAGTGATTGTGTTGCATTCTTGTTTACAGTTGTTTGCAATTGATTATAGTTGTTGAATTTTACTTGCTGTTTTGAATTTGTTGCAATTGATCTTTATAGAGATGTTGATTTTGCTTGCATTTGAGAAGATCACTTTGATTATAGGTTGTATTTGACGTTGAAACTTGCTACAGGCTTTGATTACACTTTTGCTTTAGAAATTGAAACTTTGAACTATAGTGCTGAAATCATTTTGGTTACAGATTTTTGAATATAGGTTTTTGAACTTGAAAGAAATGTTTGCAGATTTGTTATTGAACTTCATTGATCCCAGATTATAAAACTTTTGCAGATTTTTGAAATGATTTTAGTTTTAGAAGAGAAGAAGGTTTGAACTAAAAATGAATTACCAAGTTTTTCTCTTATTACATTTATCAATAAATGTTTTCAAAAATAAACAAAACAATGGCACTTGTTACTTAAGATTATTAAAATGCTTCCAAGTGTTTTTGTATTATCTAATATCCTTACACATGTTACATTTCAAGTATTATAATAATTACTTATTTTTATAACTGCCTTTAAATTGATTTCTTAATTATACTAACATATTTGAATGTTTATTTTAATTTAGCTTTAATGTTTATATACAAATTATCTTTATTAATTATAAACTATGCTTAGTTCATTGATATATTTTTAAAATATATCTTCCAAAGCTAAAATGTAAAGAAATAAAATTTAAAAAGAAAATGATATTGAATTAAATCTTATTTTAAAGTTTCAAACTAAAACATTGTACTTTAATATATGTGAACAAATTTTATTTCAAGAACCCATCTTTAAAGAAAACAAATTAAACTTTTATTATAATATATTATTTAAACTATTATATTTAAAAAAAATTACTTTAATTACTTTTTAAAAATAAGATAGATTTTTAAATAAGCTTTTGAAAAGTTTCTATATTAAATTCAATCAAATTTCCAATTCACAATATACACTCGTATATATATATTATAAATTTGAAAACATTTTTTTATTGAATTAAAATAAAAATTAAAATCAAACTCCCTATTTAAAATGTATACACTCATATATACATTAAAAATAGAATATCTTTTTAATTAGCTTGGAAAGATAAATTTTATCATTTATTTTAACACTAAAATGAATAAAATTTCCAAATTAAATTATCATTATTATAAATTTTGAAAAGATAGCATTTGTCAAATTAAACAATTATTAGTTTTTGAAAAGATAATTAGGTTATTAAATCAATATTACCCATTTAAAAATAATTATTAATGGAAATTATTAAATAAGTATTGCCCAAAATTTCCAGGACATCACAGTTATAACATTGAAAATGCTATGATTTTGGAAGATGGTATATTTAAATTGAAAATGTTATCGTATTGATTTGGTTTGAAAGGGGCAATGATATTTTGGTTTTAAAAGTTTATACTATTTTAAAAATGACCGCGGTGTAGTAATAAAGTTTGTTGTTAAAGAGACTGGAATCGGATATGGGCATACCCTCTGTTAATACCAAAAACCACTTCGACAACCGTGTACGCGGTGGAGATTCTAGAATGAAGTAGGATGGTGGCGACGTTCTATTGAGGTATGTACGTGGAACCGACTCCCGTGAGTTGGCATAAGGTGGCTAAAACAGGAGCGGTTAATGGGCTAATGAGGTAGCATCTTTGATCGGACACACTTCTTCGTATGCCAGTCTATTACTTTGTGTTGATTGGCGTGCACCTTTGATTTTTAGGAGTGTGGCTCGAGGTGGACGGTAGCTGCACGCTACATGTTACCACCGGCTCAGAAGCGTAATTGGTATATCTACCTTGGCATTGCCTAGTTGTGTTGTGTCACCTACCCTAGTGCACCTTGTACAAGTTTGGTTTTTTACCGTAGCCCGTGGAGTATCCTCTGGTGGCTTCCCGATCAGGAGGGACCATGATACTGGATGGACTACTGGGACTATTACATGCTAAGGGCTATATGGGTAACCCCTTAATGATATTTAAAAGTAAGTTTATTTTACTAATAGACATTATTATAATAGCGTATATTACTACATAGTAGATAGTTTAAGGGATCCTTAGAAGACGTAAATCCCACACATCTCTTAAGTTACCGCACCCACTTTTGACACTGTATAGGAGATGTCAAATCCCGTAAACAACTCTGACGTTGTTCCATTCATATTATTTACCGTTGACTTAACTTACATAAGATGTTTTAGTTCTGACTCGAATGTTTTGTCTTTTCAATTCGCTCGGGTCAGTCTGAGCATTTCAGGGATTGAAGACCTTATTTCTGAGGGACGAAGACGTAGATTTTATTACTATTATTTACTATATGGTTCCACCACATCATATTGTTCAGTTGCATTAATTATTATTCTCTAGTATGTGTAACTCTGATATATATTGTATTAGTATAATCAAATGTTTTGTAAACAGCTTCGTGAACTGTTATTTGATTATTATATTTTGTTGTTCCACCGTAAGATTCTATTTTGTTTTTTTATTTCTCCACTTTTCCTTATTCACCCCAATAACAATCAGCCCTTTTGTATGCTTTAAGTTCGACATGTGTGTCTACCTTAACGTACAAAAAGGCGGGATGTTACATGTGTTCTTTCCTTTTTTTCTTTTGCTGCAATTATATTTATCTATGTTTGAATCTGTGATTGGTTGTTGCATTGTTTAAACTATAATCTTAAAAGAATACAAAACAAAAATAAAAAAAAACATTATTCACCCACCTCCAGTGTTAAATTAGCCTTAATATCCACCAAATAACATTTAGTATCAAAGCATTGGTTTTCAAAATTTAGTAATTTAAGTTTTGAAAAGTTTCAATGGCAAGAGATATTGGTAACATTTTTGACACTATTTGTGAAAAGAATTCTAACAAAATTAAAATGGTACTGTTTCATGAATTTGCATCCATTCATTATGAAAAGTTACTTGATCTTTTAAAAAGTTATAGTTTATAGGAACAGACATGTTACATGACTTTTGATGAACAACCACCTGGTGATCAAACACTGTAAATTAAAAATGACAAATGGTACTAGATAATAGCTGCTCAAGGAAAATGAATGGAAATCCGAAGATCTTGAAAGATATCATTTACAAGGATGGTGTATCGGTCAATTTTGAAGACAACTCTAAAGGATATGTGATTGGCATCGGCAATGTCAGTAACTCTAAAACTCCTATTATTTCTAATGTTTTGTTAATTAGGAAATTAAAACATAATCTATTGAGTATTAGTCAATTATGTGACAAGGGCTCAAAAATTAAATTTGAAAAGGATAATGTCATTTTGAAGATGGTGATTCAAACATTATCTTTGAAGACATTAGGAAAAGAAAATTTTACATATTAAGTACGAAGGTATCAAATGATAATTTGTGTCATTTGGATGAATCAAGTGAATCCTAGATTTGGCACAAAAGATTTAGTCGTTTGAATTTCAAGTACCTTTCCAAAATTGTCAAAAATGATCTAGTTAGGCGTCTTCCTAAAATAAGTTTTAATGTTAATAATCTTTGTGATGCTAGTAATTATGAAAACTTAGAAAAAGTTCTGTTAATTCAAAAGATACGATCTCTACCTATCAACCCCTTGAACTTCTTCATTTAGATATTTTCAGCCCCTCACAAATACAATCTACAAATAATAATAGATATGTCTTTGTAATCATAGATGATTTTTCTAGGTTTACTTGGACAATTTTCCAATAACTTAAAAGTAATGCTTTCGAAATGTTTAAAATCTTTGTTACAAGAATTCAAAATCAAATATCTATTAAAATTAAAACTACTCGAAGTGATCGCGGAGGAGAATTCAAAAATGAAAATTTAAAAATTTTTATAATAAGAAAGGAATTACTCATAATTTTTTTTTCTAGGAATATCTCAAAAGAATGGAGTTGTAGAATATAAAAATAGAATGATTTAAGAGTGCGCTAGATCTATGTTAAATGATAGTAATTTACCTAAAATTTTTTGGGCTGAAGTAGTTGCTACAGTATCTTACATTTAAAATATAGTTTTCATAGGACCTTTAACTAAGAAAACAAGATACAGATTATTTATAATAAAAAGCCTAAAGTATTACTTTAAATTTTTCAGTAGTAAATGTTTTATATTAAATAATAAAGAAAATATAGAAAAATTTGATGCTAAATCAAATAGAAGAATTTTTATTGGATATTCAAAAAGAAATAAAGCTTATAAAGTTTTTAATACTAGAACTAATACAATTGAAGAGACATTACATGTTTTATATGATGAAAATATTAAAATTAATAATACAAGTATTGATGAAGAAGAAAATGTTGATAATACAAATGAAATTACTAATAATGAAAACAATAAAGATAGTGGAAGTGTATATCCAAATAAGAGAACCAAATATTAAAGGATCATCCTAAGATAATTCATATGTCCAAATTGAACCTTAAAATCCAAAGGAAGCATCAACGGATGATTCATGTATTCTTGTTATGCAGGAAGAATTGAATCAATTCATAAGAAATGATTTTTGGGAATTAGTCCCAAAACCAAAGGATAAATCTATAATAGGAACAAAATGGGTATGTAGAAATAAAAAGAATGAACAAGGATAAGTTGTAAGAAATAAAGCTCAGTTAGTCGCTCAAGGTTATTGTCAAGAAGAAGGTATTGATTTTGAAGAAACCTTTGCGACGGTAGCTAGATTAGAAGTAATAAGAATCTTACTTGCTTTTGCAAATCATAATAATTTCAAATTATTTTGAATGGATATTAAAAGTGCTTTTTTGAAAGGTTTTATTAAAGAAGATGTTTATGTAGAACAACCCCCACTTTTTGAGGATAAGAAATTCCTTAATCACGTTTATAAATTAAAAAATGGTTTATAAGGTCTAAAGCAGGCTCCTAGAGCTTAGTATGATAGACTCAAGTCGTATTTATTACAATCTAATTTTGAAATAGGCAAAGACGATAGTACTCCTTTTATTAAAAGAAATAACAGTGATATTCAACTAATATAAATATATGTAGATCATATTATTTTTTGATCAACTAACGATAAATTGGACAAAGATTTTTAGATATAATGACTATGGAATTTGAAATGAGTCATATGGGAGAACAAAATTACTTTTTGGACTACAAATAAAATGATTAGGTAATGATATTTTCATAACTCAAGAAAAATTTGCTAAAGATTTAGTTAAGAAATTTGGCATGTCAAATACCAGTGGTAAGCTAGCTCCCATGGAAACAAATGAAAAATTAAATAATGAAGAAAGTTCAAAAGATGTAGATCAATTATTATATAGAGGAATGGTAGGATCACTACTTTATATAACCACTAGTAGATTGATATAATTAATGGTGTATGTCTCTGTGCAAAATATCATTCTCAACCTAAGAAAACTCATATAAATTCTGTAAAACGAATATTAAGATACATAAACAACACATTAGATTATGGACCGTTTAATCCAAAAGAAGATTCCTTTGAATTAATTTCATATAGTGATGTTGATAATGTTGGTTGCAAATAAGACTAAAAAAGTACAAGTTGAACTTGTCACTTTTTAAGACACTTTCAGTTTCTTGGTTTAGTAAAAAGAAAATTTTTGTATCTTGGCTCACAACAGAAGTAGAATATATTTCGGAAGCATTAACTGGTTCACAATTTATTTATATGTAACAAATGTTAAAAGATTTTGGTTTAAACTTTACAAAATCACCAATATACTGTGTTAATATTAGTATGATTAATTTATGTAAAATTCAAACTCATCATCCTAGAACTAAACATATAGATATATGACATCACTTTCTAAGAGACAACGTAAACAAAGATATAATCTCACTAGAATTTATAAATACTGAAAATCAAATAGCTGATATATTAACAAAATCGTTGAACCAAACATCATTTACTGAGCTAAGAAGAGAGTTAGGAATTTGTTCTCTATCATAAATATAAAAATAACAAATATAAATTAGAAATTCAAAAGAAAACAAATCATCTAACTTACACTAGATATGTCGACATACATGGATTGTATATGTTGACATGTATTGCTAAATTCAGAATTCAAATTTCCCTTCTATATTAAAAATTCGAACTGGGTTATATTACCACCAAATTTTGACTTCTTCATTTGTCTATGATTTCACCGTTCTATCTTCTGAAATAAAATAAGCCCATGGCCTTCTCTATTTCTAAGCATCAAAGAGAGTAAAGTTCATCCTTTTTCTTCCCATCTCATACACAAGGGCCTTTCCAGAACATCACCATGGCCAAAGTGACTAAATTAGAGGATTAAATAAAGAATGTTTGCAAATTCTCACTGAAAAACAAGTGGTTTAACTTAGAATCTCCAAGGAACAAGTTGAACAAGGCAGAATCCTGTGAAATCTGCAGAAATATCTATTAGATAATCCAACAAACCCAATAGTGACTAAAGAGGACAATCCTAATCCTACAAATGCAAGAGAAGAAGAGGAAGAAGAAGAGAAAGAAGAAGGGGAAGAACAAATGGACGAAGATCAAGTCCATTGTGTTGGAGAAGCCTGTTTAGATCGAGATGGAAATCTTGTCGAGCAAAAAGGAAATTTCTGCCTTAATTATATCTTTTGCCCCATCCATAAGTCTCCTATAACAAAAAAGAAACCTTTGTACTTAGGATTATCACATTTTAGAATGCTTTTTTAGGATTCAAATTTGATTTATTTTTTGTGGTTTGGATTTACTTTTAGTTGATGTGTATACACTTACTGATTGGATTACATTGACTTGTGTGAATTAAATTGATTGCTGGAATTTGTTTTTGTGTCACTTTAGTTTAAATATATGTATTGGGTTTATGTCATTAATACAAATAGTTTATTTTATCACTTATCATCCTTATCACTCTTATATATTAATGTTGCTACATTTTCTAAATTTCTTTTATAACTTAGTATTCTATATATTATGTTGTACCTTAGTCAGAAGGAGTTTTTTTAGTTAGATTTTTTTAATGACAATGGGGAAGAAATATATAAAATCTAGGCATAGATTAAGGGGGAGTTTTGTAACTCATGAGGAGTTATAACATAAATTATATACACGGTTGTCATCATAAAAAGTGAAAGATTGTTTGTATCTTAGGTATTGGTTTTGATGATAACAACCAAATAAAATTATATAAAATATAGATAACATTATACAAAATATAGATACTAATTTTTTATCAAATAATATATAGTACATAGTGAAGGATATTAGATAGGTGTTAATTAAGAAGAATGTACAGTATTAGGTGAAGATTCAAGAGTTAGAGATTGAAAAGTCGGCAGTATTGAAGAACTCAAGATTTCTTGGATAAGTTATTAACTCATAGAATTTTTGCTAAAACCATGATAGCACTACTTCGATCTCTCCCTATTTTTTCATTTCAAATGATTTCAATTTCAATTATCTTAAAATTAACAAATAGTTTTAAAGAGATTCTTGTTTTCAAAATAGCCTTTAAATTATTTCTACCTTTTGACTTTACTATACGATGAGAAATTTAGTTTTTAAAATGTTTTAAAATAACTCTGAATATTATACTTTGTTATAATTTTAGTTTTAAAGCTTTCTAAATATTTATAAAATTCTTGATTTCAAAATATATTTTCTTATACTTTATTATTTATATTTAAAATACTTTATATATCTAAAATATTTTAAAAATAATTTATAAAGTTTTCATAAGTTATGATATGATTAAAATATGTACAAATTTTTTTAATTGATTCTACAAAGTATTAAAATATTTCACAACCTTAATATTTTTTAAAATAATTTTCATAAAGCGTTTTTCAAAATTACAAAGGATATATCGACATATCCCCCTAGAGTATGTCGACATATGGATCGAAGTTTTCAAAATTCAAAATTTGAATGGAAGTGTCTTTTCATTGTATCTCTTCACGAATGGACATGACTATTGTTTCTCTATAAGTAGGGGATAAACCAACAAAATTTGGTTAACTACTTTCTTATATTTTCTCTCCTCTTTCACTCTCTTGTGCTCTAAAGAAATTCTACTCAAATTATTTTCAAATTCAATTAGAATGAAATTCAACTCCACTGATTTGATTCTCTATTGACTACTCTGCGATCTCTCTCATCTCTTTCACTCAAACAAGACCAAAGTGCTATTCAAGTGGTTATAGGATCGTTTGTGAAAATCAATGATTTGTGCCTGCAAAACTCTACCAAATTTGAATGGAAATCTGCACAAAGAATTGTACAGGAATAGATGTAGGGTAACTCGGAACCAGTATAATGTTGTAACGACCCAGAATTTTTAGAAATTAAAATTTTAATATTTTATTAATTTTAAATATTAAAAAGTGAATTTATAAGTCAAATAAATTTTTATTTGAATTTTTGGATTTAATTGAATAATTAAATCGATAATTTAATACGTTAAATTATGGAAATAATTAAAAATCGAGTTAAATATGATTGAAAATAATTTGGAAAATTTTATTTAATCATACTGGAGTTATAGAAATATTTTAGAACTTTTAAAATCGAATTAAAAGTTAATTTGTGAAAATTGAATATTTTAATATTTAATAATCGACTGTAAAATAGTCAAATTTTGAACAGTCTCAGAATTGAACGAAACCAGTTCCATTGGATCCGTAATAGTTAGTTATTACCGGATTTCAATTTTCGTGTCAATCGGAGTTATCGTTTGATCGTGGCAGCTCGAAACGCATTGAATTATTTTTAATTTAAATTTGGCGAGTCAAAATAGCCATTTTTCAAAAAGTCTCGGATTTCGACGAAACCAGTTTCATCGGATCCGTAATGTGATATTATTGTAAGGTTTCAAATTTCAAGTCGTTTGGATTTACCGTTTGTCCGGTACAAATTAAAACGCCTAGAAATCGACTTAAATCGGTTTAATTTAAATTGAGCGTTTTCAGCCATAACTCTCACATACTTCCGAATTAGCTTCCGAAACTTGTTCCATTGTGTCCGGAACGCGGGATAAACCCTAGGTACGCTGGTTACGGCGTCTAAATTGGAGTTCGGAATTCCCGGGATGAATAGTGTTTACGCTTGCTTTTCCTATAAATACAACCTCACTCTAAAAAATAAAAAAATAACCTAAAACCCTAATTTACATATGCCAGCCGCCACCCCCCTTCTAAGGCCAGAAATCACTCTCCTCTCCCCCTCGATTTCTTCCAATCCGTCGACAATTAGCCTTAGGTTTCAACTACAAAGATGAAGAGCACGACGAGAGCTACGAGATCAACGGTGGAGATCGCGAATGGAGCTATGGATTGGGAGATATTTTAGGCCGTTTGCATCAGGTTTTGCACGCCATTCGAGGCTGTACACGTGGCCGAGTGCCACAGGGGTTGGGCCGAGCATAGCTCTTGTCGTTGGCTTCGTCATGGCGTTGGAGTGATCGGATTTCGTCAAGTGATCGTGGAGAAATGTTTAACCCTAGTTTGTGATCGAATGGGTTCATGTTCGGCCTCAAAACCTGTAGCATATGCGTGAGTAGGAGATGATGTAGGGACGGCCTGGATTCAATAGGCATGGATCTAGTGGTTGTGGTGAGATGTGGGTTTAAATTAGTTAAGTTTATGTTGAAATTATGTTATATAAATACGTGTAACTTCAAAAATCAATAACTTTTTCATACGAGGTCGAAAAAATGCAAACTCAGTTGCGTTGGAATCGTATGGACGAGCACTACGCGATGGAGTTGGTTTGGAGTCGTTTGGAGTTAGTGAGAATTTCGGGTAAAATTAAACGCGCGTTTAATTTTATTCGAAATAAAAGCTTAAACGGAAATTAAAACCAAGGTGAGAATTTCTCACTCAATCGAATAGATTTCGATTTTATTTTAAATAGTTAGATTTAAAATATTTGAATGCATGTTTGAATGATGACTGTAAATTATTGATTGTTAAAATAGACATTATTCGCCGTTAGTAAGCGGATGTTATTTAATAAAAACATATACCGCGAATATTTCATAAACAGTGAAATTGGTATTATATATAATATCAATATATATATATTGGCATATGTATATATTGCAGTTGTTGATTTCCCGCATTTTTTGTTTAGCGGATGAGACCCTATTACGCCGTTAGTAAGCGGATAATATTTATTAAGAACATATACCGCGATAATTTCGTACTGGAGCGAAATTGGTATTGTGCTAATGTTTTTGGATGCAGGAAACAGGTTGGAGGGATCCAACTGGATTCCTCAACAGTATTTATTTAATTTCAGATATTTTGATATTTGATGGATTATCATATCGATATATGATATCGTTGTTAGTCGTGATTGACTATTTGGTGTGTAGCATCATTGGACCCAGATTTTGGGATTTTAAAATGATTTTAAAAGTGATTTTGAAAATATACTATATTTTTGGAATTGATCCATTATAAATAAATAAACGTTATAATTTTTAAAGTTATAAAAATTATGGTTTTTGTGAAATATAGTTAAAAAGCTGATTTTTAGAAATACGATTAAAAGTCGATTTTTTGAGAAATATGAACTAATGATTTTATAAAATAATTTAGATTGGATTTTTGAATATATGATAAAAGTTTAAATATAGGATTTATAAAATTTGATTATTTTATAAATCGAAATGATGAAATTATAAAGGAATTTAAAGACGTTTTAGAATAATAATATAAACTGATGTATGTTAAGAGATTTATAAATGGATATTTATAAATTGAATTATGGACATTATAAAACGAGTTTTTATAAGTGTTGGAATATAGTGAAAATGAATTTCCTAAATGAATGAAATTTATGAAATTATAAACTGTGAAGTTATAAATGAAATTTTATAAGCAATAGGTTTATAAAATTTATAAAGTTATCGAAAGAATGAATTTTGGATAAATAAACAATCTTATAAGTTAAGATTAATAATTTGGGAAGTTAAATGAACGATTTTGTAAAATAATCGTTTTATAAGTAATTAACTTATAATATGAACTTGTAGTTTATAATTAAGTTATAAACTGGAATAGGTTAATAAAGGAATTTATAAAAAGGAAGTTTTTATAAATAAATAGAAACGGAATTTATAAACGTTGTTTTATAAATCCGCAAATGACTTATTTTGATAAGTTAATTGTTATAACTTAGAGATAGAGTTATATTCACATTTTGAACAGTGAATAATCCTTTAAGTTAAAGTGAATAGAAATGATGAAATTTGTTAAGGTAGTATATTCACGTTTTTGAATAGTGAATAATACGTTAAAGAAAATGTTTTAGAATGTGATATTTTAAACAGAATTAAAACGATCTAACGATGTTTTAAAGGTGTTGAGATTCGAAACCATAGATTTCAACATTTATTGTTGAAATAGACGTTTTCGAGAAATAAAAGGAAATGGTGGACTATAACACTGTTGTTATAGTAAATGATTTCCGAAAGGAAATGTTTTGTATAGTATTGGGATTTATATATATCTATTTTAATTTCGAATCCCTATACTAGTGATTTTGGGTTGTTGTAACGATGTTTTACGCAACATTCGTTTTGACCCAAATAAATATGTTTAAGTGAATGATTTCCTTAAAGAATGAAATATATACTTAATTCGATTTAAGTATATTGAATATTTTCTAAGTGTTGAAAATAAAAAGATTTGTGAATTGCTTATTTTTAATAAGTATGGAAATGTTTTCCAATATGAAGTGAATAATTAGAATTTATCTTTTTGAAGATAAATTGAAATGGATAATTGGAATAGTATATGCATGAATATTTTGAAATATAAATTCATTATGGAATTTATATGTGAAAAGTGAAATTGGTTAAAAATAAATATTGATTTATTTTTGAAGTGTTGAAATTATATATCTTGTAAAGATATTTTGGAAAGTAAATAATTTGGAAAATTATTTGGAATCTGGTGATGTGTGCATATCCAGTGATAGTTCAATAACTGACTATCAGTATTTCCCTTTGAATGGGTATTTGATGTGATTTGATTGAATTTGAATGCACACTTATTTTTGAATAAGCGCTCACTATTCGGGTTAACCGGGAAAGGACCATGGGGTCGTATAACCCATTCCGAATATGTGATACGTCGTTGTGAATTGCATTGAAGATCGGTGTTGAAGACCCGGTATTTGCGAAAGCGATAGGATGACCTATCGATTGTCTCTGCACTGAGTTGCAACGGTATAGAGACTCCCTAAGTGATGGGAAATCCGATCAGGATTGTGAATATCCGGATTGCAAGGACTTCTTTGTAAGTGCCTTCGGTTCTGTTCGATCCCGGAACAGACTTGTATGGATTGTATGTCTGACATTACAATTTGAGATATAAAGCCGATTTCTTTCAAATATATTTCTGTTGGTGGCGGAGAATTTATTCTTTGCTTAACACCCTTCTTTGAGACGTACGAGCTCAAAGGTTATATAGTTGAAGTTATCAGCGATATATTCCCAGTTTGGTAATGTGACATACTGAGTGATGCTGAAATGATCATTGTGTTGATTATTGTGATAGGATCATTTATTTGATCGTCTATCTTAGTGATCATTGTGTTGATTATTTGTTGACCCAAAGCATGGCTTTTTTATAAAGTATGTTTTTGTGGACGTGAATTCGTCGAGCCTCACACCCCGTGAATGGTCAAAACAGGAAAGAAGCAGCAAGGTTATGAGGGGTAGCACCCTTTAGGATGTGTCCATTTCCTTCTGGAAAAGGGTGGTATCATGGTATGGAGCCCAGATACTTACTCATGTTGAAAACACTTTGTTATGATTGTGTGAATTGATTAGAGAGCGCTCTCGGAAAAAGGTCCCAAAGGACCGGGGGATGGCATATTCGGTCAGTTGTTACTCAGTTAGGAGTAACCCGGCCTTGTGTTGGTTGAGATCCGGTTTGGTTCTCGGGGATGTCCATTCAGAGGCATTCTCAGTGGCAATGGGAAGTTCCTTGGCCTGACCATTTGTTGGAAATCCAAAGAAACAATACGAAACTTGTACGGTTTTAGTTGTATAACCTGCTATGGAATGTGGCGGTAACCTGCTATTGAACATAGTTAGCTATAGTAGGCATACGATAATGGTCGTATGTTGGCTAAGATTTATATTCTACTTTCGAAATAAATTTTTCCTACTCTATGCACTAATAATAATATCAAATGTTATTTTAAATGCGTATCAAACATTTTTGACTATCATAAGGAGAAATCTCCTCCGATTCTGCGTTTGCATTGTGTGTGTGTGCGGGAGGCCTTATGGTAGTCTCATTTTTTAAAAGCATTGCGAATTGATTAAAAATATTCCTCTTTTTGATTTTTAAAGTTAAATAAACTGTTTTGAGTTCTCACACCAGTCACATGACTGACTCGGAGTTTATTGTTTTCCTTCCTAAACTCTGGGTGCCCACCAATTTCCACACGGGCAGTTAAGAGTTAGGTTTATCAGGATATTCTGGATATTCTGGAGTTGCTGGAGGCAAGCTGGATTGGCATGGCGTATTACTAGTTTATATAGTATTTCTTTTTCCGCTGCACTGTTTGTTGTTGTATGATGTTGTACACTCTGATGTGATGATATGATGTAATAAAATGTGATGTAATGTAATAACTGATATAGTTCTTTGTTTAAAGATTATTCATTTATTATTATATGTTGTTCCGCTGCGAATTGTGAGATTCTGTTGTTGTTCTGTTGTTTTCTTCTGTCCCGTTCTATTTTTAAAATGCTTCTATCTTCTATTTTCAAATTTCCTATTTTCTTTTCCCTATCAAAATTTTCTATCTTCTCTTCTCTCTTCTTTCTTTTTCTTAATTCTTTTTAAAACCCATAACATCTCGTGTTTTCGGCCTTCGATATTCGGCAGTCGATAAAGTGAGTCTCGATGTCGAATTTTCGAAAGTCGAAAATTTTCGGGGCGTTACATTTGGTATCAGAGCTCTGATGGTTAAGCGACAACCATGGTTCTGTAGGGTATTATTCATTAGAGATAGAGTCAGCAGTACTCTAGAATGAGTTTGAGTGTAATAATAGCTATGAGAGCGTATTTGTTAGTGAATATGAAATTGTTTTATATTGTGATGATTGGTTTATTGAGTGGTATATGAACTTTCGTCAGCGTGGTCCGCAAGACTATGCCGAAGGGGTTTCTAAACACTTGAATAGAACAATTCGACATAATATTGTTTTAAATTGGGTAAATGAAATAATTTTACCTTGAGTATATTTTATATATAAAGAAATAATTTTCAAAAATTATTAAAGTATATAAGTTGATTGTTTAGTTGTTTGAATAATCTAAATTAAAGAATAATTGTATAAGCAAATGAATTATAAGAATAGAATTATAATTAAAATGATTTACAATTGTGAAATAAACTTATATATATATATAAGAAGTGAAACTATATGAATATATTTATGAATATGAGTTGTAAATAAGGGTGAATTTAAAGTTAAATGGAAATTTACTTTAGAATTGAAATCTGAATTTATTTACAAGTAGGATTTTAAGTTATGTAAAACCAAATAAGGTTAAATGGAAATATAACTTAAGAGTTGTTTAATGGAATTGATTTTGGTATCGAAGTAAATAATCAAGTGGATTAAAAGAAATGTGAACTTAAGTTATGTGAATGAAATTCAACTTATGTAACTGAATTGAATTAATGGATTGAATGTTAATCGATTAAATGTAAATTTAATTGATATGGAAAAAAATGAATGAAGTATCAATTCATTAAAAGGGCTAGTTGAATAAATTGGAATAGAAGTCAATTTAATGTTAAACCAAAATGAATGTAAAGTGAGATAATTTGGTTGAAATTAAAATATACTTTGGTTGTTATATGATTGTAGTTGGTTGTAATAATTCATTAAGTGTTAATGAAATTTAAAGCTATGAAATTGAATTCAAATTTAAAAGTAAATAAATTTGAATAGAATTGAATGTGAATTGGATTTAATTAGTGAATATAAACTAATTGAGAATGAATGTTGATAAATCCAATGTTAATGAATCAAATATGATTTAGAGTGAAAACCAATTCATTGAATATTAATGAGAATATGAATGAAAATTCATTTGATTATGAATGGTAGATGGTTGATGTTTGCATTTATTGCTATTGTTGCATTTGCTATGTGACATATATAGTTGTTATGTTGCTCTATGTTTTATATCGATACTATGCTTTATATACATGATTCTCATGTTGTTTGTTGAGTTTAGTAGGTGCGGATCGCGTTTGCTTCGCATTTGGAGTTCGCTTTAGCGCTATATTAGCCGTATATGCTTGCTAATAAAATATAAGGTACATATCTCGGATTAAATATCGTACTTTTACACTTTTTCCCTTCGGGATGCCTCATTACTTGATGAGATGTATATTTGTGATATATATACTGTCATTTTTTTTTTTTCGGATCGAGCCGCGCAAAGGAGACTATGGCGAATTTTTCCGAAAATTTAAGGCGTTAGAAAAATTTTGAGAAAATTGGGAAAATTTTGAAAACTTTAACTTTGTTTTAAAGTTGAAAGTTAAATGATATAATTGTTTTTGAAAAGATAACTAAGTATGATTTGAAAACTTAGTAAAGATTTATAAGAAGTTTAACTATGAATTTTGGGAAAGTTAATAAATTGTATAACTTTTCTTACTTGTAATTTCGAGGACGAAATTCTTTTAAGTGGGGAAGATTGTAACGACCCAGAATTTTTAGAAATTAAAATTTTAATATTTTATTAATTTTAAATATTAAAAAGTGAATTTATAAGTCAAATAAATTTTTATTTGAATTTTTGGATTTAATTGAATAATTAAATCGATAATTTAATACGTTAAATTATGGAAATAATTAAAAATCGAGTTAAATATGATTGAAAATAATTTGGAAAATTTTATTTAATCATACTGGAGTTATAGAAATATTTTAGAACTTTTAAAATCGAATTAAAAGTTAATTTGTGAAAATTGAATATTTTAATATTTAATAATCGACTGTAAAATAGTCAAATTTTGAACAGTCTCAGAATTGAACGAAACCAGTTCCATTGGATCCGTAATAGTTAGTTATTACCGGATTTCAATTTTCGTGTCAATCGGAGTTATCGTTTGATCGTGGCAGCTCGAAACGCATTGAATTATTTTTAATTTAAATTTGGCGAGTCAAAATAGCCATTTTTCAAAAAGTCTCGGATTTCGACGAAACCAGTTTCATCGGATCCGTAATGTGATATTATTGTAAGGTTTCAAATTTCAAGTCGTTTGGATTTACCGTTTGTCCGGTACAAATTAAAACGCCTAGAAATCGACTTAAATCGGTTTAATTTAAATTGAGCGTTTTCAGCCATAACTCTCACATACTTCCGAATTAGCTTCCGAAACTTGTTCCATTGTGTCCGGAACGCGGGATAAACCCTAGGTATGCTGGTTACGGCGTCTAAATTGGAGTTCGGAATTCCCGGGATGAATAGTGTTTACGCTTGCTTTTCCTATAAATACAACCTCACTCTAAAAAATAAAAAAATAACCTAAAACCCTAATTTACATATGCCAGCCGCCACCCCCCTTCTAAGGCCAGAAATCACTCTCCTCTCCCCCTCGATTTCTTCCAATCCGTCGACAATTAGCCTTAGGTTTCAACTACAAAGATGAAGAGCACGACGAGAGCTACGAGATCAACGGTGGAGATCGCGAATGGAGCTATGGATTGGGAGATATTTTGGGCCGTTTGCATCAGGTTTTGCACGCCATTCGAGGCTGTACACGTGGCCGAGTGCCACAGGGGTTGGGCCGAGCATAGCTCTTGTCGTTGGCTTCGTCATGGCGTTGGAGTGATCGGATTTCGTCAAGTGATCGTGGAGAAATGTTTAACCCTAGTTTGTGATCGAATGGGTTCATGTTCGGCCTCAAAACCTGTAGCATATGCGTGAGTAGGAGATGATGTAGGGACGGCCTGGATTCAATAGGCATGGATCTAGTGGTTGTGGTGAGATGTGGGTTTAAATTAGTTAAGTTTATGTTGAAATTATGTTATATAAATACGTGTAACTTCAAAAATCAATAACTTTTTCATACGAGGTCGAAAAAATGCAAACTCAGTTGCGTTGGAATCGTATGGACGAGCACTACGCGATGGAGTTGGTTTGGAGTCGTTTGGAGTTAGTGAGAATTTCGGGTAAAATTAAACGCGCGTTTAATTTTATTCGAAATAAAAGCTTAAACGGAAATTAAAACCAAGGTGAGAATTTCTCACTCAATCGAATAGATTTCGATTTTATTTTAAATAGTTAGATTTAAAATATTTGAATGCATGTTTGAATGATGACTGTAAATTATTGATTGTTAAAATAGACATTATTCGCCGTTAGTAAGCGGATGTTATTTAATAAAAACATATACCGCGAATATTTCATAAACAGTGAAATTGGTATTATATATAATATCAATATATATATATTGGCATATGTATATATTGCAGTTGTTGATTTCCCGCATTTTTTGTTTAGCGGATGAGACCCTATTACGCCGTTAGTAAGCGGATAATATTTATTAAGAACATATACCGCGATAATTTCGTACTGGAGCGAAATTGGTATTGTGCTAATGTTTTTGGATGCAGGAAACAGGTTGGAGGGATCCAACTGGATTCCTCAACAGTATTTATTTAATTTCAGATATTTTGATATTTGATGGATTATCATATCGATATATGATATCGTTGTTAGTCGTGATTGACTATTTGGTGTGTAGCATCATTGGACCCAGATTTTGGGATTTTAAAATGATTTTAAAAGTGATTTTGAAAATATACTATATTTTTGGAATTGATCCATTATAAATAAATAAACGTTATAATTTTTAAAGTTATAAAAATTATGGTTTTTGTGAAATATAGTTAAAAAGCTGATTTTTAGAAATACGATTAAAAGTCGATTTTTTGAGAAATATGAACTAATGATTTTATAAAATAATTTAGATTGGATTTTTGAATATATGATAAAAGTTTAAATATAGGATTTATAAAATTTGATTATTTTATAAATCGAAATGATGAAATTATAAAGGAATTTAAAGACGTTTTAGAATAATAATATAAACTGATGTATGTTAAGAGATTTATAAATGGATATTTATAAATTGAATTATGGACATTATAAAACGAGTTTTTATAAGTGTTGGAATATAGTGAAAATGAATTTCCTAAATGAATGAAATTTATGAAATTATAAACTGTGAAGTTATAAATGAAATTTTATAAGCAATAGGTTTATAAAATTTATAAAGTTATCAAAAGAATGAATTTAGGATAAATAAACAATCTTATAAGTTAAGATTAATAATTTGGGAAGTTAAATGAACGATTTTGTAAAATAATCGTTTTATAAGTAATTAACTTATAATATGAACTTGTAGTTTATAATTAAGTTATAAACTGGAATAGGTTAATAAAGGAATTTATAAAAAGGAAGTTTTTATAAATAAATAGAAACGGAATTTATAAACGTTGTTTTATAAATCCGCAAATGACTTATTTTGATAAGTTAATTGTTATAACTTAGAGATAGAGTTATATTCACATTTTGAACAGTGAATAATCCTTTAAGTTAAAGTGAATAGAAATGATGAAATTTGTTAAGGTAGTATATTCACGTTTTTGAATAGTGAATAATACGTTAAAGAAAATGTTTTAGAATGTGATATTTTAAACAGAATTAAAATGATCTAACGATGTTTTAAAGGTGTTGAGATTCGAAACCATAGATTTCAACATTTATTGTTGAAATAGACGTTTTCGAGAAATAAAAGGAAATGGTGGACTATAACACTGTTGTTATAGTAAATGATTTCCGAAAGGAAATGTTTTGTATAGTATTGGGATTTATATATATCTATTTTAATTTCGAATCCCTATACTAGTGATTTTGGGTTGTTGTAACGATGTTTTACGCAACATTCGTTTTGACCCAAATAAATATGTTTAAGTGAATGATTTCCTTAAAGAATGAAATATATACTTAATTCGATTTAAGTATATTGAATATTTTCTAAGTGTTGAAAATAAAAAGATTTGTGAATTGCTTATTTTTAATAAGTATGGAAATGTTTTCCAATATGAAGTGAATAATTAGAATTTATCTTTTTGAAGATAAATTGAAATGGATAATTGGAATAGTATATGCATGAATATTTTGAAATATAAATTCATTATGGAATTTATATGTGAAAAGTGAAATTGGTTAAAAATAAATATTGATTTATTTTTGAAGTGTTGAAATTATATATCTTGTAAAGATATTTTGGAAAGTAAATAATTTGGAAAATTATTTGGAATCTGGTGATGTGTGCATATCCAGTGATAGTTCAATAACTGACTATCAGTATTTCCCTTTGAATGGGTATTTGATGTGATTTGATTGAATTTGAATGCACACTTATTTTTGAATAAGCGCTCACTATTCGGGTTAACCGGGAAAGGACCATGGGGTCGTATAACCCATTCCGAATATGTGATACGTCGTTGTGAATTGCATTGAAGATCGGTGTTGAAGACCCGGTATTTGCGAAAGCGATAGGATGACCTATCGATTGTCTCTGCACTGAGTTGCAACGGTATAGAGACTCCCTAAGTGATGGGAAATCCGATCAGGATTGTGAATATCCGGATTGCAAGGACTTCTTTGTAAGTGCCTTCGGTTCTGTTCGATCCCGGAACAGACTTGTATGGATTGTATGTCTGACATTACAATTTGAGATATAAAGCCGATTTCTTTCAAATATATTTCTGTTGGTGGCGGAGAATTTATTCTTTGCTTAACACCCTTCTTTGAGACGTACGAGCTCAAAGGTTATATAGTTGAAGTTATCAGCGATATATTCCCAGTTTGGTAATGTGACATACTGAGTGATGCTGAAATGATCATTGTGTTGATTATTGTGATAGGATCATTTATTTGATCGTCTATCTTAGTGATCATTGTGTTGATCATTTGTTGACCCAAAGCATGGCTTTTGTATAAAGTATGTTTTTGTGGACGTGAATTCGTCGAGCCTCACACCCCGTGAATGGTCAAAACAGGAAAGAAGCAGCAAGGTTATGAGGGGTAGCACCCTTTAGGATGTGTCCATTTCCTTCTGGAAAAGGGTGGTATCATGGTATGGAGCCCAGATACTTACTCATGTCGAAAACACTTTGTTATGATTGTGTGAATTGATTAGAGAGCGCTCTCGGAAAAAGGTCCCAAAGGACCGGGGGATGGCATATTCGGTCAGTTGTTACTCAGTTAGGAGTAACCCGGCCTTGTGTTGGTTGAGATCCGGTTTGGTTCTCGGGGATGTCCATCCAGAGGCATTCTCAGTGGCAATGGGAAGTTCCTTGGCCTGACCATTTGTTGGAAATCCAAAGAAACAATACGAAACTTGTACGGTTTTAGTTGTATAACCTGCTATGGAATGTGGCGGTAACCTGCTATTGAACATAGTTAGCTATAGTAGGCATACGATAATGGTCGTATGTTGGCTAAGATTTATATTCTACTTTCGAAATAAATTTTTCCTACTCTATGCACTAATAATAATATCAAATGTTATTTTAAATGCGTATCAAACATTTTTGACTATCATAAGGAGAAATCTCCTCCGATTCTGCGTTTGCATTGTGTGTGTGTGCGGGAGGCCTTATGGTAGTCTCATTTTTTAAAAGCATTGCGAATTGATTAAAAATATTCCTCTTTTTGATTTTTAAAGTTAAATAAACTGTTTTGAGTTCTCACACCAGTCACATGACTGACTCGGAGTTTATTGTTTTCCTTCCTAAACTCTGGGTGCCCACCAATTTCCACACGGGCAGTTAAGAGTTAGGTTTATCAGGATATTCTGGATATTCTGGAGTTGCTGGAGGCAAGCTGGATTGGCATGGCGTATTACTAGTTTATATAGTATTTCTTTTTCCGCTGCACTGTTTGTTGTTGTATGATGTTGTACACTCTGATGTGATGATATGATGTAATAAAATGTGATGTAATGTAATAACTGATATAGTTCTTTGTTTAAAGATTATTCATTTATTATTATATGTTGTTCCGCTGCGAATTGTGAGATTCTGTTGTTGTTCTGTTGTTTTCTTCTGTCCCGTTCTATTTTTAAAATGCTTCTATCTTCTATTTTCAAATTTCCTATTTTCTTTTCCCTATCAAAATTTTCTATCTTCTCTTCTCTCTTCTTTCTTTTTCTTAATTCTTTTTAAAACCCATAACATCTCGTGTTTTCGGCCTTCGATATTCGGCAGTCGATAAAGTGAGTCTCGATGTCGAATTTTCGAAAGTCGAAAATTTTCGGGGCGTTACAAATGTCCTGATGTGATCTTTCCCTTTTACTTTTACTACGTTTATATTTATCCACTTTGAATCTGTAATTGTTAATTGCACTATTGAAAGTATAATCTTAAAAGAATTTAAATGATTCACAAAAATTTAAAAACATATTCACCCCACCTCTAGCGTTAAATTAGCCTTAAGATCCATCTTCTACTAAATAAAAATACCACCATCGAATAAGCACGTAAGGTGATATCATAGATAATATCTAGGGTGTAGAATATAAATATTATAACATTACTGGAATAGTTATATTGGTTACATTCAACAGCATGTTAGATGGTACTATAAAAATCGATAAGGGACATTCGCATAATGGATTTTTCCGTGGAGATCTCTCTAGTGGAGTCGGATCCAACATCTTACACAAGTCCCAAAAAGTATCTCCAAGCGACGCATATCTCTAGAAATATACCATTTAGGTAAACACAAGAGGCCTAGTGTCCAAACATAAACACTAACAACCTGAACCAAATATCTTAACTTCTGTCGGCCAACATGCAATAAGTATCTCTAGATATGGAGTTGATAATAGCCTGACTTGGGTTGCTAACCCCAGGTTGTAAGGCCTACTCTGTTTTAAGTTATTTCTGATGTTGAGATTACATTTGGCGCCTTTCACACAAGTCTTCATCACTCAAATAGAACACAAATCCCAAATTGGTTCCCCACATCTCGAGCACATCTCAAAACCATACATGGATTCCCATATTTCAAGAGATCTCAGAATCATACATGTATTCCAACATCTTGAATATCTGATGAACAACTGTATGTGTTCAAGCATCTTAAACAGATATTGAATCTCCCTATAGATTCCTGCATCTAAAATAGATTTGCTTCCAAGAGATAGAAAATGTATCTCGGCTATGAAGTGGTTTTCGGTAAGCAAAACACATACTGATCCTGGTCTCCCAAGACTGAATCGATGAATTTGGTTATTCAATAATAATGAGAGCTGTCGTATATGGAAACCAAGTCTCGTATACTTATCACATTTATGATATTTTCATATCACACTATCCATCAATCAAGATTGAAGCCGATAAGTTAGAGCATTACTGCTCATATCCCTACACAAACATTAGTCTTAATCATCACAAATAGTCAAACCTACTTCATCGGCTTTTAGTGCTAAGTATACGACTAAATGCTTTCCATAAATGAGTAAACATACAAAGCACGATCAAGTCACACATAACATGATCAAGTCATAAAAGTGACTTTTAATCTTCTTTTTATTTAATAATCTTTTATTAATTAAAACTCCTTTTATTAGTAAAACTTCTTTTATCTCATTACCAATTTCTACTATTCATTTGTACTCTTTTCAATACTTCAAAAAGTATTCGTATACTTATCTCAAATGGTGTAAGCATATTCACAAATCATTAACAAGATTTCTTTCTTTAAATCTTTTCTTTTTCTATACTTCAAAAAGTTTTCACATACTTAGCTCGAATGGTATAGATATATTCACAAATCATTAACAAGATTTCTTACTTTAAACCTTTACGTTTTCTATCTTTTATTCAAAATATTGCATACCCATAATTTCCTTCAAAATATCCATATTAAGGATCTAAGTGCTTTCACAAATCTATTCAAAGAATTTATGACTAATATTACATAAACATTGTCACTACAAATCCAAAACTTTTTCACTTATGCTTATCTTTAAAACATTTTTTGAACATCTATTTACATTCATAAGTTTAGTCAAAAAGGGTTAAAGACGAATGTTATTAAAACATTATCATAACAAAACCAAATCAGTTTCATACTTGTATTATCTTTAAAACATTCTTTTAAAGATCTAAGTTGATAATAGGTTAAGTTTGATAGTCGACTAATCGATTATCTAGTTAAAACAATTGCTTATACAAATCAATGTTCGCATACTTAACCCGTTCTCGACATTTCGACTCAACCATTCCTTATTAAAGAGTGAATCCAGGCAAGTAAAAGCACTAGCTGCATCAAAGCCTTTCCTAGACACTTAATTCCAAATAGACAAGCATAATCGTCGCCTTTAGCATTAAGTATAATATTGATGGTTTAGATAAACAAGTAAATAACAACATGATTAAGCCGTTTACAACATTCTCGACTTAACTATTCCTCATTCATGAGGGAATCCCCGTAGGTTAGGGCTCTATTTCTTCTTCCCTGCTGGACATCAATCTTAACTCTTACAGATAGATAAGGCTAATTCATTGGCTTTTAGCGTTAAGCAAACTTATTTACCTTTTAAACAGGTATGTGAACATTAAGCTTAACACGTTTTCAACATTTTAACTTAACTATACCTCATTTAACAGGGAAGCCGGATAGGTTAGGGCTCTATTGCCCTGTCCCAACTTGAGATCAATCTTAACTCTTAGAAATAGAGAAGTCTACCTTATCGGCTTTTAGTGTTAAACCTCTTCTTTACTTTTCAAAAATTTATATATAATTATTAAAAATATAATTAAACTTCAAAAAAACTTTAATATACTTCAAAATAGGTTAGAAACATCTCTAGAAATATTAGAGAAAAATAAAAAATTTAAATATCATTTTTTAACAATTAAAACCGTAAGCAACTTATTATAGAATTATAAATGCTGTTAAAAGTCCATGTTAAAAACAACATTGAAAAGCACAATCTTTGGGACTAGTTTTAACGACTTAAAAAATTAATTTAAGACTTGAAATTTTTATAATAAGTACTGCCATTTGGGTACTTAAGATCATGGAAAGAAACCCCTGAGAATATCTTCCCATTTATTTATAAAAGTTTCTGAAAGCAAGAGAATTGGAAATGCACTTATAACGACTATTCTTGCTTCAAACACTTTCAAACATATTTCAATTTAACATACAAGTTAAAAAAACAATTTAAACATCAATTCAAGGCCATGAAACATATTTAAGAGGGTAATACAAGTGATGTTATACAATATAAGGTTGTCATTTACTCTCAAAATCAAGAGGGGTCTAAAATTTGTAACTTTGCTTAGTTAATGTCACTTTAAATTTATAATTTGCACACGACATATACATACACAATATAAACTTATAAGATAGTGAGGTAACTCCCCTAGATCCATGCTAAACCCAATCATAAAGCCACAAGACCAAAGAGCCACCTCTTACCATCATCATGCTCCTAAAGGCCCAACCTTTAGCACTTCTAAACCAAAGCCACACCTCTCTTTCTCCTTCCCTGCTCATGGCCCCTTCCTAGATCCTCCTCTTACCTTCTCCCACTTATTACTTTCTAACCATGATTCCCGTGATGTTTTAGGCCTAAAGCCAAAGTTTAAATTAGATTGGAGATGATTTGGTGAAGACTTGAAAATGTTAGAGAATAATTAGTGGATTAGTGCTTATGCAGTTCCATCATTTTTAATTCTCATACTTCATCTCAAGCTTAATGAATTAGTGATTAATTATGTATGGTAAGCCTCACATTATATAAGATTTCACAAGAGGTCATAAGAACCCCTTACTTTCCATGAAAGGTCATAAAGGAGCCTCCTTTTCACATGTTAACTATACACCTCTCTTCTTTTACTTAAAAGTTTAGTACTGCCATAAAAGGTCATTTCTTACATATCTTTGATGACCTCACCCATGATATCATCGAAAAGGTTTATTTTCATAAATTGAAAAAGGTTTTTATTTCATTTTCTTTAATTCCTAAGAAAATAAGTGTATGTAAAAAAAAAAATCTGAACAAGTTCTGGTGGTTAAAATCTATTTATTGATAAAATGATTTTCGGTCACATTATAGATATTTTTTTAAAGTATTTATCTTTGCAAACATTTTTCCAAAACAAGTTTACCATCGTTACTTATGATTTAAAAGGGGGTTAAAAAGCTTATTAAATCATTTTAATAAAATATTATCCAAGATTCAAATATTTCAATACGAAACACCCAAAATTTCGAGTTATTACATAATCCTTGGCCTAAATAGAATTAGTGACTAAGGTAATAGTTGAGAAAAAAGAATTTGTACGTTTATTTCTCTGCTCACTTCTCATTTTCAGTAAATAGAAAGTCATAGTAAACGATTGCTTCTTCCCACTTTCATAAACCCTAAGTAGATTTCCCCAAACCAATGAAGTGGAGAAGGAAACTACTAAATATTGGAGCAAATATTCTTAAGTAATCTATTCTAACTTAGTTGCATCTTGTAGCTCTTAATTTTAGTTTTAATTTAAAGTGATTTTTTGGGCAATTTTCTAAGATCTTTTATGTCCAGTTGCTAAAAGGAGTTAGGAAAAAGCTCAAAACTATAAATAGCTAATTCCATAGCCAATAAGTGAGTAAATTTTACACATAGTTCTAATTCGTGTGCATGTGGATGTTTGGTTGAATGTTTAGAAATTGTTTGAATTGATCTTAGTTTTAGGTTTTGTTTGTTCTCCTATAATAGTGTTTTCTCTATCAGTAGCTGATTCGTCTTTGTCTACTGAATCGTCTGTTTTATCTTATCTATTTGATATATCAGTGGTTGTTTTTGTGTATGCAATAGGCTCGGTAATTTATAAATCTAAATTATAAGTCATTATAAAATAATCTAAAACAAGCGAGTGAAGGGAAGGATTGGGCACTGCTTGGAGCACGGTCCAATCTGCATTCACCGGTCCACTGGTGGACTTTTACCGATTGTAGTGACCCTAATTTTTACTAACAATATTTAAAGCATTTAATTAGATAGATTAAATGAAATAATGTAGTTGGTTAAGGGATTGAGACTTGTAAATTAATAAGGGGATTGTGCCTTGATAAATATGAGCAAAAGAGAATTAAAATTAAGTATGAGGAATATGTTAAGGGTAAATTCGAAATAGGCTATGTTCTTCTACCTTAAACCCTTCTTACCTTTGTTCCTTATTTCGTTTTCAACATTTGCAAACAAAACCGGTAATAACCTGGATTTTTGGGCATTAGATAAATGGATAATTATCTGATTTAACTATTAAAATTACTAATTTATAAATTGAACGAATAAAATGTAATAATCTCCTTTATTAATTATTTAAAAATTGGTGAAATTGTTATTTTCAAATAATAATCATGTGATGTTTTTAAATATAGAAATAAATAGATAAATAGATTTTAATAGAATTATTTATCACAAATTGAATAGGGGTTTGTTTAGAATATATATGTGTGTGTGTGTGTGTGTGTGTGTGTGTGTTTGAGTTGATATAACGACCCGTATTTTTTGAAAAAAAGAAAATTCAAGTTTTAGAATTTGATACAGTAAAAATTAAAAATTTATGATTTTAAATAAAATTTACTTTGAATTATAACATCTGATTTTGATTTAATAAAGTGAAAACTATTTTATGTGATTCCAAACGTATGGTTTAATAAAAGTTTAATTGGATAGATTTAATATTATGTAAAGCATGAAATCAATTTATAATTAACTAGAATTGGGTTTTAATTGTAAATTAACTTCTAATTTATTTGTAAACAATAAGTGTATAATTATGTATTCAAAATTATTTAAATTTTAGTATTGATTTTCGCTCATCTTACATATCAACCTATTGAAATTAATTTGTTAATAAAATTTAGTATAATTGGATTTTACATAAAAGGAAAGAAGTATAAATTTTAATTTAACAAGACTTAATTAGTTAAAAGATTCAGGAATTGAGAAGTTAAAGTTGAATTAATTGAAATTGTACTTAATAAGAACTCTACTAAATTTAATCGAATTTAAACTATTGAAGTTTGGTGAAATTATCAATAATAATAAAATATAAATATAAATTTTGTTGTTTGTATGTCATTGATACTATTTAAGCAAGTGTTTTTATAACTCTTATATGTAAACAACAATTCTACAAATGTATTTAAGTTACTGTAAAAAAAGATTTCAATTGTTTTAATTATCTATCCATTAATTATGTTCCGTTTTAAATTCTAATGTTGAAATTTATTGCCGTTAATTTAACTTGGAATCTTCGAATAAAAGGGAAAGAGAATTTAACTGAAATTAATGATGTTTAATGAAAGAAATGTACGTTTGTTAGGATCCGCTTTAAAGTGTAATTTTGATATTAATTACTATTATGTCGATTTGGAATCTTTCAATGTTAAAAAGGCAAAAAAAGAAATACATTAATTGTAATGAATGGATTTAACGAAAGAAAATTACGTTACTGTTAAAATAAAAAGGATGTTTTAATGAAAACAAAATGAATGTTATTGTTTTTAAAGTAAGCGTAATTTTGTAAAAGAGAAAAATTGAATATTGAAGCAACATTTTACGGTTGTTAAATAGTAGTCTTTGATAGTATAGAGGTATAATTCTAATCGTAAAATTTAGAATAAATTAAATATTCTATGTTCATGATTGTGCACTGAGTCCGACTTTGATTTGAATTTGGAATCATGGTTCATCTTTTATTTTATGTAACGGTGGTCCCCGTTACCTTGGTTGGTGTGTTTAGATTTTTTTTTTGTATGTTAATAAAACTTTTAAATAGGCATAAATTTGATTTGATTTGGGATTAATGAAATTAAATGAATTGAAATATATTTCCATATTGGATTAATGTGGCATTATATTCATTTTGAAGTATGAAAGGCGATGTTCATCACGAATACATATTCATGCACATTTCATATTCTGTTACTTTTTTTTCTAACTACTATCTAATTCATGTTTTTTTGCCTTGTTCACTTTCACATTTCAAATATTCACAAAAAAAACCTCTCTCTTTATTTCATAAAACTTTCATTTATCCTCTGTATATTCATTTTCCATTTTTATTATTAGATAAACATTCTCCCACCTACTTTTATTAGGACTAATTCTTATATACCTCTTATATTTGCATCTAAACATTTATTATTGCATGTTACAACTTTTAGTATTCATTCTTTTTCATAACTTCTGCCTGGACTAATTCATCTATTAACAATTCATATTTAATGCACATGCATCATTCATGCTAGCTTGTTCACGTTTATATTTATTAAACACATAACCACATCGTTTCTTTGAAAAGCTTACTGTATTTTTATATTCTTTTGTCACCTCCTCCTTTCAAAAACTATGCTGCTCCTCCAAATTTATTTCTTCTCATTCTCATTATTTTGTCGCTTTCTTCCAACATTTATACCTTCTGCATGCTTTAAACAAAAAGAATACGCACGAGTGCCTAATTTAGTGTTTTCCAATCCTTCCCATAGGAATTTGGTATAATATGAGCCAATAAATGTTTTATTTTGTATATTTTCTTATTAAATTTGTATATATATATACATATATATACATTATTTTATTAATTTTTGGTATAACTTGAATTTGAGTTTCGGATCATCTTATATTTTGTGCAACGTTACATTAGTTGTTGTATTCAAATTTATTTATTATATGTTAATTTTGATTAAAATGGGTGTATAAAAATATATTTAGTGCTATTATATTTAATTGAGTGGCACATGCAATTAATTAAATCCTAAGTGGTCCCTTCATTTCCTTATTTGCAACAGCCCAAATTTTAACATATATTTAATTCTTTAAAACTTTGGGTTTTATATTACAAAAGTTTGAAATTTTACATTAATTATAAATCATTGCCCAAAATTTTATAAATATAAGCAATTTCTATAATTCATATTTTGGCTAAAGGTTAACTTTAATTGGAATTTTAAATTTTAAATTTTGAATTCTAACTTCTAAATCTTGTATTTAAACTATATATATTTGTACCACATTTTATTTCAATTTTGTTTCATTTAAAAATTTGTTATATACCTTTTAAATTAAGTAATTAATATTGTGTAAAAGAAAAAAAATTTACATTCTTTTATACGTATATACATCAGTTCTTAGTTAAATGATAAATAAATCAAACAAATGTAAACAATTCAAATTTTAAATTATAGTGTATAAATAAGCTATTAAATTTCACGTTTTACGTTTATATTCGTTATTGTTATTTGTTCGATGCTATAAAAGGTACATTATTTTTTCGATTTATTTGTAGCTTATGCACTGAATAAATAAGAAACGTATAAATTTTTAATATGTTACTTTTTGTATAAATTTGGGCATATGTTTGGATTAAATTTGTACGTCTATAGTATGCATTCCTAAAATTATTACCTTAGCTAAATATATAAATTAATCAGTAGCCATGCGTTTCCAAGTGGGAAAGAAATGGATCCCCTAGCCGGTCAAATTCTTTTAAAAACTTGCTTTGATAATTCACATATAAACTTGACTTGAAATCACATGAAGATTTATCCACTTTCCCTTTGCCTCTCGTGTAAATTTGGCATAAAATCTTTGATTCTTCCTAACCGTTAAAAATTTATTTTCTTACTGTTTCTTTCTTCCACTAAATCAACGCATCCTCCCTGATAATAAAAACATCACGTACATTTCTTTACCGTTTCAAAACAAAAATATATTTTCTTGCCACTTTTGCATTGGATTTACTAACTTATCAGATAAAACACAAGTACAAAAATTTCCTACCAAAATTTTTCCTTGATTTGCGCAACCTCACTGATTTAAATACAAACCCACGTTCACATATTTCGATCACCGTCTCATTTTGGCCTTCGTCTTTCTTTTTCGTGCTTGAGATCATCTGGTATGGCCGCATTTTTTCTTCTCTGTTCTTTTGTAATTTTTTCGTTTGTTTCCACTATGTGGTTCACATTTATACTCGGTTGCTCCACCACATGACACGACCCTCCTACAGCTCCTCCGCTACCACCCCAGTACGTTTTTCCCCTGGCCTTGAACTCTGGTGAAACTCGTCATCACATAAACCTGGAGCATATGCCTTCCCGACCCATTCAGTATAGCCACCATCAGCCGCAACCACCCCCTCCAGCTTTAGCGCCGTCCTGACCATGCCACGCCTCCAGGCATTGATGGCCGAGCCATGCAAGTGGCTGTGCCACTTAATTGGAAAAAAAAGAAGTACTTTATTCGTGCACCACCATTGCCACCTATTGCTCTGACAAACATTAGAGAGGAAAAAAAAAATATATAATAAATGCATGCGCCACATCAAAGCCTATAACTCGGCATCCCGCTGACATTGACGTGCCCACGCACAGCCGAGCCACCTTAGGCCTAGATCCAAACCAGTGAACATTTTTCCATTTGACACTTTTACCGGTGAAGGCATAGCCTATTCATCCACTTGCCAATGCTTTGCAAGCCTACAAGTTTTAAATTGTATCAATAGCCGAGATTGAGATGGGGTGGAGTCGTACGGTGAAACGGTCGAGCCATTTGTGTCATTATCCTCTTATTTAAATCCCGTTTAGTTTTGATTTACTTAAAAATTTGCTATGATCATAATTGAATTCACGCACTTAGTTTATTTATTTTTCTTGTTCAACATTTGAATCGGATTGTCTCATCTTCCAATATTTGATCGTGCTTTTATACGTTCCCGGTGTGGATATCGTTGTTTTGAATAAAATCTTCAACTACAAAAAGGTGAGTATTCTCACCCGACAAACATACATATATATCTGTAAATTAATAACAAGTATAATTGTAGAATGGTTATATTTTATTTTGCTTACCTGTGATATAAATTTATGATGTCAAGAACCCTGTTATTAAATTGACACATCATCAGTTATATTACATACTGTTATATTTATGCCGCTATACTACTTATTTACTGTTTGTCACTGCAAGTTCCCTATAGAATAGAATCATTACGGGCTGAAATGATAGGCCTGAATGATATTTATTTATTTATTTAGTATTTGATTTAACTTGGGATTGCGGGTTTGAAATGATAGAACCAGGGGTTTTTCTTTATAAATTACGGATTGAAATGATATATTATCCGTATCACTTGACCTAGGGTAGAAAATATTATATATACCCGTGGTTATTATATATATATATATATATTTCTAGAAATTTTAAATTATTTTTAAATTTGTATATTTTTATATTTTGGTTTAAACTGAATTTAAAATGATTTTAGTAATTTTCTATAAGTTAAATATATAAATAAATAAATGGTTAAGTTGGAATTTGAAGTATATATTTATTTGGAAATTTTGGTGGAATTTAAGTTAAAGTAAATAAAATATGATAATTTGGAATTTAAAACAAATTAATAAGGTATTATTGTATTTTTATGAATTTACGGGCTAAATAAATAAATACATAAAATGAAATTTGAAAATAACTAAATTTAGAAAAGTGAAGTTTTGTTTAAAGAATAAAGGGTAAATTTAGAAATAAATTGAAAATTTAGTTATATTTTTAAACGGTAACAAAAACTTAATTGTTAAGTTAATTTTGAATACAAAGAATAGAAGATTGTGTATTTGGCTCTAATAAGTGAACCATTAAGACGTTGATATTTATTGGTGAAATTTACTTTATAAAGTCATAAATTTTGGGTAATTTAAATGATTATTTCAAATGGAAATATGATTTTTATAATTTATTTTAGTTTAAAAATTTAAGTTTAATTATTGATGAATTTATATTGAAGACTAAAATTTAATGTACTTAAATCTATTGTAAAGGATATTACCGCACTTTGCAAGTGCTGTAGTTGGTGCAAATGAACTAGGGCTAAACTTTTGGGATTTATATTGGATTGTGTAAGAATAATAACTTCACCTTTAAATAGTTTAAAAATTAAATATTTTGATTGAAATATAAACTATTTTGGAATTTATAACCATGGGTAATAATAACCTTGGTTGTTAAAGAGTCCGGGATCAGATATGGGCATACTCTCTGTCGATACTGAAAACCACTTTGACAACTGTGTACGCGGTGGAGATTCCAGAATGAAGTAGGATGGTGGTGACGTTCTGTTGAGGTATGTACATGGACCCGACTCCCGTGAGTTGGCATAAAGTGGCTAAAACGGAGCGATTGACGGGCTAAGGAGGTAGCACCTCTTATCGGACGCACTTCTTTGTATGCCATTATATTACTTTTGTGATTGTTTGGTGCGCACCTTTGATTTGGGAGTGTTGTTCAAGGTGGGCGGTAGTAGCAGCTACGCGCTACCACCGGTCCGGATGCGTAATTGGTATATCTACCCTGGCATTGCCTTGTTGTGCCGTGTCACCTACCCTAGCGAGCCTTATACGATTTTGGTTTTGTACCATACCTATGGAGTGCCCTCTGATGACGCCTAGTACGGGGGAGATTACGGTGCTATATAGACTATGGTAATATATTATGTATTAAGGGGAATATTAGGTCACTCCTTAGCGCTATTTTAAAGTAAGTTTATTTTACTAATAGGCACTAATATAGTAGCGAAATATTACTATATAATAAATAGTTTAACGGATCGTTAGAGGATGGGCGGTCCCAAGCATCCTTTAAGTTACTTGCTTTTATTAGAGTTCACTTGAATTAACTTACATTGTATAAGTATGTATATCTTGACTCGAGTGTTTATGTTTTATTTTACGCTCGGGTCAGCCTGAGTATTAGTTCGGACCTCTTTTCCACAGAGCTAGGACTGCTGGAGATCACCTCATCGAGCTGTTGTCCTTTTTCTTTTCAGTCTTTTATCTTAGCTTATGTAATCGAGACAAATGAATTTGGGATTTCTGTAGTTGTTTCAAACTGTATTTGGTTTTTAAACTATGTAATTTTGTACTTATTTTGAGACTATGTGATAGTGGCTTCATGAACCACTAAGTTATTTTAATTCCGCTACGAGTATTCTGATTTCTGTGTTTGTGATTTTGTGATTTGATTTCATTTGCTCCAAATTTTATTACAATCTATTGTTTTGAACTATTCAAGTTTGACACGTTTTAATTTATTGTCGAATTTGAATGGTGCAAAATAGTGGGTTGTTACAGTTGGTATCAGAGCTTCACAGTTGGTATCAGAGCTTTGGTTTTAGACAAACCATAGCCTGCAGAGCAAAAACTCATTAGAGACAGGGTAGAAATACCCTAGAATGAGTGATGTCAAATCTTAGAATCCTTTCCTTATGAGAGAACATATTTTTAAGTATAAAATGATTTTTAGGGATTTTCAAAGAAGTATTTTGGATATAAAATTTTCTGGTTTTGAAATCAAATTTTCCGACTACTTCTTTCCTTTTCTCCACCCTTTGAAATTTGTTCCTTTGTTAAAAGCCTAAACTATTTGAACTTTATCTTATCTAATCTATCTTTGCCTCTATTTTTCCTCTATCCTTAAATTCATTCTTGATTTCTCAGGATGAATCGAGGAAATGACAGAGGTAGGGGACGAAGTGTTGACCCAGCTCTTGCACCCATTGCCCCAGTTAGGTTCTTTAAGCTTTGCAAGGAATATACCGAGCTTGGTGGCACCAAGTTCATAGGTTCTGAGAGCATAATTGAAGTTTAACAGTGGTTGAGGGACTTGGAGAGAATCTTCTTCGGTCTCGAGATCACTAATGCCCAGCAACGTCAACTGGCAGCTTGGCTATGAAAAGGAGCAGCTTTGGATTGGTGGTTGTCCGTCACAGCTCACACTGTTGAGGCTATCATCACCTGGGAGCAATTTAGGTATGCTTTTCTCGCGAAATGTATGCCCGAAGCTGGGAAGTTTCACCTGTATCGGGACTTCATGTATTTGAAGCAAGGCGATATGTCCTTTACCGAGTATGAAAGAAAATTCAACGAGCTATCGCAATATGGCCTTAATCTGATAGATACTCCTCTAAAGAAAAACAAGAAGTTTATCGCTGGTGCACGCCCTGAGTATTACGATCGTGTCATTACCCATGTGCATGGTACGTTCACCGCTCTGATTGACATGGCTATCAGATTTGAGAATCCGACCTCTAAGGCTGCTCCAGCTACCCAGCCTTCCCCATCCCAGTATTATGGAAGTTCCAAGAAGAGGAAGCCCCATTTTCAGCATCGATAGAAGAATAAGAATAGGACTCCAGGGTTAGGATCGTCTTCGTCATCCCAGAGGCAGCCTGTGGATCTATCTGCCATTACTTGCTACCGATGTGACCAGAAAGGGCACTACGCTAATAGTTTTCCTACCATGGGTGCAACGATCCCTCCTCCAGCTCAGATGGTCAGAAGAGACCTCTGGCACATTTGCCTCCAGCCGGGACATTTTAAGAGAGACTGCCCTACGCAGAAGAAGGGCAAGGCATCAAGGATTTTCGCTGTAACTTCTGCATCCTTCCCAGCTCCACAGCCTGCGCCTGCACCTGCACCCGCTCCTACTCCTAGTGACTCTCAAAGTACACTTCAGGGATCTTTTACCTTGTTTTATTTTAATGTACGTGTTCTCTTCGATACCGGAGCTTCCCATAGCTTTATCTCAGTAGACCTTTGTAATAAATTTTAGAATCTTCTTTCTTCCGAGTTTTCTTCTATTCCTCTATGTGTTCCAAACCCTGTCGGTGGACCTGCGAACCTTAGTAAGATTTGTAGGAATGTGAAACTCTTCCTCGATAATTACTGATTCACTGGTGACTTCTATGTTCTGGGTTTTGACGCTTTCGATCTACTGCTTGAAGGTGATGGGTTGGATAGGCATGATGCCCAAATCTCTTGTAGTTCTTGTACTGTTGCCCTCAAAGATGATTTTGGTAATTCCTTAAAGATCCAGTGTAGTTTGCTCCAGTATTTCGCTGGTAGGTTCATTTATTCTCTCGATACTTTCCCTGGTGATATCGGGTCTTCCCCAGTAGTAAAATTATATCCCGACGTATTTGGTGAAGTCACTTCTCTACCTCCGAAGCGAGAAATTGATTTTCGGATTGACCTTATTCTGGGAGCACGACCTGTAGTTCTTCCACCCAAAAGAATGGCACCCCGGGAGAAGATCAAATTAAGGAAGCAGATTGAAGACTTGTCCTCTAAAGGTCTGATCAGACCAAGATTTTTAGAATGGGGAGCAGCTGTAGTTTTCGTCACCAAGTCTGATGGTTCTCTCAGGATGTGTGTTGATTATAGGGAGCTGAACAAGCTCACTATGAAAAACAGACATTCTATGCCCCTCATCAATGATATGTTCGATCAGCTCTATGGAGCAACTATTTTCTCTCAGCTTGATCTAGCCATATGTTTCCACCATCTTAGAGTTGCTGGGGAGAGCATTCCCAAAATTGCTTTCCGTACTGAGAATGGTTTCTTTGAATGGCAAGTTATGCCTTTTGGTCTGACCAATGCCCCAGCTTTCTTTGTTGAGTTGATGAATCATGTCTATCGTGACGTGCTCAATAAATTTGTTCTAGTCTTTATTGATGATATTCTTGTGTTCTCTAAGTCTGAGGAAGAGCATAAATCCCACTTGAGCTTTGTGTTGGGGACCCTTAGGAGACACCAGTTAAAAGCTAAGTTCTCTAAATGTCATTTCTAAGAATAAGAAGTCCGACTCCTCGGACATATTGTCTCTACTGAAGGAGTTTCTGTAAATCCAGTCAAGATCGTTGCGATCAATGATTGGGAAGAACCAAAGACTCCAACTGATATTCGCAGTTCTCTGGGCCTCGTCGGTTACTATCGGAGGTTCATTGAGAACTTTGCTCGGATCTCTGCACCTCTCACTACTCTAACTCGAAAGAATGCTAAGTTTATTTGGAGCGATAAGTGTAAAGCGGCATTCCAAGAGTTAAAGAATAAGCTTACTTCCGCGCCAATGCTTACAGTTCCGAATGGAAATGAGAGATTAACGATATTCACCGATGCTTGTCGCGACGGTTTGGGAGCAGTATTAATGCAAGACGAAAAGGTGATTGCCTATGCTAGTTGACAGTTGAAGACCCATGAAGCTAACTATGTAGCTCATGATTTAGAATTGCTGGCCGTTGTCTTTGCATTGAAGCTTTGGAGACATCATCTCTTGGGTGCTAAGTTTGACCTCTTCACCAATCATCAGTCTTTGAAATATATCTTCACACAGAAGGATTTGAATCAGGGACAAGTTCGATGGCTTGAGTTTCTCGCTTCTTACGATCTTGACATTAACTATACCCCTGGGAAAGCAAATGTTGTGGCAGATGCTTTGAGCAGGAAGAAGTCTTTGTTGTGCCAGCTTGTTGTTTCTTCACCTCTTTTGGATCGTATCAAGGCTAAGCAGGATGAGGATGTGATGCTTAGAAGTATGAAGGAGAATGTTCGTAGCAAAGGAGGTAGTAATCTGCTGGTAGTGGAGCTCAGATTGACGATGAAGGGATTTTGAGGATTAATAATAGAATTTGCGTCCCGAACGTTGACAGTTTGAGGAAGGAGTTACTTCGGGAACATCATCAATCCAGATTTTCCATTCATCCTTGTGTAGCAAATATGTTTCAAGATTTGAAGAAACTTTATTGGTGGAGGGGTATGAAGCACGATGTCTCTATTTTTGTTAGTAGGTGTGCAACTTGTCAACAGGTCAAGGCGAATCATCAAAAGACACCGAGTTTGTTGCAGCCTCTGGAAATTCCCGATTGGAAGTCGGAGCAAGATTCTATGGATTTCATCGATGGTTTACCGAGATCTAGGAGGGGAAATGAGAGCATCTGGGTTATTGTGGATAGACTGACCAAGTCCGCTCATTTTATTCCGGTCAAGTCTACCCGTTCAGCTTCGAGCTTATCTGAGATTTATATGAGGGAGATTATTCGCCTCCACGGTGTTCCCCTTAGCATCGTTTGTGATCGAGACCTTATCTTCACTAGTCAGTTTTGGAAAGATTTGCAAGAATCCTTGGGTACTCGGCTGAACATGAGCACTGCTTACCATCCGTAGACAGACGGACAAACAGAAAGGGTGAATCAAATTCTAGAGGATCTTCTTCGGGCTGCATTTTGGATTATGGAGGATCTTTGGAAGATCATCTCCATCTTGTGGAATTCACCTATAACAATAGTTATAAGGTATAAATTCCAATCCTCTATTCTTATCTCATCTTAATCACCTATCTATCTCATTCTATCTTTTTCAGGCTAGTCTTAAGATGTCCCCTTTTGCTGCTCTTTACAGGCAACCCTATAGATCTCCATCCTGCAGGATTGAATCCGGTAATCGCTTAGTTCTCGGTCCAGAGATTATTTTGGAAGCTTCAGAGAAAGTCGAGGAGATTAAGAGGAGGTAAAGAATTGCTCGGTATAGGCAGAAGAAGTACGCTGATCGTCGTAAAAGGAGCTTGGAGTTCGTTGTCGGTGATTTGGTTTTTCTTAAAGTCTCCCCCTTAAGAAATAAGGTTCGGTTTGGGCGTAGAGGGAAGCTTGCTCCTAGGTTCATCGGTCCATTCCGCATCTTGGAAAAGATTGGGTCTCTTACTTATCGACTGGATTTGCCTGAGAAATTCGCAGGAGTACACAATGTATTCCATGCGTCCTACCTTCGTCATTGTTTGCATGATCCATCTCTTATTATCCAGCCCTCTGCTCTTGATAGTTTGGCTGTCGAGCCTAATTTAACTATTGAAAGGAAGCCGCTTCGTATCGCCGATCGAGGTACAAAACAGCTAAGAAAGAAATCTGTACGCCTGGTCAAAGTGCAGTTGAGCACTGATGAACGTGATTGCACCTGGGAGACGGAGGAGAGAATATGTGCTTCGAATCCGGAATTATTTGTTTCTTGTACTTTGCCCTGTTATCTTATCTTTCTTTGTTTTCCTTCTTTCATTCCTTTTCGAGGACCAAAAGTTTTGAGTGGGGGAGAGTGTAACAGCCCAAATTTTAACAAATATTTAACTCTTTAAAACTTTGGGTTTTATATTACAAAAGTTTGAACTTTTAAATTAATTATAAATCATTGCCCAAAATTTTATAAATATAAGCAATTTCTGTAATTCTTATTTTGGCTAAAGGTTAACTTTAATTGGAGTTTTAAATTTAAAATTCTAACTTCCAAATCTTGTATTTAAATTGCATACGTTTATACCACATTTTATTCCACTTTTGTTTCATTTAAGAATTTGTTATATACCTTTTAAATTAAGTAATTAATATTGTGTAAAAGAAAAAAAATTACGTTCTTTTATACGTATATACATCAGTTCTTAGTTAAATGATAAATAAATCAAACAAATGTAAACAATTTAAATTTTAAATTAAGTAAGAAGTAGTGTATAAATAAGCTATTAAATTTCACGTTTTAAATTTGTACGTTTATATTCGTTATTGTTGATTTGTTTGATGCTATAAAGGGTACGTTATTTTTTCGATTTATTTGTAGCTTATGTACTGGATAAATAAGAAATGTATAAAATTTTAATACGTTACTTTTGTTATAAATTTGGGCGTATGTTTGGATTAAATTTGTGCGTCAATAGTACGCATTCCTAAAATTATTACCTTAGCTAAATAAATAAATTAATTAGTAGCCATGCATTTCCAAGTGGGAAAGAAATGAATCCCCTAGCCAGTTAAATTCTTTTAAAAATTTGCTTTGATAATTCGCGTATAAACTTGACTTGAAATCACGTGAAGATTTATCCTCTTTCCCTTTGCCTCTCATGTAAATTTGGCATAAAATCTTTGATTCCTCCTAACCGTTCAAAATTTATTTTTTTACTGTTTCTTTCTTCTACTAAATCAACGCATCCTCCCTGATAATAAAAACATCACGTACATTTCTTAACCGTTTCAAAACAAAAATATATTTGCTTGCCACTTTTGCATTGGATTTACTAACTTATCAAATAAAACATACGTACAAAAATTTCCTCCCAAAATTTTTCCTTGATTTGCGCAACCTCTCTGATTTAAATACAAGTCCACGTTCACATAATTCGAACACCATCTCATTTTGGCCTTCATCTTTCTTTTTCGTGCGTGAGCTCATTAGCTTCGGCCGCATATTTTCTTCCTATTTTATTTTTCTTCTCTATTCTTTTGTATTTTTTTTCGTTTGTTTCCACTATGTGGTTCACATTTATACTCGGCTGCTCCACCACATGACACGACCCTCCTACAGCTCCTCCGCCGCCACCCTAGTACGTTTTGCCCCTGGCCTTGAACTCTGGTGAAACTCGTCACCGCATAAACCCGAAGCATATGCCTTCCCGACTTATTAAGTGCAGCCACCATCGACCGCAACCACCCCATCCATCTTTAGCGCCGTCCTGACCTTGCCTCGCCTCCAGGCAGTGATGGCCGAGCCATGCAAGTGGCTGTGCCACTTAATTGAAAAAAGAAAAAAGAAAAAAGAAAAAAAGAAGTATTTTATTCGTGCACCACCTTTGCGACCTATTTCTCTGGCAAACGTTAGAGAGGAAAAAAGTATATAATAAATGCATGGGCCACATCACAGCCTATAACTCAGCATCCCACTGATGTGCTCATGCACAGCCGAGCCACCTCAGGTCTAGATCCAAACCAGTGAACATTTTTCCATTTGACGCTTTTACCGGTGAAGGCATAGCCTATTCATCCACTTGCCGATGCTTTTCAAGCCTACAAGTTTTAAATCGGATCAATATCCGAGATTGAGACGGGGTGGAGTCGTATGGTGAAGCGGTCGAGCCATTTGTGTCATTATCCTCTTATTTAAATCTCGTTCAGTTTTGATTTATTTAAAAATTTGCTATGATCGTAACTGAATTCGCGTACTTAGTTTATTTATTTATCTTGTTCAAGATTTGAATCGAATTGTCTCATCTTCCAATATTTGATCGTGCCTTCTATACGTTTCCTGTGTGGATATGGTTGTTTTGAATAAAATCTTCAATGGCGAAAAGGTGAGTATTCTCACCCGACAAACATACTTATAGATCTGTAAATTAATAACAAGTGTAATTGTAGAATGGTTATATTTTATTTTACTTACCTGTGATATAAATTTATGATTTTAAAAACCCTGTTATTAAATTGACACATCATCATTTATATTATATATTGTTTTGTTTATGCTGCTATACTATTTATTTACTGTTTATCACTACAAGTTCCCTGTAGAATAGAATCCTTACGGGCTGAAATGATAGACCTGAACGATATTTATTAATTTATTTACATAGTTATTTATTTAACTTGGGATTGCAGGTTTGAAATGATAGAACCCGGGGTTTTTCTTTGTAAATTACGGATTGAAATAATATATTATCCGTATCACTTGATCTAGGGCAGAAAATATTATACAGACCCATGGTTATTATATATATATATATATATATATATTCTGGAAATTTTAAAGTGTTTTTAAATATGTATGTTTTAATATTTTGGTTTAAACTGAATTTAAAATGATTTTAGTAATTTTCTATAAGTTAAATACATAAATAAATAAATGGTTAAGTTGGAATTTGAGGTATATATTTATTCTCGAAATTTTGGTGGAATTTAAGTTAAAGTAAATAAAATATGATAATTTGGAATTTAAAATAAATTAATAAGTTATTATTGAATATTTATGAATTTACTGGCTAAATAAATAAATACATAAAATGAAATTTGAAAATAACTAAATTTAGAAAAGTTGAGTTTTGTTTAAAGAATAAAGGGTAAGTTTAGAAATAAATTGAAAATTTAGTTATATTTTTAAACGGTAATTAAAACTTAATTGTTAAGTTAATTTTGAATATAAAGAATGAAAGATTGTGTATTTGACTCTAATAAGTGAAACATTGAAGCGTTGATATTTATTGGTGAAATTTACTTTATAAATTCATAAATTTTGGGTAATTTAAATGACTATTTCAAATGGAAATATGATTTTTATAAGTTATTTTAGTTTAAAAATTTAAGTTTAATTATTGACGAATTATATTGAAGACTAAAATTTAATTTACTTAAATCTGTTGTAAAGGATATTACCGCACTTTGCAAGTGCTGTAGTTGATGCAAATGAACTAAGGCTAAACTTTTGGGATTTATATTGGATTGTGTAAGAATAATAAATTCACCTTTAAATAGTTTAATAATGAAGTATTTTGATTGAAATATAAACTATTTTGGAATATATAACCGCAGGTAATAATAACGTTGGTTGTTAAAGAGACCGGGATAGGATATGGGCATACTCTCTGTCGACACCGAAAACCACTTTGACAACCGTGTATGCGGTGGAGATTCCAGAATGAAGTAGGATGGTGGTGACGTTTTATTGAGGTATGTACGTGGACCCGACTGCCGTGAGTTGGCATAAGGTGGCTAAAACAGGAGCGATTGACGGGCTAAGAAGGTAGCACCTCTTATCAGACGCACTTCTTCGTATGCCATTCTATTACTTTTGTGATTTTTTGGTGCGAACCTTTGGTTTGGGAGTGTTGTTCGCGGTGGGTAGTAGTAGCAGCTACGCACTACCATCGGTCCGGATGCGTAATTGGTATATCTACCCTGGCAATGCCAAGTTGTGCTGTGTCACCTACCCTAGCGAGCCTTATACGATTTTGGTTTTATACCATACCTACGGAGTGCCCTCTGACGACGCCCAGTACGGGGGAGATTATGGTACTGTATAGACTATGGGAATATATTATGTGTTAAGGGGAATATTGGGTCACTCCTTAACGCTATTTTAAAGTAAGTTTATTTTACTAATAGACACTATTATAATAGCGAAATATTACTGTATAATAAATAGTTTAACGGATCCTCAGAGGATGGGTTGTCCCAAGCATCCTTTAAGTTACTTGCCTTTATTACAGTTCACTTGAATTAGCTTACACTGTATATGTATGTATGTCCTGACTCGAGTGTGTATGTTTTATTTTACGCTCGGGTCAGCCTGAGCATGTGTTCGGACTTCTTTTCCATGGAGCTAGGACTGCTGGAGATCACCTCATCGAGCTGCTGTCCTTTTTCTTTTCAGTCTTTTATCTTAGCTTATGTAATCGAGACAAATGAATTTGGGATTTCTATGGTTGTTTCAAACTGTATTTGGTTTCTAAACTATGCAATTTTGTACTTATTTTGAGACTATGTGATAGTGGCTTCATGAACCACTAAGTTATTTTAATTCTGCTGCGAGTATCCGGATTTGTGTCTATGATTCTGTGATTTGATTTCATTTTCTCCAAATTTTATTACAATCTATTGTTTTGAACTATTCAATTCTGACACGTTTTAATTTATTGTTGAATTTGAATGGTGCAAAATAGTGAGTTGTTACATTATTATTCACTGCACCTGCCACTATTTCCACATTTTGGTTTTATTGCTTTCTTTTATTAAATACACTCTTTTGGTTTTCCACTAGAGAACAAAACCAAAGTACGTACAGATTGTTTCTCATTACTCTATCTGAAGCTTTCTGCTCACACTTTCTCCTTCTTCCTCATAATTACATAAACTTCAAAATTCCTAAATCCACAAATTCCCAAACTTCAAACACCATCCCTTCTCTATTCAAACGCCAAACTGCATCACTCCTCTCTTGCTTCATCTCTCTAAAAAGAAGAAGAAGAAAGCTCAGTTTCTTTGACTTGCGTTGTCGTGATTTGCTTTGCTATTGGATTGTTGCTATGGATAGGATTGGTTAGCTTGTCGTGTTTGGATTTCATTTAGAATCTATCAATTTGTGTTGTCAAAAACTCTCTAACCTCAAAAGGTGAGCAATCACTCACGATTAACATTTTTATTGTTAGGTAAATAACATTGATTGAAATGTTTGCTTTAGATATGAATATGTGATATATATCTCCCTTGAACTTGTGTTATAACATTCACATGCACATGTTGTTTTATATGTCACAAATAGTATATTATGTTGATTTGATTGATTTCCACATATGCATGTTAAATATGTCACATATGAAATGTAAAAAAAATGTGTCATGTTAGAAAAAAAAATTTATGCCTTGCATTGAAATACGTCACATATGCTTTGTTAAAAAAACGAGTTAGTTAATAAAATCATATGTTATACATACTATGTTAATAATATGTCACATATGCTATGTGTAAATAATGTGTTATGTTTGGGAAAAATGAGATGTCATGTTATTTCACCTTGCAAGTTCCTTGTATATATGTCGTTTTACGTGGTTATATGTTATGTTAGTGTATGACATGACAGAATTTGAAATATTCACTTATGTTGTTTACGATATGTAGCACATGTGATATGTTAGTTATGCATGTGTATATATTAAGTTGTTAATTATGCACGCATGTTGATCAGTGACATGTTATGTTATGTATGTTATTATTGTTCTCACACTTCAAGTTCTCTTTAACAAAATTACTTTGGATTGAAATGATGTACACCCGATATAAAACAACTTTGGGTTTAAATAAATTGATTTAGGAATAAAATTGGAATATTGTAAGTTTGAATTTATGTTTGAACTTAAAATTATGAAATTGAAATTTGAACAATTTTTTCTATTGGATTTAAACTTGTTTGATTTATAACTTAATAGCTTTAAGAGGAGAATTGAAATCTGAAGTTAGATTTAATAATAAATCGATTGGAAATAAACATAAAGTCCATATTTGAACTGAACCGATTAATAGTGTGGAAGATGATGTTTATTTAAACCTAAGTATTTCACTTATTTAGTTATCTGTACATTTCTCTTGAGTTTACCTACTTACATAAGAATGTTAGTCCTAACTCAAGTGTTTTTGTTTTACTTTACGCTCGGGTCAGACCGAGTATTTCAGTTTAGCGAAGATACTTATTACTGAAGATGAAGGCGGAGTCAAGGACCGTATCTACTATTATTATAGCAATTGTTTTTTCTTCCGGAAAAAAGTGTAGATTCTGATTTAGTTGAAAATAGTTTCATGGACTATTTATGTTTTTTTTTTGTATTATATTTCATCCTTCTGCTGCGAGATTCTGTGTTTTGCTTTTCCTCCTTTTCTTTTATTTTCTTATTTACCCCATTAATAATCCTTCATTTTGAATGGTTTGAATTAGACATGTGTAGTTTATTGTCGATTTAAACCGTTCAAAAAGGTGGATCATTACAGTTGGTATCAGAGCTTTGGTTTAGACATACCTTAGCCTAGAATGAGGGATAGGGTAGTAATACCCTAGAATGAGTTGTCTGAGTGTATATACGAGAGCGCGTATTTGATAGTGTTACAAAAATGTTTTGTATAAATTTTGAAATGAAAATATTTTTCCTAATATTATAAGATTTATATAAAGGAATAATATTTTATGACTAATATAGTTATTTGTAATGTGTTTGATTTATGAAATGGTAATATTTAATTATTATCATTTTTGTTGACTTGTGTATTTAATCAAATTATAAATATTGTTTAATTATTATTGATTGAATTAATGGACTAAACATTAGTTAATAATGGTGTATTAAGGAGAATAAAATGAATAATTAGGATATTTGTTTATGAAATTGAAATGTTGTTGTGAATTTTGTTGTTTGTTGACATGTAGTTTTCAACTATTGAAAAAAATGGAATATTTGGATATTTTGGATAATCGAAACCCTTTGAATTAATATATGAGGGAAACTTGATAATTGGGTTGAATTATATATTCGAATTGATAATTTTAATTTTAAAGCAAGTAAAACAAGGTTTAATTTGTTATATCTATGTTTGGTAAATGGATAGAATTGGGGTATACATTCTTGGCATGTATTGTAATAATATACATGTGACGCCCCACCTCTATACCAATGCTAGCCAAGAACATTACGGCGAATGCTGTCAACTAGCATGGAGAATAAGGCTGTTGAGGAGCGACCATCCGTATAATTGCTTTGTGCGAGCATCGATATGTCAGATATTATAACATGCATTTCTTTATCAATAGGGAAATCCGACATACCGACACAAACTCAAAACTACTACAGAGTGGCTATAATATCTTCAGAAACAAATATAGAAATAAACATAACATAAATCAGTCACAGACAATTCATATCACAAAGGCGGAAATAGATATGAATATTACACTAGGAAGTGTACATCAGAGTAGTGGTCAAAAATGATCCACAATAATACAAAAGAATAGCAGCACGTGCTATACAAAAGAATACAACTATGAGTCTATATCTCAGGTGTATACAACAAAATAAACTACTAATCTAAGTAGTTTGCCAAAAGTCAGAGTAATGAATCCCAGGGGAGAAGTCAAGCAGAAGCACCTGCAACATCTCAGTCTGACCCGAGTATTATTTAATAAGAAAATAATAAACAGATCAGTCTAACTATAAATATCAGGTGAAACGATATAGGATAAGAGATATGACTAAACACATAATAATCACAATGCCAAGCTGTGATATATTTAATTAGTTGAAAATCATCAAGAGATGAATCAATGTCACAAATTCTACACAAGAATCAAAGAAAATGTCATACTCCTTATTTCGTTCACCAAACCATAAATATTGACGATAATATCAATGTCAATCACAAAAGTCAATGACACACAAACTCCAGAATTCAATACGCGAAATCCAGATTTCACAAAAGGGGGAGGCCTATCACAAACGGGAGCATAAAGCCCACCAACACCTGTATCACAAACGGAACGCTAATTCCATGGTTGCTAACCATCACAAATTGAGTCGAAGCTCCACAAACGGCCCGAAGACCATGGGTTGCTACCCCACCAAATTGAGTCGAAACTCCACAAAACGGGGTTTAGTCTTCCTCATAGACAAAGAGACATCGCACATTGCTAGTCTAAATCACAAAGATGATCGTCATGATCAACGAGAAGTGTCAATTACATTAAGCTAGTAAACATATGAGTTTAGCTTCATGTCCCATAACCACTTGCTTAACTTAAATATTTACGAACAAACTGTAGATTTCCACTAGAAAATTGTCACAAGAGGTTCAATCGAACAAGTCCAAGAATTAACCGACGAAGTAAACGCAAGCGTTTCATACCACTTGTTTTACTAAGCCGTTTAATTAGATTTCTCATACGAGTGAGGTAAAGGTTTGTATATACTAATAGATTGGAAAACGGTTTTAGAAACGAGCTTTGTACTTAAAGGAGTATTAAAATCGTTTGAGGAAAGAGTTTTGATATTTACTACTAGTATAGAAAACCTTTATATTTTTAAAGTGACAAGTCACAAATAAGATTGTAAGAACAATCAATCACTAAAATTCACATTCGAAGACGTGAATAAAATCCTAAGAAACCGATAAAGAATCCATTGAAATGGATATTCAAAAATCACTAAAACGGAGTCATCAAAGTCATAATAAATGATAACAACAAATAGGATCATCACGAATCGATTTAAATTGGAATTCTCAAGCGAATAGGCAAATAGGCAAAATAGGAAAAACACAGCAGTTTCAGACGTCTGAAACTGCTGTGTTCAGACGTCTGAATCTGGAAATATAAAAATTTCCAGAACACAATTCAGACATCTGAATCAAGTGTTTCAGACGTCTGAAATGGGCATATTTTGGCCTATTTCCTTTCTGGTTCCAAATGAACCAATTCAGACGTCTGAAACCATATATTCAGACGTCTGAATCTGGGAATATAAAACTTCCCAGACATTATTCAGACGTCTGAATATCACGTTTCAGACGTCTGAATCTGGGGTTCATGGCATTCCCTGAACCTAGGCCAAAAATGGCCAAACGAATATCGGAAACGATCAAGCGAGCAAATGGCGATGAGTAAGGAATTACGTCGAATGACAACCCAGCCTAAACGGCTCTTCGATACGCCTCAAATATCAATGTCCAAATATCCATAATAGGATTTTCATAAATTGGACCAAAACACCAAAAAATGGAATATACACGAAATCGATCCAAACCAAAATCGATTGCATACGGATAAACGTTAGGAATTCATACCTAACAATAGAAGATAATTATAGACTAAGATGTGAGATAAAAATCTCACCTTTTTACCAAAATCAAACAAGAAGAAGTTGAAAGCAAATTGAGAATTAACCTCTCTTCAACACAACCCAAATGAGCTTGAATCTATGCTCAAAACAAGAACATTCCCAAAATTAGGTTTAGGAATTTCTGAAATTGGTAAAAGAATAAGTTGGAGAAGAAGAAGAGAAGCTTACCAATGGGTTCTCTTGAATTTGGAGCTAGGAATTTGATTTGCAAGAGACAACTAGGGTTTTGGAGTTTTAATTTCCAATCTCTCCCACCATTATTGCCTTAGGACTGAAAAGAGAAGAGAATGAGGGTGAGTGGGGAAGAGTGGCTCAGATTTAAGCATAAGTTAAACATAGGGCTGAGCCCAAAACCAAACCCAAAGTCAAAAGTAGCAAAAATCAACTTTCTCCAAACATATCGAAGCTTATACTCAAAAAGGTCGCAAACGGCATTTTAAACCCAATGGTAGTGGTCCGGAGTCCTAATTCGACCGTATGCAAAATGTAGCTTTTCGGACTAAAATTTGACTAACGATAAAATATTTAGATATAAAATCGATAAATATGCAGGTTGTTACAAACTCCCCTCCTTAAAGAAATTGCGTCCTCGCAATATTTAAGAAGAGAATATAAAGTAACAACCATAAAAGCATATTCAACACAAAAGAAACTTGAAATAAGAAGTTCACCTCAAAGAGCACGAGAAAGTAAGTCCGGATGTGTTCGCTCGATGTACTTTCTAGATTCCCAAGAACAATCCTTAGGATTTGAAGACCATTGAACTTTAACAAGCGGAACATCTTTATTTCGAAGTCGTTTGACCTCCGAAGCAATGATACAAATAGGATGTTGCTCATAAGTTAAATTAGGCAAAACTTCAATCTCTTCCACAACATCGGGCTCAAGAATAGAATCGGAATCTCGAAGGCATTTCCGTAATTGAGAAACGTGAAACACGTCATGAATAGCAGAAAATTGAGTCGGCATTAAAAGGCGATAAGCCATAGAACCAATACGTTCAGTGATAGGAAATGGCCCAATATATCGAGGCGCTAACTTTCCCGATCGACTGAAACGTACAACACCTTTCATAGGTGAAACAAGAATGAACACAAGATCTCCAATAGAAAATTCTAACTTCCTTCTCCGGTTATCGGCATAGGATTTTTTTCTACTCTGGGCTTCTTTCATCCTATGTCGAATAAGTTCAATTTTCTCAGTGGAATCACGAATAAAATCTGGACCTAAAACCAGCTTCTCACCGGCCTCAAGCCAACAAGAAGGAGATCGGCATGGCCTTCCGTAGAGTGCCTCAAAAGGTGCTATACCAATACTAGATTGGAAGATATTATTATAGGAAAATTCAACAAGTGAAATATGATCTTCCCAACTTCCACCAAAATCAAGAACACATGCACGAAGAAGATCTTCAAGAGTTTGATTCACATGCTCAGTTTGTCCATCGGACTGAGGATGATAAGCGGTGCTAAAATTAAGCTTTGTTCCCAAAGCTTTTTGAAGACTCTTCCAAAATCCACTAGTAAACAATGGATCGCGATCACTAACAATAGAAGTAGGAACACCATGTAATTTAACAATCTCTTTAACAAAGAGTTTGGCCAAAAGAGGAACGGTTTGGTTAGACCGAACGGGAATAAAATGGGCGGATTTAGTAAGTCTATCAACGATCACCCATAAGCTATCATGACCCGAACGAGAACGGGGAAGGCCATCTATAAAATCCATGGAAATTTGGTCCCACTTCCAAATTGGAATTTCTAAAGGTTGCAATAACCCACCGGGCCTTTGATGTTCGGCTTTAACAAGCTGGCAAGTCATGCCACACTTAACAAAGTTAGCGATGTCAAGTTTCATTCCCTCCCAATAATAAAGTCGCTTCATATCTGCGTACATTTTACTACTACCGGGATGAATGGTGAATTTAGAATGATGAGATTCTTCTAAAATATCCTTACGAAGACCAATAATATTTGGTACGATAAGTCTACCAAATTTTCGAATGCCGCCACGAGAATCGATATCAAATTCTTTCAATCCTTCAATATCAATTTTATCCCTAATATTTTGGCCAAGAAGAGCCATTTCGGGATCTAGCCTTTGAGCTTCAAGAATGCGGTCTAAAAGAGAAGGATGAGCCTCAAGGCTACATAACACAAGTGATGAACATAAATCGGAGACACGGTCTCGAATCTCACAAGAGGATAATATCACGAGATCGTTCCATTCGGATATCATCTTAGAAACAATCGCTTGTTGCTTTCGACTAAGTGCATCCGCAACGCGATTTCCCTTTCGGGGAGTATAAAGGATATCAAGATCATATGGTGCAAGAAATTCGAGCCAACGCTGTTGACGCAAATTAAGTTCCTTTTGGGAGAATAAATACTTCAAGGACTTATGATCGGTATAAAGAACAAATTTCTCTCCTAAAAGATAATGACGCCAAATCCGAAGAGCAAAAACAATAGCCGCGAGCTCTAAATCATGAGTGGCATATCTAGTCTCAGCAGGCTTCAATTGCCTAGAAGCATAAGCAATAACATGTTCTTTTTGCATAAGAACGGCACCCAAACCAACGCGACTAGCATCGGTATAAACAACGAAATCCTGATTCCCCTCGGGAATAACGAGAATAGGAGCATCAGAAAGAAGTTCTTTTAATTTCTGAAAAGAAACTTCACATTTGTCCGACCAAATGTATTTAACACCTTTCTTCGTTAAGCTAGTGAGAGGCACAGCAATCTAGAAAAGTCTTTAATAAAACGGCGATAGTAACCTGCCAATCCAAGGAAACTACGAATCTCTGTCACACTCTCCGGTCTCTTCCAATCTTGAATCGCTTCAATCTTTGAAGGATCCACGGAAATTCCGGATTCAGAAATAATATGACCGAGAAACTTCACACGAGATTGCCAAAAATGGCATTTAGAATATTTTGCTTTTAATTGATTACTCCTAAGAGTTTCCAATACAATTCGAAGATGTTTTTCATGCTCCTCCTCGGTTTTAGAATACACAAGAATATCATCAATAAAGATGAGAACAAATCGATCGAGGAAGTCTTTAAAAACTCGATTCATTAAGTCAACGAAATAAGCCGGGGCATTCGTTAACCCAAATGGCATAACAAGCCATTCATAAGATCCATACCGAGTACGGAACGATGTCAAAGAAATGCTATCCTCTGCAATACGAAGCTGATGAAAACCGGTAGCCAAGTCCAATTGTGAAAAGACTCTAGCACCACTAAGTTGGTCAAATAAATCATCAATCCGAGGTAAAGGATATGTATTTTTGATAGTAAGATCATTAAGCTTGCGGTAGTCAACGCAAAGCCTAAGTGTACCATCGGATTTCTTTACAAAAATAGTTGAAGCTCCCCAAGGCGAGGAACTAGAGCGAATAAATTGCTTCGTCTCCAATTCCGATAATTGTTTACGCATCTCCTCGTTTTCTTTATTGGACATTCGATATGGAGGACGAGTGATAGGTTGAGCTCCAGGAATAAGATTAATTCTGAACTCAATTGCTCGCTTAGGTGGTAATCCTAAAACGGGCTCGAATATGTCGGAAAATTCACGAACGACGTGAATAAGAGAAATAATATCACCCTCATCATCATCGTCATCATCACGAGGATTTAAAGAATATAAAGATGCAACCAAAGCAGAATCCGAATCCTTAAGAATAACAGAAACCTGATTAACAGATTGAGGATGTCGAAGATGAATAGTCCGCTCAGGACATAGGATATGAGCTTCATAACGGTTAAGCCAATCCATTCCCAAAATCATTCCAAAGCCTAAATAACGCATGACATGCAAATCGGCTCGGAAAGAAAACTCACACAAAATAATCTCGACATCTTTACACAATAAACTGATTGTTGCGGATCCACCAACCGGATTCGCAATTCTCAAAGAAGTCATTAAACACAAAACATCCAAAGAAAAAGTATCAACAAGTCCTTTTGATATAAAAGAATGGGACGCACCCGTATCAAAAAGAACTCGAATAGGATGATCACGAAATAAAATAATTCCATCCAGAATAGAATGAGAGATACCTTGGCCACGAGATGTGTTGCCAGGGGCTTGAGCAACATTAAGCTTTCCCTCTTTCCTGCCCTGAAGCTTGGGGCATGAAGATATAACATGACCAGGACCTTTGCAGTAGCGACAAGAGATAGACTTGGGACACTTGTTCGCATAATGGTCCTTCGAACCACAATTATAGCATTCCCCACGGCCAAAGGAAGAAGTCTTTGCCACGGAGGTTGCTTGCTTACCTTTCTTATTGGGATAGGGGCCTTTGAATTTGTTTGGCCTCTTCTTGTTATTGTCGAAGCTTGGTTTGGAACCCACCACTTCAACATCATTCTCCCTATCCGCCTCTTCAAGAAGAAGAGCGATATCAACGAGTTAGTCGAAAGAAACTTCTAATTTTATAAGTAATGGCTTCTTGAGACTTTTGTTTAAGCCATAGACAAACCTTTGGTTCTTCTTTAAAGGGGTGTTGATGTATTCAACCCTATATTTGGAAAGCGACTCAAAGGACGCGACATAATCTGCCACGGAAGATTCACCTTGAACAAGGTCTATAAAACAGCGAGCCAATGTCACCTTCTCTGCTTCTGGTACGAATTTTAACTCGAAGCGTTCCCGGAATTGCTCCCAGGTGAGATCCGCTTTATTAATCTCAGAAATACGAAGCTCGTACCCGTCCAATGCTCTTCCTCGGAGCATACTAGAGGCCACCTGAATTCGGTGAAGGTCAATAAGATTCATGCGAGAAAAGATTCGATCGCATGACCTTAGCCAAGCCTATACTTAAATAATAGTTTTGGAACCTTTGAATAGCTCTCCACCCAAATTAGTGTAATCGCTGCACAAGCGTGCAAAACCCGACTTTGGGTGAGTAGGTTCCAGGTTAGCTCCAGCTGCTTGAGCATTTGTCACTAAATCAAAAAGCTGTTGAGCAATCATAAAAACTCCATCCTGGGGTAGGGTACTAGATGGTACGGCTCTGGGGCGGCCTGGTCTAGACATTTCTCTTCCTTAGAAAGAAAGAAGAAGAAGAAAAAAAGGTTATTCACCAAATTCAATATCAAGCAATTCTTGATAGATAAAACAAGGAATCATAAAAGAAAATAGGATAGGACGGTACGTAGACCCGAATAAAATCCTAAAGCACGACTCCTAAGATAGACTTAGGACGATGACCCTTGTTATATTATTCCATATTGTTTCGAAGTATGGCTCCGATACCAAGCTGTGACGCCCCACCTCTATAACCACGCTAGCCAAGAACATTACGGTGAATGCTGTCAACTAGCACGGAGAATAAGGCTGTTGAGGAGCGACCATCGGTGTAATTGCTTTGTGCGAGCATCGATATGTCAGATATTATAACATGCATTTCTTTATCAAGAGGGAAATCCGACATACCGACACAAACTCAAAACTACTACACAGTGGCTATAATATCTTCAGAAACAAATATAGAAATAAACATAACATAAATCAGTCACAGACAATTCATATCACAAAGGCGGAAATAGATATGAATATTACACTAGAAAGTGTACATCAGAGTAGTGGTCAAAAATGATCCACAATAATACAAAAGAATAGCAACACGTGTTATACAAAAGAATACAACTATGAGTCTATATCTCAGGTGTATACAACAAAATAAACTACTAATCTAAGTAGTTTGCCAAAAGTCAGAGTAATGAATCCCAGGGGAGAAGTCAAGCAGAAGAACTTGCAACATCTCGGTCTGACCCGAGTATCATTTAATAAGAAAATAATAAACGGATCAGTCTAACTATAAATATCAGGTGAAACGATATAGGATAAGAGATATGACTAAACACATAATAATCACAATGCCAAGCTGTGATATATTTAATTAGTTGAAAATCATCAAGAGATGAATCAATGTCACAAATTCTACACAAGAATCAAAGAAAATGTCATACTCCTTATTTCGTTCACCAAACCATAAATATTGACGATAATATCAATGTCAATCACAAAAGTCAATGACACACAAACTCCAGAATTCAATACGCGAAATCCAGAAATCACAAAAGGGGGAGGCCTATCACAAACGGGAGCATAAAGCCCACCAACACCTGTATCACAAACGGAACGCTAATTCCATGGTTGCTAACCATCACAAATTGAGCTGAAGATCCACAAACGGCCCGAAGACCATGGGTTGCTACCCCACCAAATTGAGTCGAAACTCCACAAAACGGGGTTTAGTCTCCCTCGTAGACAAAGATACATCGCACATTGCTAGTCTAAATCACAAAGATGATCGTCATGATCAACGAGAAGTGTCAATTACACTAAGCTAGTAAACATATGAGTTAGCTTCATGTCCCATAACCACTTGCTTAACTTAAATATTTACGAACAAGCTGTAGATTTCCACTAGAAAATTGTCACAAGAGGTTCAATCGAACAAGTCCAAGAATTAACCGACGAAGTAAACGCAAGTGTTTCATACCACTTGTTTTACTAAGCCGTTTAATTAGATTTCTCATACGAGTAAGGTAAAGGTTGTATATACTAATAGATTGGAAAACGGTTTTAGAAACAAGCTTTGTACTTAAAGTAGTATTAAAATCGTTTGAGGAAAGAGTTTTGATATTTACTACTAGTATAGAAAACCTTTATATTTTTAAAGTGACAAGTCACAAAGAAGATTGTAAGAACAATCAATCACTAAAATTCACATTCGAAGACGTGAATAAAATCCAAAGAAACCGATAAAGAATCCATTGAAATGGATATTCAAAAATCCCTAAAACGGAGTCATCAAAGTCATAATAAATGATAACAACAAATAGGATCATCACGAATCGATTTAAATTGGAATTCTCAAGCGAATACGCAAATAGGCAAAATAGGCAAAACACAGCAGTTTCAGACGTCTGAAACTGCTGTGTTCAGATGTCTGAATCTGTAAATATAAAAATCCCCAGAACACAATTCAGACGTCTGAATCAAGTGTTTCAGACGTCTGAAATAGGCATATTTTGGCATATTTCCTTTCTGCTTCCAAATGAACCAATTCAGACGTCTGAAACCATATATTCAGACGTCTGAATCTAGGAATATAAAACTTCCCAGACATTATTCAGACGTCTGAATATCACGTTTCAGACGTCTGAATCTGGGGTTCAGGGCATTCCCTGAACATAGGCCAAAAATGGCCAAACGAATATCGGAAACGATCGAGCGAGCAAATGGCGATGACTAAGGAATTACGTCGAACGACAACCTAGCCTAAACGGCTCTTCGATACGCCTCAAATATCAATGTCCAAATATCCATAATAGGATTTTCATAAATTGGACCAAAACACCAAAAATTGGAATATACACGAAATCGATCCAAACCAAAATCGATTGCACACGGATAAACGTTAGGAATTCATGCCTAACAATCGAAGATAATTATAGACTAAGATGTGAGACAAAAATCTCACCTTTTTACCAAAATCAAACAAGAAGAAGTTTGAAAGCAAATGGAGAATTAACCTCTCTTCAACACAACCCAAATGAGCTTGAATCTATGCTCAAAACAAGAACATTCCCAAAATTAGGTTTAGGAATTTTTGAAATTGGTAAAAGAATAAGTTGGAGAAGAAGAAGAGAAGCTTACCAATGGGTTCTCTTGAATTTGGAGCTAGGAATTTGATTTGCAAGAGACAACTAGGGTTTTGGTGTTTTAATTTCCAATCTCCCCACCATTATTGCCTTAGGACTGAAAAGAGAAGAGAATGAGGGTGAGTGGGGAAGAGTGGCTCAGATTTGAGCATAAGTTAAACATAGGGCTGAGCCCAAAACCAAACCCAAAGTGAAAAATAGCAAAAATCAACTTTCTCCATACGTATCGAAGCTTATACTCAAAAAGGTCACAAACGGCATTTTAAACTCAATGGGAGTGGTCCTGAGACCTAATTCGACCGTATGCAAAAAGTAGCTTTTCGGACTAAAATCCGACTAACGATAGAATATTTAAATAAAATATTTAAATATAAAATCGATAAATATGCGGGTTGTTACAATACAAGTGTGAACTATAAGCCTTGGGATCCTTAAATTGAAATTGTGATTAAGGAAATGTTGTAGATGAGACTAAATTGGAAAAATATGTTTATAAACTTAATTAACATTTATGAAACATTTCATAAATAAATTGAAAGGTAAAGGTGAAACTAAATGGAATAAGCAAATATGAATTAAAATTGAAATGACTACAAATAAAGCCATGACTTGTAAATTATTATGAAATAAATGGATGTTGCAATAAATGGTTATAAATAAGTTGTGATAACTTTAAACTCGACCAATGTCTTATAAAAAGGAATTAAGTTTAATAAATTGGTTATAAATGTAAGAAAATTCCTTATGAAATGATTTGCAAATAAATATAGTATAAATGAGAAATATTACATGTGAAACGAATGTAATTTAAATTAAAGAGAAATATAAGCAATATTATGAGAATGGATATATTAATGTTTATATCAAAAGGAGAAATTCTATGAAACAAATATGTAGTATGATTATATTCTTTATATGAAAGAGAATTGCTTTCGATAAGGATTATATACCTTTTTAAAAGAATTTGATGTTTCGAAAAAAATGAAATTTTAAAAATTATATAAAAATTGATTTATATAAAAATGATTTATAACTGAAGGATTTTAAATTGGAAAATCGAGGAGTTGAATTTCGGTATTTTGAAATTGGTTTTAAGATTTTGAAAATATATAATAATATGATTCGAAAGTATTTTCCGAATAAGAAATGTTTCAATTGACTTCCAATGATTTCCATTGATTTTGAAGAATTTCAAAGAAGTTTTCAAGAAAATGGAAGTCCAGAACTCACTTGTGTCGCTGGAAAATAATTTCGATGATGAGTGCACGCATCATCGACATTGATTTTCGAGTTTCAAAGTGGGGGAGAGGCCAGTTTAATAGCTTCGCTACGCGAGTGATTTTGTGAAACCAAATTTTGATTTCAAATTTCAAAGTATGATTTGATATTTGGAAGATATATGTATATATATTTGAAAAATGAACCGTTGTTCAGTCCTCGAGTTTCGAATTCCGCTTTGGTATAAACCTATCTTTTGGAAATTTATTTACCGATTGGTTTGTTGATTTCCAACTCTTGAATTGGAAATTTATTTCTCCAACTATTTTGAATTTTCGAACTTTCAAATCAAGGTTTAATTTTCAAAGCTAAGAAATTTAGAAAGTATAAATCATTTGATATAGTATATAAGTTTAGTTGGTATATTTAAGTATGAAGTAATATGATTTAAATAAGTTGAACTATACTGATATGAAACTTAGTTCGAAATGCTTGAATAAAATTTAGTTTAAATGTTTTAACTTAGTATCATCTTTTATAAAATCATAAATATAGAGTAATAGTTTTCAGAAAGGTAAATTAGATATTCCAAATAGAAATAAATACTTTAAAGGTTTTAAAGGGATAGTTATAAATTTGGAAATCATTTGGGTATAATTGATTTTAGAAAATATTTGGTTTCAAAAAATAAGATTTGGAATTTAAAACCCGGTATTTATATGATGATTTTGGAAATGAATTTGATTGACCTAAATTATGTTGATTTGAAACTAGGATTAGTTTCTAAACCTATTATTTTGGAAATTTTGAAACTGAAGATATTAAATATGGAAGAAATAATTTGGTGAAATCATATATGATTTTGAAACCGAAACAATATTGAAAGAAATTGAAATTGAGAAACTTGTTTTACTAAATACTTGATTTGGGAGTTATCGAACATATATAAAATTGATTTGTATAAGTATGAAGTTGATTTGAAAACTATTGATTTGGAAAGGTACTTAATTTGAAAGGTGTAATCTTATATAGGCAAAGTACATATAAGTGGGATTTGATATACTATTGATTTAGGAAAGTATTCGATTTGAAAATGAAATCCTATATAATGGACTTTATATAAGTATGATATTTGAAAGTGATTTTAAAAGGTACTATATGATATATATTTTCTAAACAAAGATATGGAAAGTGCCTTCTGCTTGATATCCGATTTGTGGCCACATCTGGGATTCATTTTATCGATACAATTCTCTCTGATTTTGGTTTTTCGGATGTGATTCTCGAGTGTCCCACCGTGGCGTAACCCATGGTTTTCTTCTCTTGGCATGACTGCGTAGCGTAATTCGCCTGGCTGAGATGGCCCAGGGGTACGGATGTTCCCTGGGGGATTCAGGCGTAACCATTGTGTATCCTGTGATCTACGTAGATCGTTTTTAGTAGCGAAATCCGCAGGGCTGCGAAAGCTTACGGGTACGGGTGTTTCTTAGGGGATTCAGGCGTAACCTTTGTGTATCTGCGGTCTACTAGTCATCATGGCGAAATTCGCCAGGCCGAGAAAGCTTACGGATACGGATGTTTCCTGGGGGATTCAGGCGTAACCTTAAATGGTTTGGTTGATTTGTTCGGATTGTACTTTCCATATCTGTTTTTAAAAAAAAATTCAAGTATTTTCACTGGGTGTTGAAACAAGTCTACTAAGTACTTGAAGAATTCTAGCTTTGCGCCTGATCAACGCATGGCCAGAGTCTACAAGAACGAGGATAAACTTGTTGAAACATCGAGTTATAGAAGTATTTTCAAAAGAAAATTTTGTTTCGATATAAAGGTATTTTATTATAATGGTATTTCCAACAAAGAAATTTTGTATTGGATTAACTATTCGTGCCCGATACTATTCTTTTGAATCTACCTTATCTGCTTAGTTTATTTATTCACCTATATTCTGTTTTTCCCAATCTAACTTCTTTTCCTTATTGACTATATCCTTTTTAAATATTGTTTATTTATATACTACATTGTTTAATAGAAAATTTTAGTGTTATAAATATTTTAGAAGTTATTAATTAAATAAAACATATTTAAAGTAAATGATTATTGATTTATTAATAATATTTGAAAAGTATCTTGAGATAAAATTTATAAACTTACGAATTATGGATTAATGTTTTCAATAGCTTCTTTGTAAATATAAGTAATGATGTAAATAATTGTTTTCAATTAGTTTTCATATATTTATAAAGGTGTTATTTAAACATATAAATGATAGTTGTAGAGGAAGCAGGAAATTTTACAAATGGGTTTCGAAAAGTATGAATGTTTTAGGTAAAATTTATATAGTTTAAAATTAATTGTTAGTTTTAACTTTCAGTCTACTTTTATTTCTGGTTGTTCCATTCTCCTACCTCCTTCCTTTTCAAGGATGAAAAGTTTTGAGTGGGGGAGAGTGTAACGACCCGTATTTTTTGAAAAAAAGGAAATTCAAATCGTAGAATTTAATACTGTGACGACCCGAAATTTTTAACAATTTTAAATGGAATAATTAATTGATTTTAAAATATTTAAAAGTTAATTTTAACTTGAATTCAAGATATCAATATTTACTTGATAATTAAATCATTGAATTGTATAGTTTAAATATTGAATTTAATAATTGAAATTAGGTAAATTGTTGAATCTGATATTCTAAGCCTGTTTAAAATAATTTGAAGGGTTATAAATTTTATAATGATCATACTGGAGATAATAGAATGATTGGAATTTAATTTAAAGATAATTTGTTCAGTTTTGAAATTGTATCGTTTAAATTGAATTTAAAAATAGCCTTCCGAGGCATAGTCTCGGAATTCGACGAAACCAGTTCCATTGGATCCGTAATAGTTAGTTATTATCGGATTTCAATTTTCGTAGCAATCGGAGTTGTCGTTTGACCGTGGCAGCTCAAAACGCTTCGAACTATTTTAATCGATTTAATTTAATATTGATCGTTTATTTCCGTAACTCGCGCATATGATCGAATTAGCTTCCGAAACATGTTCCATTGGGTTCGGAATGCGGGTAAAACCTTATAAACACCTGTCGGCATGTCTGATTCGGGGTTCGGAATTTCGCGTTATGCTTAACGAGTCGTTTTGTAAGTTTTATTATTTAATAAAATTTAAGGTACAATTGTAAGAGATATTTTTTTCTAACGTGTACTCAAGAAGCCATTTTCCATCTTTATTATTTCGTCTTTGTTCCCCTAGCTTCCAGATGAAGATCGAGCTCACTAAAATAAAAATAAAATGGCGAAATAGTTATCTCGCTTCTCTCTCTTTCTTTCTGTAAATCGTGACCAAGCCGAAAACTTTTATTTCCATTAGTTTCTTTCGAAACGAAATTGTTAAAAAAAATTAAAACAATAAAGTAATGGCCGCGGCCTCAAGTTCAAATTATTGAAGAATTGAAAAGGGGGAAATCGAAGTCGTTCGATTTCGTGAATCGCGAATCAAGGCCGTGATTCGAAATCATTCGAACTCGAGAGGAGCAGGCTGCGTGAGCATGTAAGTGAGCGCCACTTGTTCATTGAGCCGAGAGCGTCGCCGTGAATTCGAGCTAGGGTTTAGGTCGCACGGTGAATTGGAAGTCGCGATAGATTGTTGAGGGCTCGAGGCCGAACGCGAGTGCGGTGACTTCGGTCTCGTGGAGGGCCGCGAGCATAAGGAAGCTCGAGTGCGATATAGAGGTGACGATCGAGTGGATCTAAGATTGGGAGCCGCGGCGACTCGCGACCGAGTGTTTCTGTGAGTATTTCTTCAATTTATTAGACTCATTAAATCGATGTCTATTATCAACGTCGATCATTTATTTTATTTTATTTCTGGTTATCATATGTTAGGACCAGTAATAATTACTAGTATATTCAGTATAATCAATCATATATAGATGCAGATGGTATATTACGTTTAAAAGAAGCTAGATGAATAGTTCACCAATCGGTTTATTTTCCTTGAAATGAATTAATCTGTTGTATGACATTCAACTTGTCTACTTGGAAGGTGCTGAAATTTTGATTGTATATGCTTTTATATGAAAATGATATTCATGCATATCAAGTTAAATCGTTCATCTATAGATTTAATTAACCAGTTTATTCTAATTTAATAAATATATATGTTCTCATACATGTTTTAATATATGGAAGTTAATAGGAAATTATTTCGCATAATTAAGGTTTGAAAATAATAGATGGTTAAATTTAAATTATATATTTTCAAGTCTGAAAAATAATAATAATAAGTACTGATGTGGTTAATTTAGCTTATTTAATTATTTTAGGCATTAAAAATAAGTTACTAAAGGAAGATTAGGTTAAATAAAATTCTTAGTTAACTAAATCAATAATTGACAATTAATTGTCCGATTAATTCAAATAATAATAAACTATAACTGATTATACAAGGCCAAAAGCTGGAAAGAAACAAGCTGGCCTGGATGGATTGCAAATTAAAATCAAAGTTGAGTAAATCTCACTCTGTTGAAGTTATATTTGAATTTGAGTGGTTAAATTTAAATATTTGGTAGAGTAGTTGAATTGATTTGATGTGCACTGTGAATTGATGATCTGTTGATTTTGGTTTTGGTTGGTTCTCGAGCAAATTGTTGATTAACTCGAAGTATTGGGAATTTTAAGTTGTTTTAAACTTCAACATAAATAAGGAAATGTTTCCATTTTAAAAGTTACTAAGTGTTTGAATTAATTAATTAAGGTTAAATTAATTTACTAAGTATAAGTAATTCGGAATAATCATTTGATGGTGTGATAAATAATCACTTGATTAACTAAGATAGTTAAGTAAGGAGTAATTAATTTATGAATAAAGTAAAATGAAAGATAGTTAATTACAGGTTGAGGGTAATCGAAATTGATTAATATTGTGGTTGAATTAAAGTAATTAATTTATATTGGAACAAATTAAAATATAATTGGAAATAATTAATTAATATAATTAAAGATGTAATTGAAGATTTATTAATTAAGATGAATTATGAAGGAATGGTAGATTAGTTGATTTGAAACTAATTAATGTTAAATGAAGGAATCTAAATGGTTGAGGTTAGAAATTCCAGTAGAATAAATTGAGTTAATTTGGAAATGATCAAATTTGATATGAATGATGGAATGGTATTGGATGCTTGAATGAGATGATATTCCTGATATGAAATGTTGAGTATTTCATTTTGATAATTTGGGTTTGGATGACACGAGTCTCAAAGAGACTGGGGTCGGGTGTTAGGCAATACCTGAAACCACTTCGACTATAGATTGGTATGTGAAATTCATATATTGGAATGAAGTGATTAAAGGGAAGTGGACTATTTAAATCTAAGTTTTGGTACTTAGGTAATGGATGTGTAAAATTAGTAATGTCTATAACATATTGTGCACTTGTAAAATTGGTTTGAGCTACCCCGGGTTTTATATAAATTGATTTCTTTGGTATTCCATGTTAGGTGGGTTTGCTCACGCTGGTTTCCAGCCTAACCCGGGTGTTACTTTGGTGTAATGCTCGGGTCAGACCGAGTATTACAGATTTTCAGGTAAGGACGTTCTGGAGCTCAGGAGGCGAGCTGGATGGCATGAGTGTATAGAGTATTTCCGCTGTATAATATTGTTGTGTATCTGTGACTTGAAAATTTAGTAAATACAATGTCTGTATATATGTGACTTTGATGTATTTAAATGTAATCGATAGGTATAGTATTCTTTTGTAAACTGTTACTATGTATTATTATATTTTATCCGCTGCGAATGTGAGATGTTTGGTGTTTCTGTTCTTTTTCTTCTATCTCTTTCTTCTTTTTCATAACTATCTAGAATTTTCAGGATCGAAAATTTCGGGTCATTACATTTGGTATCAGAGCTGAAAGGTTAAGCGAGAACCTTGGCTCTGGTGGGGATTACTCATTTAATAGAGTCTGTAGTACTCTAGAATGAGTTGAGAATATATGTGTGTGTGTATATATATATATATACATATATATATATATGAGCACGTACTTGTTATTTTCTTATATAAAGATTTTAAATAATTTTATATAAAAATATATTTTTGATATATAAAGCAATATTTCCTTTTAATAAATATTAAGGTGATTGGTTGTTAAATTATTAGAATTAAATTAAGAAGTAATATAATACAACCAAACTAAAATTAAATGAAGATAAGTTTGAAATGGATTCAAACTGAAATTGATGTCTTGAATTGGAATTAAATTAAGTAGAAATAGAAATACAACCAAATTAAAATTTAATGGATTGAAAATGGAATTTTAAATCTGGTCCAGAATTCGGAAATTTTGTTTCAATGAAAAATAATAAATAAGTATTATTTGGATAACTGGGACTTGTTGAAAACAATGAGTTGTTTGAAGTTTGATTTGAATTTAAAACCAAGGGTGGTTTAAAATTTTAAAACATGGCTGGAAGGGCTAAGAAATAAATATATATATATGCATGGATATACATGATATCAAAGATAATTTGAAATAAACTCTAAGAGGTTGAGTTTTGATTTTTCCCAGAATTATGATGTAAAAACCCAAAGTAGTATAAGTTTTGAGCTTATAAGAGGGAAAGAAATTTGAAGTTTGAAGCGGAATTTCAAATTGAGTAAGGTTGATTGGATTAAGTAAATTGGAATTTAACTTTGAGAAAGTCAAATAAGTGTAGTAAAAGCAACCAGAATTGGAAATTTCAAGATGAAATTGGAATCTAACTTGGAAAGTTAAATGGTTGATTTGAATTGGGAATTTGTGTGACCTCAAAACGGGTTTGAGATTTAAAAATTGAAAATGGATGGATGTTTTAAAATAAATTGGATGTTATCATCCTATTGTTAATAAAAATCTTTAAATTGAGAATGGTATTGTATAAATAATATAAATTTGAATAATTGAGTTTGTAAATTCAAATTGTTTAAGAACTGGCTTCAAAACTGAAAGATAAAATTGAATAATAAATTAAAATTTCAAAATAAAATTGTATTGAACCATGAAATACATAAGTTAAGATAATTTAAAATGGAATTTTGAAAATTGAACTCAGAAATTAAATTGATTAAAAACTTTGAATAAAAGTTAATTTGGTTTAAAAGGTTAAACCAACCTTTGAGAATTTAACTCGAATTTATATAATTCGAGATAGTTTAAATTCAAGATTTTGATTGAATTAGTTCAAAATCGAATTTGGTTTGAATTAATTTGATTGGTGATTGAAGATGATTAAGTTTAAGAATTTAAATGGGAAAAATTGAATTGGATTATGTTGAAATAATTTGAATTGAAATGGGTTAAATTGATAATAATTCAAATTGATTGGAATAATTTGAAATTATAATTAAAGTTGAACATGATTAAAATTAAATGGAATTTGATTTAAATTGGGAAGAGAATCAAGATTGATTCGACTTGAATTGGGTTTAGATAAATTTTAATAGAAATTGATGTTATTCAAGTTAGAATTAAGTCAATTGAATGAAAATTAGTTGGGGAAGTGAACAGTTTGGCTCTTGACTATTTTCAATATAAATTGTTTTAATATAAACTTATTTTTCTAGGCTATTTAATATATACAACTTTTCTTTCTTAAAGCCAAATTATTTTATACTTGTTTTACAATTATTTTTGGGGCTATTAACTATTTTTCAACTGTTTTCTAAACTAGTTACTATTTTTCAACTATATTACAAATTAATTACTATTTTACAACAATTTTGCAATTATCTAAAAGTTCTAAAATCATTTAACTATTTTCCAACTATTTTACAATTAGTTAACTATTTTATAGCTATTTTGCAAACTAATAATTATTTTTCAACTACTTATTCATTTTTAAAATTTTCAAGCTATTTTTCTAAAAATAAACTGGTCAGAGTTCAAACTGTTATTGATTTAATACCCAGCTGAGATAAGAATTAAAGTGATAATCCAAATGGGGATTAAGGTAATTGTGAATAAGTGAAAGGGTATTATAGGAATTGTGAATAGAAAGGAAATTGATTTGGCTGATAATCAATGGAAATAAATACGTAGGATGTACGTGTATTATTCTATTCGCATAGTGATTTGATCCAGATTCCAGCACAGAATTTCGAGATGGTTATATCGATCCGAGTTGGGATTTTTTTCACTCGATTTTCAACGGCGAACCTGGATATGGATTGTTGATTGGTTCTGGATATTCTCTATCATAGTCATGGCTATGCAAGGAGAATGACGATTTCTGATTAAGAAGCCAGATCCGAGTCCGCACTAGGAAGTCGGGTGGACGATACTAGTTCGGAAGTGAAATTGTGTGATCGAGTGAGCGATCAGATTGATATAGCGTACTGATGATATGTGTACATCGTACGGATTTGAATGAAATTGATATTGGAAAGAGAAGTCAAATTTGAATATTTGATTTTGAACAAATGAAGCTATATATCTTTGTTATATGAGATAAAACTCCCCTTGATAAATCTATAGCCAGAAGAAAATATTTTTGAGAGTGTTTGAAGTATAAAAAGAGTTTTATACAAGTTTGAAATGATCCAAAGTTTTTAAAATTTTTATATCTGTATATGTGTATATATATATATAAAGGATCTTATGAGGACCTTGGAAAAGGATTTTGGGAATCTTTGGATTTGGAAAGGCTTTTGATTTTTGGGTAAAATCAATATTAAAATTTGAAAAGCCTAGTTTGAGAATTTATCGATTTTGGAATAATCGATTTTGTGTAAAGGAGCCTTGTATGAGATCATACTAGGTGTATGATTTGAAAGATACTATATGTGTATAGTATAAAGTGTTTTTGATGATGGCTCTGGGGAAAAAGGCACTCCCTTGAAATGAACTTCTCAGGAGTACCACCGGGTGGTGCTGCCTTGAGCCCCAAGGGGGGTTCTAAAGTTGATCCGGTGAGGAGTCCGGACAAACTAGTTCCTGAGGATTATTGGGTAGCGAAAGTCGAGGGCGCTGATGCCTACAAGGGCGTTTGGGTTATGCTGTGACGACAATGTAACTCGATGTCACTGCGATCTACTATGGGGACCATAGCGAAATCGTGTGGAGGATGAGTGCCAACAGTCTACGCTTGATTTTGCCGTGAAGGAAACGCAACATCGGTAGACTGCGATCTATGGTCAAATGGAGTGGAGAAGTTTCAGTTTTGGCAGCGAAATTCGATGGCGCTGATGCCTATAGTTATATGGGTTTTTGTTGTGATCGCTATGTAACCCCAGTTGTAGCTGCAATCTGTCGTGGGTTCCATGGTGTAATCGAGGGGCGCGGAGGCCGACAGTTATCTATGGATTTTGTCAAGATGGCAACGTAACCATCGGGTTAACTGCGACCACGGATGGGGGTGATGATTTCCAAAGCATTCTCACCAAAGATATTTCCTCTATTTTCAAAAACTGTTTTCAATATTTTCACTGGGTGTTGAAAACGGGTTTACCAAGTACTTATAGATTTTCAGTCCTACGCCTTATCAACGTATGACTGAATTTCTGTGAGAACAAGGTTGGACTGGTTGAGACATCGAGTTATAAGAAGTATTTTTATAAAGAGTTATTTTATTAAGTATGATGTGAATTTAAAAGCATTTCTAAAATTTTTTAAATAAAGATGTTGGAATTTTGGGGAAATAAAAAGGAAATCCAAACTGGAATTTTAATGAAGTGAATTTGTAATTAAAATCGAATATTGATTTAGAAGTTGAAAGTAAACTAATTGGCTAAATAATAATTGATTGAGGATATTAATAAAATTTAACTTGGGAAAATAAATGGATGGTAAGTTGGTAATGGGTTTGGGGATGAATTCGAATTTCATATAGAATTCGACTTAGATTTGATAATGAATTAAATGAGGGGAGATGTTGTAAAAACAAAAATTGAGTTAGATTGAAAAATGTGATGGTTTGAATTACAAATAAAATCCAAAGGTGATTTGAACAATATTTAATGAAATTTGCAAGTAAATTGGATATAAGAGAAGTGATTATGATAGAAATGGTTTGAGTTGCAAAACAAGACCCAAGTGAATAGAAATAAATTGAGAATAGCCTTGTATTAATAAAATAAATTCGATAACGAATTAAGTAATTGAATTAAAAAAAATTTAAAATGGGTTAATTGAGTTAAATGATAAATGGATGAAGTCTGATTAAATAAAAAATAAATCAAAGCAGTGATTGGAATTGGATTATCAGACTGCACTTAAGTTCAGTGGCATATTAATTTGAAAGTATAAATGAGTTAAGTATGTGCTTGGATATTATTTTGGAAATTGAGAAGGTGAATTAAAATTATAATTTAAAAAAAGGATGGGCTAACTGAATTTAAATGAGAACCAAATAAAAGTAAACTTAAGTTGATGTTGGAATAAATTAAAGTAAATTAACTTAAGTTTAAAATTTATGGAAGCTTGGCTTCGAATAAGAGTGAAAGCCCATTAAATAAAAGCTTGGATTGAATTAATTTGGGAATGGTTAGAAGTATACAAGAACGGAATGTGTTGATCTAAATAAATGGTTGGTAAACAATTTAGAAAAGAAATGGAATTAAATGCAGAATGAGTTGAAATTAATTTGAAATAGTTATAAACTAAAATAGATACTTTATTAACCGAATATCGTCAAGATTGCATAACAATAATTGTTGTTTGGCGTAAACCAAACTAATTAAATTCTATGAGTTAATAGAGATTAAATATATTTGATTCTTAATTATTTGAAGTGAATATGAGCTTGTTTGGATTATAAATCAATGGAATATAAGAAATTGAGTTGCAAACCATTGAAACTGAATGAAATGGCTTATGAATTGATAGAAAGCAATTGAATAACCTTTAAAGTTATATAAATCGCTTATGTTAAGCGTTTGGTGTTTGATGCTTTTGTAATTCTTATGATTGCTATTAAAGTAATTGAAATGCTGATAAATTCTCTATATATGACACTTACATATTTAAATTGAGTAAGTACAGGTACTGGGAAGCCGTTTGGCTGGATTTGGATTGCGCTATTTGCTAAAATTAATATGCTACTTGCTTAAAATGCTAAATAAGGTACGCCTACGCAATACAAATAGGAAATATGAACTGTTTTTGCTTTGTCCGACCATGTGGGTCGATGTATACATATTTACATCTCTTATCAAATTGCAAAAGCTCCTCCGTACAAAGGAGACTCTGCCAAAAAAATTCGAAAATTTTATGAGTTAGAAAATTTTTGAGAAAATTGGTTAACGACAAATCGATTTCAAATTGGAAAACTAACGTAAATTAGTAGATGAAACTAACGTGAATCAGTTATAAATGAAAAATAAAATTTAATATTCATAATTGAAGACGAATTGAATTCGCATGAAACGGGGAAAACTAATTTGCATAGAAGTACATGTGAAAACTTCTGTAAGAAAAAGTATAAATGGTTTGAAAGGTTACAATTGTATATTGTTGCTAAATAAGATATGCAGGTATTAAAAGGGGAAACGAAAATTGGATTTGATTCCAAAAGATAAATGTGAATTGCCCGACAAAAAGGTACGTGTTTAAATTTCTAGATGAAATTTTATTGGGTTTTTGATGTAGCCATTTGGCTTTTGTTTTCTTTTTGGTATTTGGGAGCCCGTAGAGGCCTTTTGTAGTAGTACCGAGCTAGCCGCGCAAAGGAGACGCTGGCAAAAAAATTCAGAAATTTAGAGAGTTAGAAAATTTTTGAGAAAATATTGATAATTCAAAATTTGGTTTTAAATTGAAATTTAAATGATTGAGCAAAGGGGTATTGTTTGAAACTATAGAAGGTTTTGGAAGTTGCTTAAGGTGATAGTGGGTCTTTAGTAAAGGATAGTTGGTAGGATGTTGAATAGTGAGTTTTGGAAAGGGGTAAACGGGTATTGGTCCATTCTCCCTAACTAGTAATGTAACGACCCAGAATTTCTGTCAATTAAAATTTGAATATTTAATTGATTTTAAATATTAATAAGTAAATTTTATGAGTTGAATAAATTTTATTTCGAATAATTGGATTTAATTGAATAATTAAATCGATAATTTAATAGTGAAAATACGTAAATAATTAAAAATTGGGTTAAATATGATTGTAATTGATTTGTAAAATTTTATTATGTCATGTTGAAGTTAGAGCGATGTTATAGAACTTTTAAAATTGAATTAAAAGTTAATTTGTGAAAATTGAATATTTTAATGTTAAATCGACTAGTGAAATTAGTCAATTTTCGAACATTCTCAGAATTGGACGAAACTAGTTCCATTGGATCCGTAATAATTAGTTATTATCGGATTTCAATTTTCATAGCAATCGGAGTTATTGTTTGACCGTGGCAGCTCGAAACGCATCGAAATTGTTTTAATATTAATTTGGCGAGTTAAAATAGCCATTTTTCAAAAAGTCTCGGATTTCGACAAAACCAGTTTCATCGGATCTGTAATGTGATATTATCGTAAGGTTTCAAATTTCGTGTCAATCGGATTTACCGTTTGTCCGGTGCAAGCTAAAACGCCTAGAAAATCGTTTAATCGGTTTAATTTTAAATCGATCGTTTGTTGCCATATCTCGCACAGATGACCAAATTAGCTTCCGAAACCTGTTCCATTGTGTCTATAATGCGGGGTAAACCTTTGGAACGCCAACCGGCACGCTTCGTTTGGAGTTCGGAAAATTTCGATGAATAGTAAATTGGGCGATTTTCTATATAAGCACCTTATTATCTTCACTTTGCAACATAAGATAAAACCCTAGGTCAATTGGTTACAGCTGCCACCTCCAATAACATGAAAGGCCAAAAAATTTTCACCTTCTTCCTTAAATCTCTTCAAATCCGTGGAGTATTACAACAAATTTTCAACTACAAACTTGTAGAGTGTCTCGAGCTCTACGTATTCAACGGTTAAGATACGAAATGGAGCTATATATTGTGAGATAATTGGCCGCGTATGGCTGTAGTTGCGCCGGCGAATCGAGGGTCATATGGAGGCCGAGTTCATCATGATTGAAGGTGGTGGTGGAGTTCGTGCCGAGCTTTACAGTGGTGGTATCTGATCGAATTTTAGTCGAGTGTTGGTGGCGCGAAGTGAAATCCTAATTATGTATGATGGGTTCATGTTGTTGGCCTGTAGAACGTGAATGGAAAGGGGAGGGAGGAAGAAAATGTGCGGCCTGGATCTGCATTTGAAAATCTAACGGCCCAGATTCAAGGAGGTTAAAAATATTAAAAGAAATTTGTAAATTTATATAGTTCAAAATCGTGTAAACTTGTAAAATTCATATCCTTTTCATACGAGGTCGAAAACGCGCGAAACCAGTTGCGTTGGAATCGTATGGACGAGCACTACGCTATGGAATTGGATTGGAGTCTTTTGGAGTTAGTGAGAATTTCGGGTAAAATTAAACGTGCGTTTAATTTTATTCGAAATAAATCGCTCAAACGAAATTGAAATCAAGGTGAGAACTTCTCACTCAATCGAATCAGTTTCGATTTTAATTTTAAATAGTTTGAATCCCTATACTATACAAAACATTTCCTTTCGGAAACCATTTACTATAACAACAGTGTTATAGTCCACCATTTCCTTCTATTTCTCGAAAACGTCTATTTCAACAATGAATGTTGAAATCTATGTATTCGATAGTTAATGCATTTTAAAACGTCTTTAAAATCATTAACTTCATTTCATAATGTTCCTTCCCCAAAAACATATCCATTTCATTTAATAATATATTCACTGTCCAAAATCGTGAATATAATTCCTTTCATATATTCCTATATCCATCTTATCAAATTCAATTGATTTCGGATTTATTAACAACGTTTATAAACTCCATTTATATTTTTATAAACTTCTATTTATAAAAATCCTTTTTATATCTCATTTTAAATGCCAAAATCCGATTTATAAGTTGATTACTTATAAATCTTATATTTTACAAAATCTATCCATTTTATATATTCATATTTCATAAATTTATAAATCTCAATTCACTTATGAAATCCATTTTTTTATTTCACTTTATTACTTATAAAAACTCGTTTTATAATTCCAGTATTTTTAATTTATAAATATCAATTTTATAAATCTTTTATATAAACCGTTTATAATAATTCAAAATTTCCAATTAAACCATTTTATAAATTAATCACTATTTATTTCAAAAATCTTAATTTGGTTATATTTTACGAAAATTATAACTTTATAACATTAAACTTATAACGTTAATTTATTTAAAATAAATCAATTCAAAATTATAATAAAACGTATACTTTCAAAAATCACTTTAAAAATTCCTTTAAAAACCAAAAATCATTATTTTTAAACTTTAAAAATGGATCCTTTAACGACCTAGAATTTTTATTAATTAAAATTTTAATATTTAATTAATTTTAAATATTAATAAGTGAAATTATAAGTCGAATAAATTTTATCTTGAATTATTAGATTTAATTGGATAATTAAATCAATAATTTAATATGTGAAAATGCAGAAATAATTGAAAATTGGGTTAAATATGATTGAAAATGATTTGTAAAATTTTATTTTATCATATTGAAGTTAGAATGATATTTTAGAACTTTTAAAATCGAATTAAAAGTTAATTTGCGAAAATTGAATATTTTAATATTAAAAATGGACTAGTGAAAATAGTCAAATTTTGAATAGTCTCAGAATTGGACGAGACCAGTTCCATTGGATCCGTAATAGTTAGTTATTACTTGATTTCAAATTTCGTGTCAATCGGAGTTATCGTTTGATCGTGGCAGCTCGAAACTCATCGAATTATTTTTAATATTAATTTGGCGAGTTAAAATAGCCATTTTTCAAAAAGTCTCGGATTTTGACGAAACTAGTTTCATCGGATCCGTAATGTGATATTATTGTAAGGTTTCAAATTTCGTGTCAATTGGATTTACCGTTTGTCCGATACAAATTAAAACGCCTAGAAAATCGTTTAAATCGGTTTAATTTAAATTGAACGTTTATAGCCATAACTCGCACAGATGTCCGAATTAGCTTTCGAAACCTGTTCCATTGTGTCCGGAACGCGGGGTAAACCCTAGAAACGCTGGTCACGGTGCGTAAATCGGAGTTCGGAATTTCCGAAATGAATAGTGTCGTTCGTTTCCTATAAATAGACCACCTCCCTTCATAAATTTAAAGAAAATAAAAATAAACAAACTAAACCCTAGCCGCCACTACCATGTTCAATGGCCAGGAATCATCCTCCTTTCCCCCTCAATCACTCCCAATCTACAAACAATTAGAAGGAGTGATCAACTGCAAAGTTGTAGCTAACGTCGGAGCTTTCAATCTATACGGTGATGATGGGGTATGGCGCGACGTGGAGGGAGCTAGGGGCGTGCGTGCGTGGTCGTTCATCTTCGTGCGCGCGCGTGTAGGGGTGGCCGAGCTTCATGCTCTTTGGGCCGTGTGTGGCTCTTGCGAAGGGGGTCGAGATGGTGGTAGTTGATCGAGTTCAAATTGCGTGTGGGTGGAGTATAATTTAACCTTAATAGGCGGCTATGGGTTCTAGGTTGCGTGCATCAACCTGTAGGAGAGAACGAAGAAGAAAGGGGTAGGTGAGTGCGGCCCTGATGCAAGCAAATGAAATCTAACGGCCAATATTAATTTAGGTTAAGAAAATTGAATTTATGTTGTAAATTTGTTATAAAAATTCGAGTAAATTTGTAAAATTCATATTTTTTCATACGAGGTCGAAAACACGCGAAACCAGTTGCGTTGGAATCGTATGGACGAGCACTACGCGATGAAACTGGATTGGAGTCGTTTGGTCTTAGTGAGAATTTCGGGTAAAATTAAACGTCCGTTTAATTTTATTCGAAATAAATCGCTAAAACGAAATTGAAATCAAGGTGAGAACTTCTCACTCAATCGAATCAGTTTCGATTTTAATTTTAAATAGTTAGATTTAAAATATTTGAATGCATGTTTGAATGAAGATTTTTATCTATTGATTGTTAAAATAGACATTATGCGCAGTTAGTAAGCGGATGTTATTTATTAAAAACATATACCGCGAATATTTCATAAACAGTGGAATTGGTATTATATATAATAGCAATATATATATATATTGGCATATGTATATATTGGAGTTATTGATTTCCCGCATTTGCATAGCGGATGAGACCCTATTGCGCCGTTATTAAGCGGATAATATTTAAATCCCATATAACGCGATAATTTCGTACTGGAGCAGAATTGGTATTGTGCTAATGTTTGTGGATGCAGGAAAACAGGTTGGAGGGATCCAACTGGATTCCTCAACAGTTTTTATTTGATTTCAGATATTTTGATATTTGATGGATTATCATATCGATATATGATATCGTTGTTGTCGTGATTGACCATTTGGTATGTAGCATCATTGGACAAAATTTGGAATTTTAAAATGATTTTAAAATGATTTTTGAAAGTATACGTTTATAAAATATTTTTGGAATTGATCCATTTTAAATAAGTAAACGTTATAATTTTTAATGTTATAAAAATTATGATTTTTGAGAAATATAGTTAAAGATTGATTTTTGAGAATATGATGCTAATGATTTTATAAAATAGTTAAATCGGAATTTTTGAATTTATTATAAATTGATTTTATAAAGGATTTATAAAATTTTATTATTTTATAAATCAAAATGAGGATATTATAAATAGTTTAAAGGCATTTTTAAAATAGTAATATAAATTGATTTGTATTAAAAGATTTATAAATTGATATTTATAAATTAAAATGTTGGAATTATAAAACGAGTTTTTATAAATGTTAGAATGGATTGTGAATGAATTTCATAAATGAATGAAATTCATAGAATTATAAACGGTGAAGTTATAAATGGAATTTTATAAGCAGTAGGTTTATAAAATTTGAAAAGTTAATTGTAGAATGGATTTTTGATTTAAATGGATCTTATAAGTTATAAGATCTATGAATTGGGATGTTTAAAAGAACGATTCTTGTAAACAAATAAATTATAAGTATTTAACTTATAATATGGACTTTTGGTTCATAATTGAAATATAAAGTGAATAGGTTAATAATGAAAATTTATAAAGAAAGATGTTATAAAATAAATAGAAATGGAATTTATAAACATTGTTTTATAAATTCGCAAATGACTTATTTTGATAAGAAAATTGTTATAACTTATTTATGGAGTTATATTCACGTTTTTGACTGTGAATAATCCTTTAAAATAAAATGTATAAAAGGATGAAAATTATTAACGTAGTATATTCACGTTTTTGAATAGTGAATAATATGTTAAAGAAAATGTTTAGGATGTGATATTTTAAACAGAATTAAAACTATCTAACGATGTTTTAAATGTGTTGAGATTCGAAACCATAGATTTCAACATTTATTGTTGAAATAGATATTTTCGAGAAATAAAAGGAAATGGTGGACTATAACACTGTTGTTATAATAAATAATTTCCGAAAGGAAATGTTTTGCATAGTATTGGGATTTATATATCTATTTTAATTTCGAATCCCTATACTAGTGATTTTGGGTTGTCGTAACGATGTTTTACGTAACATTCGTTTTGGCCCAAATAAATATGTTTAAGAGCATGATTTCCTTAAAGAATGAAATATATACTTAATTTCGATTGAAGTATATTGAATATTTTCCAAAGTGTTGAAAATAAAAGATTTGTGAATTACTTATTAAATAAGTATGGAAATGTTTTCCAATATAAGGTGAATATTAGAGAATTTATCTTTTTGAAGATAAATTGAAATGAATAATTGAAATCAAATATTCATAGATATTTTGGATTATAAATTCACTAAGGAATTTATAAAATAAAGTGGAATTTGTATGAAAATAAATATTGATTTATTTTTGAAGTATTGAAATTATATATCTTGTAAAGATATTTTGGAAAATAAATAATTTGGAAAATTATTTGGAAACTGGTGGTGTGTGCATATCCATTGATAGTTCAATAACCGACTATCAATATTTCCCTTTGAATGGGTAATTGATGTGATTTGTTTGAATTTGAATGCCACACTTATTTTTGAATAAGCGCTCACTATTCGTGTTAACCGGGAAAGGACCATGGGGTCGTATAACCCATTCCGAATATGTGATACGTCGTTGTGAATTGCATTTGAAGATCGGCGTTGAAGACCGGATATTTGCGAGAGCGATAGGATGACCTGTCGATTGACTCTGCACCGAGTTGCTCCGGTATACAGTTCTCCATATGTGATGGTGAATCCGATCAGGATTGTGGATATCCGTATTGCAAGGACTTCTTTGTAAGTGCCTTCGGTTCTGTTCGAGCCCGGAACAGATTTGTATGGATTGTATGTCTGACATTAGAAATTGAGATATAAAGAAGATTTCTTTCAAATATATTTCTGTTGGTGGCGGAGAATTTATTCTTTTAGCTTAACACCCTTCTCTGAGACGTACGAGCTCCGAGGTTATGTAGTTGAAGGTTATCAGCGATATATTCCCAATTTGGTAATTGACATGCTGAGTGTTGCTGTAAATGATCATTGTGTTGATTATTTGTGATAGGATCGTTTATTTGATCGTCTATCTTGGTGATCATCTCTATGATCATTTGTTGACCCAAAGCATGGCTTTTGTATAAAGTATGTTTTTGTGGACGTGACTTCGTCGAGCCTCACACCCCGTGAATGGTCAAAACAGGAAAGAAGCAGCAAGGTCATGAGGGGTAGCGCCCTTTAGGATATGTGCATTTCCTTCTGGAAAAGGGTGGTATCATGGTATGGAGCCCAGATACTTACTCATGTTGAAAACACTTTATGATTGTGTGAATTGATTGTGAGCGCTCGGTTGAAAGGTCCCAAAGGACCGGGGGATGGCATATTCGGTCAGTTGTTACTCAGTTAGGGGTAACCCGTCCTTGTGTTGGTAGAGATCCGGTTTGGTTCTCGGGGATGTCCATCCAGAGGCATTCCCATGTGGCAATGGGAAGTTCCTTGGCCTGATCATTCCTTGGAAATCCAAAGAAACAATACGAGACTTGTACGGTATTAGTTATAGAACGTATCATTCACTTATGGTGGCGCCCCACTGTTTGGATGGTAGCTATAGTAGGCATACGATAATGGTCGTATGTTGGCTAAGATTTATATTCTACTTTCGAAATGAATTTTTCCTACACTATACACTAGTAATAATATCAAATGTTCTTTTTAATGCGTATCAAGCATCTTTGACTATCATAAGGAGAAATCTCCTCCGATTCTGCGTTTGCATTGTGTGTGTGTGCGGGAGGCCTTATGGTAGTCTCATTTTAAAAAGCATTGCGAATTGACTTTAAAAATATTCCTCTATTTTAATTTTAAAGATAAATAAACTGTTTTGAGTTCTCACACTAGTCACATGACTGACTCGGAGTTTATTGTTTTCCTTCCTAAACTCCGGGTGCCCACCAATTTCTACACGGGCAGTCAAGAGTTAGGTTTATCAGGATGTTATGGATATTCTGGAATTGCTGGAGGCAAGATGGATGGCATGGCGTATTACTAGTTTATATAGTATTTCTTTTTCCGCTGCACTGTTTGTTATTGTTGTTGTTGTACACTCTGATGTGATGTAATGAAATGTAATGTAATAAAATGTAATAACTGATATAGTTCTTTGTTTAAAGATTATTCATTTAGTATTATATGTTGTTCCGCTGCGAATTGTGAGATTCTGATGTTGTTCTGTTGTTTTCTGTTCCGTTCTATTTTCTATTTTCTTTTTCTTTCTATTTTCTATCTTCTACCTCTCTTCTTCTCTATCTTTTCTTTTCTTAAACCATAACATTTCGGGTTTCCGGCCTTCGATTTCTCGGCAGTCGATAAAGTGAGTATGGATGTTGAATTTTCGAAAGTCGAAAATTTCCGGGACGTTACATTTGGTATCAGAGCATATGGTTAAGCGACAACCATGGTTCTGTTGGGTATTACTCATTAGAGATAGAGTCAGTAGTACTCTAGAATGAGTTGAGTGTAATAATAGATATGAGTGCGTATTTGTTAGTGAATATAATATTGTTTTATATTGTGATGGTTGGTTTATTGAGTGGCATATGAACTTTCGTCAGCGTGGTCTGCAAAACTATGTCGAAGGGGTTTCTAAACACTTGAATAGAACAATTCGACACAGTATTGTTTTAAATTGGGTAAATGAAATAATTTTACTTGATTATATTTTTATATATAAAGGAATGATTTTTCAGAATTATTAAAGTGAAAATAAGTTGATTGTTTAGTTGTTTGAATAATTTAAATAAAGGGATAATTGTATAAGTATAATGAATTATAAGAATTGAATTATAATTAAAGTGATTTACAATTGTGAAATAAGCTTATATATATAAGAAGTGAAACTATATGAATATGAGTTGTAAAATAAAAATGAATTTAAAGTTAAATGGAAATTTACTTTAGAATTGAACGAGTGAATGGAATGTTAATCAATTAAATTAAATTGATATGAAATAATGAATGTAAGTTTTAATTCATTAAAATCTAATGTTATTGGAAGTTGAATAATTGAATGCAAATCAATTTAATTAAACCACTTGATAAGCAAAGGAATTTGGTTGTAATTTAATATACATTGATTGTTATATGGTTGTTAGATGATTGTATATAATTCATTAAGTGTTAATGAAATTGGAAGCTAAATTAATTGAAATTCAATTGGAAGTTAAGTGAATCTTAAATAGAATTGAATTTGAATTGGGAGTGAACCAACTTGAATATGAATTAGTGAATGCAAACTAATTGAAAATGAATGTTAGTAAAAACATCCACTGTTAATGAATCAAATGTGATTAAATTGAAAACCATTTCATTGAATATTAAAGAGAATATGAATGAATATTTATTGGTTATGAATTAGTTGGATGATAGTTGGTAGATGGATGAGTATATTGCTTTTATTGCATTTGCTATGTTGACATATATAGTTATTATGTTGCTATATGTTGTATATCGATACTATTGTCATATATACATGTTCTCATGTTGTGTGTTGAGTGATTAGTAGGTGCGGATCGCGTTTGCTTCGCATTTGGAGCTCGCTTTCGCGCTATATTAGCCGTATATGCTCGCTAATAAAATATAAGGTACATATCTCGGATTACATACCGTACTTTTATAGTTTTTTCCCTTCGGGATGCCTCATTACTTGATGAGATGTATATTTGTGATATATATACTGTCATTTTTTTTTTCGGATCTAGCCGCGCAAAGGAGACTATGGCGAATTTTTCCGGAAATTTAAGGCGTTAGAAAAAATTTGAGAAAAATTAGAAAGTTTTGAAAACTTTAACTTTGATTTTGAAGTTGAAAGTTAAACAATAGTAGTTGTTTTTGAAAAGATAACTAAGTATGATTTGAAAACTTAGTAAAGATATTGTAAGAAATTTAATTATGGATTTTGGGAAAGTTAATAGATTCTGTAACTTTTCTTACTTAATAATTTCGAGGACGAAATTTTTTTAAGGGGGGAAGATTGTAACGACCCAGAATATTTATTAATTAAAATTTTAATATTTAATTAATTTTAAATATTAATAAGTGAAATTATAAGTCGAATAAATTTTATCTTGAATTATTGGATTTAATTGGATAATTAAATCAATAATTTAATATGTGAAAATGCAGAAATAATTGAAAATTGGGTTAAATATGATTGAAAATGATTTGTAAAATTTTATTTTATCATATTGAAGTTAGAATGATATTTTAGAACTTTTAAAATCGAATTAAAAGTTAATTTGTGAAAATTGAATATTTTAATATTAAAAATCGACTAGTGAAAATAGTCAAATTTTGAACAGTCTCAGAATTGGACGAGACTAGTTCCATTGGATCCGTAATAGTTAGTTATTACCGGATTTCAAATTTCGTGTCAATCGGAGTTATCGTTTGATCGTGGCAGCTCGAAACGCATCGAATTATTTTTAATATTAATTTAGCGAGTTAAAATAGCCATTTTTCAAAAAGTCTCGGATTTCGACGAAACTAGTTTCATCGGATCCGTAATGTGATATTATTGTAAGCTTTCAAATTTCGTGTCAATTGGATTTACCGTTTGTCCGATACAAATTAAAACGCCTAGAAAATCGTTTAAATCGGTTTAATTTAAATTGAACGTTTATAGCCATAACTCGCACAGATGTCCGAATTAGCTTCCGAAACCTGTTCCATTGTGTCTGGAACGCGGGGTAAACCCTAGAAACGCTGGTCACGGCGCGTAAATTGGAGTTCGGAATTTCCGGAATGAATAGTGTCGTTCGTTTCCTATAAATAGACCACCTCCCTTCATAAATTAAAAAAAATAAAATAAACAAACTAAACCCTAGCCGCCACTACCATGTTCAATGGCCAGGAATCATCCTCCTTTCCCCCTCAATCACTCCCAATCTACAAACAATTAGAAGGAGTGATCAACTGCAAAGTTGTAGCTAACGTCGAGAGCTTTCAATCTATACGGTGATGATGGGGTATGGCGCGACGTGGAGGGAGCTAGGGGCGTGCGTGCGTGGCCGTTCATCTTCGTGCGCGTGCGTGTAGGGGTGGCTGAGCTTCATGCTCTTTGGGCCGTGTGTGGCTCTTGCGAAGGGGGTCGAGATGGTGGTAGTTGATCGAGTTCAAATTGCGTGTGGGTGGAGTATAATTTAACCCTAATAGGCGGCTATGGGTTCTAGGTTGCGTGCATCAACCTGTAGGAGAGAACGAAGAAGAAAGGGGTAGGGGAGTGCAGCCCTGATGCAAGCAAATGAAATCTAACGGCCAATATTAATTTAGGTTAAGAAAATTGAATTTATGTTGTAAATTTGTTATAAAAATTCGAGTAAACTTGTAAAATTCATATCTTTTTCATACGAGGTCGAAAACGCGCGAAACCAGTTGCGTTGGAATCGTATAGACGAGCACTACGCGATGAAATTGGATTGGAGTCGTTTGGAGTTAGTGAGAATTTCGGGTAAAATTAAACGTCCGTTTAATTTTATTCGAAATAAATCGCTAAAACGAAATTGAAATCAAGGTGAGAACTTCTCACTCAATCGAATCAGTTTCGATTTTAATTTTAAATAGTTAGATTTAAAATATTTGAATGCATGTTTGAATGATGATTTTTATCTATTGATTGTTAAAATAGACATTATGCTCCGTTAGTAAGCGGATGTTATTTATTAAAAACATATGCCGCGAATATTTCATAAACAGTGAAATTGGTATTATATATAATAGCAATATATATATTGGCATATGTATATATTGGAGTTATTGATTTCCCGCATTTGCACAGCGGATGAGACCCTATTGCGCCGTTATTAAGCGGATAAATACCGCGATAATTTCGTACTGGAGCGGAATTGGTATTGTGCTAATGTTTGTGGATGCAGGAAAACAGGTTGGAGGGATCCAACTGGATTCCTCAACAGTTTTTATTTGATTTCAGATATTTTGATATTTGATGGATTATCATATCGATATATGATATCGTTGTTGTCGTGATTGACCATTTGGTATGTAGCATCATTGGACCAAATTTGGAATTTTAAAATGATTTTAAAGTGATTTTTGAAAGTATACGTTTATAAAATATTTTTGGAATTGATCCATTTTAAATAAGTAAACGTTATAATTTTTAATGTTATAAAAATTATGATTTTTGAGAAATATAGTTAAAGATTGATTTTTGAGAATATGATGCTAATGATTTTATAAAATAGTTAAATCGGAATTTTTGAATTTATTATAAATTGATTTTATAAAGGATTTATAAAATTTTATAATTTTATAAATCAAAATGAGGAAATTATAAAGGAGTTTAAAGGCATTTTTAAAATAGTAATATAAATTGATTTATATTAAAAGATTTATAAATTGATATTTATAAATTAAAATGTTGGAATTATAAAACGAGTTTTTATAAGTGTTAGAATGGATTGTGAATGAATTTCATAAATGAATGAAATTCATAGAATTATAAACGGTGAAGTTATAAATGGAATTTTATAAGCAGTAGGTTTATAAAATTTGAAAAGTTAATTGAAGAATGGATTTTTGATTTAAATGGATCATATAAGTTATAAGATCTATGAATTGGGATGTTTAAAAGAACGATTCTTGTAAACAAATAAATTATAAGTATTTAACTTATAATATGGACTTTTGGTTCATAATTGAAATATAAAGTGAATAGGTTAATAAAGAAAATTTATAAAGAAAGATGTTATAAAATAAATAGAAATGGAATTTATAAACATTGTTTTATAAATTCGCAAATGACTTATTTTGATAAGAAAATTGTTATAACTTATTTATGGAGTTATATTCACGTTTTTGACTGTGAATAATCCTTTAAAATAAAATGTATAAAAGGATGAAAATTGTTAACGTAGTATATTCACGTTTTTGAATAGTGAATAGTATGTTAAAGAAAATGTTTAGGATGTGATATTTTAAACAGAATTAAAACTATCTAACGATGTTTTAAATGTGTTGAGATTCGAAACCATAGATTTCAACATTTATTGTTGAAATAGATATTTTCGAGAAATAAAAGGAAATGGTGGACTATAACACTGTTGTTATAGTAAATGATTTCCGAAAGGAAATGTTTTGCATAGTATTGGGATTTATATATCTATTTTAATTTCGAATCCCTATACTAGTGATTTTGGGTTGTCGTAACGGTGTTTTACGCAACATTCGTTTTGGCCCAAATAAATATGTTTAAGAGCATGATTTCCTTAAAGAATGAAATATATACTTAATTTCGATTAAAGTATATTGAATATTTTCCAAAGTGTTGAAAATAAAAGATTTGTGAATTACTTATTAAATAAGTATGGAAATGTTTTCCAATATAAGGTGAATATTAGAGAATTTATCTTTTTGAAGATAAATTGAAATGAATAATTGAAATCAAATATTCATAGATATTTTGGATTATAAATTCACTAAGGAATTTATAAAAGAAAGTGGAATTTGTATGAAAATAAATATTGATTTATTTTTGAAGTATTGAAATTATATATCTTGTAAAGATATTTTGGAAAATAAATAATTTGGAAAATTATTTGGAAATTGGTGATGTGTGCATATCCATTGATAGTTCAATAACCGACTATCAATATTTCCCTTTGAATGGGTAATCGATGTGATTTGTTTGAATTTGAATGCCACACTTATTTTTGAATAAGCGCTCACTATTCGGGTTAACCGGGAAAGGACCATGGGGTCGTATAACCCATTTCGAATATGTGATACGTCGTTATGAATTGCATTTGAAGATCGGTGTTGAAGACCGGATATTTACGAGAGCGATAGGATGACCTGTCGATTGACTCTGCACCGAGTTGCTCCGGTATAGAGTTCTCCATATGTGATGGTGAATCCGATCAGGATTGTGGATATCCGGATTGCAAGGACTTCTTTGTAAGTGCCTTCGGTTCTGTTCGAGCCCGGAACAGACTTGTATGGATTGTATGTCTGACATTACAAATTGAGATATAAAGCAGATTTCTTTCAAATATATTTCTGTTGGTGGCGGAGAATTTATTCTTTTAGCTTAACACCCTTCTCTGAGACGTACGAGCTCAGAGGTTATGTAGTTGAAGGTTATCAGCGATATATTCCCAATTTGGTAATGTGACATGCTGAGTGTTGCTGTAAATGATCATTGTGTTGATTATTTGTTATAGGATCGTTTATTTGATCGTCTATCTTGGTGATCATCTCTATGATCATTTTTTGACCCAAAGCATGGCTTTTGTATAAAGTATGTTTTTGTGGACGTGACTTCGTCGAGCCTCACACCCCGTGAATGGTCAAAACAGGAAAGAAGCAGCAAGGTTATGAGGGGTAGCGCACTTTAGGATATGTGCATTTCCTTCTGGAAAAGGGTGGTATCATGGTATGGAGCCCAGATACTTACTCATGTTGAAAACACTTTATGATTGTGTGAATTGATTGCGAGCGCTCGTTTGAAAGGTCCCAAAGGACCGGGGGATGGCATATTCGGTCAGTTGTTACTCAGTTAGGGGTAACCCGGCCTTGTGTTGGTAGAGATCCGGTTTGGTTCTCGGGGATGTCCATCCAGAGGCATTCTCATGTGGCAATGGGAAGTTCCTTGGCCTGATCATTCGCTGGAAATCCAAAGAAACAATACGAGACTTGTACGGTATTAGTTGTAGAACCTATCATTCACTTATGGTGGCGCCCCACTGTTTGGATGGTAGCTATAGTAGGCATACGATAATGGTCGTATGTTGGCTAAGATTTATATTCTACTTTCGAAATGAATTTTTCCTACACTATACACTAGTAATAATATCAAATGTTCTTTTTAATGCGTATCAAGCATCTTTGACTATCATAAGGAGAAATCTCCTCCGATTCTGCGTTTGCATTGTGTGTGTGTGCGGGAGGCCTTATGGTAGTCTCATTTTAAAAAGCATTGCGAATTGACTTTAAAAATATTCCTCTATTTTAATTTTAAAGATAAATAAACTATTTTGAGTTCTCACACCAGTCACATGACTGACTCGGAGTTTATTGTTTTCCTTCCTAAACTCTGGGTGCCCACCAATTTCCACACGGGCAGTCAAGAGTTAGGTTTATCAGGATGTTATGGATATTCTGGAATTGCTGGAGGCAAGATGGATGGCATGGCGTATTACTAGTTTATATAGTATTTCTTTTTCCGCTGCACTGTTTGTTGTTGTTGTTGTACACTGTTAACGCTAAAATTTGAACGCTAACACCAGTGAGTAGATAACAGCTATGAAAGCACCACCCGTTGGTACGGGAACAAGATACAAGTAAAGAAATTGCAGAATAGCAGTAAAAGACAATAGTTTTATAGTGGTTCGGCCTAAAATCGAGCCTACGTCCACTTTGATCTCTTTATTGCTGAACAAGTACAACTTATACAACTTTCTTCAATTACAATCCACTCTAGACTGTTAGTACAAACTTTTACGGAGAATTATCTTTCAAACTCATGATAAATGATGTGGATTCTCTCTCTTGAATTTGATGTAATATCTTCGATGTTTGGAGTGCTTGAAGCATTGCTTGAGTCGAGAAAATGGCAGAGTTTTGGCGCTTCCAGAATGAACCAAAAAGTCCCCTTAATGTTGGAGGTAGGTTGGTATTTATAGGCAAAGATCTTGGACCTAAGCTAAGTCGTAACCGGTTCTGAATCGCCCCCGACCCAGCTAAGTCGTGGCCGACTTATGGGAGCACCACTATGATCTAGCTGAGTTGATCTTTCTTCGCTGAATTTGCACAAGTCCAAAGTCGTCACCGGGTCAAGCCAGGTCGTAGGTCGTTCCCTCTCTCTGATGCATGGCCTCCGACTTAAATGGGAAGTGCATGCTCAAATAGGTCGTTGCCGATTTAATGAATTGACGAGCTAAACGTGAACTAACTCCCTTGCCCAGGTCGCGCACATCCTAGCACAGACCATGAGTCGGTCACGACACAAGTGTAAGTCGTGAACTTGTTCCACTCAGTTAGGTCGGTAAACATGTTAAGTCCTTAAGTCGGATCGAATTAGGTCGGCAACTTCATTAGGCAGTTAGGTCGGCACCATGTTAAGTCGGATCCTTTGTTATTTCTTGAGTCGTTAGGCCAGTTCCTTCTGAAGCACTAGGTCGGCATCTATGTGAAGGCATTGGGTCGGCATGCTCCTTAACCAGTTAAGTCGGTATCGATTTAAGTCGGCCACCTTGTTAATCAGTTAGGTCGGCTATCCCTTTAAGTCCTGAGTCGGCGCCATTTCCACATACTGGACCACTGAGTCGTAACCGAGGCAGGGTTAACATTTGCCCCTCGAAGTATACGCCTTGGGATTAAGTCGTGTGCTTCGATACCTTTTAACTCGGTCACTCTTAGGTCGGTAAGTCGTGAACGACTTATCAGCTAACTCGTGTATGATGACCCGTATCATTTCACTTCAGAATATAAGCCGGCCTCCTTCAACCTTCTTCGTCACTTATTCATTCACTCAATTTCGATTCTGCCATTAAAATTCTCCTGAGTTCTTTAAGGCGATTCCATCCTACCTGATCACCAGTAATTCCTACTATTCATTGCGTAAGTGATTCTACTCCTCCCTTGATTGTAGATTACCTTCGGTTCTCAAACTTTATCGTTTGAATTCGAACGGCCTCCTTGCATGATGCTTCATCACGAATTCTATCATATTTGCCGTTGATGAAACTCAGGTTGCTCGATTAAAAGTTCGATGAAATAATGAAAGTGGCTCGTCGTCATAGGCTAATCGTTTGAGATTACCATGCGACAAATTTATGATAACTTCGAACTGATTTAGTGGACGGTCCGGCAGCAGGTAATGGTATGAATGGAATAGGGGTTTTTGCTGGTGGAGGAGCGGTTAGCGGGCTAATGGGTTGAGTGGAGTGAGGTATTGGTTTAGACGCGACCCAGTGATTTTAGGTGACTCATCTTTTGGCCGATTCAAATCATAAATCATGACCGTGTTAGTGCTTGAGTGAGACCCACCGACCTACCATTCTGCCGATCTAAGCTTTAAACCGTGGCCGAGATAATGCCAGAAAGAAGCTTACCGATCTAAACTTTAAAGCTTGAATCGTGACCGAGCTAACACTTGAGAAATTCCTGCCTTTTGAACCAGAGCTTGCGACCTAGGGGAACGAGTTGCCAAGTTAAACTATTTAGACCTTGACCTGCTACCGACTTAGCTTTATCTTGCAAAAGAATTTTAAACCGTAGCCGAGTTAGTACTTGAGCTTCCGACATGTTATCATTTAGGAGCATGGGCCTACTTTGAGCATTTGCCTTGAGCTAAAGAACTAAATTGTCTGAATTTTTGAACTTTAAACTTGCCTGAATCTCCTTGTATTATGCCGCATTAACTTATAAGCTGCTAACCTGCTAAAAATAACAAACAAAGAGAACCAAGGCGAAAATACTGCCATTGACTGCCCACGTCAGATGTCAGATTAGTCAAGACAAAACAAACAACTTAATTATATTGCATGAAATGTTTGCGAATCAATCAATTAGGGTTAAGCATTAGTGCAAAGTATCAACAATCTGAACTGATTTGTCTGCACCAACATCTTACTTGCATATTTAGGCTTAAAACAATAATCCCTGAATTTCATAACTAACAAATGTTTGCTAGTTTTTATTCCAGTTATATTTGTTTACCGCTTGATTGATTCTACACAACACTTCACACACTTTAGGAAACGTGCACCTTCATGTTTGAATACCCAGTTGTTTATGTAGAATGACTTCCCATCGAGAAGAAGAAGTGGTAACTCAAGAAGAAGAAACTTTCCCGACAACAGTTCCGATAGAGAATCCTCCGGAAAGAACTTCGACTATTCTATCTTTGAGAACATTTATTCAGCTGCGCACTCAATTTGGCTTTGCTGAAAATGATGTCCTATTCCCTGGGTCAAATGATACTGCTGATAATCCTCCCCATGGTTTCGTTGCAGTCAACCGCCACATGTGCTTAAGTGGGGCGATTCCTCCTTTTAATGACTTCCTTCGAACTCTTCTTCTCCGGTTGACAATCTCTCCATTTCAACTTCATCCTAATGGTTATGCCATCTTGATGGGGTTGTGTGTTTTGTTTAGAAGAACTCTTGATCGCCTACCGAGTTTTGAAGAAATTCGTTATCTGTGCTCGTTTACAAAGAGTAAAGATCATCCTTCACTCATTATTGTGAGAAGTGCTAGAAACCGCAAGCTCCTTTCCGATCTCACTGAAAGTGTTCATGGATTTTTGAACCAGTTTTTCTTTGCTCGCTGTCCTCCAGGGTTTTATGCCATCTGGAGAATAGGAAGTAAGACTAGTGTTTCCATTTTTTCGTTTTTGAAACTTTTTTCGAGATCCGAACTTTCAGTTGCTAACTTCATTCTTTGCTCTTTTCAGCACTTCCTCTCCCTTCTAGAGATCCGATTCATAAACAAGTTTTTGAGAGGTTGAGTGCCGTGGCTGCGGAAGAAAGGAGCATAAAATTTCTACTGAAGGATGAATTTTTACACCAATACGGGCTTCTACACGCTTCTCGTTCTACGCATGCTCATGAAGTTCCAACAGAAGTTCCCGATTCTCCGATGAAAACTCCTGACGCCCCGGTTACCGTCGAACAACTCACATCAAAAGAGTCTAATATTGAAGCTTCATTGGTGAAGTGTTCCACTCCTACCGACATTATGGGGTCATCTAGTAAGACGGTGCTTGCCCCGATCGAGGAAGAAGAAGAACCTTCACGGCCTCTCGGGGGATTAGCTGATGTAGGAATTGAGAAAACAAGTCCCACCAAGCATGATGGTGACGATGTTTATGAGGGGTTGAGCGACATAATAGTGACTTCGCAGGAGCTTTTTAGAGATGACGTATCTAAAACTATCTCTCCTGTAATTGAGGCGACGTCTCTTCTTCGACAAACACCAACACAAACATCAACTCCTCATACCCAAGATATCATCACCTCTGCACCAAAGAGTGGTTTGTAGCTTAATGCGTGTAGCTTGCACATCACACAACACTTAGGATTTTCCAGCACATTTATGCACTTATCTTCTTATACTTTAAAGATTTCTAAAGCTTATCTTTTCTTATTTCAGATTCTTCAATGACACGCGGCGGATCATATTATCAGGATTTCCAACGCTACGGGGGGCGTGGTCAATATGATTATCGGCGTTACTTTCCCTCCTATAGAGAGTCTGACGAAGAGAGGGCTGCTCGAAAGGCTCGTGAAAGGAGGGATGCAGAAGAGCGTTATGACAGAAGGGATAGGGATGAGCACCATGATTCTCTGCAGAGGAGTGATGACTCTCACAAAAGGAAATCTCACGACGACCGAGGAAAAGGTCATGTAGCTGAAGATTCAGGCAAACGAGCCCGATATGGTGAGAGACATGTTTCCACTATTCCCGAAAAGCCTACTGCCCCTGCCCCTCTTGACATTACTTCTGACTCTCCTGCTCTTGAGAAGGAGGACATCCAGACAATAATAAGCAGGCCTAAATTTCAAGTGGGACCTGGCCCAGCCACTTTACAAAGTCGTTTTCCACAATGGTGCTTAAAGGGTGTGAGATTCGACCTAGACTTGGTCCCCATCGACAAGTCTGCTATGTTGCGCAATCTTGATGCAGTCAAGCTCGATATCGAGAGGATGTCAAACTGGCAGAAGCTTGTTGATGAGCTTCAAAGAGTTAACCGTGCCAACTTAGAGGCCATGCTCACCATGGAAAATGATAAGGCTGAGTGGCAAAAGGTCCTTGAGCAGCACGACACCGAAATGAGGAGCATTACTTCCTACAACGAGGAGCTCGAAGCAAAGGTTGAGAAGTTGAAAGATGAGCTTGCTGCTTCCTCTACTTCATACTCTCAAAAAGAAGAAGTGCTTCTCAGACAAGTTAGAGATGCTCATGCCAGTCAGAGGGACGCTGAGGACAGGCTTGAAGCACAAAAAAGAATCAGTGACGGCTATGTCTCTGATATTGCTGAGCTTCAAAAGAAAAACAACTCCCAGGAGGCGGAGATACAAATGCTTAAGCTTCAGCTTGCCAAAACTAAAAGGGAGCGCGATGAGGCTGTCGCCGGCAAAATCGCAGCCGAAGAATCTCATGAGGCGACCAAAAACAGCTTCGGCTCAACATTATTCGACTTCTACTTGCATAGCGTCTTGGGGCGTGGAAGCCTCGCTTTTCTCGGTCCTAAGTATGAAATCACTTTAGCTGAAGTGTGGGAGGCCGCTCTTGAGATGCTTGGTGCTGAAGGTGCCGGTTACGACGAATCAGCCCTGGAAAGGCATTATTTTGATGATGACGCTTGCGCTGCCCTTGCCAAGGGAAAGGAACAACTTGCCAAACTAAGAACTGAAGTGACGGAAGGGGACCGGCTGGGGAAAACCACTTCAACTACTCTAGTCCAGCCACCTTCTTCGTCTGAAGTCGACATTATTGGTTCCAGTTCCCATCTTGCATCTCCCACCAAAGTTACCACTGAGATTACAAGCATACAAGGTGGAGACGAGGGTGATGAGAGCGCTGATGCGCAAGCTTATGAAGTCGATATCAGGAAACCAGCTTCTCCAGGTAATTTCACTGTTAATCTCGCTACTGTCAATTCTGCTCAAGCGGGTTACTCATTTATTTCGCATGAGTTTCATGAGCTCCTTGGCTATTTTCTCAACCTTGATGAGCCTTCATCTCCTCTCTTTACTGACTTCATTGGTGAACCTTCATCTCCTCTCTTTACTGACTTTAACCTCTTTTCTTCTGTAGAGAAAGTACCAAGCACTGCTCAAACTTCTACTCCTCCGGTTATCCATCCTTCATCTCTTCAGGCGGCGCCTCCTTCTGCCTCGCAACCTGGATCACAGGAGGAACAAATAGAGGCTCTTCATGGCTTGGATGATCCCATCGCTTCGCAAGAGCAGAAAGATGAGAGACCTGAGGGAGGTGACATATCCCCGGAACGGACTCCTTCTGACGACATTGTTCTATCAAAACTTGTCACTCCGGGGAGTGAGTCTTCCTCACAAAGGAGAGAGAAGCGTGGGACATCAAAGAGGAGGGGGAAGAAAATCACCGCCACTGCAGAGGAGCCGGAAGTTGAACCGGTTACACCTGCCTTTCCTACTTCCCTTATACCCACTGGCCGACCTGAAAAGCTGGTTATTCGACCGAGTAAAGGGTCCAAAGGAGGGAAGAAGAAGTGAAGATTTTAACTTTTTGCCTTTTGTATGAACTGGCCAAGAGTTGTGCGGGTACCGGCCCCCGCTTTTATTTTGAAACCTGTATCTGCATTATAGTTGAATAAAATGATTCTTCGTTTGTACAAACTTCTGTTTGAATTTGAGTATGCATTTATTATTCAATTTTGCACAAGTTTATTTATATGATATTGCAGCGGGCTTATGGTATGCTGTTTGAGTATTACTTTACCGATGCAGCTATACCACTATACCATGTTGCCCCCATACCTTAAGCTTGCTGCAATATTTTATACTTCGAGGGGACTTGCACTCTTATTTGTTAAAGAATAATTATTTTATTCTTTAAAGAAAATTTTTGTAGAGTACAACTCCCTTCGTATAAGTTTTTACGCTCTGTCATTCGAAGAAATCACTTTTTTCTTTTGCTTATGTGCATATTTTACCAAGTGAATTCCTCTATGTGGTAAAGCGGACCTCTGAAGGGTACTTTAACTTCTTTTCCTTTTTTTTTTTTTTTTTTTACGATCATTTTCCATAGTAGGCAAATTACTCTTCCTTTGAAAGTTAAAGTACGCTTTTGATGAGGATTTTTTTTTTATACAAAATTGTACCTCTGAGGAGGGATTTTTCACGTTTCAACACTTGGAAGTTTTATTTCAATCTCGGTGAAACGTGTACCCCCAAAGAGTTGTGCCTTCGAAGAAAGCCTTTTCACGTTTCAACACTTGGAAGTTTTATTTCAATCTCGGTGAAACGTGTGCTTCCAAAGAGGTCTTTTATTTTGTTTTTGCATTTCAACTTTGGTGAAGTGAAATTCCGAAGAGCGGTTATTACACTTCAACCCCTGGCGAAATGTGCCTCCGAAGAGGGCTTTCATTTTGTTTACATTTCAACTCTGGTGAAGTGATATTCCGAAGAGCGGTTATTACACTTCAACTCCTGGTGAAATGGGCCTCCGAAGAGGGCTTTTATTTTGTTTACATTTCAACTCTGGTGAAGTGATATCCCGAAGAGCGGTCATAACACTTCAACTCCTGGTGAAATGTGCCTCAGAGGGGGTTTTCATCGCCTGGAAGTTACTCTCTCATGGTTGGAGGGTCATGACTCCTCCAATCTTTTTTGTTGAGTAGAGAACTTTCTTTTTTGGTGGCGTATGACCCATTAGAGGTCTTTTATCCTCCGAAGAGTTGCGCCTCCGAAGAGGACTTGTGCCGCTGATGGTAGCTTTGGTTGTTCCTCTGTTCACTTGCTTATGCCTTTTCAGCGATCCTCTTTTTTTTCTTCTTTTCAAGTTTTCATTCCCCTTTTCTTGCAAATGGCTTGTTTACTCCAAGGAAGTGTACTTCATTGTTAGGCAAGTTCGTGAGAGCGGGCACTAGCTTCCTAATTGGATATTTGTTTGTCCAAACAATCTCAATTTATCAGCAAGGGCCCGTTTCTATCGAAATCATTAGCCGTTCAATTAAAGTATTTCCTATCTAGGATTTGAATTCGGGGTCTTTACGACTTGAAATTTGTTTGTTGAATGATGGTGAGAATCGCTCGGTCTTATTATGCGCAAGTTCTTTTTCCATTGTCTGCAAAAATTTAAATCGACATTTCAGCAATACATTTTATGTACTTTTATATCGAAAATAAAGCAAACATGTAATAAAAATAAGGAACACGAGATTTATAGTGGTTCGGCCATGAAATTGGGCCTACATCCACTTTATATTCTTTCATTATTTACTTGCATCAGTTTCACAATTGCTTTCAATCACAAGAATCATACATTCATAATTCTTTTTACAATGTTTCAACAAAATTTTCAAGTAAAGTATGGACGCAAGTGATTGCTGTTCCATGCCCTTGGAATTTGATCTCCATCAACAGTGGTGAGCTTGAATGTGCCGTCAAGAAGTTTCTGACCTATTACATACGGTCCTTCCCAATTTGGCCCAAACACACCTGTCGCGGTCATAATTCTTTTCAAGACTAGATCTCCAATTTCAAAGCTGCGTTGACGAACTTTGGAATTGAAATGTCTGGCTATCCTTTGCTGATGAGCTGCAACTCTGAGGTTAGCTTCATCTCTTTTTTCATCAAGGAGATCTAGTGCTTCAAGTTGTAGCTTTTCATTTTCCGCTTGATTGAAATGGATTCTTCTGTGTGAAGGGACCTCTGTTTCAACCGGGATCATTGCTTCCGATCCGTATGCTAACGAAAAAGGAGTATGCCCAGTTGCAGTTTTGTGAGTAGTTCTGTATGCCCATAGTGCAAGTGGTAGTTTATCGACCCAACCACCTTTTGCTCTTTCGAGTTGCCTTTTGATGGTTGATTTGATGATCTTGTTCACTGCTTCCACTTGCCCGTTTGCCTGCGGATGAGCTACTGCCGAAAAGCTTTTCTGGATTTTGAATCGTTTGCAAAAATCCTGGAATTCCTCGCTTACAAACTGAGTACCATTGTCTGTGATTATTTTCTGAGGCACACCGTATCTGCAAATGATATTCTTGGTCACGAAGCTTATCACTTTCTTAGAAGTGATAGTAGCCAATGGTTCAGCTTCAGCCCACTTAGTAAAATAATCAACTGCAACAATAGCATATTTAATCCCTGATTTAGCAGTTGGTAGCGGCCCAATGAGATCCATTCCCCAAATTGCAAATGGCCATGGACTGACCATCTGTGTGAGTTCGGTAGAAGGTGCTCTAGGAATTTTGGCATATCTTTGGCACTTGTCACATTTTCGGGAGTAATCTGCGGCATCCCGATTAATTTCTGGCCAAAAATATCCGTATCGGAGAATTTTCTTTGCTAATGTTTGACCACCTGAATGATCACCACATTCTCCTCCATGCACTTCAGCTAGGATTGTTTTGGACTCTTCCCGGGATACACATCGAAGCAATGGCATTGAGAATCCCCGTCTGTACAATCGGCCATCCTGAATTACATAGCGAGAGGCCTTCCTTAGTAGCTTTCGTCTTTCTATCGAGTTTTCCGGCAGAGAACCTCTGAGTAGGTAATCCAGTATTGGAGTCATCCATGACTCTTGTTCTTGAGATACATTCATAATCCAGTCTATATCCATTTCGTCTATACTTGGCGCTGAAAGGACTTCTACAGGGACCAATCCCAATAGTTGAGCTTCACCAGAACTTGAATATTTTGCGAGGGAATCTGCCTTCATATTCTCTTCCCGAGGAATGTGGCTTATTGAATAGTGATCGAGTTCACATAGGAGTTCCCAAGCCTTTGACAAGTATGAAGGCAGGTTTCCACCTTTTGCTTGAAATTCCTTCTTGACTTGGCATACAATAAGCTGAGAATCACTGAAAATTTGTAATGCTCGAATGTTCAGCTCTTTAGCGATTTTCAGACCTGCAATAAGAGCTTCATATTCTGCTTCATTGTTTGTTGAAGGAAATTCCAGTCTTAGTGCATAACATAATGATCGACCTTCAGGAGTTTCAAGTACCACTCCGGCTCCAGAACAGTAGTCATTTCTTGCGCCATCAACATACATCTTCCACTGGATTGGAGAATCATTGATCGCTTTTTCCTCACCATTATCTTTCTCTGTGAATTCTGCAATGAAATCAGCTAAAGCTTGTCCGTTGATTGCTTTTCGGGGATGATAAGTGATGTCATATTGACTGAGTTCAATGTTCCATTTTAGAAGGCGACCCGAAGTTTCTGGGCGAAATAGGACTTGCTTTAGAGGTTGATCAGTGAGCACTTTGATAGGATGAGCTTGGAAATATTGCCTCAGTTTCCTCGATGCAACTAGTAGGCAATAGGCGAGTTTTTCCAACTTGGAGTAATTCAGCTCTGCCCCAGTGAGTCTTTTGCTGATATAGTAAACTGGATGTTGAATCCTTTTGTCTTCCCGTATCAGCGCTGCACTTAGAGCATGAGATGATACTGCCAAGTATATAAGAAGATCCTCACCATTGCCTGGTCTAGAAAGTATCGGAGGCGTTTCCATATGACGGATCAACTCTTCAAAAGCCTTTTGGCATTCGGGAGTCCATTCAAAGTTCTTTTTTCCTTTTTTCAGGGCATCGAAGAATGGGATGCATTTATCAGTAGCTTTGGAAATGAACCGACTCAGGGCGGCGATCTTTCCGTTGAGACTCTGCAATTCCTTCTTTGCTCTAGGAGCTTTGACTTCTTTCAAGGCAGTAATTTGAGCTGGACTAGCCTCTATGCCCCTAGCACTGACGATAAAACCTAAGAACTTTCCGGATTCGACCCCAAATGTACATTTCAGGGGGTTAAGCTTCATTCTGTATTTCCGGAGGACTGCGAACATTTCTGCTAAGTGTTCAACGTGATCCGCTGCTTTCCTGGACTTTACTAACATGTCGTCGACATAGACTTCCATAGTTTTGCCCAATTGCGGTTTGAACATAGCATTAACAAGTCTTTGGTAGGTTGCCCCTGCGTTTTTTAATCCGAAGGGCATAACTCTGTAGCAATAAAGTCCAACATCTGTAATAAAGCTTGTATCTTCCTGATCCGGCTCATGCATCATGATTTGGTTATAACCGGAGTAGGCATCCATGAAGGATAACAATTCATGTCCCGAAGTTCCGTCTACCAGTTGATCGATCCTGGGTAATGGGAAGCAATCTTTGGGGCAAGCCTTGTTTAGATCAGAAAAATCGATGCACACTCTCCATTTCCCATTAGTTTTCTTGACCAACACAGGATTTGAAACCCAATTCGGATATGTAGATTCTTTGATGAAGTTATTTTCCATGAGTCGATCAACTTCTTCTTTTAATGCTGCTGACCTTTCTGGACCTTGGGTTCTTCTTTTCTGTTTAACTGGCGTAAACTTTGGGTCAATATTCAGAGCGTGTACTGCAACTTCTGGGGATATCCCACACATATCGGCATGAGTCCAAGCAAAGACATCCAGATTTGCTTTCAGGAAAGATATCAAGACATTCTGAATTGACACATTAAGCTGTGAACCCACATTCAACGCCTTATTTGGGTCCTTCGGGTCAACAGGTACCGGAACTGTCGTTTCCACCGGTACTACTCTATTCTCCCCTGTACTGGCTTTTCTGGGATCCATTTCTTTCCGTGCCCCGCTGTGCTCGCCAGTGCAGGGTCCGCTCTGTAATTGCTACAAGGCTGGTTCCTTGATGCGGACTAGAGTTGCCGCATCCTTTCCCATTTCTCTTTTTCTTGCCTCTCGCAGCTCTGTCAAATAGCATTCTCGCGCAGCATTTTGATCTCCTTTTATAACTCCTACTCCATTGTCAGTAGGGAATTTAATAGTGAGGCACCACGGGGCTAGGATAGCTTTGAATGCTGCGAGTGTTGGACGGCCAAGAAAAGCATTATAAGCAGAATATTCATCGACGATCACAAAGGTTTGCTTTCGGACCACTTTCCTTTCTCCTTCCCCAAGTTCTACAAACAGATCGATGGTTCCTACTGGTTGCTTTGGCTCCCCAGTGAAGCCAACGATTTTCTGTGATGAGGCTTGCACATCGATCATAGGGATTTTCATCTGGTCAAATGTCTTTTTGAAGAGGATATTACATGATGCTCCGCAGTCAATGAGGACTCTTCTGACAATGGCTGGTCCAATACCAGCCGAGATGACCAAGGGATCTAAAGTAGGGGCTTCAATACCTGTAGAATCTCTGGCTCTGAAAATAATATCATCACTGAAAGTTTTCTGTTGTTTAAGGGGCGTAGTGTCTTCTAGAACAAAGACGTTTTCTTCGGCTGGAGCATATTTCAAAGCCCTGGAATATCTCTCCATCTCACCCCAACTTTTGCCAGCTGGGTGAGGTCCTCCTGAAATGACATTGATAACGGGCCTTCCAGATTCATGCCCCGTAGCTTTCTCTCCTGCCCCAGGCTGATGAACAGGAGCCCGCTGCCCCTGACTCGACGATGCAGGATTGTTGCTATTCTTTTTCACGAATTGCTGCAACTTGTTTTCTCTTAGCAACTCTTCAATCAGATTTTTCAGCTGGCGGCATTCATCAGTTTCATGACCTGGTTGATTGTGGAAGCGGCAGAATTTCCCACTTTGTATGGCTTTTCTCCCAGTTCTCAAAGGGATAGGTTTAGGGAAATTGACGGAATCTTTAGTGGCCAGGTAGATGTGCTCCGGTGTATGTGATAATGGAGTATATTCTGATGGCTTGAAGGATCGGGGCTTCTTCAGATTACCCTATTTCTTCCCATTACTATTCTCCCTTTTTTGCCCCACCGATTCATTCTTGCGTGGAGCGACAGTGTTGTCTTCTGCTTTTTCCAACACTGTCTTTACTGGTAAAGGACGGCTTTCCAAGCGAATGAATTCATCTGCTTTTTTGTAGAACTTTTCGAGAGAGGTTGGCTCCTTCATATTTAACCATTTCCCAAATTCGCTTGACTTATCAATAGCCCTCATCAGATAAGTCAACATCATTCGTGGTTCAGCATTGTCCACCTCAGCCAGTGCTATATTGAAACGGTTCAAGAAAGATCTGATAGACTCACCAGGATTCTGCTCTAAACTGGACAATGACATGATATCCTTGGCCTTCGAAGCATATAGTCTAAACTGCTCCTTGAATTTTCTGGTCAAGTCTGAAAACTGATCGATAGATCGGACTGGCAACTTGGTGAACCACAGTAAAGCCACGCCTTCCAGGTATACGGGGAAATATCGGCACTTTATTTCGTCGGAGGCCCTGGCACCTGTCATGTGCCAGTCATATTTATACAAGAACTCATTCGGATCACTTGTCCCTTTGTAAGCTGGAATAGTCGGAGGGACAAACTTCCTTGGAAATTCCGCCTTCAAGATTTTTTCAGTAAACGGAGTTTTACTTGGAGCGAAACCCCATTCCTTCTCATCTTCAACCCTTTGCATACTTTCTTTCATGATCTGCCGGACCATTCCAGAAAGATATTCCTCATCATGCCGAGTTCTAGATCCACCAGCCTCAGGAACCGCCTGTTCAAAGGGACTAGCAGCCCTTTCAGGAGCATTCCTTTCATTAACATCGTGAATGTTGCCAGCACAGTTCCTTTCATTACAAGCTGGTTGATTGTTTGCCCCAAGTAGATCGTTCAATTTATTCAGAATCAGAGCGTTCTAGGCACTTTGAGCCTCTAATTGCACATTTTGGGCGTTTATCTGCTGGTTTAGCCCTAGAATCACAGCATCCAACTCCGCTTTCGTAACTCCAACAGACGGAGTGGGTTGATTAGGCACAGGGGAAGCGGAGGTTCCCTCTAGAATGTTTCCAGATCTGACAGATCTGCTTTTCCTTCCAGGAGCCATAATCTCAGATAGACTTCTGGTCTTTAAAGAAATTCTTTCTACAAATCTTTGTGAAGCAATGATGAGAGTTTTCCTGAGTTGGGTTCTCGGTGAAAGCACCAAAAATGTTAACGCTAAAATTTGAACGCTAACACCCCAGTGAGTAGATAACAGCTATGAAAGCACCACCCGTTGGTACGGGAACAAGATACAAGTAAAGAAATTGCAGAAAAGCAGTAAAAGACAACAGTTTTATAGTGGTTCGGCCTAAAATCGAGCCTACGTCCACTTTGATCTCTTTATTGCTGAACAAGTACAACTTATACAACTTTCTTCAATTACAATCCACTCTAGACTGTTAGTACAAACTTTTACGGAGAATTATCTTTCAAACTCATGATAAATGATGTGGATTCTCTCTCTTGAATTTGATGTAATATCTTCGATGTTTGGAGTGCTTGAAGCGTTGCTTGAGTCGAGAAAATGGCAGAGTTTTGGCGCTTCCAGAATGAACCAAAAAGTCCCCTTAATGTTGGAGGTAGGTTGGTATTTATAGGCAAAGATCTTGGACCTAAGCTAAGTCGTAACCGGTTCTAAATCGCCCCCGACCCAGCTAAGTCGTGGCCGACTTATGGGAGCACCACTATGATCTAGCTGAGTTGATCTTTCTTCGCTGAATTTGCACAAGTCCAAAGTCGTCACCGGGTCAAGCCAGGTCGTAGGTCGTTCCCTCTCTCTGATGCATGGCCTCCGACTTAAATGGGAAGTGCATGCTCAAATAGGTCGTTGCCGATTTAATGAATTGACGAGCTAAACGTGAACTAACTCCCTTGCCCAGGTCGCGCACATCCTAGCACAGACCATGAGTCGGTCACGACACAAGTGTAAGTCGTGAACTTGTTCCACTCAGTTAGGTCGGTAAACATGTTAAGTCCTTAAGTCGGATCGAATTAGGTCGGCAACTTCATTAGGCAGTTAGGTCGGCACCATGTTAAGTCGGATCCTTTGTTATTTCTTGAGTCGTTAGGCCAGTTCCTTCTGAAGCACTAGGTCGGCATCTATGTGAAGGCATTGGGTCGGCATGCTCCTTAACCAGTTAAGTCGGTATCGATTTAAGTCGGCCACCTTGTTAATCAGTTAGGTCGGCTATCCCTTTAAGTCCTGAGTCGGCGCCATTTCCACATACTGGACCACTGAGTCGTAACCGAGGCAGGGTTAACATACACTCTGATGTGATGTAATGAAATGTAATGTAATAAAATGTAATAAATGATATAGTTCTTTGTTTAAAGATTATTCATTTATTATTATACGTTGTTTCGCTGCGAATTGTGAGATTCTGATGTTGTTCTGTTGTTTTCTGTTCCGTTCTATTTTCTATTTTCTTTTTCTCTCTATTTTCTATCTTCTACCTCTCTTCTTCTCTATCTTTTCTTTTCTTAAACCATAACATTTCGGGTTTCCGGCCTTCGATTTCTCGGCAGTCGATAAAGTAAGTATCGATGTTGAATTTTCGAAAGTCGAAAATTTCCAGGACGTTACAGATCCGATGATGTAGCAGCACCAAATAGTCAATCACGACATCCAAATATCATATATTGATATGATAATCAACAAATATCAAAATATCTGTAAATAAATCACTACAGTTGAGGAATCCAGTTGGATCCCTCCAACCTGCTTCCCTGCATTCAAAAACATTAGCACAATACCAATTCCGCTCCAGTACGGAATTATCGCGGTATATGGGATTTATAAAATATTATCCGCTTAATAGACGGCGCAATATGGTCTCATCCGCTATAAAATGCGGGAAATCAACAACTGCAATATATACATATGCCAATATATATATATTGCTATTATATATAATACCAATTTCACTGTTTATGAAATATTCGCGGTATATGCTTTTAATAAATAACATCCGCTTACTAACGGCGCATAATGTCTATTTTAACAATCAATAGATAACAATCATCAATCCACATACATTCAAGAATTTTAAATCTAACTATTTAAAATTAAAATCGAAACCGATTCGATTGAGTGAGAAGTTCTCACCTTGATTTCAATTTCGTTTTAACGATTTATTTCGAATAAAATTAAACGCGCGTTTAATTTTACCCGAAATTCTCACTAACTCCAAACGATTCCAATTCCATAGCGTAATGCTCGTCCATACGATTCCAACGCAACTGGTTTCGCGCGTTTTCGACCTCGTATGAAAAAGATATGAATTTTACAAGTTTACACGATTTTAAACTATATAAATTTACAAATTTTTAATATTTTTAACCTCCTTGAATCTGGGCCGTTAGATTTTCAAATAAAGATCCAGGCCGCACCTTTTCTTCCTTCCTCCCCTTTCCATTCACGTTCTACAGGCCGACAACATGAACCCATCATACAAAATTAGGGTTTCATTTCGCGCCACCAACACTCGACTAAAATTCGATCAGGTACCACCACTGCAAAGCTCGGCACGAACTCCACCACCACCATCAATCATGATGAACTCGGCCTCCATATGACCCTCGATTCCCATGTGCAACTATAGCCATACGCGGCCAATTATCTCACAATATATAGCTCCATTTCACATCTTAACCGTTGAATACGTAGAGCTCGAGACACTCTACAAGTTTGTAGTTGAAAATTTGTTGTAATACTCCACGGATTTGAAGAGATTTGAGGAAGAAGGTGAAAAAATTTCGGCCTTTCATGTTATTGGAGGCGGCGGCTGTAACCAATTGACCTAGGGTTTTATCTTATGCTGCAAAGTGAAGATAATAAGGTGCTTATATAGAAAATCGCCCAATTTACTATTCATCGAAATTTTCCAAACTCCAAACGAAGCGTGCCGGTTGGCGTTCCTAAGGTTTATCCCGCGTTCTGGACACAATGGAACAGGTTTCGAAAGCTAATTCGGTCATCTGTGCGAGATATGGTAACAAACGATCGATTTAAAATTAAACCGATTAAACGATTTTCTAGGCGTTTTAGCTTGCACCGGACAAACGGTAAATCCGATTGACACGAAATTTGAAACCTTACAATAATATCACATTACGGATCCGATGAAACTAGTTTCGTCGAAATCTGAGACCTTTTGAAAAATGTCTATTTTAACTCGCCAAATTAATATTAAAACAATTTCGATGCGTTTCAAGCTGCCACGGTCAAACGATAACTCTGATTGCTACGAAAATTGAAATCCGGTAATAACTAATTATTACGGATCCAATGGAACTAGTTTCGTCCAATTCTGAGACTGTTCGAAAATTGACTAATTTCACTAGTCGATTTAATATTAAAATATTCAATTTTCACAAATTAACTTTTAATTCGATTTTAAAAGTTCTAACATCGCTCTAACTTCAACATGACATAATAAAATTTTACAAATCAATTTCAATCATATTTAACCCAATTTTTAATTATTTACGTATTTTCACTATTAAATTATCGATTTAATTATTCAATTAAATCCAATTATTCGAAATAAAATTTATTCAACTCATAAAATTTACTTATTAATATTTAAACTCAATTAAATATTCAAATTTTAATTGACAGAAATTCTGGGTCATTACACGTAGTTTCGAGGACGAAATTCTTTTAAGGGGAGAGGAATGTGACGACCCGGAATTTTTAACAATTTTAAATGGAATAATTAATTGATTTTAAAATATTTAAAAGTTAATTTTAACTTGAATTCAAGATATCAATATTTACTTGATAATTAAATCATTGAATTGTACAGTTTAAATATTGAATTTAATAATTGAAATTGGATAAATTGTTGAATCTGAGACTCTAAGCCTGTTTAAAATAATTTGAAGGCTTATAAATTTTATAATGATAATACTGGAGATAATAGAATGATTGGAATTTAATTTAAAGATATTTTGTTCAGTTTTGAAATTGTATCGTTTAAATTGAATTTAAAAATAGCCTTCCGAGGCACAGTCTCGGAATTCGACGAAACCAGTTCCATTGGATCCGTAATAGTTAGTTATTATTGGATTTCAATTTTCGTAGCAATCGGACTTGTCGTTTGACCGTGGCAGCTCAAAACGCTTCGAACTATTTTAATCGATTTAATTTAACATTGATCGTTTATTTCCGTAACTCACGCGTATGATCGAATTAGCTTCCGAAACACGATCCATTGGGTTCGGAATGCGGGTAAAACCATATAAACACCTGTCGGCATGTCTGATTCGGGGTTCGGAATTTCTCGTTATGCTTAACGAGTCGTTTTGTAAGTTTAATTATTTAATAAAATTTGAGGTACAATTGTCAGAGATATTTTTTTCTAACGCGTACTCAAGAAGACATTTTCCATATTTATTATTTACTCTTTGTTCCCCTAGCTTCCAGATGAAGATCGAGCTCACTAAAATAAAAAGGAAATGGAGAAATAGTTATCTCGCTTCTCTCTCTTTGTTTTTGTAAATCATGACCAAGCCGAAAACTTTTATTTCCATTAGTTTCTTTCGAAACGGAATTGTTAAAAAAAAAATTAAAACAATTAAGCAATGGCTGCGGCCTCAAGTTCAAATTATTGAAGAATTGAAAAGGGGGGAAATCGAAGTCGTTCGATTTCGTGAATCGCGAATCAAGGCTGTGATTCGAAATCATTCGAACTCGAGAGGAGCAGGCCGCGTGAGCATGTAAGTGAGCACCACTTGTTCGTTGAGCCGAGAGCGTCGCCGTGAATTCGAGCTAGGGTTTGGGTCACACGGTGAATTGGAAGACGCGATCGATTGTTGAGGGCTCGAGGCCGAACGCGAGTGCGGCGACTTCGGTCTCATGGAGGGCCGCGAGCATAAGGAAGCTCGAGTGCGATCTAGAGGTGACGACCGAGTGGATCTAAGATTGGGAGCCGCAAAGACTCGCGACCGAGTGTTTCTGTAAGTATTTCTTCAATTTATTAGACTCATTAAATCGATGTCTATTATCAACGTCGATCATTTATTTTATTTTATTTCTGGTTATCATATGTTAGGACCAGTAATAATTACTAGTATATTCAGTATAATCAATCATATATAGATGCAGATGGTATACTACGTTTAAGAGAAGCTAGATGAATAGTTCACCTATCGGTTTATTTTCCTCGAAATGAATTAATCTGTTGTATGACATTCAACTTGTCTACTTGGAAGGTGCTGAAATTTTGATTGTATATGCATTTATGTGAAAATGATATTCATGCATATCAAGTTAAATCGTTCATCTATAGATTTAATTAACCAGTTTATTCTAATTTAATAAATATATATGTTCTCATACATGTTTTAATATATGGAAGTTAATAGGAAATTATTTCATATAATTATGGTTTGAAAATAATAGATGGTTAAATTTAAATTATATATTTTCAAGTCTGAAAAATAATAATAATAAGTACTAATGTGGTTAATTTAGCTTATTTAATTATTTTAGGCATTAAAAATAAGTTATTAAAGGAAGATTAGGTTAAATAAAATTCTTAATTAACTAAATCAATAATTGACAATTAATTGTCCGATTAATTCAAAGAATAATAAACTGTAACTGATTATACGAGGTCAAAAGCTGGAAAGAAACAAGCTGGCCTGGATGGATTGCAAATTAAAATCAAAGGTGAGTAAATCTCACTCTGTTGAAATTTTATTTAAATTTAAGTGGGTAAATTTAAATATTTGGTTGAGTAGTTGAATTGATTTGATGTGCACTGTGAATTGATGATCTGTTGATTTTGGTTTTGGTTGGTTCTCGAGCAAATTGTTGATTAACTCGAAGTATTGGGAATTTTAAGTTGTTTTAAACTTCAACATAAATAAGGAAATGTTTCCATTTTAAAAGTTACTAAGGGTTTGAATTAATTAATTAAGATTAAATTAATTTACTAAGTATAAGTAATTCAGAATAATCATTTGATGGTGTGATAAATAATCACTTGATTAATTAAGATAATTAAGCAAGGAGTAATTAATTTATGAATAAAGTAAAATGAAAGATAGTTAATTATAGGTTGAGGGTAATCGAAATTGATTAATATTGTGGTTGAATTAAAGTTATTAATTTAGATTGGAACAAAGTAAATATAATTTGAAATAATTAATTAATATAATTAAAGATGTAATTGAAGATTTATTTATTAAGATGAGTTATGAAGGAATGGTTGATTAGTTGATTTGAAACTAATTAATGTTAAATGAAGGAATCTAAATGGTTGAGGTTAGAAATTCCAGTAGAATAAATTGAGTTAATTTAGAAACGATCAAATTTGATATGAATGATGGAATGGTATTGGATGCTTGAATGAGATGATATTCCTGATATGAAATGTTGAGTATTTCATTTTGATAATTTGGGTTTGGATGACACGAGCCTCGAAGAGACTGGGGTCGGGTATTGGGCAATACCCGAAACCACTTCGACTATAGATTGGTATGTGAAATTCATATATTAGAATGAAGTGATTAAAGGGAAGTGGACTATTTAAATCTAAGCTTTGGTACTTAGGTAATGGATGTGTGAAATTAGTTATGTCTACGACATATTGTTCACTTGTAAAATTGGTTTGAGCTACCCCGGGTTTTATATAAGTTTATTTCTTTGGTATTCCATGTTAGTTGGGTTTACTCACGCTGGTTTCCAGCCTGACCCGGGTGTTACTTTGGTGTAATGCTCGGGGTAGACCGAGTATTACAGATTTTCAGGTAAGGACGTTCTGGAGCTCAGGAGGCGAGCTGGATGGCATGAGCGTATAGAGTATTTCCGCTGTATAATATTGTTGTGTATCTGTGACTTGAAAATTGAGAAAATTCAATGTCTGTATATATGTGACTCTGATGTATTTAAATGTAATCGATAGATATAGTATTCTTTTGTAAACTGTTACTATTTATTATTATATTTTATCCGCTGCGAATGTGAGATGTTTGGTGTTTCTGTTCTTCTTCTTCTATCTCTTTCTTCTTTTCATAACTATCTGGAATTTTCGGGATCGAAAATTTAGGGTCGTTACAAATACAGTAAGAAATTAAAAAATTATGATTTTAAGTAAAATTTACTTTGAATTATAACATCTGATTTTGATTTAATAAAGTGACAACTATTTTATGTGATTTCAAACGTATGGTTCAATAAAAGTTTATTTGGATAGATTTAATATTATGTAAAGCATGAAATCAATTTATAATTAACTAGAATTGGGTTTTAACTGTAAATTAACTTCTAATCTATTTGTAAACAATAAATGTATAATTATGAATTCAAAATTATTTAAATTTTAGTCTTGATTTTCGCTCATCTTGCATATCAACCTATTGAAATTAATTCGTTAATAAAATTTAGTATAATTGGATTTTACATAAAAGTAAAGAAGTATAAATTTTAATTTAATAATACTTAATTAGTTGAACGATTCAGGAATTTAGAAGATAAAGTTGAATTAATTGGAATTGTATTTAATTAAGAACTCTGCTAAATTTAATTGAATTTAAACTATTGAAGTTTGGTGAAATTATCAATGATAATAAAATATAAATATAAAATTTGTTGTTTGCATGTCATTGATACTATTTAAGCAAGTTATTTTATAACTCTTATATGTAAACCACAATTCTGCAAATGTATTTAAGTTGCTGTAAAAAAAGATTTCAATTGTTTTAATTATCTATCTATTAATTATGTTCCGTTTTAAATTCTAATGTTGAAATTTATTGCCGTTCTTGGAATCTTTGAATAAAAGGGAAAGAGAATTTAACTGAAATTAATGATGTTTAATGAAAGAAATGTACGTTTGTTAGGATCCGCTTTAAAGTGTAATTTTGAAATTAATTACAATTATGTCGATTTGGAATCTTTCAATATTAAAAAGGCAAAAAAAGAAATACATTAATTGTAATTAATGGATTTAACGAAAGAAACATACGTTATTGTTAAAATAAAAAGGATGTTTTAATGAAAACAAAATGAATGTTATTGTTTTTAAAGTAAGCGTAATTTTATACAAGAGAAAAATTGAATATTGAAGCAACATTTTACGGTCATTAAATAGTATCTTTGATAGTATAGAGGTATAATGTTAATCGTAAATTTTGGAATAAATTAAGTATTTTATGTTCATGATTTTGCACTGAGAAATACGCCGACATTGATTTGAATTTGGAATCATGGTTCATCTTTTATTTTATGTAGCGGTGGTCCCCGTTGCCTTGGTTGGTGTGTTTAATTTTTTTTTGTATGTTAATAAAACTTTTAAATAGGCGTAAATTTGAGTTGATTTGGGATTAATGAAATTAATTGAATTGAAATATATTTCCGTATTGGATTAATGTGGCATTATATTCATTTTGAAATATGAAATGTGATGTTCATCACGAATTCATATTCATGCACATTTCATATTCTATTGCTTTGTTTTCTAACTACTATCTCATTCATGTTTTTTTGCCTTGTTCATCTTCACATTTCAAATATTCACAAAAAAACCTCTCTCTTTATTTAATAAGACTTTCATTTATCTTCTGTATATTCATTTTCCATTTTTATTATTAGATATACATTCTCCCACCTACTTTTATTATGTGTAACGACCCAGAATTTCTGTCAATTAAAATTTGAATATTTAATTGATTTTTAATATTAATAAGTAAATTTTATGAGTTGAATAAATTTTATTTCGAATAATTGGATTTAATTGAATAATTAAATCGATAATTTAATAGTGAAAATACGTAAATAATTAAAAATTGGGTTAAATATGATTGAAATTGATTTGTAAAATTTTATTATGTCATGTTGAAGTTAGAGCGATGTTATAGAACTTTTAAAATCGAACTAAAAGTTAATTTGTGAAAATTGAATATTTTAATATTAAGTCGACTAGTGAAATTAGTCAATTTTCGAACAGTCTCAGAATTGGACGAAACTAGTTCCAATGGATCCGTAATAATTAGTTATTATCGGATTTCAATTTTCGTAGCAATCGGAGTTATTCTTTGACCGTGGTAGCTCGAAACGCATCGAAATTGTTTTAATATTAATTTGGCGAGTTAAAATAGCCATTTTTAGAAAAGTCTCGGATTTCGACGAAAGCAGTTTCATCGGATCCGTAATGTGATATTATTGTAAGGTTTCAAATTTCGTGTCAATCGAATTTACCGTTTGTCCGGTGCAAGCTAAAACGCCTAGAAAATCGTTTAATCGGTTTAATTTTAAATCGATCGTTTGTTGCCATATCTCGCACAGATGACCGAATTAGCTTCCGAAACCTGTTCCATTGTGTCCAGAACGCAGGGTAAACCTTAGGAATGCCAATCGGCACGCTTCGTTCGGAGTTCGGAAAATTTCGATGAATAGTAAATTGGGCGATTTTCTATATAAGCACCTTATTATCTTCACTTTGCAACATAAGATAAAACCCTAGGTCAATTGGTTACAGCCGCCGCCTCCAATAACATGAAAGGCCGAAACTTTTTCACCTTCTTCCTCAAATCTCTTCAAATCCGTGGAGTATTACAACAAATTTTCAACTACAAACTTGTAGAGTGTCTCGAGCTCTACGTATTCAACGGTTAAGATGTGAAATGGAGCTATATATTGTGAGATAATTGGCCGCGTATGGTTGTAGTTGCGCACGCGAATCGAGGGTCATATGGAGGCCGAGTTCATCATGATTGAAGGTGGTGGTGGAGTTCGTGCCGAGCTTTGCAGTGGTGGTACCTGATCGAATTTTAGTCGAGTGTTGGTGGCGCGAAGTGAAACCCTAATTATGTATGATGGGTTCATGTTGTCGGCCTGTAGAACGTGAATGGAAAGGGGAGGGAGGAAGAAAAGGTGCGGCCTGGATCTGCATTTGAAAATCTAACGGCCCAGATTCAAGGAGGTTAAAAATTTTAAAAGAAATTTGTAAATTTATATAGTTTAAAATCGTGTAAACTTGTAAAATTCATATCTATTTCATACGAGGTCGAAAACACGCGAAACCAGTTGCGTTGGGATTGTATGGACGAGCACTACGCTATGTAATTGGATTGGAGTCGTTTGGAGTTAGTGAGAATTTCGGGTAAAATTAAACGCGCGTTTATTTTTATTCGAAATAAATCGCTAAAACGAAATTGAAATCAAGGTGAGAACTTCTCACTCAATCGAATCGGTTTCGATTTTAATTTTAAATAGTTAGATTTAAAATTCTTGAATGTATGTTGAATGATGATTGTTATCTATTGATTGTTAAAATAGACATTATGCGCCGTTAGTAAGCGGATGTTATTTATTAAAAACATATACCGCGAATATTTCATAAACAGTGAAATTGGTATTATATATAATAGCAATATATATATATATATATTGGCATATGTATATATTGCAGTTGTTGATTTCCCGCATTTTATAGCGGATGAGACCCTATTGCGCCTTCTATTAAGCGGATAATATTTTATAAATCCCATATACCGCGATAATTCCGTACTGGAGCGGAATTGGTATTGTGCTAATGTTTTTGGATGGAGGGAAGCAGGTTGGAGGGATCCAACTGGATTCCTCAACTGTAGTGATTTATTTACAGATATTTTGATATTTGTTGATTATCATATCGATATATGATATTTGGATGTCGTGATTGACTATTTGGTGCTGCTGCATCATCGGATCCATTTTTAAAGTTTAAAAATAATGATTTTTGGTTTTTAAAGGAATTTTTAAAGTGATTTTTGAAAGTATACGTTTTATTATAATTTGGAATTGATTTATTTTAAATAAATTAACGTTATAAGTTTAATGTTATAAAAGTTATAATTTTTGTAAAATATAACCAAATTAAGATTTTTGAAATAAATAGTGATTAATTTATAAAATGGTTTAATTGGGAATTTTGAAGTATTATAAACAGTTTATATAAAAGATTTATAAAATTGATATTTATAAATTAAAAATACTGGAATTATAAAACGAGTTTTTATAAGTAATAAAGTGAAATAAAAAAATGGATTTCATAAGTGAATTGAGATTTATAAATTTATGAAATATGAATATATAAAATGGATAGATTTTGTAAAATATAAGATTTATAAGTAATAAACTTATAAATCGGATTTTGGCATTTAAAATGAGATATAAAAAGGATTTTTATAAATAGAAGTTTATAAAAATATAAATGGAGTTTATAAACGTTTTTTATAAATCCGAAATCAATTGAATTTGATAAGTTGGATATAGGAATATATGAAAGGAATTATATTCACGATTTTGGACAGTGAATATATTATTAAATGAAATGGATATGTTTTTGGGGAAGGAACATTATGAAATGAAGTTAATGATTTTAAAGACGTTTTAAAATGCATTAAGTATCGAATACATAGATTTCAACATTCATTGTTGAAATAGACGTTTTCGAGAAATAGAAGGAAATGGTGGACTATAACACTGTTGTTATAGTAAATGGTTTCCGAAAGGAAATGTTTTGTATAGTATTGGGATTTATATATCTATTTAAACTTTGAATCCCTATACTAGTGATTTTGGGTCGTCGTAACGATGTTTTACGTAACATTCGTTTTGGCCCAAACAAATGTGTTTAAGAGAATGATTTCTTAAAGAATGAAATATATACTTAATTTTCGATTTAAGTATATTGAATATTTTCCAAGTGTTGAAATTGAATGGATTTGTGAATTACTTATGAATAAATAAGTATGGGAATGTTTTTCCAATGTGAAATGAAATGTTTTGAGAATTTATTTTTTTGAAGATAAATTGAAAATGAATAATTGAAATCGTATATTCACAAATATTTTGGAATGTAAATTCACTATGGAATTTATAAATGAAAGGGGAATTTGTTTAAAAATAAACGTTGATTTATTTTTGAAGTGTGGGAATTAATTTACGGATTTGGAACGTAAATATAAAGTAAATCGGTAAGGATTTATTTAATTGGTTTAAATGAACCATGTTGAAATGAAAGTATTCCGCGTAAGGAAAATGTTTGAAATTTGTTTTCAAAAGTGGTAAAGGTGAAAAGGGATTTGAAAAAAAAATTGTTTTCAAATGTTTGAAGTGTGGGAAATTTTATATCTAGTAAAGATATTTTGGAAAGTAAATAATTTGGAAAATTATTTGGAATTTGCTGATGTTGAGCATGCCTATTGATAGTTAAATAATCCGACTATCAATATTTACCTTTAAATAGGTATTTGTTGTGATTGTTTGAATTTGAATGCCACACTTATTTTTGAATAAGCGCTCATTATTCGGGTTAGCTGGGAAAGGACCTTGGGGTCGTATAACCCATTCCGAATATGTGATACGTCGTAATGGATTGCATTCGATGACGGTGTTGTAGACCGGATATTTGTGAAAACAGAAGGATTGCCGTCGAGTTACTCTACATCGGCTGATCTCCGATATAGAGGTTTTATCACCCTTAGTGACGGGAAGTCCGGTCGTGATTAGTGAATATCCGGATTGCAAGGACTTCTTTGGAAGTGCCTTCGGTTCTGTTCGAGCACGGAACAGACTTGTATGGATTGTATGTCTGACATTACAAATTGAGATATAAAGCTGATTTCTTTCAAATATATTTCTGTTGGTGGCGGAGAATTTATTCTCTTAGCTTAACACCCTTCTCTGAGACGTACGAGCTCAGAGGTTATATAGTTGAAGGTTATTAGTGATATACTCCCAATTTGGTAGTGTGGCATATAGAGTGTTGCTGTGAAATGATCATTGTTTGATCATTTGTGATATGATCATTTATTTGATCATTTATCTTGGTGATCCTTTCTATGAGCATTTGATTGACCCAAAGCACGGCTTTTGTATAAAGTGTGGCTTTGTGGACGAGACTTCGTCGGACCTCACACCCCGGAAATGGTCAAAACAGGAAGGATGCGGCAAGGTTATTAGGGGGTAGCGCCCCTTTAGTGTATGTCATTCCTTCTGGATGGAGGTGGTATCATGGTATGGAGCCCAGATATTTAACCTATGTTGTTGCTGCATATTTTGTGGTTGTTGGAAATCGAGGATCCTCGGATAGATCGGTTACGATCGGGGGATGACATATTCGTGTCAGTAGTTACCCAGTTAGGGGTAACCCGGCCTTGTGTTGGCAGAGATCCGGTTTGGTTCTCGGGACGTCATTCCAAAGGCGTTTCCTTGTGGCAATGGGAAGTTCCTTGGCCTGACCATTTGTTGGAAATCCAAAGAAACAATACGATCTTGTACGGTTTTAGTTGTATAACCTGCCATGGAATGTGGCGGTAACCTGCTATTGAACATGCTAGCTATAGTAGGCATAAGTGCGGAATGCCTATGCTGGCTAAGATTTATATCTTTACTTTCGAAATATTTTATACACTATGCACTAGTAATAATATCAAATGTCTCTTTTAATGCGTATCAAGCATCTTTGACTATCATAAGGAGAAATCTCCTCTGATTCTGCGTTTGCATTGTGTGTGTATGCGGGAGGCCTTATGGTAGTCTTATTTTTAAAAAGCACTTCGAATTGACTTTAAAAATATTCCTCTATTTTGTTTTAAAGCTAAATTGTTTTGAGTTTTCACACCAGTCACATGACTGACTCGGAGTTTATTGTTTTCCTTCCTAAACTCTGGGTGCCCACCAATTTCCAAACGAGCAGTCAAGAGTTAAGGTTTATCAGGATATTCAGGAGTTGCTGGAGGCAAGCTGGATGGCACGGCGTATTACTAGTATATAGTATTTCTTTTCCGCTGTTGATGTCATTTGTTGTTTTACACTCTGATGTAATGAAATGAAATGTAATGTAATGTAATAACTGATATAGTTCTTTGTTTAAAGATTATTCATTTATTTATTATATGTTGTTCCGCTGCGAATTGTGAGATTCTGATATTGTTCTGTTGTTTCTGTTTTGTTCTATCTTTTCTCTCTTCTTCTACTTTTTTTCTTTTTCTAAAACCCTAACGGTACGGTTTTTCGGCAACGAAAAATCGCAGTCGTTACATTTGGTATCAGAGCATATGGTTAAGCGACAACCATGGCTCTGTTGGTTATTACTCATTAGAGATAGAATCAGTAGTACTCTAGAATGAGTTTGAGTGTAATAATAGCTATGAGAGCGTATTTGTTAGTGAATATAAAATTGTTTTATATTGTGATGATTGGTTTATTGAGTGGCGTATGAACCTTCGTCAGCACGGTCTGTACAACTATGCCGAAGGGGTTTATAAACACTTGAATAGAATAAATTCGACATAATATTGTTTTAAATTGGGTAAATGAAATAATTTTACCTTGATTATATTTTGGTATATGAAGAAATAATTTTTCAGAATTATTAAAGTGTATATAAGTAGATTGTTTGGTTGTTTGAATAATATAAATTAAAGAATAATTGTATAAGCAAAAGAATTATAAGAATTGAATTATAATTAATGTGATTTACAATTGTGAAATAAACTTATATATATATAAAGTGAAACTCTATAAGAAAAAGATTTATAAATGTCATTTATAAATGAAAGGAAATTTTTTGAAAGAATATTAAGCACTAAATTCACTATTGTTACTGGGAGATAATAAGGGTGATGACTGCAGCATCATCAGTATCATTTTCGAGTCTCCATGTGATAGATTTGCTACCATAGTAATTTGGGAATGATAAATGAGTTGATAACTTATGCAATTTGAATTTTGATAGAATAAATTTAACGTAAAGGATGAAGTTAAATTAAAGGAAGTATAAGTAAATCAATAAAATCCAAGTAGTAATTGTTGAATATAAGTTGTATAACTTATAAGATGATGAATATAAGTGAAATAAGTTTTGAACTTATGATAGGAGATAATAAATTTAGCTTTGGTAAAAAGTTAAATAGGATTGGAATTTGAATTGGATTTATAAGTGAAAACTTAAGTTAAATTAAACAAAAGGTGTTTGGAATGAAATATAACTTAAGTGATGTTGAATGAAGTTGAATTTTGGTATCGAAGTTTTTATAAGTGTTAAAATGAAGTAAATACATTTGAATAGAATTGAATTTGATTTGGAAGTGAAATAAGTTGAATATAAATTAGTGGATGCAAACTAATTGAAATTGAATATGAATGAATGTTGATAAAATCCAATGTAAATGAATCAAATGTGATTTAAATTGAAAACCAATTCATTGAATATTAATGAGAATATAAATGAATATTGATTTGGTTATGGATGATAGTTGGTTGATGTTTGCATTTGTTGCTTTAGTTGCATTTGCTATATTATGTAGTTGTTATGTTGCTATATGTTGTATATTGATACTATTTACATATATGCATGATTCTCATGTTGTTGTTGAGTGTTTAGTAGGTGCGGATTGTGCTTGCATCGCATTTGGAGCTCGCTTTCGCGCTATATTAGTCGTATATGCTCGCTAATAAAATATAAGGTACATATCTCGGATTAAATATCGTACTTTTACACTTTTTTTCCCTACGGGATGCCTCCTCACTTGATGAGATGTATATTTGTGATATATATACTGTCATTTTTTTTTTCGGATCGAGCCGCGCAAAGGAGACTATGGCGAATTTTTCCGAAAATTTAAGGCGTTAGAAAAATTTGGGAATTTTGGGAAAATTTTGAAAACTTTAACTTTGATTTTGGAGTTGAAAGTTAAACAATAGTAGTCCTTTTTGAAAAGATGACTAAATATGATTTGGAAACTTAGTAAAGTTATTGTAAGAAGTTTAACTATGGATTTTGGGAAAGTTAATAGATTCTGTAACTTTTCTTACTTGGTAATTTCGAGGACGAAATTCTTTTAAGAGGGGAAGTATGTAACGACCCAGAATTTCTGTCAATTAAAATTTGAAAATTTAATTGATTTTAAATATTAATAAGTAAATTTTATGAGTTGAATAAATTTTATTTCGAATAATTGGATTTAATTGAATAATTAAATCGATAATTTAATAGTGAAAATACGTAAATAATTAAAAATTGGGTTAAATATGATTGAAATTGATTTGTAAAATTTTATTATGTCATGTTGAAGTTAGAGCGATGTTATAGAACTTTTAAAATCGAATTAAAAGTTAATTTGTGAAAATTGAATATTTTAATATTAAATCGACTAGTGAAATTAGTCAATTTTCGAACAGTCTCAGAATTGGACGAAATCAGTTCCATTGGATCTGTAATAATTAGTTATTATCGGATTTCAATTTTCGTAGCAATCGGAGTTATCGTTTGACCGTGGCAGCTCGAAACACATCGAAATTGTTTTAATATTAATTTGGCGAGTTAAAATAGCCATTTTTCAAAAAGTCTCAGATTTCGACGAAACCAGTTTCATCGGATCCGTAATGTGATATTATTGTAAGATTTCAAATTTCGTGTCAATCGGATTTACCGTTTGTCTGGTGCAAGCTAAAACGCCTAGAAAATCGTTTAATCGGTTTAATTTTAAATCGATCGTTTGTTGCCATATCTCGCACAGATGACCGAATTAGCTTCCAAAACCTGTTCCATTGTGTCCAGAACGCGGGGTAAACCTTCGGAACGTCAACCGGCACGCTTCGTTTGGAGTTCGGAAAATTTCGATGAATAGTAAATTGGGCGATTTTCTATATAAGCACCTTATTATCTTCACTTTGCAACATAAGATAAAACCCTAGGTCAATTGGTTACAGCCGCCGCCTCCAATAACATGAAAGGCCGAAAAATTTTCACCTTCTTCCTCAAATCTCTTCAAATCCGTGGAGTATTACAACAAATTTTCAACTACAAACTTGTAGAGTGTCTCGAGCTCTACGTATTCAACGGTTAAGGTGTGAAATGGAGCTATATATTGTGAGATAATTGGCCGCGTATGGCTGTAGTTGCGCACGCGAACCGAGGGTCATATGGAGGCCGAGTTCATCATGATTGAAGGTGGTGGTGGAGTTCGTGCCGAGCTTTGCAGTGGTGGTACCTGATCGAATTTTAGTCGAGTGTTGGTGGCGCGAAGTGAAACCCTAATTATGTATGATGGGTTCATGTTGTCGGCCTGTAGAACGTGAATGGAAAGGGGAGGGAGGAAGAAAAGGAGCGGCCTGGATCTGGATTTGAAAATCTAATGGCCCAGATTCAAGGAGGTTAAAAATATTAAAAGAAATTTGTAAATTTATATAGTTTAAAATCGTGTAAACTTGTAAAATTCATATCTTTTTCATACGAGGTCGAAAACGCGCGAAACCAATTGCGTTGGAATTGTATGGACGAGCACTACGCTATGGAATTGGATTGATGTCGTTTGGAGTTAGTGAGAATTTCGGGTAAAATTAAACGCGCGTTTAATTTTATTCGAAATAAATCGCTAAAACGAAATTGAAATCAAGGTGAGAACTTCTCACTCAATCGAATCGGTTTCGATTTTAATTTTGAATAGTTAGATTTAAAATTCTTGAATGTATGTTGAATGATGATTGTTATCTATTGATTGTTAAAATAGACATTATGCGCCGTTAGTAAGCGGATGTTATTTATTAAAAAGATATACCGCGAATATTTCATAAACAGTGAAATTGGTATTATATATAATAACAATATATATATTGGCATATGTATATATTGCAGTTGTTGATTTCCCGCATTTTATAGAGGATGAGACCTTATTGCGCCGTCTATTAAGCGGATAATATTTTATAAATCCCATATACCGCGATAATTCCGTACTGGAGCGGAATTTGTATTGTGCTAATGTTTTTGGATGCAGGGAAGCAGGTTGGAGGGATCCAACTGGATTCCTCAACTGTAGTGATTTATTTACAGATATTTTGATACTTGTTGATTATCATATCGATATATGATATTTGGATGTCCTGATTGACTATTTGGTGCTGCTGCATCATCGGATCCATTTTTAAAGTTTAAAAATAATGACTTTTGGTTTTTAAAGGAATTTTTAAAGTGATTTTTGAAAGTACACGTTTTATTAAAATTTTGAATTGATTTATTTTAAATAATTTAACGTTATAAGTTTAATGTTATAAAAGTTATAATTTTTGTAAAATATAACCAAATTAAGATTTTTGAATAAATAGTGATTAATTTATAAAATGGTTTAATTGGGAATTTTGAATTACTATAAACGGTTTATATAAAAGATTTATAAAATTGATATTTATAAATTAAAAATACTGGAATTATAAAACGAGTTTTTATAAGTAATAAAGTGAAATAAAAAAATGGATTTCATAAGTGAATTGAGATTTATAAATTTATGAAATATGAATATATAAAATGGATAGATTTTGTAAAATATAAGATTTATAAGTAATCAACTTATAAATCGGATTTTGGCATTGAAAATGAGATATAAAAAGGATTTTTATAAATAGAAGTTTATAAAAATATAAATGGAGTTTATAAACGTTGTTTATAAATCCAAAATCAATTGAATTTGATAAGTTGGATATAGGAATATATGAAAGGAATTATATTCACGATTTTGGACAGTGAATATATTATTAAATGAAATGGATATGTTTTTGGGGAAGGAACATTATGAAATGAAGTTAATGATTTTAAAGACGTTTTAAAATGCATTAAGTATCGAATAAATAGATTTCAACATTCATTGTTGAAATAGACGTTTTCGAGAAATAGAAGGAAATGGTGGACTATAGCACTGTTGTTATAGTAAATGGTTTCCGAAAGGAAATGTTTTGTATAGTATTGGGATTTATATATCTATTTAAACTTTGAATCCCTATACTAGTGATTTTGGGTCGTCGTAACGATGTTTTACGTAACATTCGTTTTGGCCCAAACAAATGTGTTTAAGAGAATGATTTCTTAAAGAATGAAATATATACTTAATTTTCGATTTAAGTATATTGAATATTTTCCAAGTGTTGAAATTGAATGGATTTGTGAATTACTTATGAATAAATAAGTATGGGAATGTTTTTCCAATGTGAAATGAAATGTTTTGAGAATTTATCTTTTTGAAGATAAATTGAAAATGAATAATTGAAATCGTATATTCATAAATATTTTGGAATGTAAATTCACTATGGAATTTATAAATGAAAAGGGGAATTTGTTTAAAAATAAACGTTGATTTATTTTTGAAGTGTGGGAATTAATTTACGGATTTGGAACGTAAATATAAAGTAAATCGGTAAGGATTTATTTAATTGGTTTAAATGAACCGTGTTGAAATGAAAGTATTCCGCGTAAGGAAAATGTTGGAAATTTGTTTTCAAAAGTGGTAAAGGTGAAAAGGGATTTGAAAAAAAATTGTTTTCAAATGTTTGAAGTGTGGGAAATTTTATATCTAGTAAAGATATTTTGGAAAGTAAATAATTTGGAAAATTATTTGGAATTTGGTGATGTTGAGCATGCCTATTGATAGTTAAATAATCTGACTATCAATATTTACCTTTAAATAGGTATTTGTTGTGATTGTTTGAATTTGAATGCCACACTTATTTTTGAATAAGAGCTCACTATTCGGGTTAGTCGGGAAAGGACCTTGGGGTCGTATAACCCATTCCGAATATGTGATACGTCGTAATGGATTGCATTCGAATACCGGTGTTGAAGACCGGATATTTGTGAAAACGGAAGGATTACCATCGAGTTACTCTACATCGGCTGATCTCCGATATAGAGGTTTTATCACCCTTAGTGACGGGAAGTCCGGTCGTGATTAGTGAATATCCGGATTGCAAGGACTTCTTTGGAAGTGCCTTCGATTCTGTTCGAGCCCAGAACAGACTTGTATGGATTGTATGTCTGACATTACAAATTGAGATATAAAGCTGATTTCTTTCAAATATATTTCTGTTGGTGGCGGAGAATTTATTCTCTTAGCTTAACACCCTTCTTTGAGATGTACGAGCTCAGAGGTTATATAGTTGATGGTTATTAGTGATATACTCCCAATTTGGTAGTGTGGCATACAGAGTGTTGCTGTGAAATGATCATTGTTTGATCGTTTGTGATATGATCATTTATTTGATCATTTATCTTGGTGATCATTTCTATGATCATTTGATTGACCCAAAGCACGGCTTTGGTATAAAGTGTGGCTTTGTGGACGAGACTTCGTCGAACCTCACACCCCGAAAATGGTCAAAACAGGAAGGATGCGGCAAGGTTATTAGGGGGTAGCGCCCCTTTAGTGTATGTCATTCCTTCTGGATAGAGGTGGTATCATGGTATGGAGCCCAGATATTTAACCTATGTTGCTGCTGCATATTTTGTGGTTGTTGGAAATCGAGGATCCTCGGATAGATCGGTTACGATCGGGGGATGACATATTCGTGTCAGTAGTTACCCAGTTAGGGGTAACCCGGCCTTGTGTTGGCAGAGATCCGGTTTGGTTCTCGGGACGTCATTCCAGAGGCGTTTCCTTGTGGCAATGGGAAGTTCCTTGGCCTGACCATTTGTTCGAAATCCAAAGAAACAATACGATCTTGTACGGTTTTAGTTGTATAACCTGCCATGGAATGTGGCGGTAACCTGCTATTGAACATGCTAGCTATAGTAGGCATAAGTGCGGAATGCCTATGCTGGCTAAGATTTATATCTTTACTTTCGAAATGTTTTATACACTATGCACTAGTAATAATATCAAATGTCTCTTTTAATGCGTATCAAGCATCTTTGACTATTATAAGGAGAAATCTCCTCCGATTCTGCGTTTGCATTGTGTGTGTGTGCGGGAGGCCTTATGGTAGTCCCATTTTTAAAAAGCATTTAGAATTGACTTTAAAAATATTCCTCTATTTTGTTTTAAAGATAAACTGTTTTGAGTTCTCACACCAGTCACATGACTGACTCGGAGTTTATTGTTTTCCTTCCTAAACGCTGGGTGCCACCAATTCCCACACGGGCAGTCAGAGTTAAGGTTTATCAGAATATTAAGGAGTTGCTGGAGGCAAGCTGGATGGCACGGCGTATTACTAGTATGTAGTATTTCTTTTCCGCTGTTGATGTCATTTGTTGTTGTACACTCTGATGTAATGAAATGAAATGTAATGTAATGTAATAACTGATATAGTTCTTTGTTTAAAGATTACTCATTTATTTATTTTATGTTGTTCCGCTGCGAATTGTGAGATTCTGATATTATTCTGTTGTTTCCGCTCTGTTCTATCTTTTTCTCTCTTCTTCTACTTTTTTTTCTTTTTCTAATACCCTAACGGTACGGTTTTTCGGCAACGAAAAATCGCAGTCGTTACATTTGGTATCAGAGCATATGGTTAAGCGACAACCATGGCTCTGTTGGGTATTACTCATTAGAGATAGAGTCAGTAGTACTCTAGAATGAGTTTGAGTGTAATAATAGCTATGAGAGCGTATTTGTTAGTGAATATAAAATTGTTTTATATTGTGATGATTGGTTTATTGAGTGGCGTATGAACCTTCGTCAGCACGGTCTGTACAACTATGCCGAAGGGGTTATAAACACTTGAATAGAACAAATTCGACATAATATTGTTTTAAATTGGGTAAATGAAATAATTTTACCTTGATTATATTTTGGTATATGAAGAAATAATTTTTCAGAATTATTAAAGTGTATATAAGTAGATTGTTTGGTTGTTTGAATAATCTAAATTAAAGAATAATTGTATAAGCAAAAGAATTATAAGAATTGAATTATAATTAATGTGATTTACAATTGGGAAATAAACTTATATATATATATATAAAGTGAAACTCTATAAGAAAAAGATTTATAAATGTCATTTATAAATGAAAGGAAATTTTTTGAAAGAATATTAAGCACTGAATTCACTATTGTTACTGGGAAATAATAAGGGTGATGACTGCAGCATCATCGGTATCATTTTCGAGTCTCCATGTGATAGATTTGCTACCATAGTAATTTGGGAATGATAAATGAGTTGATAACTTATGCAATTTGAATTTTGATAGAATAAATTTAACGTAAAGGATGAAGTTAAATTAAAGGAAATATAAGTAAATCAATAAAATCCAAGTAGTAATTGTTGAATATAAGTTGTATAACTTATAAGACGATGAATATAAGTGAAATAAGTTTTGAACTTATGATAGGAGTTAATAAATTTAGCTTTGGTAAAAAGTTAAATAGGATTGGAATTTGAATTGGATTTATAAGTGAAAACTTAAGTTAAATTAAACAAAAGGTGTTTGGAATGAAATATAACTTAAGTGATGTTGAATGAAGTTGAATTTTGGTATCGAAGTTTTTATAAGTGTTAAAATGAAGTAAATAAATTTGAATAGAATTGAATTTGATTTGGAAGTGAAATAAGTTGAATATAAATTAGTGGATGCAAACTAATTGAAATTGAATATGAATGAATGTTGATAAAATCCAATGTAAATGATTCAAATGTGATTTAAATTGAAAACCAATTCATTGAATATTAATGAGAATATAAATGAATATTGATTTGGTTATGGATGATAGTTGGTTGATGTTTGCATTTGTTGCTTTAGTTGCATTTGCTATATTATGTAGTTGTTATGTTGCTATATGTTGTATATTGATACTATTTACATATATGCATGATTCTCATGTTGTTGTTGAGTGTTTAGTAGGTGCGGATTGTGCTTGCTTCGCATTTGGAGCTCGCTTTCGCGCTATATTAGTCGTATATGCTCGCTAATAAAATATAAGGTACATATCTCGGATTAAATATCGTACTTTTACACTTTTTTCCCTGCGGGATGCCTCTTCACTTGATGAGATGTATATTTGTGATATATGTACTGTCATTTTTTTCGGATCGAGCCGTGCAAAGGAGACTATGGCGAATTTTTCCGAAAATTTAAGGCGTTAGAAAAATTTGGGAATTTTGGGAAAATTTTGAAAACTTTAACTTTGATTTTGGAGTTGAAAGTTAAACAATAGTAGTCGTTTTTGAAAAGATGACTAAGTATGATTTGGAAACTTAGTAAAGTTACTGTAAGAAGTTTAACTATGAATTTTGGGAAAGTTAATAGATTCTGTAACTTTTCTTACTTGGTAATTTCGAGGACGAAATTCTTTTATGGGGGGAAGTATGTAAGGACCCAGAATTTCTGTCAATTAAAATTTGAATATTTAATTGATTTTAAATATTAATAAGTAAATTTTATGAGTTGAATAAATTTTATTTCGAATAATTGGATTTAATTGAATACTTAAATCGATAATTTAATAGTGAAAATACGTAAATAATTAAAAATTGGGTTAAATACGATTGAAATTGATTTGTAAAATTTTATTATGTCATGTTGAAGTTAGAGCGATGTTATAGAACTTTTAAAATCGAAGTAAAAGTTAATTTGTGAAAATTGAATATTTTAATATTAAATCGACTAGTAAAATTAGTCAATTTTCGAACAGTCTCAGAATTGGACGAAACTAGTTCCATTGGATCCGTAATAATTAGTTATTATCGGATTTCATTTTTCGTAGCAATCGGAGTTATCGTTTGACCGTGGCAGCTCGAAACGCATCGAAATTGTTTTAATATTAATTTGGCGAGTTAAAATAGCCATTTTTCAAAAAGTTTCGGATTTCACGAACCAGTTTCATCGGATCCGTAATGTGATATTATTGTAAGATTTCAAATTTCGTGTCAATCGGATTTACCGTTTGTCCGGTGCAAGCTAAAACGCCTAGAAAATCATTTAATCGGTTTAATTTTAAATCGATCGTTTGTTGCCATATCTCGCACAGATGACCGAATTAGCTTCCGAAACCTGTTCCATTGTGTCCATAACGCGGGATCCTTAGGAACGTCAACCGGCACGCTTCGTTTGAAGTTCGAAAAATTTCGATGAATAGTAAATTGGGCGACTTTCTATATAAGCACCTTATTATCTTCACTTTGCAACATAAGATAAAACCCTAGGTCAATTGGTTACAGCCGCTGCCTCCAATAACATGAAAGGCCGAAAAATTTTCACCTTCTTCCTCAAATCTCTTCAAATGCGTGGAGTATTAAAACAAATTTTCAACTACAAACTTGTAGAGTGTCTCGAGCTCTACGTATTCAACGGTTAAGATGTGAAATGGAGCTATATATTGTGAGATAATTGGCCGTGTATGGCTGTAGTTGCGCACGCGAATCGAGGGTCATATGGAGGCCGAGTTCATCATGATTGAAGGTGGTGGGGGAGTTCGTGCCGAGCTTTGCAGTGGTGGTACCTGATCGAATTTTAGTCGAGTGTTGGTGGCGCGAAGTGAAACCCTAATTATGTATGATGGGTTCATGTTGTCGGCCTGTAGAACGTGAATGGAAAGGGGATGGAGGAAGAAAAGGTGCGGCCTGGATCTGCATTTGAAAATCTAATGGCCCAGATTCAAGGAGGTTAAAAATATTAAAAGAAATTTGTAAATTTATATAGTTTAAAATCGTGTAAACCTGTAAAATTCATATCTTTTTCATACGAGGTCAAAAACGCGCGAAACTAGTTGCGTTGGAATTGTATGGACGAGCACTACGCTATGGAATTGGATTGGAGTCGTTTGGAGTTAGTGAGAATTTCGGGTAAAATTAAACGCGTGTTTAATTTTATTCGAAATAAATCGCTAAAACGAAATTGAAATCAAGGTGAGAACTTCTCACTCAATCGAATCGGTTTCGATTTTAATTTTAAATAGTTAGATTTAAAATTCTTGAATGTATGTTGAATGATGATTGTTATCTATTGATTTTTAAAATAGACATTATGCGCCGTTAGTAAGCGGATGTTATTTATTAAAAACATATAACGCGAATATTTCATAAACAGTGAAATTGGTATTATATATAATAGAAATATATATATATATATATTGGCATATGTATATATTGCAGTTGTTGATTTCCCGCATTTTATAGCGGTTGAGACCCTATTGCGCCGTCTATTAAGCGGATAATATTTTATAAATCCCATATACCGCGATAATTCCGTACTGGATCGGAATTTGTATTGTGCTAATGTTTTTGGATGCAGGGAAGCAGGTTGGAGGGATCCAACTGGATTCCTCAACTGTAGTGATTTATTTACAGATATTTTGATATTTGTTGATTATCATATCGATATATGATATTTGGATGTCGTGATTGACTATTTGGTGCTGCTGCATCATCGGATCCATTTTCAAAGTTTAAAAATAATGATTTTTGGTTTTTAAAGGAATTTTTAAAGTGATTTTTGAAAGTATACGTTTTATTAAAATTTTGAATTGATTTATTTTAAATAAATTAACGTTGTAAGTTTAATGTTATAAAAGTTATAATTTTTGTAAAATATAACCAAATTAAGATTTTTGAAATAAATAGTGATTAATTTATAAAATGGTTTAATTGGGAATTTTGAATTATTATAAACGGTTTATATAAAAGATTTATAAAATTGATATTTATAAATTAAAAATACTGGAATTATAAAACGAGTTTTTATAAGTAATAAAGTGAAATAAAAAAATGGATTTCATAAGTGAATTGAGATTTATAAATTTATGAAATATGAATATATAAAATGGATAGATTTTGTAAAATATAAGATTTATAAGTAATCAACTTATAAATCGGATTTTGGCATTGAAAATGAGATATAAAAAGGATTTTTATAAATAGAAGTTTATAAAAATATAAATGGAGTTTATAAACGTTGTTTATAAATCCAAAATCAATTGAATTTGATAAGTTGGATATAGGAATATATGAAAGGAATTATATTCACGATTTTGGACAGTGAATATATTATTAAATGAAATGGATATGTTTTTGGGGAAGGAACATTATGAAATGAAGTTAATGATTTTAAAGACGTTTTAAAATGCATTAAGTATCGAATACATAGATTTCAACATTCATTGTTGAAATAGACGTTTTCGAGAAATAGAAGGAAATGGTGGACTATAACACTGTTGTTATAGTAAATGGTTTCTGAAAGGAAATGTTTTGTATAGTATTGGGATTTATATATCTATTTAAAATTTGAATCCCTATACTAGTGATTTTGGGTCGTCGTAACGATGTTTTACGTAACATTCGTTTTGGCCCAAACAAATGTGTTTAAGAGAATGATTTCTTAAAGAATGAAATATATACTTAATTTTCAATTTAAGTATATTGAATATTTTCCAAGTGTTGAAATTGAATGGATTTGTGAATTACTTATGAATGAATAAGTATGTGAATGTTTTTCCAATGTGAAATGAAATGTTTTGAGAATTTATCTTTTTGAAGATAAATTGAAAATGAATAATTGAAATCGTATATTCATAAATATGTTGGAATGTAAATTCACTATGGAATTTATAAATGAAAAGGGGAATTTGTTTAAAAATAAACGTTGATTTATTTTTGAAGTGTGGGAATTAATTTACGGGTTTGGAACGTAAATATAAAGTAAATCGGTAAGGATTTATTTAATTGGTTTAAATGAACCATGTTGAAATGATAGTATTCCGCGTAAGGAAAATGTTTGAAATTTGTTTTCAAAAGTGGTAAAGGTGAAAAGGGATTTGAAAAAAAATTGTTTTCAAATGTTTGAAGTGTGGGAAATTTTATATCTAGTAAAGATACTTTGGAAAGTAAATAATTTGGAAAATTATTTGGAATTTGGTGATGTTGAGCATGCCTATTGATAGTTAAATAATCCGACTATCAATATTTACCTTTAAATAGGTATTTGTTGTGATTGTTTGAATTTGAATGCCACACTTATTTTCGAATAAGCGCTCACTATTCGGGTTAGCCGGGAAAGGACCTTGGGGTCGTATAACCCATTCTGAATATGTGATACGTCGTAATGGATTGCATTCGATGACCGGTGTTGAAGACCGGATATTTGTGAAAATGGAAGGATCGCCGTCGAGTTACTCTACATCGGCTGATCTCCGATATAGAGGTTTTATCACCCTTAGTGACGGGAATTCCGGTCGTGATTAGTGAATATCCGGATTGCAAGGACTTCTTTGGAAGTGCCTTCGGTTCTGTTCGAGCCCGGAACAGACTTGTATGGATTGTATGTCTGACATTACAAATTGAGATATAAAGCTGATTTCTTTCAAATATATTTCTGTTGGTGGCGGAGAATTAATTCTCTTAGCTTAACACCCTTCTCTGAGACATACGAGCTTAGAGGTTATATAGTTGAAGGTTATTAGTGATATACTCCCAATTCGGTAGTGTGGCATACAGAGTGTTGCTGTGAAATGATCATTGTTTGATCATTTGTGATATGATCATTTATTTGATCATTTATCTTGGTGATCATTTCTATGATCATTTGATTGACCCAAAGCACGGCTTTCGTATAAAGTGTGGCTTTGTGGACGAGACTTCGTCGGACCTCACACCCCGGAAATGGTCAAAACAGGAAGGATGCGGCAATGTTATTAGGGGGTAGCGCCCCTTTAGTGTATGTCATTCCTTCTGGATAGAGGTGGTATCATGGTATGGAGCCCAGTTATTTAACCTATGTTGTTGCTGCATATTTTGTGGTTGTTGGAAATCGAGGATCCTTGGATAGATCGGTTACGATCGGGGGATGACATATTCGTGTCAGTAGTTGCCCAGTTAGGGGTAGCCCGGCCATGTGTTGGTAGAGATCCGGTTTGCTTCTCGGGACGTCATTCCAGAGGCGTTTCCATATGGCAATGGGAAGTTCCTTGGCCTGACCATTTGTTGGAAATCTAAAGAAACAATACGATCTCGTATGGTTTTAGTTGTATAACCTGCCATGGAATGTGGCGGTAACCTGTTATTGAACATGGTAGCTATAGTAGGCATAAGTGCAGAATGCCTGTGCTGGCTAAGATTTATATCTTTACTTTAAAAATGTTTTATACACTATGCACTAGTAATAATATCAAATGTCTCTTTTAATGCGTATCAAGCATCTTTGACTATCATAAAGAGAAATCTCCTCCGATTCTGCGTTTGCATTGTGTGTGTGTGCGGGAGGCCTTATGGTAGTCTCATTTTTAAAAAGCATTTCGAATTGACTTTAAAAATATTCCTCTATTTTTTTTAAAGATAAACTGTTTTGAGTTCTCACACCAGTCACATGACTGACTCGGAGTTTATTGTTTTCCTTCCTAAACTCTGGGTGCCCACCAATTTCCACACGGGCAGTCAAGAGTTAAGGTTTATCAGGATATTCAGGAGTTGCTGGAGGCAAGCTGGATTGCACGGCGTATTACTAGTATATAGTATTTCTTTTCCGCTGTTGATGTCATTTGTTGTTGTACACTCTGATGTAATGAAATGAAATGTAATGCAATGTAATAACTAATATAGTTCTTTGTTTACGGATTATTCATTTATTTATTATATGTTGTTCCGCTGCGAATTGTGAGATTCTGATATTGTTCTGTTGTTTCCGTTCTGTTCTATCTTTTTCTCTCTTCTTCTACTTTTTTTCTTTTTCTAAAACCCTAACGTTACGGTTTTTCGGCAACGAAAAATCGCAGTCGTTACATTAGGCCTAATTCTTATATACCTCTTGTATTTGCATCTAAGCATTTATTATTTCATATTACAACTTTTAGTATTCATTCTTTTTCATAACTTCTGCCTACAGTAATTCATCCATTAACAATTCATATTTAATGCATATGCATCATTCATGCTAGCATTTTCATGTTTCTATTTATTAAACACATAACCACATCGTTTCTTTAAAAAGCTTACTGTATTTTTATATTCTTTTGTCACCTCCTCCTTTCAAAAACTGTGCAGCTCCTCCAAATTTATTTCTTCTCATTCTCGTTATTTTGTCTCTTTCTTCCAACATTTATATCATCTACATGCTTTAAACAAAAAGAATATGCACGAGTGTCTAATTTAGTGTTTTCCAATCCCTCCCCTAGGAATTTGGTAATATGAGCCAATAAATGTTTTATTTTATATATTTTATTATTAAATTTGTGTATATATATACATATACTATTTTATTAATATTTCGTAAGACTTGAATTTGAGTTTCGGATCATCTTATATTTTGTGTAACGTTATAATGGTTGTTGTATTCAAATTTATTTATTATATGTTAATTTTGTTTAAAACGGGTGTATAAAAAATATATTTGGTGATATTATATTTAATTGAGTGGAACATGCAATTAATTAAATCCTAAGTGGTCCCTTCATTTTTTTATTATTCAATACACCTGCAACTATTTCCACATTTTGGTTTTATTGCTTTCTTTTATTAAATACATGCATCTTTTGGTTTTCCACTAGAGAACAAAACCAAAGTATGTACAGATTGTTTCTCATTACTCTATCTGAAGCTTCTGCTCACACTTTCTCCTTCTTTCTCATAAATACAGAAACTTCAAAATTCCTAAATCCACAAATCCACAAATTCCTATACTTCAAACTCTATCCATTCTCTCTTCAAACGCCAAACTACATCACTCCTCTCTTGCTTCATCTCTCTAAAAAAAGAAGAAGAATACTCAATTTGTTCGACTTGCGTTGTCGTAATTTTCTTTGTTGTTAGATTGTTGCTATGGATAGGATTGGTTAGCTTGTCGTGTTTGGATTTCATCTAGAAACTATCAATTTGTGTTGTCAAAAACTCTGTAACCTCAAAAGATGAGCAATCACTCACGATTAACATTTTTATTGTTAGGTAAATAACATTGATCGAAATGTTTGCTTTAGATATGAATATGTGATATAAGTTGTTATGTTCCCTTGAACTTGTGTTATAACATTCACATGCACATGTTGTTTTATATGTCACAAATAGTATATTATGTTGATTTGATTGATTTCCACATATGTATGTTAAATATGTCACATATGAGATGTAAAAAATAATGTATTGTGTTAGAAATTTTTTTATGCCTTGTATTGAAATACGTCACATATGCTTCGTTAAAAAAATGAGTTATTTAATAAAATCATATGCTATACATACTATGTTAATAATATGTCACCTATGCCATGTGTAAATAATGTGTTATGTTTGGGGAAAAATGAGATGCCGTGTTATTTCACTTTGCAAGTTCCTTGTATATTTGTCGTGTTATATGTTTATATGTTATGTTAGTGTATGACATGTCAGAATTTGAAAAATTCACTTATATTGTTTACGATATGTGGCATATGTGATATGTCAGTTATGCATGTGTATATACTAAGTTGTTAATTATGCACGCATGTTGATCAGTGACATGTTGTAAAGTCCCGTTTTTCCGTGCTCTTTGATTTGACAATAAACCGCACATATCCAACTCAAATTGCACCAAAAGGAGGATCTTTAAGGGTAAAAAAGAAAAACAGACATAATAGAATCTCACTCAAATGGGATAACATATAATATTGAACAAATATTTTTACAGCGGAAAACTTTTAAATACATATATCAGAGTCTAACCTAAATTCAGCTTGGACAGTTATAAAACCCGCCCTTACAAATGCTGACAAACATCAAACAAAATACACTAAGTACAGCGGATAATAGAATATGTTCATACGTCGATGAATATCTCCAGCTCTCCTCTGGAAACTCCAACCGTCTTCGACTATCCTGAAACTACTTGGATCTGACCCAAGTATTGAAAATGCCCAGATCAGGCTTGATAAACCAGCGTGAGAAAAACTCAATAATTAATGAACGTGTCATATATCAGCCTTTGAATAAAATCCTTTGAAAACAAAGAGTATCTCAAAAGACCACGCCCACACATAAACACGGACTGGTTTTTACCTTATGATAAATAAAACACTTTTATATCAAAACTTTGATATTATTTCTAATTACATTCTTCGAAAACATTTGTAAATAAGCTTAATAATCTTAGCCGAAATTGTAACATTGATTAAATTCCAGCATAATAGGTTTACAATCAAGTCCGTAGGTTCTTATTGGAGAATGGATTTCCATACAAATGACCAGGCGCAGGATCTACCTTCCGAAGGGGTACACCTCTAGATGGATGTCCCGAGGACCATCACAAAGGATCCTCTATCAACACAAGACCGACCCACCTCTATAACTAGATGGTACCGAATATGACATCCTCCGGTCATTACCGACCTTTATCCAGGGCCCTCTAGCATACACCATATTAATTTACACCCCGACGTCATAGCGGGAAGAAATATATCTAGAAGAGGATGACCATATCCTAAATGGGAATGACCCACTTGGCCTCGCTGCATCTAATCCTGTTTCGGTCATTTCCGGTTTGATGTGGCTTGAGGCTACGATTACCTTTTCACAAAGCACATATCACATCTTTGAATGCCACATTGCCATTTTCGTTTAACTACTAATTGCCTTCCACAAAAATACAACCCTTGATCTCGTACGTCTCAAGGAGGGTGTTAAGCTAAGAGAAGTTGCCTTCTCTGCCAACACTGATGTACGTTTGTAAAAACCAATGTACGTAATCTTTAGAAATGCAATGTTAGACAAACGTCCATACGACTCCAGGAACAGGACAAACCGAAGGCGCTTTCCTCGGCCATTACTAGGCGAGAAGCACTTGCAATCCGCAAAATCTCCACAACGAGGAGACCACTGCTATATATAACTCGGGAGCTGCCCAGAGCAAGTCAACAAGCAGTCCTCACGCTATAAAGATCCACGGTCTTCAATAATCATCATCTTCAACATGTCTTCATGTTCGAACGTATAGATTGGTTCGAAGTGGTTTTCGAATGAGATTTACCCAAATCCGACCCCGGTTCCTTCGAAATCCAATACCGATAGAAAGTGAATATGAATATACATGATTTATTAAGTCTCTTTTCACTTTAATTCTTTTCGGATGATTTCGAAATCTCTTTCTTTTGACTTAGGATAATTTCTAAGAAATTCATTCTTTTGCTTTGGAAAATATCTCAAATTTCCTTACTCAATTCTTAATCAAATTCTTTAACTTTTAGGCGGGTCAAAAACAATGTTATTTATAACATCGTTTACGATAAACCCTAAATCAATCTTAGCAAACATTTTTAAGTCAACGGGATCATAGAAATCATTCATTTTGGAAATTGATTAACTTTTGGATAATACAAATCTTATTTTAATTCAAAACTTAATACAATCTTTTTATTTAAGAGTATCCGGGCATTCCCTTCGATCTGTTCCACCCCTCGCCTAAGAAAAGAAAACATATGCCAGGTATGTTCAGGGCACTGGTTGCTCCATCCCTAAACTTAGTTAAACACCATGTTTTATCTTCCCAGATCTCATAAGCGGGACAAATGTACTAGTCATTTCCGCATACTCAGATTTTCAACTTTATTTTGGAATTGCTTATAAATATTCCAAATTATCTTTTTAAAATGCTTCATTATCCTTTTTAAAACATTCATAATTGATTCTGGGAAACGCCGTTATATTTAAACTCATATTCCAATATTTATAGATTTCGCAGTAGAAAAGTGTTGTTGAAAGTGCCATATAAGCTTATTTGAATTAAATAACTTTTAAACATTTGATAATTCATATTTTCCAATCCAATTCTCTTTTAAATTATTTAAATAGATTTATCAAATTTATTCCATATTTTTTCATAATTAAAAACATCCATTTAAACAAAATTTCATTTACGGTCACTTAACTGCACTACCGCGATTTTTGTGAAAAATTGATTTGGACTTATTTCAAAATATATTTAACGAAACTTTTATTATCTTTCTTTGTTTATAAGATATGGGTATAGTAGTCCGGAATTTTCTTATCTCGAAGAATTCCGAGCCATATTCCACTCTGTACACTCATTTGAACTTTTTGGCGCGAAATAACAAACTACCGTTGCGCGACGCGTCTAGTTTTAACTTATTTTTCAATATTTGAAATAATCTATTCAAATTGGATTTCAACACTTATAAAATCGTTACAAATCACTTTAAATCAATATTTTCACTTTTAAAGTATTTAAAATATATTTTCACTATTACCACATTATAATATTATTATATTCCCATTATTGTAATATTAAATTTTAAATTCCAATTTTAATTCTAACTTCAAGTTAAACACATTTAAAACTTAGATTTAAATCTAATTTCAATTTAAACTTCCATTCAACCTCAAACTAAACTTCACTTTTTCAAAATCGATTTCAATTTCACTATTCATCTTAATTTCAATTTCTAATTAACTATCCTTTTCAAATCCGTTTCACTTCAAATTTCAAATTCTCTTTCATTTTAACTTTAATTTCACTTCTAAATGAAAAGAGACTTATTTTTCTACAATATCTCATATCACTAAAATATGGTTTTATTAACAAAGGGATTACTTAATCAAAATGAACATATCCAATATTCATATTTATCACTAACATAACATGTATTCAACCAATCACATACATATGATTTCAAATCCAACATTCACTATTAATATCATAACGGGATATATTATCACAATTCACTTAATTTACTAAGTATCAAATTATCCATATGAACAATCAATTTTGTATAAGCATTCATATGTCACAAGGGTGTAAATATGATTGTTTTAACATAACTAAAATATACATTCAAAAGCAATGAGAATTTCTCACCTTTAACCAAAACGTTTAACTTCCTACCAACATTCATTTAATTCAACGCTTCACTAAACCTTTCTAAACCTTATCATAACCATGCTTCCAAGTGCTCGACCATCTCCATCTCTACTTGCTTTGCTAACGTCCTCCCCTTATTATCTCTCAAACTCACGGCCTAAGGCCTTTTTTAAGAAGAGAAGAAGAAGAAGTGAGTTAAGAAGATGTTAGAGAGTAACAAGTGGATTAGTGCTTAAGCACTCCACTATTTTTAACCCTCCTACCTCTCTTAAAGAGGAGAAGCCATTAATGAGAAAAAGAAAGCTCAAAAATGCAGAAGAAGAAGAAGAAGAATGATAGGTGTGAAGAAAATGAGTGAAAGTGTAGTGGTATTTATAGCAAAAATTTCGTATGTAAATTACATTTTTAACCTTAGCCAAAATGACTAAAATACCCTTATACGTTTTGAATTTTCAAATAAATTTCTTTCCTTTCCAAGATGAGAAAGGATGTGCATTAATGAGAAAATATGGTTAGTAATGATGTTGTTTTGATGTCAAATCATGTCTTTTCACTCTTTATGCATTTATTTAAACTTTTCAAAAGTAAACTCCTTTTGTCTTTTAGTGCTAAATGTAAAGTGTTTAAATAGTTTGTAAACAAGTATTTATAAGTTAGAAAATGTATCAAGTTGCAACAACTTGTCGATAACTTGTTTTGGTTAAAAACGGCGTTTTTGACGACAAATTTTACAGTCAAAATTTGACGTTTTATTAAGCTATATATTGAAGTAAACCAAACTTTAAAATGAACTTTTTACTTCTTTAAATAAATTAAAACAAGTCTCTTTATATTTAAAATTTATATTTAGATAATATCAAAATCTCTATTTTTACAATGTATGTAAAATTGACAAAATGCGACAAATTTTGGTTACTTTTGTAAAACGATTATTAACATACTTTTAAATATATAAATTTACTTTTATTATCTTTATTAGATGTTTTAAATAAGATTTATATTTTTAAATAAATATTTAAATCCATTTATTTAAGCCTTAACTTATTATTAACAAAACTTAACTTTTGTTGATTTGTTATAAAATCCAAATTTATGCTTTCTAATTTATTAACTATAGGAATAGATAATTATTTATTATATATAACATATTTATTTTAAGATTTAAACTCTTTTTTAAATTTAAAACGAACGAAATCTCTCATTTCCAATGTAGCGAAATTATGGGTCGTTACATTCTCCTTACTTAAAAGCATTTTGTCCTCGAAATGAAAGTTAGATAAAGGAATCCATCTCATACTCATATCCTTAAATAATTTGACTTATTTCTACCGATGATAGAAAAAAAGAAGGTCGATATCATATCAACACTAAAACAAATGATGCCAAACATATATATAAAGATTCCCCACATTAACCTGAGTATCTATCACGTACTTACGGTTATATATACATACATCAACTCATACTTCTATCTTACCCATCCTAGTACATACTGTACACTTAAGGTAGAATATACAACAACCAAACAAGATTATAAAAAAAACAACCACACTGATACTATATCAAGATAAACGAACACCACCACATAACTCATTATCTGACCTGAGCATGTACTATACCTGAGGTCTATATATACATATCCCCAAACTTTAAATTGTTATAACTTCAACTAAGGTGTTTAACTAATATGAAACTCCACTATTATCTCAAATTAATAAGTTATAAAACTCAACCCTAAATTTTCTTTACCTAAGGTTTTCATTTAGCTAATATCATTTATCCAATCCATGTATTAATAAGGCAAATTTACTAAGTGTACACCTTTTTCTTACCGATTCTATGATTAACTATTTAACTTATTTACCTATCCACTTTCTAAATCAAATTTCTTAATCTACGATCCATCAAATACCCTATAGTCAAATTTATGAAACTTAATTCTCATGGTATTTGTTATTAATCTTTTTCGTCCAATAATCACCCTACTAACCATATTATTCAAAAATATCCACTTCTATTCTTACTTTATTTTGAATTATATATGTTACCCTAAATGAATCACTAATTCAAATTTTTATATTAGGATGATATTTCTTATAACTCTTATTTCTAAATTTCACTTTGATTTTAACCTAGTAAAAGTGTCTAAATTTCAAATTAACTTAACTCCTTTATAAGTTATAGAACTTAACCTTTCATATTATATTTACCCAAAATGTCAACTTTGTCTTATCTTTTTCTATCTTATTGATAACAATTTTTTTCCATGTGTACATGTTCTCTTTACTTTCTCTAGTTACAACTTGTAGCTTCAATATTATCATCAAATATCTTATAGTCAAATTGTGAATTTTACTTCACAAGATATTTGTAGTTAGCTTTTATATCCATCCATTACGATAATCACGTAATCATTATTATTTCTTAATAACCAAAGGTCGAGGGGTATATTATCAAAATTCTAAATTCTAGCTTTCAATTAATTGATTCTATATGGAATATCTTATAGTCAAATTGTGCAATTCTAATCACAAGATATTCATATTTTAGTTTTGCTAAGCAAAATTACGATCAATCCTTAATTTCTAACCCAAAAAAATTGATATCTCCTTTAATATTTATAATATAAACCCAAGGTAAAATTATTTCATTTACCAGTTTCTTTTTAAAAACAAAATCATTTTAATAAAATTAACAAATACTCTCTCATATATATAATACTCTCATAACTCATTCTATGGTGTTACTAACCCTATCTCTAATGAGTTACTCATCTTAGGATATTACTAATCCTATCTTTGATGAGACTTTACCCGTAACAGAGCCAAGGTTCTCGCTTAACCTTCAGCTCTGATATCAAATGTAACGGGACACAACCAATGGGTAATACCCACCATAGCTCACACTGATACCTCGCGCTTTGCTTTTACGGCCAGCCTCTTGACTACAACCAACCCTTTCACTCTAGGGACATGTAGGGGCAAGAGTCATGCGTTCGCTACCTAATAAGAAGCGAGAACCCCCTATCAGGCTGAAAATAATCAAGCAAAATCGATGTACGTAATCTTTAGAAATGCAATGTCAGACTAACGTCCATACAAGTTGTCCTGGAACAAGACAAACCGGAGGCGCTTTCCTCGGCCATTACTAGGCGAGGAGCCCTTGCAATCCGCAAAATCTCCACAATAAGGAGACTACTGCTATATATAACTCGGGAGCTACTCAGATCAAGTCAACAAGCAGTCCTCACGCTATAAAGATCCACAGTCTTCAATAATCATCATCTTCAACATGTCTTCACGTTCGAATGTATAGATTGGTTCGAAGTTGTTTTCAAATGAGATTTACCCAAATCCGACCTCGGTTTCTTCGAAATCCAATATCGATAGAAAGAGAATATGTGTGTACAGAATTTATTAAGTCTCTTTCCACTTTAATTCTTTTCGGATGATTTCAAATCTCTTTCTTTTGACTTAGGATAATTTCTAAGAAATTCATTCTTCTGCTTTGGAAAATATCTCAAATTTCCTTACTCGATTCTTGATCAAATTCTTTAACTTTTAGACGGGTCAAAAACAATGTTATTTAAGACATCATTTACGATAAACCCTAAATCAATCTTAGCAAACATTTTTGAGTCAACAGGATCATAGAAATCATTCATTTTGAAAATTGCTTAGCTTTTGGACAATACAAATCTTATTTTAATTCAAAACTTAATACAATCTTTTTATTTAAGAGCATCCGGGCTTTCCCTTCGATCTGTTCCACCCCTCGCCTAAGAAAAGAAAACATAGGCCAGATAAGTTCAAGACACTGGTTGCTCCATCCATAACCTTAGTTAAACACCTTATTTTATCTTCCCACATCTCACAGGCGGGACAAATGTACTAGTCGTTTCGGCATACTCAAATTTTCAACTTTTTTTTGGAATTGCTTATAAATATTCCAAATTATCTTTTCGAAACGCTTCATTAAAAAAATTCATAATTGATTCCGGAAAACGTTGTTGTGTTTAAACTCATATTCCAGAATTTATAGAATTCGCAGCAGAAAAGTGCTGCTGAAAGTGCCATATAAGCTTATTTGAATTAAACAACTTTTAAACATTCGATAATTCATATTTTCCAATCCAAATCTCTTTTAAATAATTTAAATAGATTTATCAAATTTATTCCATATTTTTCTATAATTAAAAACATCCATTTAAACAAAATTTCTGTTACGGTCACTTAACTGCACTAGCGCGATTTTTCTGGAAAATTGATTTGGACTTCTTTCAAAATCTACTTATTGAAACTTTGATTATCTTTCTTCGTTTAGGAGATATGGGTATAGTAGTCCGGAATTTTCTTATCTCGAATAATTTCGAGCCATATACCATTCTATACACTCATTTGAACTTTTCGGCGCGAAATCGCGAAATACCGTTGCGCGACGCGTCTAGTTTTAATTTATTTTTCAATATTTGAAACAATCTATTCAAATTGGATTTCAACACTTATAAAATCTTACAAATCATTTTAAATCAATATTTTCACTTTTTAAAGTATTTAAAATATATTTTCACAATTACCACATTATAATATTATTATATTCCCATTATTTTAATATTAAATTTTAAATTTCAATTTCACTTCAATTTCAATTCTAACTTCAAATTAAACACACTTAAATCTAATTTCAATTTAAACTTCCATTCAACCTCAAACTAAACTTCACTTTTTCAAAATCAATTTCAATTTCAATTTCACTATTCATCTTAATTTCAATTTCTAATTAGCTATCATTTTTATATTTGTTTCACTTCAAATTTTAAATTCTCTTTCGTTTTAACTTTAATTTCACTTCTAAATGAAAAGAGACTTATTTTTCTAAAATATCTCATATCACTAAAATATGGTCTTATTAACAAAGGGATTACTTGATCAAAATGAACATATCCAATATTCATATTTATCACTAACGTATCATCCATTTAACCAATCACATACATATGATTTCAAATCCAACATTCACTATTAATATCATAACGGGATATATTATCACAATTCACTTAATTTACTAACTATCAAATTATCCATATTAACAATCAATTTGGTATAAACATTCGTATGTCATAAGGGTGTAAATGTGATTGTTTTAACATAACTAAAATATACATTCAAAAGCAATGAGAATTTCTCACTTTAACAAAAACGTTTAACTTCCTACCAACATTCATTTAATTCAAAGCTTCACTAAACCTTATTATAACCATGCTTCTAAGTGCTCGACCATCTCCATCTCTACTTGCTTTGCTCATGTCCTTCCCTTATCATCTTCCAAACTCACGGCCTAAGGCTCTTTTTAAGAAGAGAAGAAGAAGAAGTGAATTAAGAAGAGGTTAGAGAGTAACAAGGGGATTAGTGCTTAAGCACTCCACTATTTTTAACCCTCCTACCTCTTTTAAAGAGGATAAGCCATTAATTAGCGAATGAAAGCTCAAAAATGAAGAAGAAGAAGAATGAGAGGTGTGAAGAAAATGAGTGAAAGTGTGGTGGTATTTATAGCAAAAATTTGCTATGCAAATTACATTTTTTAACCTTTGCCAAAATGACTAAAATATCATTCTACTTTTTGAATTTTCAACTTACTTTCTTTCCTTTCCAAGATGAGAAAGGATGTGCATTAACGTGAATTGATGGTTTAGTAATGATGTTGTTTTTATGTCAAATCATGTCTTTTCACTCTTTATACATTTATTTAAACTTTTCAAAAGTAAACTCCTTTTGTCTTTTAGTGCTAAATGTAAAGTGTTTAAATAGTTTGTAAACTTGTATTTATAAATTAGAAAATGTATCTACTTGCAACAACTTGTAGAAAACTTATTTTGGTTAAAGACGGCGTTTTTGATGATAAATTTTACAGTCAAAATTTAATGTTTTTATTAAGCTATATATTGAAGTAAACCAAACTTTAAAATGAACTTTTTACTACTTTAAATAAATTAAAACAAGTCTCTTTATATTTAAAAATCATATTTAAATAATATCAAAATCTCTATTTTTACAGTGTATGTAAAACTGACAAAATGCGAAAATTTTTGGTTATTTTTGTAAAAAGATTATTAACATACTTTTAAATATATAAATTTACTATTATTATCTTTATTAGATGTTTTTAATAAGATTTATCTTTTTAAATAAATATTTAAATCCAATTATTTAAGCCTTAACTTATTATTAACAAAACTTAACTTTTGTCGATTTGTTCTAAAATCCAAATTTATACTTTCTAATTTATTAGCTATAAGAATAGATAATTATTTATTATATATAATGTAACAACCTTGGTTTTGAAGATTTCCTGTGAATATTAAATTATAACGGTAGTTATAATTTAATATTAAGAATTAAAATAAATTGGGAATTTAAATTGTTTAATTGGGATAAATAATAAATTTTGAATTTAAAATGAGAAAATAAAGTTTGAAACTCTATTTTATTTTCTTAGGGTAATAATAAATGGAAAATGGATTTTTATTTGGAGTAAATGCAACGATTTTATTAATTATTGCCAATTACTTCTTTTAATAATTTTTAAGGAAGTAATTGATTTTTTTTAAACGTTGTTTATTTAGATAAAAAGATGGAATTTGGTTTAAAAATGTGTTTTGATTATAGATATGAGACTAAAATAGTTTTTATATTTTTCTACGCAAGAATATAATTTTTGTTGAATTTTAGAAGTTAAAAATAAGGAATTATGAATTTATTTGATGTAAATTGGGTATTTTTGTAAATTTGGCGTTTTTAATAATAAAAATATTTTAAATTTAAAATAATCTTTTGATATGATAGGAAATATTTTATTTCATATGTATGTAAGTTTACATAATTGTTTATGTAAAAATTTAAAAGTGAACGTAATTTATTTTGTATAATAATATACATATTTGTGCATTTGTTAAGTGTTGTATTAATTTGCTTAGGTTTTTTTTTCTTCTTATTATTTGGGTCCAAGCCCACTTAATCTAAGCCTAAAAGAAGAAATGAGAAACTAATTACTGTACGCTCATTTTCTTCCTCCTGTAAACATTCAGAAACCAAAAAAAAAACCCCAACTTCATCTTCTTCAATCTATGGTTTTTAAAACTCAAATTTCTTCAATCCAAGCTGAGCTCTTTATCAATCTAAAGTGAAATTCACAGGTTTCTAACTCCAAATCAAGGCCAAAGTTTCCTACTTTGCTTGCTAAATCCGCTAATTTGCTGCAAATAAACCTTTAGGTGAGTTTAAACACTCACTTTTCTAGTTTACTCAAATTTGCATGTTTGTTTTTGGTTGTATTAGATGAATTCTTAGTTGAATTTGTGAATTAGAAAGATGATTTTAGGGTTTCTATGCTTGCTGAAAATGAATTAGAAAAATGCACAGAAGTAAAATAGTGATATCATGTATGTTCCTAATCCGTTTGAGCTCATTCTTTTTGGATTAGAAACTAGACTCAAGGAGAAACAATTCTGCTTTTGGTTGCATTTCGATTTATGGAAGTTTGATAGACCTGAAATAGAATTGAAAGTAAAAGTGCAACACTGTCCTTAAAGAAAATTTCCTGAGTTTATACCTGTAATATATTTTTCCATATCTTTTACATTTCTTATGCAAATTGGATAATTTTATATGTTCTGGAAAGCCTACAAATTTTTCTACAAGTTTCATGTTTTAAGTTTTATGAAATTTTAAAGTTAAGTTAGTCAAAATTGCACCTCTTTCTTACTATCCCGAGAGCAAAGTGACAGTTTTATAATTTTAGACCTGAGAAATAAAATCATCATAACTTTTGACTCGATTGTCCGAATAAGGTGCTTCTTTTTTTTGTAGTTTAGATTTTACAATTGTCTTCAACTTTTTTGTTTTATGATTTATCAAATTCTGGGGTCTATAGGGTCAAAATGGCTCTTTAAGCCGCAGCCCTGTTGTTATGCACATTGTTCAGAGTTTTGTAATTTTAGATCTGAGAAATTAAATCATCATAACTTTTGACTCGATAGTCCAAATAAGGTGATTCGTTTTCTGTCTTTTAGATTTTGCAATTCTCTTCAACTTTTAGGTTTTATGATTTATCAAATTCTGGGTTTTATAGGGTCAAAATGGCTCTTTAAGCCGCAGCCATGTTGTTACGCACATTGTTCAGAGTTTTGTAATTTTAGATCTGAGAAATAAAATCATCATAACTTTTGACTCGATAGAACAAATAAGGTGATTCTTTTTCCGTCTTTTAGCTTTTGCAATTCTCTTCAACTTTTGTGTTTTATGATTTATCAAATTCTGGAATCTACAGGGTCAAAATGGCTCTTTAAGCCGCAGCCCTGTTGTTATGCACATTGTTCACAGTTTGTAATTTTATACCTGAGAATTAGAACTGCCATAACTTTTGACTCAAATGTCCGAATTAGTTTATTCTTTTTCTGACTTCAATCTATGGAAATTATCTTCAACTTTTATGTTTCATGTTTTCTCAAATTTTGAATTTATAAGTGGCAAATTGGCAAAACAAGCCGCATGCCTGAGTTCTTTTGCAATGTTTGAGCATTTTCCGTTGAATTGTTTTTTGAATTCGATGATTTTGAGCATTTCTTTTTCAAGATGGATCTAAAAGGCTAACTCCTACTAATAGAAAAGTCGACATTAACGTCGATTCGCACTACGAATTGATGGTTGCATTTGGGTTTTATCGTATGGTAATTTTATTAATTTTCATCGATTTTTGATGTTTCTGTGCACGTGTTTTCTAAACCGTTTTTGAAATGATTTTCAAAATGGAAAAGCTTTCAAATTAAATGTTTTACAAAAATTTATAATTATTTTATATATATAATACACACTTTTATACTATTCGAACGTATGAGAAAGAGAATTAAACGATTTAGTAAAACACGTGGTATGGGACATGTGCGTTTACTATTTTGGTTAATTTCGGACTTGTACGATCGAAGCTATTTGAGTTTAATGATTCTGAGATGTTTTTCCATTTTATGACGTATTTTGAGTTTTACAATTCCTATTTATTGGAATTATTTAAGATGGCCAATATTTGGCAAGTATTATGGTTTGAGATCTACTATGTAGGAGTTTGATCGATGAGAACCGTCACGATGTTTTATTTACTTGCCAATGGCATAAGGCAAGTCTTGAGTTTATGATTTCATATTTTGAGATTTATGGTTTATGAGAAACCATCATGATGTTTTTCACATGTCGATGAGACGAGACAAGTTATGATGCCATTTAATACTTATCGATGAGATGAGACAAGTATGGTATCTCTTTATCACTCGTCAATAAGACTAGGCGAGATATAATTTTCTGAGTTTTATGATGTTTTTAGTGTGGCATCGTCTAACGGCTAGTAAACCATTAAGTGTGAATGTGTGGTACGGGACACACGTTAACACTCTTTGGGTTCCTATCCACGAGTTTGTGACACATTCATGATGTTTACCTAACAGAACTGCTTGGAGAGGCGTCAGCGACCTTGTCATGTGGATGAACTGCTTTGGGAGGTGTTAGCGACCTTGTTAGGGCTGACAAAACAGCTCGAAGAGGTGTCAGCGACCTTGTCATGAGGACGAACTGCTTTGGGAGGTGTTAGCGACCTTGTTAGGGCTGACAAAATGACTTGAAGAGGTGTCAGCGACCTTGTCATGAGGACGAACTGCTTTGGAAGATGTTAGCGACCTTGTCTAAGGCTTCAGCCGTCTGAGTTTAGCACGTGCAGCATTGCTTCAGCATTGTATTTAGGGATACGGCCAATCTGGGTTTTATGAGTTTTAAATTCGCCGTTTTTGGTGCATTAATTTTAAGATTTTTTGAGTTTTGAACATGCATCGAATTCCTTATTGAATTTGAGATTTTATGAGTTTGAACTCGTATCGAGTTCCATGATTTTTTATGATTGAGATGTATGTGTGAGATTTAGCCGCCTTGGCCTGCTTATGAGTTTAAGATCTCACATTCTTATGGAGTTGTCTTGTGTTGCTTTCATGACTTCTATTTGTGATTGAGATGAGTTTTCTCCTTTTTGGAGTAATGGTTCATCGAACCATTTGAGTTTTGCTTGAGTTTTATATGAGTTGATTTGAGTTCATTATGGGTTATCGCTAATGATATGGGGCACTTGTGTTTTATTTGAGTATTGAGTTTGAGTTACCTCTTTCGAGGTATTTAGTCACCTAGGTAGCATTTGTTACTTAAGTATTGAGCAATGAGTTATCTAATCCTTCTCCTCATTCGAGAAGAAGTATCACTATATCCATTCTGTTTCATATTATCGATATTGACTGATTTGTGTAGCTAGACTGATCCGTGTATTTATACTCGGGTCAGACCGAGTTGTTTCAGGTATCATCTATTGGACTTAGCTTGAAGTTGGGGTTGGATATCATCTCCTCTTTCGCTTGAGTAGTTTATTTCTTCCGCATACTCTGATGTTTTTTTTTACATTTGATTTGATGTATATGGTGTGGTCGAGTACCTCCTTTATTGTATTCATATTGTATTGTACTAAACATGTATCAGTGTATATGTATATATATGATGTCAATTACTGTCCTGTGATGTGCTTTACATTTAGTTATTGTATTTTGTTCTGATAGATCCGTCAACCACCTATAGTTTTGGATTAAACATTTACTGTGTATGTCGATCCATTGAGATAGAAAAGATATATTATATTGCATTTATCGACATATTCAGTAGATGTTTAAGACAAAGTTATAGATGGTCGCCCTTATCCAGCCCTATTCTCCGCTTTAGTAGACGGAATTACTCGTTAATTCTCTTTACTAAGGTGGGTCTCTGGGTGGGGCGTTACAGCTTGGTATCAGAGCTGTGGTCAGAACAAAGTAGAGTAAACACAGAATAGTACGTATATCATAATACGTCGAAGTATAATACGAGTGAATCATTGTCCTTTATTCGAGCTTGTTTTCGAATCGTGCTTTGATTCTTTTTCGAGAATTGTGATATGTTAAGATGGAATATGTCTAGGAATATACATTGTATTCCATAGTATTCCATAATTGATTTTGGTGTTATCTTATCTTATGAATAATCTTATTTGGGATTATTCCATTCTTATTTTTGTCGATGCGAGTGAGTTCGTATCGATGAAGCTTATTGATTCCTTAGAGTATTCTTGTTGTGTTCCTTTGAGAGTTGTGAATCGTATTGAGGGGATCCACAATGATTGGCTCGTTGTGAGCATTCTGAGGTTTCTATTTGATGTTGCTTTTGTGAATATTTGTTTGTTACTCACAATCTTACATGCATTTGATTTGAGATGGATTGACTTATTTGATATTAAGTCCAATCCTTTGTTTTATAGGATCCTATTGTATATTTAGGTTTCCTATTTTGATTGGTTTATTATTTCTATCACTTGGAATGTTAATGATGATTATGAAGTTTTTGAATTCACTCTTGAGTATCGAGATGTTGATGACATAGAATTCCAGTCAAGGTGAAGTTGTTGAGTTTTGATGAGTCCGTCTGGGTTTGATATCCAATCGGGCAATCGAGTTTTAAATTAACCTTGTTCCTGGCTGTTAGCCTTCGGCTATCCTTCCACTAGGAAATCCACTAAGGAATGAGTAAGTCTTTGGATTATGCGAGTTTGATTGAGTTTATCATTCGTTTCTTTGAATTATCCTTTTCGGATACTCAATTAGTGTTATTCTTTGTAGCATTACGTTGTTTGAAGTAATGATTTGTTGTTTATGTGCTTCTTCTCCTTCGAGAAGAATATCTTGCTTATCCTGTATCTTGATGATTTTTGGGAGTGGCTCATGACATCATAAGATTGATGAACACTCTATCTCCTTCTATTGATTTTGAGAATCGAGTATTCTGGGAATATCTCGATGCATTCTCTTAATGTTCTTTGGTTTGAGTTTTGAACCTATATAAATATGAGTTTTAAATAGAAATTTGAGCTTTAAGTTATTAAAAAAAATCAAAGAATGTTTTGAGAATATATTTATATGAGTAGTATTCTTTCTTAGAAATAATTTGAGAGTGTTGGGTTATCCATCAGGTAGTTAAGAGTTCTGGTCGATATGTCTGATCAACATTATCGATAGGAATCTCCTAAGTGCTATGATGAGGCAATCAAACATGATGATTTGTGTTTTAAAGATTGATATTTTGAAAATAATAATTTGAGATTAAATATTAAATTTATTTTTGAATGGTAATTGCAACCATTGATTTTAGAGATGAGTAATAGAGTGGCGAGGCAGTTTTGATCGTTCGGTCAACTCTGCAACCAACAAATATATATTTATTTATTAAAAACTCAATAGCAAGGCAATGCCATTTATTAATTTTTAAATTATAAAGATGAGAATATAAATGAGATTATTTTTGAGCTGTACTTTATTTGAAGTATATTTTGAGATTTTAAAATATATATTATATGCTGGATATTTTAAGGAAAGAGTATAATAAGAGAATTTAAACCCTTAATTTATTTTAAAGGACATTATTATGGATTAACAAAATTATTTGGAAATTAATTCTGAAGTAAGAGAAGAAATTGAATTTTAATTTTGAGTATTAAATTGCTTACTAAGTAATATAGTAAAGAGTTTGAGAAATTTTCAAATGTTGAAAATTGAGATTTAAAAATTTAGAAGATGTTGAGATTTAAAATTCTAAATATCTTGGATTAAAAGACAATTCGATCTTATATCCTTGTTCTTGAGCATATTCTATCTTTGAGCTATTATCAACGACGTGCATTTCTCGCGGTCGTTCGAGTTTGGTGGCCTTGTGAGAAGCTGTCTTGTGATTTATCTATCTTGTCTATTGTATCTACATGTTGTGAGGATGTTCTTTCCATATATCTATGCGGAAAATCTTATTTATGATCTTATTTATTGCTTAGAGTTCGGGTTTAAGTGAGTTTGACCCCGACTCTATTCGTAGAATTTTTCTGGAATCAATCAATTTCGATTGGTTAGTTGTTGAGCATCTTATTGAGTTTGATTCGAAGATGGGACATCTTCGAAATTCTTTCGAGATACTTGGAAATTTCGATGGTTTGCCAATCAATATATTGGCATTTGATGGGCCATTGGATTAACCAAGTGAGTTTTTCCTTGTTTCTCTCTACCATTCTATGTTGGGAGTATGAATGGTTTGAGTTTCGAGCTTGTCTTTTATCCTTTGTCGATTGAATTTTTGTGTTGTTTACGGCTCTTTTTCTAGAAAATTGCGAGGACGCAATTTTTGTAAGAGGGGAGTCTGTAACAACCCTGGTTTTGAAGACTTCCTGTGAATATTAAGTTATAATTTAATATTAAGAATTAAAATAAATTGGGAATTTAAATTGTTTAATTGGGATAAATAATAAATTTTGAATTTAAAATGAGAAAATAAAGTTTGGAACTCTATTTTATTTTCTTAGGGTAATAATAAATGGAAAATGGATTTTTATTTGGAGTAAATGCAATGATTTTATTAATTATTGCCAATTACTTCTTTTAATAATTTTTAAGGAAGTAGTTGATTTTTTTTTAAACTTTGTTTATTTAGATAAAAAGATGGAATTTGGTTTAAAAATGTGTTTTGATTATAGATATGAGACTAAAATAGTTTTTATATTTTTCTACGCAAGAAAATAATTTTTGTTGAATTTTAGAAGTTAAAAATAAGGAATTATGAATTTATTTGATGTAAATTGGGTATTTTTGTAAATTTGGCGTTTTTAATAATAAAAATATTTAAAATTTAAAATAATCTTTTGATATGATAGGAAATATTTTATTTCATATGTATGTAAGTTTACATAATTGTTTATGTAAAAATTTAAAAGTGAACGTAATTTATTTTGTATAATAATATACATATTTGTGCATTTGTATAATAATAAGCCTAAAGGAAGAAATGAGAAACTAATTACTGTACGCTCATTTTCTTCCTCCTGTAAACATTCAGAAACCAGAAAAAAAAAACCCCAACTTCATCTTCTTCAATCTATGGTTTTTAAAATTCAAATTTCTTCAATCCAAGCTGAGCTCTTTATCAATCTAAAGTGAAATTCACAGGTTTCTAACTCCAAATCAAGGCCAAAGTTTCCTACTTTGCTTGCTAAATCCGCTAATTTGCTGCAAATAAACCTTAAGGTGAGTTGAAACACTCACTTTTCTAGTTTACTCAAATTTTCATGTTTGTTTTTGGTTGTATTAGATGAATCCTTGGTTGAATTTGTGAATTAGGAAGATGATTTTAGGGTTTCTATGCTTGCTGAAAATGAATTAGAAAAATGCACAGAAGTAAAATAGTGATATCATGCATGTTCCTAATCCGTTTGCGCTCATTCTTTTTGGAGTAGAAACTAGACTCAAGGAGAAACAATTTCTCTTTTTGTTGCATTTCGATTTATGGAAGTTTGTTAGACCTGAAATAGAATTGAAAGTAAAAGTGCAACACTGTCCTTAAAGAAAATTTCCTGAGTTTGTACCTGTAATATATTTAGCCATATCTTTTACATTTCTTATCCAAATTGGATAATTTTATATGTCCTGGAAAGCCTATAAATTTTTCTACAAGTTTCATGTTTTAAGTTTTATGAAATTCTAAAGTTAAGTTAGTCAAAATTGAACTTCTTTCTTACTATCCCGAGAGCAAAGTGACGGTTTTATAATTTTAGACCTGAGAAATAAAATCATCATAACTTTTGACTTGTTTATCCGAATAAGGTGATTCATTTTCTATCGTTTAGATTTTGCAATTCTCTTCAACTTTTATGTTTTTTGATTTATCAAATTCTGGGGTCTATAGGGTTAAAATGGCTCTTTAAGCCGCAGCCCTGTTGTTATGCACATTGTTCAGAGTTTTGTAATTTTAGATCTGAGAAATAAAATAACTTTTGACTCGATAGTCCAAATAAGGTGAATCTTTTCCTGTCTTTTTGATTTTGCAATTCTCTCAACTTTTATGTTTTATGATTTATCAAATTCTGGGGTTTATAGGGTCAAAATGGCTCTTTAAGCCGCAGCCATGTTGTTATGCACATTGTTCAGAGTTTTGTAATTTTGGATCTGAGAAATAAAATCATCATAACTTTTGACTCGATAGAACAAATAAGGTGACTCTTTTTCTGTCTTTTAGATTTTGCAATTCTCTTCAACTTTTGTGTTTTATGATTTATCAAATTCTGGAATCTATAGGGTCAAAACGGCTCTTTAAGCCGCAGCCCTGTTGTTATGCACATTGTTCACAGTTTGTAATTTTATACCTGAGAATTAGAACTGCCATAACTTTTGACTCAAATGTCCGAATTAGTTGATTCTTTTTCTGACTTCAATCTATGGAAATTATCTTCAACTTTTATGTTTCATGTTTTCTCAAATTTTGAATTTAAAAGTGGCAAATTGGCAAAACAAGCCGCAAGCCTGAGTTCTTTTGCAATGTTTGAGCATTTTCCGTTGTATTGTTTTTTTGAATTCGATGATTTCGAGCATTTCTTTTTCAAGACGGATCTAAAAGGCTAACTCCTACTAATAGAAAAGTCGACATTAACGTCGATTCGCACTATGAATTGATGGTTTCATTTGGGTTTTATCGTATGGTAATTTTATTAATTTTCATCGATTTTTGATGTTTCTGTGCACGTGTTTTCTAAACCGTTTTCGAAATGATTTTCAAAATGGAAAAGCTTTCAAATTAAATGTTTTACAAAAATTTATAATTATTTTATATATATTATACACACTTTTATACTATTCGAACATATGAGAAAGAGAATTAAATGATTTAGTAAAACACGTGGTATGGGACATGTGCGTTTACTATTTTGGTTAATTTAGGACTTGTACGATCGAAGCTATTTGAGTTTAATGATTCTGAGATGTTTTTTCATTTTATGATGTATTTTGAGTTTTACAATTCCTATTTATTGGAATTATTTAAGATGGCCAATATTTGGAAAGTATTATGGTTTGAGATCTACTATGTAGGAGTTTGATCGATGAGAATAGTCACGATGTTTTATTTACTTGCCAATGGCATAATGCAAGTCTTGAGTTTATGATTTCATATTTTGAGATTTATGGTTCATGAGAAACCATCATGTTGTTTTTCACATGTCGATGAGACGAGACAAGTTATGATGTCATTTAATACTTATCGATGAGATGAGACAAGTATGGTATCTCTTTATCACTCGTCAATAAGACTAGGCGAGATATAATTTTCTGAGTTTTATGATATTTTTAGTGTGGCATCGACTAACGGCTAGTAAACCGTTAAGTGCGAAGGTGTGGTATGGGACACACGTTAACACTTTTTGGGTTCCTATCCGTGAGTTTGTGACACATTCATGATGTTTACCTAACAGAACTGCTTGGAGAGGTTTCAGCGACCTTGTCATGAGGATGAACTGCTTTGGGAGGTGTTAGCGACCTTGTTAGGGATGACAAAACAGCTTGAAGAGGTGTCAGCGACCATGTCATGAGGACGAACTTCTTTGGGAGGTGTTAGCGACCTTGTTAGGGCTGACAAAATGGCTTGAAGAGGTGTCAGCAACCTTGTCATGAGGACGAACTGCTTTGGAAGGTGTTAGCGACCTTGTCTAAGGCTTCAGCCGTTTGAGTTTAGCACGTGCAGCATTGCTTTGGCATTGTATTTAGGGATATGGCCAATCTGGGTTTTATGAGTTTTAAATTCGCCGTTTTTGGTGCATTAGTGTTAAGATTTTCTGAGTTTTGAACATGCATCGAATTCTTTATTGAATTTGAGATTTTATGAGTTTGAACTCGTATCGAGTTCCTTGAGTTTTTATGATTGAGATGTATGTGTAAGATTTAGCCGCCTTGGCCTACTTATGAGTTTGAGATCTCACATTCTTATGGAGTTGTCTTGTGTTGCTTTCATGACTTCTACTTGTGATTGAGATGAGTTTTCTCCTCTTTGGAGTAATGGTTCATCGAACCATTTGAGTTTTGCTTGAGTTTTATATGAGTTGATTTGAGTTCATTATGGATTATCGCTAATGATATGAGGCACTTGTGTTTTATTTGAGTATTGAGTTTGAGTTACCTCTTTCGAGGTATTTAGTCACCTAGGTAGCGTTTGTTACTTAAGTATTGAGCAATGAGTTATCTAATCCTTCTCCTCATTCGAGAAGAAGTATCACTATAACCATTCTACTTCATATTATCAATATTGACTGATTTGTGTAGCTAGACTGACACGTGTATTTATACTCGGGTCAGACCGAGTTGTTTCAGGTATCATCTATTGGACTTAGCTTGAAGTTGGGGTTGGATATCATCTCTTCTTTCGCTTGAGTAGTTTATTTCTTCCGCATACTCTGATGTTTTTTTTTTACATTTGATTTGATGTATATGGTGTGGTCGAGTACCTCCTTTATTGTATTCATATTGTATTGTACTAAACATGTATCAGTGTATATGTATATATATGATGTCAATTACTGTCCTGTGATGTGCTTTACATTTAGTTATTGTATTTTGTTCTGATAGATCCGTCAACCACCTATAGTTTTGGATTAAACATTTACTGTGTATGTTGATCCATTGAGATAGAAAAGATATATTATATTGCATTTATCGACGTATTAAGTAGATGTTTAAGACAAAGTTATAGATGGTCGCCCTTATCGAGCCCTATTCTCCGCTTTAGTAGACGGAATTACTCGTTAATTCTCTTTACTAAGGTGGGTCTCGGGGTGGGGCGTTACATATAACATATTATTTTATGATCTAAACTCCTTTTTAATTTAAAACGAACGAAATCTCTCATTTTCGAAGTAGCGAAATTACGGGTCGTTACACATGTTATGTTATGTATGTTATTATTGTTCTCACACTTCAAGTTCTCTTTAACAAAATCACTTTGGATTAAAATGATGTATACCCGTTATAAAACAACTTTGGGTTTAAATAGATTGATTAAGGAATAAAATTGGAATGTTGTAAGTTTGAATTTATGTTTGAACTTAAAATTATGAAATTGAAATTTAATCAATTTTTTCTATTGGATTTAAACTTGTTTGATCTATAAATTAATAGCTTTAAGAGAAGAATTGAAATCTGAAGTTAGATTTCATAATAAATCGATTGGAAATGAACATAAAGTCGGTATTTGAAATGAACCGATTTATAGTGTGAAAGATGATGTTTATTTAAACCTAATTATTTCGCTTATTGAGTTATCTGTACATTTCACTTGAGTTTACCTACTTACATAAGAATGTTAGTCCTGACTCGAGTGTTCTTGTTATACTTTACGCTCGGGTCGGACCGAGTATTTCAGTTTAGCGAAGACACTTATTTATGAAGACGAAGACAGAGCCGAGGACCGTATCTACTATTATTATAGCAATTGTTTATTCTGCCTGAAAAAAGTGTAAATTCTGATTTTGTTGAAAATTGTTTCATGAACTATTTACGTATATAATTTTTGTATTATATTTCATCCTTCCGCTGCGAGATTCTGTGTTTTGTTTTTCCTTCTTTTCTTTTATTTTCTTATTTACCCCATTAAAAATCCCCCCTTTTGAATGGTTTGAATTAGACATGTGTAGTTTATTGTCGATTTAAACCGTTCAAAAAGGTGGGTCGTTACAGTTGATTTTTAATTGGATTTTAAATTGAATTTGAATTTGAATTTGAAATCCAAAGATAAATATCTTAAAATCAATGGGATTTTAAAAAAATATTAACAAAAATATTAACGTATGTTTGATTTTTTTATGAGTATATAAGTAGTTCTATATTATTTTCTTTAAAAGATTTATAAATAAGTTAAGAGAAAATGTATTAACGTAAAAATGTAAATATAAAATTAAATAAAACATAAAGCACTAAAATAAAAAGAAAAGACTAATATTTAAAAAAGGATCTAATAAGGTTTATACTTTCTTTAATCTAAGTATTAAACATACAAATATAGGTATGATATAAAAACACATAAAAAATAAATAGTAAATATAATTTATAAATTTTATTAAGACATTTGTAAGCCTTATAATACATGAATTGACAATTGTAATTTAATTTAGCATGCAATGTAACGTGTGGCACTTTTATTTTCTTTTAGAATTTAAATGTAAAACAAGTACCAAAGAATTAACCAGGCTAATTGTAACGCCCCGAAAATTTTCGACTTTCGAAAATTCGACATCGACACTCACTTTATCGACTGCCGAGAAATCGAAGGCCGGAAACACGGAATGTTATGGGTTTTAAGAAAAAGAATTTAAGAAAAGAGAAGAGAAAAAGATAAGAAGGTAGAAGATAGAGAGAAAAGAGAAAACAGAAGATAGAAAATTTTAAAATAGAAGGAAAAGAGAATAGAGAAAGATAGGGAAAAGGAAAATAGAGAAAAGAACATAGAACAGAACAGGAAACAAAAGAACAACAACAGAATCTCACAATTCGCAGCGGAACAACATATAATAATAAATGAATAATCTTTAAACAAAGAACTATATCAGTTATTACATTACATTTCATTACATCACATCATATCATCAGAGTGTACAACAACATACAACAATAAACAGTGCAACGGAAAAAGAAATACTATATAAACTAGTAATACGCCATGCCATCCAGCTTGCCTCCAGCAACTCCAGAATATCCAGAATATCCTGATAAACCTAACTCTTAACTGCCCGTGTGGAAATTGGTGGGCACCCAGAGTTTAGGAAGGAAAACAATAAACTCCGAGTCAGTCATGTGACTGGTGTGAGAACTCAAAACAGTTTATTTATCTTTAAAATCAAAATAGAGGAATATTTTTAATTCAATTCGCAATGCTTTTAAAAATGAGACTACCATAAGGCCTCCCGCACACACACACATGCAAACGCAGAATCGGAGGAGATTTCTCCTTATGATAGTCAAAGATGCTTGATACGCATTTAAAAGAACATTTTATATTATTACTAGTGCATAGTGTAGAGAAAAATTCATTTCGAAAGTAGAATATAAATCTTAGCCAACATACGACCATTATCGTATGCCTACTATAGCTACTATCCAAACAGTGGTGACCACCATAAGTGAATAGCAGGTTCTACAACTAATACCGTACAGGTTTCGTATTGGGAATTGGATTTCCAACGAATGATCAGGCCAAGGAACTTCCCATTGCCACATGAGAATGCCTCTGGATGGACATCCCCGAGAACCAAACCGGATCTCTACCAACACAAGGCCGGGTTACTCCTAACTGAGTAACAACTGACCGAATATGCCATCCCTCGGTCCTTTGGGACCTTTATCAACCGAGCGCTCGTAATCAATTCACACAATCATAAAGTGTTTTCAACATGAGTAAGTATCTGGGCTCCATACCATGACACCACCCTTTTCCAGAAGGAAATGGACACATCCTAAAGGGCGCTACCCCTCATAACCTTGCTGCTTCTTTCCTGTTTTAACCATTCACGGGGTGTGAGGCTCGACGAAGTCACGTCCACAAAAACATACTTTATACAAAAGCCATGCTTTGGGTCAACAAATGATCAACACAATGATCACAAGGATAGACGATCAAATAAACGATCCTATCACAAATAATCAACACAATGATCATTTCAGCAACACTCAGCATGTCACATTACCAAATTGGGAATATATCGCTGATAACTTCAACTATATAACCTCCGAGCTCGTACGTCTCAGAGAAGGGTGTTAAGCTAAAAGAATAAATTCTCCGCCACCAACAGAAATATATTTGAAAGAAATCGGCTTTATATCTCAACTTGTAATGTCAGACATACAATCCATACAAGTCTGTTCCGGGCTCGAACAAAACCGAAGGCACTTACAAGAAGTCCTTGCAATCCGGATATCCACAATCCTGATCGGATTCACCATCACATATGGAGAACTCAATACCGGAGCAACTCGGTGCAGAGTCAATCGATAGTTCATCCTATCGCTCTCGCAAATATCCGGTCTTCAACACCGATCTTCAAATGCGATTCACAACGACGTATCACATATTCGGAATGGGTTATACGACCCCATGGTCCTTTCCCGGTTAACCCGAATAGTGAGCGCTTATTCAAAAATAAGTGTGCATTCAAATTCAATCAATTCACATCAAATACCCATTCAAAGGGAAATATTGATAGTCGGTTATTGAACTATCAATTGATATGCATACATCACCAGATTCCAAATAATTTTCCAAATTATTTATTTTCCAAAATATCTTTACAAGATATATAATTTCAACACTTCAAAAATAAATCAATATTTATTTTTAACAAGTTCCTCTTTCTCATATAAATTCCATAATGGATTGATATTTCAAAATATCAATGCATATACGATTTCAATTATCCATTTCAATTTATCCTCAAAAAGATAAATTCTAATTATTCACTTCATATTGGAAAACATTTCCATACTTATTATTCATAAGTAATTCACAAAACTTTTTATTTTCAACCTTGGAAAATATTCAATATACTTAAATCGAATTAAGTATATAATTCATTCTTTAAGGAAATCATTCACTTAAACATATTTATTTGGGCCAAAACGAATGTTGCGTAAAACATCGTTACGACAACCCAAAATCATTAGTATAGGGATTCGAAATTAAAATAGATATATAAATCTCAATACTATACAAAACATTTCCTTTCGGAAATCATTTACTATAACAACCGTGTTATAGTCCACCATTTCCTTTTATTTCTCGGAAACGTCTATTTCAACAATAAATGTTGAAATCTATGGTTTCGAATCTCAACACATTTTAAAACATCGTTAGATCGTTTTAATTCAATTCAAACATCTCATTTAAAACAATTTCTTTAACATATCATTCACTATTCAAAAACGTGAATATACTTCTTTAACAAATTCCATCCTTTTATTCATTTTAATTCAAAGGATTATTCACTATTCAAAATGTGAATATAACTCTATTTCCAAGTTATAACAATTAACTTATCAAAATAAGTCCTTTGCGAATTTATAAAACAACGTTCATAAATTCCATTTCTATTTATTTATAAAAACTTCCTTTTTATAAATTCCTTTATTAACCTATTCCAGTTTATAGCTAAATTATAAACTAAACGTTCATATTATAAGTTAAATACTTATAAAACGATTATTTTACAAAATCGTTCATTTAACTTCCCAAATTATTAATCTTAACTTATAAGATTGTTTATTTATCCAAAATTCATTCTTTTGATAACTTTATAAATTTTATAAACCTACTGCTTATAAAATTTCATTTATAACTTCACAGTTTAAAATTCTATAAATTTCATTCATTTAGGAAATTCATTTCCACTACATTCAAACACTTATAAAAACTCGTTTTATAATGTCCATAATTCAATTTATAAATATCCATTTATAAATCTCTTAATATAAATCAATTTATATTATTCTTTAAAACGTCTTTAAATTCCTTTATAATTTCATCATTCTCTTGATTTATAAAATAATTAAATTTTATAAATCCTATATTTAAACTTTTCACAATAATTCTAAAATATCTCGATTAAACTATTTTATAAACTCAATAGCATCATATTCTCAAAAATCAGTTTTTAACTGTATTTCACAAAAATCATAATTTTTATAACATTAAAAATTATAACGTTTATTTATTTAAAATGGATTAATTCTAAAAATATAGTATATTTTCAAAAATCACTTTAAAACCATTTTAAAATCCCCAAAATCTGGGTCCAATGATGCTACACACCAAATAGTCAATCACGACTAATAACGATATCATATATCGATATGATAATCCATCAAATATCAAAATATCTGAAATCAAATAAAAACTGTTGAGGAATCCTGTTGGATCCCTCCAACCTGTTTTCCTGCATCCAAAAACATTAGCACAATACCAATTTCGCTCCAGTACGAAATTATCGCGGTACATGTTCTTAATAAATATTATCCGCTTAATAACGGCGTAATAGGGTCTCATCCGCTAAACAAAAAATGCGGGAAATCAATCAACTGCAATATATACATATGCCAATATATATATATTGATATTATATATAATACCAATTTCACTGTTTATGAAATATTCGCGGTATATGTTTATATTAAATAACATCCGCTTACTAACGGCGTATAATGTCTATTTTAACAATCAATAATTTACAGTCATCATTCAAACATGCATTCAAATATTTTAAATCTAACTATTTAAAATAAAATCGAAATCTATTCGATTGAGTGAGAAGTTCTCACCTTGGTTTTAATTTCCGTTTTAGCTTTTATTTCGAATAAAATTAAACGCGCGTTTAATTTTACCCGAAATTCTCACTAACTCCAAACGACTCCAAACTAACTCCATCGCGTAGTGCTCGTCCATACGATTCCAACGCAACTGAGTTTGCATTTTTTCGACCTCGTATGAAAAAGATATACATTTTTGAAGTTACACGATTTTTTTATATAACAATTACAACTAAATTATAAATTTTTATACCCACTACCCCTCATCACCCTTGGATCCTTCATCATTGAATCTAGCCCGTCCATCCTTTCTTCCCCTTCATCACGCACGGCTACAGGAAGATGGCCGAACCCATTTAGCAATTTAGGGTTACAAATTTCAACACTTATACTCGACGATACCCGATCACACCCACGCCAACGCGAAGCTCTCGACGCGAGCTACTTCCACCTGCCACCATGGCCAACTCGGCCCCCCTATGACGCGCGCGCACGCATGAGAACAGCCCACGAACGGCCCCCTCTAGCTCCCTCCATACGACTCCGTTTCCGATCACCACCGTTCACATCGTAGTTCTCACTCCCCTCTCCAACTTTCATGTTGACAACTTCCTCTAATTGTTGACGGATTGGAAGATCTAGAGGGATGAAGTTGGAGCATTCCTGGCCTTAGGTTCTAATGGTGGCGGCTAGGGTTTGTTAGATTAGGGTTTGTTATTTTTTTTTTTAATTTTTATGAAGAGGTAGGGGCTATTTATAAGGAACGAGCGACACTATTCATCCCGGAAATTCCGAACTCCAATTTAGGCGCCGTAACCAGCGTTTCTAAGGTTTACCCCGCGTTCCGGACACAATGGAACAGGTTTCGGAAGCTAATTCGGAAGTATGTGCGAGTTATGGCTACAAACGCTCAATTTGAATTAAACCGATTTAAGTCGATTTCTAGGCGTTTTAATTTGTACAGGACAAACCGTAAATCCAATTGACTTGAAATTTGAAACCTTACAATAATATCACATTACGGATCCGATGAAACTAGTTTCGTCGAAATCCGAGACTTTTTGAAAAATGGCTATTTTGACTCGCCAAATTTAAATTAAAAATAAATCGATGCGTTTCGAGCTGCCACGATCAAACGATAACTCCGATTGACACGAAATTTGAAATCCGGTAATAATTAACTATTACGGATCCAATGGAACTGGTTTCGTTCAATTCTGAGACTGTTCAAAAATTGGCTATTTTCACTAGTCGATTAAATATTAAAATATTCGATTTTCACAAATTAACTCTTAATTCGATTTTAAAAGTTCTAAAATATCATTCTAACTTCAACATGATAAAATAAAATTTTACAAGTCATTTTCAATCATATTTAACTCGATTTTCAATTATTACCATAATTTAACATATTAAATTATCAATTTAATAATTCAATTAAATCCAATAAATCAAATAAAAATTTATTTGACTTAAAAATTCACTTATAAATATTTAAAATTAATTAAATATTCAAATTTTAATTAATAAAATTTCTGGGTCGTTACACTAATGATACTTTATCAAAATTCTTCTTCATTTTCAAAACTGGAAAAGAGAATCAAAAGGAAATTAAAAAAAAAACGAATCAAGCAACAGATTAAAACAAGATTCATTGATCAGGCTTTAGATTCAACTCAAGTAAATCATCATCAAGTTCAGATCAAATACCGCAGACTCCAGATCAAAGCGAGAAGTTGCTCTCTGTTCTTTTTTCAAAACAACATGCGAGTACTTCTTTGTTTTAAGAAGAAACCCAAATCTGATTTTCTCCGATGCAAGTGAAAAAAACATTTCTCGAATTAATATTGAGAACAGCGTTCGCATGAATGTTCATTGTTTGAAAATATAGATGAAGAATTATGTTATCTCCGTGCATGTCAGTATACCCACCACTATGGTTTTGAACTGGCTATACCAATTCAAAAATCGATTTCACTTATTCCAACCGTTTTCAGGTTATGATCGTTAAAGAAAGGTGAATTGTTAGACATAAATTTACTTTTTAAAAATAGTTTTAAGAGAATTTATCAAGTGATAATTTCAAGATTTAAAAATTTACAGTGGAAACCATATTAAGTCCGGAAATTAAGTGATTAAATTTTGAGTTTTACCTATACTACCAGATTTGAATTTGGAAATCATGAATTTTATTGTATATATCACAATTTTTAGTTGGAAAATTTGTGGGTTTTCTCGAATTGAACGGCTTGACCATTTTGGTCGATTTCTATCGATCAACCATGAATTGGGCCAGCGTGTTTGGATTGAAGGTCGAGGGGAAGACGAGGATCATCGGAAAAAAACTCCGATGATTTACCGTTGGTCGTGATGAACAGAGTGAGGCGAGATGTAACGTCCACCTTTTCGCGGTTTAAACAGACACACGTGCCAATTCAAACCATACGTAACGGCAGATTGTTATGGGGTAAATAAGAGAACAGGGAAAGAAAAAAAAAACAAAACAGAATCTCACAGCGGAAGGACAATATATAATAATAAAAATGTACAGTTCATGAAGCTGTTTTACAAAATCTTTGATTTTATCTATACAATACATATCAGAGTACACATACCATATAACAATGCAGCGGAACAATATGAGTGTAGTGGAATATAATTAATAATAATAATAATAGAAATCTTCGTCTTCTTCCTCCAGAGCTAAAGTCTTCGATCCTGAAACGCTCAGACTGACCCGAGCGAATTTGAAAAGACAAAAACACTCGAGTCAGAACTAAAAGATCTTACGTGAGTTAAATTAACAGAAATAGATATGAGTGCAGTAACACAAGAGATGCTCGGGATTTACATCTCCTAAGGATCCGTTAATCTATTTACTATATAGTATATTTCGCTATTATAATAGTGTCTAATTGTAAAATAAACTTACTTTTAAATAGCGTTAAGGGGTTACCCATATGGCCCTTAACACAAATAATGCCAATAGTCTATACAGTGCCTGCATATCTCCTGATCGGGAGACTACGAGAAGACACTCCATAGGTACGACACAAATAGAAACTCGTACAAGGCGCGATAGGTTAGGTGACACGGCACAACTAGGCAATGCCAGGGTAGATATACCAATTACGCTTCCGGGTCGGTGGTAACGCGTAGCGTGCAGTTACCGCCCACCTCGAGCCACACCCCCAAATAAAATCAAAAGTGGCCACCGAATCAGTCCAAGAGTCAAAGTATAATATCGAAGGGATGTGTCTGATCAAAGGTGCTACCTTATTAACCCGTCAATCGCTCCTGTTTTAGCCACCTTATGCCAACTCACGGGAGTTGGGTCCACGTATTTACCTTACAGGAAACGCCGCCGCCAACCTACTTCATTCTGGAATCTCCACCGCATACATGGTTGTTAAAGTGGTTTTCGGAGTTGGCAGAGAGTATGACAACTTCCGATCCCGGTCTCTTCAACAATTAAACGTTATTATAACACCGCGGTCATTTAAAAATTAATTATACTTTCAAAAACCAGAATATAATTATCCATTTCAAAACCCATAAATACGATATGATTTTCTTTCCAAAACAAACCCGTTTGATATTATTTTTATAAAAACCCAAATTAATATAATATCATTTTATTTCTTATATATATTTCTTTTCCAAAATCATATTGTTTTCAAACTTATAATAATCGAAAACCAAACATTGAATTATAACTTTCAAACTATAATACTTCGATAATTCATAGCTTTAAACCATAATTTCTAAAACTTAAATGGTTTGGATATTCAGATAGTATATAGCATCAATAGTTTGTATTCAAAATTTCTTTAAAAAATAAAATAATTTCCGCGACTTACAATTTATTTCATTTAAGATTAAGTCAAAATCCATAAATTTTAAAATCGCTTTCAGTTTAAATAAACCACTTCAGTTTCAATATATTTCAAACTGTGAATATAAAAAAATTGGAACTAAGGTTGGAAATTTCTATTTCACCAATTTAAAGTCCTATTATTTAGTTTGAAATAATAATTGCAAAATAAACCCGTAATCATTTAAGTAAAACTCAAATTACTTATAAAAGAAAATTTCCTTAAATTTTTATACTAGAAATATTCATTTAATTCACCTTGAATAGAATTCGTTTATAAATATCATACCCTTTTTAAAATTTCAAGTTAATAAATTTTACATCAACTTATGAAGTTAACTTCTTAATTAAGCTCAATTCCAAATAAATTTTCCAATTTAACTCCAAATCTTAATTAATTATATCCTTTAAAATTATATGTAATTTCAATATTTTAACATGTACTTAACCATATAATATAAAATAATCAAACTCCGTCATTCAACTTATTTATTTTATTTAACAAATCCATACATAGCTTATCTTTAATACTTTAACTATAGATGTATATATAAAATAAGATTTTATATAATATCAAAATCTATATTTATTAACCGTATCCTATCCAAACCATAGAAAATCATTTCAAACTTTTTATATATATATATACCGCGGTGCCTGTATATAATTTTCTATCCTATGGTCAAGTGATATGGATATTTATCATTTCAATCCGCAATTTAAATCTGTCCAAACCAGCGTCAAAGCGTCCGGAATTTTATTCCGATCCTAACATAAAAAAATCGCGTGAAACGGAGTTTGTATGAAGAAGTTATTCGATTTAAATCGTTGAAGACAAAAATCAAATTAGAAAATAAAACTAACCACTATAACACTGCCACGTCACCCCCAAATAAACGCGCGCATCTCCTATGTACAGAAACCCCAACCCTTTCGTGCCCGAGTAGCTACCAGCCGCCACCCACCTCCATCACGTCGCGAGCAATTCCGCCTTTCACCGATGATCAGAACACTCCCCCAAGACGCCTAGCGCCGGCCGACCGACCCCCTGGCTACCATCGCGACGAACGCGGTGGTCCCACGTTCGCTGGAACGCGAACGGTTTTCGCACCTTTCTCCTCCGATCTGAGGCGTCTCCTGTCATCTATAGCGTGAACAACTCCAGATCTACCACCTACTCGCTTCCCGCTTCGCAACTGCACCACCCGATCGTCCTATGGTCGACGATCTATCGTCCACTCCAATTACCCTCAACGAACATCCGGGAAGAAAACCCTGATTTCTGAACAAACCGAAACCCGAATCGAAAAACGAATTGCACCATTGAATTACGCTCGTCGAGAACATCAACATATAAATTTTTTTGAATTTTTCTGAGGACTTTAGTTTTTGACTTTGGATTTGATTTTTGAAATTGAACATGGATCTAGGGTTTCTAGCCATTGGAAGAAGAGAAGGAACTGATGAAATGAACACATAAAAAAATGAGAATAGATGGGCTAGGGTTTATAACTGGGTTTATATAGATAGGTTAGAAATTCGAATAGATGGATCCGGTAAACAAACGTGCTAACGCTAACGTGGCCCAAAAAGCCCGTTCTGACCCCGGAACGAAATTGGGTAAACCCATATATCGAAATAGCTGTTTTAAAATATTCTGAATGCGATGGAAAAAGTTTCACGTCCAAATTCGATCGTATGAAGAAGTTATGATGAAATCAATATTTTCAAATAGATTTCAAATTGATTTTAATTAAATCGATTTCGAGGCGTTTCGCGTTCGTACGATCAAACGACAAGTCCGATCGCTACGAAATTTAAAACCCTACAATAATTCACTGTTACGGATCCGATGAAACTGGTTTCGTCGAAATCCGAGTCCGTGACAAAAATGTCTATTTTTATATTAATTAAATAAATTAACAAATTGATTAAATCCAATTTTATATTTTAAATTCTAAAATTTGAAAATCTTATCATCTTTATATTCCTCAAACATTTACAATGATTTTATCAAATTTAAATGTCCATATAGAGAAGATAAATTTATCAATTCCAAATGTCAATCTCACTTTTAATAATTAACTTCATTTAATTTACAAATTTATAAATAAAATCCTAAAAATTCCATTTAGTTAAATAAATTAATTATTATTCCATTCATAATTTCAAATAGAAGTGTCAACCATTGGATTTAAGATTACCACATAAATATTTCAGTTTTCAACTTAATTTCCAATTAACATAAAATTTAATTATTAAATTTTAAATAAATTACAATAAACCCCAAATCAATACATAAAGCTTGATTCCTGTTTAAACATTTAACTCATTTGATTGCAATTAACCTCTTTATGGTAAATTAAATTCTGATATATTAATGAAACTTTATTTCCATTCTTTATTCACAAATCATCACATTTATGAAGAACATTTACGTTATTCTCCATTTATTACCTTAATTTATTTAACTTAACATTTAATTTATATTTATTGCAATGATTTCCAAATCAATTGAATGAATTAAATATATATGTATCACTCATAATAACTTGTGGTCACAACTCTTGATCACCTTTTATAACTTTATTATTTACAATCCAATAATCGCCATTTACTATATATACGAATTAATTAATTCAATATTTCCATTTCGTTTTCCTATACTAAATTTATTACTAAGTGTATTTACTCCATTCCAACAAGTTGGAATTCCATTCTTACGATAACAATCATTTCCCTATTCACTTTTATTAATAACCCACCATCATTGCATTTATTGTCTTTTATTGATTTAATTAAATTACCCCATATTCCTTTAAATTCATACTAACAAAATATTCTGTTACTATTCAATGCATATTTATTCATCAATCAATTCGGTATTTACTTTTCTTTCCTTCTATTTGATGATAAATAACCTAGAATACATTTATATACATTCATTTCATTCCATTCATTTATGGGTATTGCATTGAAATTTAATTTATTAGCTAATACCAACATTATTACCATTAATTACAATTGGATTCCCAATTTTATTCAATACCCTGAATAAATAACATATATATTAATCAAATCCTTATATTTTGTTTTTCTCATATTCCATTTAAAAATCAAATCATAACATTTAAATGATTTTATTGAATTGGAATTTCATTCAAGTCATAAATTATTAACTTTCATTAACATGATTCCTTAATTAATTCCAATTACCGTTAACACTCTTTTATTGCATTAAATCCATTTAATATTTTCATTAATTTCTCATATGAAATTTTATATCCAGGTAAGAATCCTTTTTCTACTTAATTCAATTTGGATTTTATTCAAATTTCTATAAATAGGTTTTCAAGTCACCATTTACATGATTTATTTTAGCCTTCATTTTAACATTTATTTATCCCCTTTATTGTATCTACTAAAATAAATTACAAAAATCCTATTAAATAAACAAATTAAATTGTCGAAATATACGGGTCATTACACTCTCCTCCACTCAAAACTTTTCGTCCCCGAAAAGGAAAAGAAGGGAAACGAAGAACTAAGAAATCAATGTACCTTATTCAAACATTAACCTTATAACAATTAAATTTATAATATTAATTAATTTAGGTAAAATATCTCAATTTATAACCATTAAGTCTTTTTATACTTAAATTACTAAAGTTTGGAAAACATTTTCAAAATATTTCTAAGTTCAAAATTTACGGAAAAATTTTGGCAGAGACTCCTTTGTACGGAGAGGCTCGGAAGAAAATATAATATAAATATAACAATATACACAAATATTTTCCAAAATAATATATATCCCTACACGGGAAAATATATAAAATAACATTATAAACCGTAATCCGAAAACGTACCTATTTGTCGGGCAATTTACGCTAAATTTATGTAACCAAATGCAGTAACAATTGCTTCCATAACCTGCATTTCACTTATATAATCCAAAGGGTTAACAATTTACATAAAGTGAAATATTCAAGTGGTTTTAATTACTAACAACAAATCAGTACAACAACCATCAATTCGACAAATAGCATACACAACAATTTAAAGCAACCATTCAACCAAACAACCAAATAGTTGTTCGGGTTCAAACTTTTACAATTATACTGAATGAAGAATAAACTATTAGCGCATCATTTACTCAACAGCCTTAGATAAAACTAAATAGATTATTCTTTCATCCAATCCCTATTTTAAAGTATCTTACCCAAACAACCATAATTTAAACAGCAACAATTCAAACCAATAAATCAAATTAACTTATTATCAATTTGTTTCATACTTTATTTGTTTGATTTCCTTTCTTTCATTTATTCAGTGATTATTTAAATTTTTCATTTATTACTTACAATTATTCCTTTCCATAATCTCAGGTCATGCCAGTTCTTTTTATTTCATTATATTTATTTATTCATTTATTGCATGCCCTCATTTATTTACATTTGTTTATCAATAGTATTCATTTCCCATTTAATTTCTTAGCATTTCCATTTTATTTACTTAAGTTGATAATCATCTATTTGAATTACTTACCTTTAAAATTTCAATCATAACTTAAGTTTATAACATTATATTCTCACTTATGATAGCAAATTCATTGAATACTCCGTTACCTACTTTTACTTGTACAATTTTCATTACATTTCCTATTAAACATTTCAACTTTTAATATTGGGTAAGTTATATATGTTTTTAAAGGATGTACTTGAAAGTTACACAAGTTTCCTCATTACCTATGATTTTTTTTAACGTTCAATAATAATATCCTTTATTTCATAGGTTATAATTTCAAATTTCATTTAATACTATTTATAACCTATCATTAAATCTTTTATTTCCTTTAGAGGTGTTAATTTATTAATTTCCTATGTTTCAATTCACTACAATAATTGAAACAATTAATTAATGGAAATTTAAGAATTTAATACCGGTTAAATTTCAATTTATTTTAAAAACAATAGATAAATATATTCTTACAACTTATATATCTCTAATTATATTTAAAACAATTCAAAATTTATATATTTTTCAAAAATAAATCTGCAGTAGAATTACTACAGTGGCCTTTCCTCTTCGAAACTCGAAAATTAAAGTCGATGATGCGGCCGCCATCACCGAAATTATTTTCCAGCGACAGAGAGGAAAGTACAAACTTATTTTCTCCAAAATTTCTTTTAAAACATTTCTTTCAAATTATATTGAAATACTTATATCAGAAAATACTTCTTTATATTATATTATTATTATTATATTTCAACCTCGTTCAAAAGAATTTCCAAAACCCCGGAACTTAAGTTCTAAATTTCCAATTTCATTTATTTGTTTTAAAACTTATTTCAACTATTATTTATAAATTTCATTACCTAACAACCAATATATAGCAACCAATATATATCCTTTTTTAAAAATTTATTTTATATATATAGAAAATATAATAGGAAAAATCATTTCATTCACCTATATTAAAACAAATATTGTGTCGGTCTGTCCTATTAAGTGTTTAGAAATCCCTATTGATGTCATAACATCCCATGCACCAACCAGAATTTATAAATACGAAACGGAAGAAATTAACACAATATTAAAACATTTTTATAATACTAACAAATATGCTCTCTCATATATATACGCTCAGCGACTCCCATAGGGTATTACTACCCTATTAATAAAGAGTCTGACCCCACAAAGCTAAGGTTTATCGCTAAACCAAAGCTCTGATACCAGATGTAACGTCCCGCCTTTTCGCGATTTAAACAGACACACGTGCCAATTCAAACCATACGTAAGGGCGGATTGTTATGGGGTAAATAAGAAAACAGGGAAAGAAAAAAAAACAAAACAGAATCTCACAGCGGAAGGATAAAATATAATAATCAAAATGTACAGTTCATGAAGCTGTTTTACAAAACCTTTCATTTTATCTATACAATACATATCAGAGTACACATATCATATAACAATGTAGCGGAATAATATGAGTGTAGTGGAATATAATTAATAATAATAATAGAAATCTCCGTCTTCGTCCTCCAGAGCTAAAGTCTTCGATCCTGAAACGCTTGGACTGACCTGAGCGAATTTGAAAAGACAAAAACACTCGAGTCAGAACTAAAAGATCTTATATGAGTTAAATTAACAGAAATAGATATGAGTGCAGTAACTCAAGAGATGCTCGGGATTTACATCTCCTAAGGATCCGTTAAACTATTTACTATATAGTATATTTCGCTATTATAATAGTACCTAATTGTAAAATAAACTTACTTTTAAATAGCGTTAAGGGGTTACCCATATAGCCCTTAACACAAATAATGCCAATACTATATACAGTGCCTGCATATCTCCTGATCGGGAGACTACGAGAAGACACTCCATAGGTACGACCAAAATAGAAACTCGTACAAGGCGCGATAGGGTAGGTGACACGGCACAACTAGGCAATGCCAGGGTAGATATACATATTACGCTTCCGGGTCGGTGGTAATGCGTAGCGCGCAGCTACCGCCCACCTCGAGCCACACCCCCAAATAAAATCAAAAGTGGCCACCGAATCAATCCAAGAGTCAAAGTATAATATCGAAGGGATGTGTCCGATCAAAGGTGCTACCTTATTAACCCGTCAATCGCTCCTGTTTTAGCCACCTTATGCCAACTCACGGGAGTTGGGTCCACGTATTTACCTTACAGGAAACGCCGCCACCAACCTACTTCATTCTGGAATCTCCACCGCATACACGGTTGTTAAAGTGGTTTTCGGAGTTGGCAGAGAGTATAACAACTTCCGATCCCGGTCTCTTCAACAACCAAACGTTATTATAACACCGCGGTCATTTAAAAATTAATTATACTTTCAAAAAACCAGAATACAATTATCCATTTCAAAACCCATAAATATGATATCATTTTCTTTCCAAAACAAACTCATTTGATATGATTTTTATAAAAACCCAAATTAATATAATATCATTTTATTTCAAATATATATTTCTTTTCCAAAATCATATTGTTTTCAAACTTATAATAATCGTAAACCAAACATTGAATTATAACTTTCAAACCATAATACTTCGAAAATTCATAGCTTTAAACCATAATTTCTAAAACTTAAATGGTTCGGATATTCAAACAGTATATAGCATCAATAGTTTGGATTCAAAATTTCTTTATAAAATAAAATAATTTCCGCGACTTACAATTTATTTCATTTAAGATTAAGTCAAAATCCATAAATTTTAAAATCGCTTTCAGTTTAAATAAACCACCTCAGTTTCAATATATTTCAAACTTTGAATATAAAAAAATTGGAACTAAGGTTGGAAATTTCTATTTCACCAATTTAAAGTCCTATTATTTAGTTTGAAATAATAATTGCAAAATAAACACGTAATCATTTAAGTAAAACTCAAATTACTTATAAAAGAAAATTTCCTTAAATTTTTATACTAGAAATATTCATTTAATTCACCTTGAATAGAATTCAGTTATAAATATCATACCCTTTTTAAAATTTCAAGTTAATAAATTTTACATCAACTTATGAAGTTAACTTCTTAATTAAGCTCAATTCCAAATAAATTTTCCAATTTAACTCATAATCTCAATTAATTTAAATCCTTTAAAATTATATGTAATTTCAATATCTTAACATGTACTTAACCATATAATATAAAATAACCAAACTCCGTCATTCAACTTATTTATTTTATTTAACAAATCCATACATAGCTTATCTTCAATACTTTAACTATAGATGTATATATAAAATAAGATTTTATATAATATCAAAATCTATATTTATTAACCGTATCCTATCCAAAACATAGAAAACCATTTCAAAAATAATTTTTATATATATACCACGGTGCCTGTATATAATTTTCTATCCTATGGTCAAGTGATACGGATATTTATCATTTCAATCCGCAATTTAAAAATAAAAAATGCGGTTGTATATCATTTCAAACCGCAATCCTGAATGAATGAAATACATGATAACTTGCAGATTTTAAAATATAGTACACATCATCCATTCACCAAACATCAATCATTAATTATAAACCTCATCAATTTATTTCAATCATCATCAATTTAAACAAATATCAATATATGGCATATACAATATAACAGAAAATAAATGACAGTTATTAACTAACAGTTTATATTCAAAATAAATTTATTAACTGTTTAACTATCAGTTTATATGCAAAATAAATAAATTTAAGTGTCAAATTTATATGCAATTATAAAATTAATTAACAGTCAAATTAAATAAATGCGATTTAACAGAGGTAATGAATAAAACATGCAAAACAGTCATAAATAAATTTCTACTCATATCTAAAATCAATTTAACAAACATAAAAATTTTTAGAAGTTGTGAGTAGGTTAAAACACTCACCTTTTGAATTTAAATTCAATTTAAACCCAAAAATTCAACAGTCTCCAAATCTGTCCAAACCAGCGTCACAACGTCCGGAATTTTATTACGATCCTAACAAAAAAAATTCGTGTGAAACGGAGTTTGTATGAAGAAGTTATTCGATTTAAATCGTTGAAGACAAAAATAAAATTAAAAAATAAAACTAACCACTATAACACTGCCACATCACCCCCAAATAAACGTGCGCATCTCCTATGTATAGAAACCCTAACCCTTTCGTGCCCGAGTAGCTACCAGCTTCCACCCACCTCCATCACGTCGCGAGCAATTACGCCTCTGACCGATGATCAGAACACTCCCCCAAGACGCCTAGCGCCGGCTGACCCCCTGGCTACCATCGCGACGAACGCGTTGGTCCCACGTTCGCTGGAACGCGAACAGTTTTCGCACCTTTCTCCTCCAATCTTAGGCGTCTCTTGTCATCTATAGCGCGAAAGACTCCAGATCTACCACCTACTCGCTTCCCTCTTCGCAACTGCACCACCCGATTGTCCTAAGGTCGACGATCTATCGTCCACTCCAATTACCCTCAACGAACGGCAGGGAAGAAAACCCTGATTTCTGAACAAACCGAAACCCAAATCGAAAAACGAATTGCACCATTGAATTACGCTCGTCGAGAACATCAACGTATAATTTTTTTGAATTTTTCTGAGGACTTTAATTTTTGACTTTGGATTTGATTTTTGAAGTCGAACATGGATCTAGAATTTCTAGCCATTGGAAGAAGAGAAGGAACTGATGAAATGAACGCACAAACAAATGAGAATAGATGGGCTGGGGTTTATAACTGGGTTTATATAGATAGGTTAGAAATTCGAATAGATGGATCCGATAAACAAACGTGCTAACGCTAACGTGGCCCAAAAAGCCCGTTCTGACCCCGGAACGAAATTGGGTAAACCCATATATCGAAATAGGTGTTTTAAAATATTATCAACGCGATGAAAAAAGTTTCACGTCCAAATTCGATCGTATGAAGAAGTTATGCTGAAATCAATATTTTCAAATTCATTTCAAATTGATTTTAATTAAATCGATTTCAAGGCGTTTCGCGTTCGTACGATCAAACGACAAGTCCGATGGCTACGAAATTTGAAACTCTACAATAATACACTGTTACGGATCCGATGAAACTGGTTTCGTCGAAATCCGAGTCTGTGACAAAAATGTCTATTTTTATATTAATTAAATAAATTAACAAATTGATTAAATCCAGTTTTGTATTTTAAATTCTAAAATTTGACAATCTTATCATCTTTATATTCCTCAAACATTTACAATGATTTTAACAAATTTAAATGTCCATGTAGAGAAGATAAATTTATCAATTCCAAATGTTAATCTCACTTTTAATAATTAACTTCATTTAATTTACAAATTTATAAATAAAATCCTAAAAATTCCATTTAGTTAAAAAAATTAATTATTATTCCGTTCATAATTTCAAATAGAAGTGTCAACCATTGGATTTAAGATTACCACATAAATATTTCACGTTTTCAACTTAATTTCCAATTAACGTAAAATTTTATTATTAAAATTTAAATTAATTGCAATAAACCCCAAATCAATACATAAAGCTTGATTCCTGTTTAAACATTTAACTCATTTGATTGCAATTAACCTCTTTATGGTAAATTAAATTCCGATATATTAATGAAGCTTTATTTCCATTCTTTATTCACAAATCATCACATTTATGAAGAACATTTACGTTATTCTCCATTTATTACTTTAATTTATTTAACCTAACATTTAATTTATATTTATTACAATGATTTCCAAATCAATTGAATGAATTAAATATATATGTATCACTCATAACAACTTGTGGTCACAACTCTTGATCACCTTTTATAAGTTTATTATTTATAATCCAGTAATCGCCATTTACTATATATACGAATTAATTAATTCAATATTTCCATTTCGTTTTCCTATACTAAATTTATTACTAAGTGTATTTACTCCATTCCAACAAGTTGGAATTCCATTCTTACTATAACAATCATTTCCCTATTCACTTTTATTAATAACCCACCATCATTGCATTTATTGTCTTTTATTGATTTAATCAAATTACCCCATATTCCTTTAAATTCATACTAACGAAGTATTCAATTACTATTCAATAAATATTTATTCATCAATCAATTCGGTATTTACTTTTCTTTCCTTCTATTTGATGATAAATAACCTAGTATACATTTATATACATTCATTTCATTCCATTCATTTATGGGTATTGCATTGAAATTTAATTTATTAGCTAATACTAACATTATTACCATTAATTACAATTGGATTCCCAAGTTTATTCAATACCCTGAATAAATAACATATATATTAATCAAATCCTTACATTTTGTTTTTCTCATATTCCATTTAAAAATCAAATCATAACATTTAAATGATTTCATTGAATTGGAATTTCATTCAAGTCATAAATTATTAACTTTCATTAACATGATTCCTTAATTAATTCCAATTACCGTTAACACTCTTTTATTGCATTAAATCCATTTAATATTTTCATTAATTTCTCATATTAAATTTTATATTCAGGTAAGAATCCTTTTTCTACTTAATTCAATTTGGATTTTATTCAAATTTCTTAAATAGGTTTTTAAGTCACCATTTACATAATTTATTTTAGCCTTCATTTTAACATTTATTTATCCCCTTTATTGTTTCTACTAAAATAAATTACAAAAATCCTATTAAATAAACAAATTAAATTGTCGAAATATACGGGTCGTTACACGAAGTAGGGTTTTCATGCCTGTTTATGTCATCGAGTTTCAGAGGGGATTTGCGTTGTCGAGACGCGATCGGAGTCGTTTGCGAGGTGTGTGGAAGGCGCTGGAGTGCGTGGCGAAGCTATGGTGAGAATAGCATGGTGAATCGTGGCAGGGAGCATTGGAGGGAAGAGGTTTTCCGGTGATGGGTTTCCAGGCTGTGTGGGTTTCTTCGTTGAATTCGATTCTCGATCGAATCATGGCATTTGGGTGATCTCGTGGTGTTGCCGAGGTAAAAGACGATTCATTGGAGGCCGGAGAGGAGTTCGCCGACGATCATGGTCGTCGTGCATGTGAACGCGCACGTTTTTCGTGCATCTGATGGGTTGTTTTGAGAAGGATGTGTGAGCAGGTTTTAGTTCGAGAGTGCTGGTGTTTTACTCGAAGTAGGAAGAAGGTAGGAAATCTCGAGTATTGATCGGGTTTGGTGGGTGCTTGCTCAGGTTTCTTGTGATGAGTAGGCTTTAAGTATTGTACAGGAGACATTCAGTTTTTAAAACAAAGAATCTTAATTCTTTTTCAAATAATTCAAGTTTTAAATAAAGATAAACAAGTTTTGTGTTATGAAAATAAATTGTTTTCAAAGAATAAATATTTTAACAAGTTTTATACATTTAACAGAAAAGTTTTAAAAGATAGAAAAGTAGATTTTCAAAATGATTTTTGTATTAAAATTTATTTAATAACTTTGGAAAGTATTAAAGATTTGGAAAGTTAAATTAGATGTTTATATTGTTTTAATTATAATTGATTTCTGAAATGTTTTATTTTTATATAAAGTTTATTGATAAAAATTTAATAAATCAATTATAATAAGGAGTTCATCTTTAAATAATTAAGAGATTTTGATTAAATAAAGATTTTTAATATGTGAAATTAACAAGTATAATTTAACTATTTAAGAGTAGTTAATAATTTAATTAAGATAAATGAATTTCTTAATTGAGATCTTTTAAGTATAAGCAATTAAGAAGGAGTAATTATTTAATAAAGAATTAGAGGTTAATTACTTTATGAAAGTAATTAAGTGGTAGTGATTAAGGGTTAATCACTTAGTGTTATTAATTAAAGAATAAATTAATACAATTAATTAAAGGTTTAATTAATTAATTAAAGAATAATTAATTAAAAGATTAAGGGTAATTAATAATGTGATTAATTACTTGTTAAGGTAATTAGTTAAAGGTAATTAATTAATTAGTGAAAGTAATTAAGTAATCACTAATTAATGAAAATAATTAAAATATTAATTAATAATTAAACGATAATTAATCTGTAATTAAGGTTTAATTACTAAATGTAATTAAAGAGTAATTAATCAAGAGTGATTAATTAAAATGAGTAATTAATCAAGAGTGATAAATTAAAAAGGGTAATTAAAGATTAATCAAAAGTAATTAAGGATTGATTAATTGTTTAATCATGGATTAATTAATTTGTAATTAAGGTTGTTAATTAATAACTACTTAATGAAAGTAATTAGAGGAATTAATTAATCAAGGTAATTAATTAAATTAATGTGATTAGTTTAAGTTAATTAATTAGTTTAATTAATTAAAATAATCAATGGGTTAAGTAAAATTACTTAGTGTAATTTATATAGTATAATTATTTAGTGAAGTAATTTGTGGGTAATTACTGGATGTAATTATTTGAGGAATGGTAGTAGTTTTGGGTTTAATTAATTTGTGTAATTAATTAAGGATAATTACATAATGTAATTAGAGAATAATTAATCAAGGATGATTAATCAAGATGAATAATTAAGGGATGATTAATTAATTGAATATAATTAATTTATGTTAAATAAGCAAGATTTATAAGTAATAAAGTATTTAATTTAATTTATTGGTAGTAAATTAAATTAATCAAAAAAGGTATGACTAATTTATCTTGCTTATTAATGATTGAATGATATTTGAATGCCTTGGATTATTTGTTATTCCTGATATGTGATAGTGATGCTTTGTGAAATGAAATGTTTTTGTAATATGATATGTTGGGTTGAACAAAGATAATGAGCTTATCTATGATGAATTGCTGTGTAAAAGTGACATCCAGTATTCAAAATTTAATCACTTAAATAATTGGGATAGGATGACATTGGATTCGAAGAGACCGGAGTCGGGTATTAGTTAATACCCGAAACCACTTCGATTCTTATGGATTGATATGTGAAATCAATAGGCTGGAAGGAAATGATTTGAGTGAATTGGACCATTTAATTAAGTTTTGGTAATTTGAAATTGATGTGTGAAATAAAGTGATGTCTATAACAACTTGTGAAGTTGTAAATTGATACAAGTTACCCCGTGTTTATATAAGTTATATGCTTTTACATTCCATGTTATATGAATTTACTCACGCCGGTTTCCAGCCTGACCCGGGTGTTACTTTGATTTAATGCCCAGGTCAGACCGAGTATTACAGATTTTCAAGTAAGGACGTTCTAGAGCTCAGGAGGCGAGCTGGATGACAGGAATGTATGGAGTGTTTCCGCTGTGATATATAGTAGTATATCTAAGTCATGTTGATTTAAACTGTCCAGTGTTGTGAAATGGTTGTGACTCTGGTGTATAAAAATATAAGTGTACCGATACAGTTCTTCTTTGTAAAAACTATTATTTATGTGATATTATATTTTGATCCGCTGTGAATGTGAGGTTTCTGGGACTTGTTTCTTCTTCTTCTTCTTTCTCTTTTCTTCTTTCCCTAACTATTTGGGATTTTCGGGATCGAAATTTCCGGATTGTTACATTTGGTATCAGAGCTAAAGGTTAAGCGAGAACCTTAGCTCTGGTGGGATTACTCATTAAGGATAGGGTCAATGGTACACTAGAATGAGTTGAGTGTGTGTGTGTGTGTGTGTGTGTGCGTATATATATGAGAGTGTACTTGTTATTTTCTTATATAAAGATTTCAAATGATTTTATATAAGAAAATATTTTGATATATAAAGTAATATTTCTTTCGAATACATATGAAGGAAATTGGTTGTTAAATTATTGGAACTAAATTAAGTGGTAATAGAAATACAACCAAATTGAAATTAAATAAAGATAAGTTTGAAATGGATTCAAACTGAAATTAAAATCTTGAATTTGGAGAAGAGTTTCAGAATAAGATAATAATGAATTGGTTTCCTCGGTTATTATCATAAATGATTGTTGTGTTTGATAATAAAATGTGTATTAATGAATGCGCAAACTGAAATGTTTTAGGGAAGTAAAACATTTAGGCAAGTATGACTTACAAATTGGAACTGAAGATGATCCAAATTGTAAAGTTTTAAAATCTAGTTCCAAAAATTTGAAAATTTGTTTCTAAGTAATAAAGAAATAATAAATAATATTATTTAATGTATTTGAATGAAAGGGTCCTATTTCAAAAAAGAGTTGTTTGAAATTTAAAGGAATTTTTTGTAACGCCCCGAAAATTTTTGACTTTCGAAAATTCAACATCGATACTCACTTTATCGACTGCCGAGAAATCGAAGGTCAAAAACCGGAATGTCATGGGTTTTAAAAAGAATTTAAGAAAAGAAAAAGAAAGAAGAAGAGAGAAGAAGATAGAAAAATAGGGAGGAGAGAAAATAGAAATTTTTAAAATAGAAGAAAAAGAGAATAGAGAACATAGAAAATAGAAAATTGGAGAATAGAACGGAATAGAAAACAACAGAATCACATCAGAATCTCACAATTCGCAGCGGAACAACATATAATAATAAATGAATAATCTTTAAACAAAGAACCATATCAGTTACTACATTTTATACATTTCATTTCATCATATCATCGGAGTATACAACAACAACAACAAACAGTGCAGCGGAAAAGAAATACTATATAAGTAATACGCCATGCCATCCAGCTTGCCTCCAGCAACTCCTGAATATCCAGAATATCCTGATAAACCTAACTCTTGACTGCCCGTGTGGAAATTGGTGGGCACCCAGAGTTTAGGAAGGAAAACAATAAACTCCAAGTCAGTCATGTGACTGGTGTGAGAACTCTAACAGTTTATTTATCTTTAAAATCAAAATAGAGGAATATTTTTAAATCAATTCGCAATGCTTTTAAAAATGAGACTACCATAAGGCCTCCCGCACACACACACAATGCAAACGCAGAATCGGAGGAGATTTCTCCTTATGATAGTCAAAGATGCTTGATACGCATTTAAAATAACATTTGATATTATTATTAGTGTATAGTGTAGGAAAAATTCATTTCGAAAGTAGAGTATAAATCTTAGCCAACATACGACCATTATCGTATGCCTACTATAGCTACCATCCAAACAGTGGTGACCACCATAAGTGAATGGCAGGTTCTACAACTAATACCGTACAAGTTTCGTATTGGGAATTGGATTTCCAACGAATGATCAGGCCAAGGAACTTCCCATTGCCACATGAGAATGCCTCTGGATGGACATCCCCGAGAACCAAACCGGATCTCTACCAACACAAGGCCGGGTTACTCCTAACTGAGTAACAACTGACCGAATATGCCATCCCCCGGTCCTTTGGGACCTTTATCACCGAGCGCTCGTAATCAATTCACACAATCATAACAAAGTGTTTTCAACATGAGTAAGTATCTGGGCTCCATACCATGATACCACCCTTTTCCAGAAGGAAATGCACATATCCTAAAGGGCGCTACCCCTCATAACCTTGCTGCTTCTTTCCTGTTTTGACCATTCACGGGGTGTGAGGCTCGACGAATTCACGTCCACAAAAACATACTTTATACAAAAGCCATGCTTTGGGTCAACAAATGATCAACACAATGATCACAAGGATAGACGATCAAATAAATGATCCTATCATAAATAATCAACACAATGATCATTTCAGCATCACTCAGCATATCACATTACCAAATTGGGAATATATCGCTGATAACATTCAACTACATAACCTCTGAGCACGTACGTCTCAAAGAAGGGTGTTAAGCTAAAAGAATAAATTCTCCGCCACCAACAGAAATATATTTGAATGAAATCGGCTTTATATCTCAATTTGTAATGTCAGACATACAATCCATACAAGTCTGTTCCGGGCTCGAACAAAACCGAAGGCACTTACAAAGAACTCCTTGCAATCCGGATATTCACAATCCTGATCGGATTCACCATCACATATGGAGAACTCAATACCGTAGCTACTCGGTGCAGAGTCAATCGACAGGTCATCCTATCGCTTTTGCAAATACCGGGTCTTCAACACCGATCTTCAATGCAATTCACAACGATGTATCACATATTCGGAATGGGTTATATGACCCCATGGTCCTTTCCCGGTTAACCCGAATAGTGAGCGCTTATTCAAAAATAAGTGTGACATTCAAATTCAAACAAATCACATCAAATACCCATTCAAAGGGAAATATTGATAGTCGGTTATTGAACTATCAATTGATATGCACACATCACTAGATTCCAAATAATTTTCCAAATTATTTATTTTCCAAAATATCTTTACAAGATATATTATTTCACACTTCAAAAATAAATCAATATTTATTTTCAAACAAATTCCCTTTCACATATAAATTCCATAATGAATTTATATTTCAAAATATTCATGCATATGATTTCAATTTATTCATTTCAATTTATCTTCAAAAAGATAAATTCTAATTATTCACTTCATATTGGAAAAACAATTCCATACTTATTTAATTATAAGTAATTCACTAATCTTTTTATTTTCAACCTTGGAAAATATTCCATATACTTAAATCGAATTAAGTATATATCTCATTCTTTAAGGAAATCATTCTCTTAAACATATTTATTTGGGCCAAAACGAATGTTACGTAAAACATCGTTACGACAACCCAAAATCACTAGTATAGGGATTCGAAATTAAAATAGATATATAAATCCCAATACTATACAAAACATTTCCTTTCGGAAATCATTTACTATAACAACAGTGTTATAGTCCATCATCTCCTTCTATTTCTCGAAAACGTCTATTTCAACAATAAATGTTGAAATCTATGATTTCGAATCTCAATACCTTTTAAAAACATCGTTAGATAGTTTTAATTTTATTTAAAACATCATATCTAAAACAATTTCTTTAACATATTATTCACTATTCAAAAATGTGAATAAACTTCGTTAACAATTTCATCACTTCCATTCAATTTATTTTAAATTATTATTCACTATTCCAAAATGTGAATATAACTCCTTTAATAGGTTTCAACAATTTTCTTGTCAAAATAAGTCATTTGCGAATTTATAAAACAACGTTTATAAATTCCATTTCTATTTATTTATAAAACTTCCTTTTTATAAATCCCTTTATTAACTTATTCGATTTATAATTTTAATTATAAACCAAAAGTCCAAATTCTAAGTCAAACACTTATAATTTATTTATTTGCAAAAATCGTTCCTTTGAACTTTACAAATTTTATAAACCTACTGTTTATAAAATCTCCATTTACAACTTCACCGTTATATAATTCTATAAATTTCATTCATTAATGAATTTCATTTTCACTTCATTCAAACACTTATAAAAACTCGTTTTATAATGTCTATATCTCTATTTATAAATTTCGATTTATAAATCTCTTAATATAAATCAATTTATATTATTCTTTAAAACGTCTTTAAATTCCTTTAAAAACTTCATCATTCTCTTGATTTATAAAATAATTAAATTTTATAAATCCTATATTTTCACTTTTTATAATAAATCCAAAAAAATCCCAATTTAAACTATTTTATAACATCATTGCTTCATATTTCTCAAAAAATCAGTTTTTAACTATATTTCTCAAAAATCATAATTTTTTATAACTTTAAAAATTATAACGTTTATTTATTTAAAATGGATCAATTCCAAAATTATTTTATAAAACGTATTCTTTTCAAAAATCACTTTAAAATCATTTTAAAATACCAAAAATTTGGTCCAATGATGCTACACATCAAATAGTCAATCACGACTACAATGATATCATATATCGATATGATAATCAACGAATATCAAAATATTCAAAATCAAATAAATACTGTTGAGGAATCCAGTTGGATCCCTCCAACCTGTTTTCCTGCATCCACAAACATTAGCACAATACCAATTTCGCTCCAGTACGAAATTATCGCGGTATATGTTCTTAATAAATATTATCCGCTTAATAACGGCGTAATAGGGTCTCATCCGCTAAAAAATACGGGAAATCAACAACTCCAATATATACATATGCCAATATATATAAATTGATATTATATATAATACCAATTTCACTGTCTATGAAATATTCGCGGTATATGTTTTTAATAAATAACATCCGCTTACTAACGGCGTATAATGTCTATTTTAACAAACAATAAATAACAGTCATCATTCAAACATGCATTCAAATATTTTAAATCTAACTATTTAAAATAAAATCGAAACTATTTCGATTGAGTGAGAAGTTCTCACCTTGATTTTAATTTCCGTTTTAGCGATTTATTTCGAATAAAATTAAACGCACGTTTAATTTTACCCAAAATTCTCACTAACTCCAAACGACTCCAATCCAACTCCATCGCGTAGTGCTCGTCCACACGATTCCAACGCAACTGAGTTTGCATTTTTTCGACCTCGTATGAAAAAGTTACGAATTTTTAAAGTTTGCTCGAATTTTATATAAAAATTTCAACATAAACTTTATAATTAAAACCTACAGCTCATCATCCACCGTTGATCTCAACTCCTTTGCATCACCACCGCACCTAGCTTCTTCCCAAACCACGCATATCTCCAGTACCCACGTTGAAGAGGCCGAACCCAACATCGGCCACTAAGGGTTTAGGGCCGCGTCGTCGTCGCATGCCTAAAACTCGATCAGAGGCTACCATTTGGAAGCTCTTGCTCGCATCGACCCCCACCATGAACCACACGAGGCTCGGTCACCCAGGCCTCTCGGAAAACGTGCCAAAACGCAGACGAACGCGCCTCGATTCCTTCCCCTACGTCGCGCCATAGACGATCATACCCGTATGGATTTGAAGAGCTCGACTAGGTCTACAGGTTTGCAGTTGAGAGCTTTCGACAACTGTTGACGGATTTCGAGATATTAAGTGGAGAAGTTTCGTTGAATTCTGGCCATCGATTGAGGGGGCGGCGGCTGTGACATTTTAGGGTTTAGTTTTATATTTTTTTTTTTTTAATGAAGGGTGGGGCTATTTATAGAGTTTCGTTCGACACTATTCATCCGGGAATTCCGAACTCCGATTTACGCGTCGAAACTGACGTTCCTAGGGTTTATCCCACGTTCCGGACACAATGGAACAGGTTTCGGAAGCTAATTCGGACATCTGTGCAAGTTATGGCTATAAACGCTCAATTTAAATTAAACCGATTTAAATCGATTTCTAGGCGTTTTAATTTGTACCGGACAAACGGTAAATCCAATTGACTTGAAATTTGAAACCTTACAATAATATCACATTATGGGTCCGATGAAACTGGTTTCGTCGAAATCCGAGACTTTTTGAAAAATGGCTATTTTGACTCGCCAAATTTAAATTAAAAATAATTCGATGCGTTTCGAGCTGCCACGATCAAACGATAGCTCCGATTGACACGAAAATTGAAATCCGGTAATAACTAACTACTACGGATCCAATGGAACTGGTTTCGTTCAATTCTGAGACTGTTCAAAAATTGGCTATTTTACAGTCGATTATTAAATATTAAAATATTCAATTTTCACAATTTAACTTTTAATTCGATTTTAAAAGTTCTAAAATATCATTTTAACTTCAATATGATAAAATAAAATTTTACAAATCATTTTCAATCATATTTAACCTCAATTTTCAATTATTTCCATAATTTAACATATTAAATTATCGATTTAATTATTCAATTAAATCCAATAATTCAAATAAAAATTTATTTGACTTATAAATTCACTTATTAATATTTAAAATTAATTAAATATTCATATTTTAATAAATAAAAATTCTGGGTCGTTACATTTTTTTTGAATTAAAACCAAAGGTGGTTTAAAATTTAAGGATAACTTGGTGTGTAAAGGAAATAAATATGTATAGATGAGGGATATACATAGTATCAAAGGTAATTTGAAATAAACTCTAAATGTTGAGTTTTAAATTTGGAATGAGATGTGATGCCCAAAGTGATAAGTTTTTGAACTTATAAATGGGAAGATTATTAGTATGAAATTTAGAATTTCAAATGGGAATTCAAATTGGGTAAGGTTGACAGGAATTAGTAAATTGAACTTAACTTTGGTAAAGTTAATTAATTTAACAAGCAACCTGAACTGGAAATTTCAAGATGAAAATGGGATTTAACTTGGTAAGCTAAATGGTTAATTTGAATTGGGAGTTTGTGTGATCTCAAAATGGGTTTGAGATCAGGAAGTTGGGAATGGATGGATGTTTTAAAATAATTTGAATGATACCATCCTATTATTATTAATAATCTTTAAGCTGAAATTGGATTTGTTCAAATGAATGAGGAAATGGGGTGTGGTGATATATCCATTATTAAGATAGAATGGAATCATTTTGGATTTAAGATTTGAATGTTTAAGATAAAACTTCAAAGGCTTGGTTTCAAAATTGAAATTTGATGATAAATTGAATTTCAAAGATTTAGTTGTTTAAAAAGGAACTGAATTATTATTTGAAATTTAAAATAGGTTAAAAATGGAATTTGGATTCTGAATTAAATGGTTTAAAGATATAAGTTGATTTGATTTAAAGGATTAAATCAACGTTTGGAAATTTAACTCGAACTTATATAATTCGAGATGGTTTAAAATTGAAATTTGAATTGAATTGGTTCAAATTGAATTTGATTTGAATTAACTGGAATTATGATTGAAGATGGATAAGTTATTTAAATAATTTGGAATTATGATTAAAGTTGAATAGGTTTAAAATTCAACTGGAATTTGATTTGAAATTGGAAAGAAATTGAGAATTAATTCATCCTAAATTAGGGATAAATCAATTTCAATGTAAATTGAAGTTATTTAAATTGGAATTGAGTCCATTTAAATAGAAGTGGAAATTTAAATTGTATTGATAGGATTAGAGATTGGGAATTGAACAATTTGGCTCTTTGGACCATTTTCAAAAAAAATTGTTTTAATATAAATCTATTTTTCCAAACTATTTACTATACAACTTTTCTTTTAAAACCTAAAAACTATCTTATATTTGTTTTACAATTATTTTTGGAACTATTTAATCATTTTTTAACTGTTTTATAAACTAATTACTGTTTTTAAACTACTTTATAACTAATTACTATTTTACAACTATTTTGCAATTATTTAAAATTTCTATAACTATTTGACTGTTTTCCAACTATTTTACAGTTACTTAACTATTTTACAGCTATTTTACAAACTAATAATAATTTTTCAACTACTTATCTAGTTTTAAAAATTTCAAGCAATTTTCTAAATTTAAACTAGACAGAGTTCAAACTGTTTATGATTTATTACTAATTGAGATAAGAATTGAAGTGATAGTCCAAATGGGGATTAAGGCAATGGTGAGTTAATAAATAAGAACCTAAAGGAATGTGAATAGAAAAGGGAATTGATTTAACTAATAATCAATGAAGATAGATATGTAGGATGGGCGTATATTATTCTATTCGCATAGTGATTTGATCCAGATTCGAGCATAGAATTTCGAGACAGTTATTTCGGTCCGAGTTGGAATTTTTCACTCGATTTTCGACAGCGAGCCTGTATATGGATTGTTGATTGGTTCTCGATATTCTCTATCTTAGTTAGGCTATGCAAGGAGAATGACGATTTCTGATCAAGAAACCAGATCTGAGTCCGCACTAGAAAGTCGGTTGGACGATACTAGTTCGGAAGTGAAATTGTGTGATCGAGTAAGCAATCAGATTGATATAGCATACGGATGATATGTGTACGTAGTACAGGTTTGAATGAAATTGATACTGGAAATTTATGGATAAGAAATGTGAAATGGTTTTTGAAATGAAAGGTATATTTTGTGAAATATATGATAAAATAAAGGGGTAATTGGATATTTCTATAATAGAAATTTACTTAATGGAAGTAAGTAATATGGTAAGTGTTTTTGTAAAGAGTAATCAAATTTGAATATTTGATTTGGCATAAACAAAGTTATGTATCTTTGTTATATATATGATAAACTCCCCTTATTGAATCTGTTGCCAGAAGAAAAGGGTTTTTGAAAAATATTCGAAGTATAAAAGAAAAATTATACAAGTTTGAAGTGATCCAAAGATTTTTCAAAATTGTATATATCTATGTGTGTGTGTATATATATATATATATATATATATATATATATATATATAAAGGATTTCATGAGGATGATTTTGGAAAAGGTTTTTGGAACCTTTGGATTTGGAAAGGATTTTGATTTTTGAGAAAAATCAAAATTGGATTTGGAAAGCCTAGTTTGAGAATTATTGATTTTGAGATAACCGATTTGAGAAAAGAGATTTATATGAGATTCATTCTAGGTGTATGATTTGGAAGATACTATATGTGAATAGTATAAAGTGTTTTGAAAATGGCTCTGGAGAAAAAGGCGCTCCCTTGGAATGAACTTCTCGGGAGTGCCACAGGGTGGTACTACCTTGAACCCTAAGGAGGGGTTCTAAAGTTGATCCTGTGAGGAGTCCGGACAAAACTAGTTCCTGAGGATTTTGTGTAGTGTGTAGCGAAAGTCAAGGGCGTTGATGCCTATAGAGGCATTAGGGTTATGCTGTGATGACAGTGTAACTCGATGTCACTGTGATCTACTACAGACCATAGCGAAAGTCATGTGTGCTGTTGAGAGCCAACGGTCTACGTTTGATTTTATATCCATACACTGCGACCTATGGTAAAATAGCGAAAGTCGTGTGTGCTGCTGAGAGCCAACAGTCTGCGTTTGATTTTACATCGGTAGACTGCAACCTATGTGGGAGTGGAGAAGTTTCATTTTTGACAGCGAAAATCGAGGGCGCTGATGCCTACAGTTACATGGAATTTTGCTATGATGGAAACGTAACCCTAGAATGTAACTGCGATATGTTGTAAGTTCCATGGCGTAATCGAGGGGCACGGAGGACTACAGTTATCTATGGATTTTGTTGGGATGACAACATAACCGTCGGGTTAACTGTTAAGTGCGACCATGGATGGGAGTGATGATTTCCAGAGCATTCTCACCAAAGTTATTTCCTCTATTTTCAAAATGTTTTCTATATTTTTAATAAAATTATTTTCCAAGTATTTTCACTGGGTGTTGAAAATGGGTCTACTAAGTACTTATAGTTTTCAGTCGTATGCTTGATCAACGTATGACCGAATTTCTGTGAGTATGAGGACAAACTTGCTGAAACATCGAGTTATAAAATGATATATCTATAAAAACTATTTTAGCAATGTTATATAGATTTTAAAATTATTTAAAAGTGATCAAAGAGTGATTTATCTAATGTTAAGTATTGAATAAATTCTGGCTTCGTTCCTTTTCGGGAACGAAAAGATTGAAAGGGGGAACGAATGTAATAACCCGGATTTTTGGGCATTAGATAATTGGATAATTATCTTATTTAACTATTGAGATTACTTATTTATAAATTGAACAAATAAAATGTAATAATCTCCTTTATTAATTATTTAAAAATTGGTGAAATAGTTATTTTCAAATAATAATAATGTGATGTTTTTAAATATAGTTATAAATAGATAAATAGATTTTAATAGAATTATTTACCATAAATTTAATATGGGTTTGTTTAGAATATATATATATATATATATATATATATATATATATATGTTTGTTTGAGTTGATTTTTAATTGGATTTTAAATTGAATTTGAATTTGAAATTGAAATCCAAAGTAAAATATCTTAAAGTAAATTGGATTTTAAAACAATAATAATAAAATATTAATGTATGTTTGATTTTTTATGAGTATATAAGTAGTTCTATATTATTTTCTTTAAAAGATTTATAAATAAGTTGAGAGAAAATGTATTAATGTAAAAATGTAAATATAGAATTAAATAAAACATAAAGCACTAATATAAAAAGAAAAGACTAATATTTAAAATAGGATCTAATAAGGTTTATACTTTCTTTAATCTAAGTATTAAACATAAAAATATAGGTATGATATAAAAGCACATATAGAAATAAATAGTAAATATAATTTATAATTTTTATTAAGACATTTGTAAGCCTTATAATACATGAATTAACAATTGTAATTTAAGTTAGCATGTAATGTAACATGTGGCACTTTTATTTTATTTTAAAATTTAAATGTAAAACAAGTACCAAAGAATTAACCAGGCTAATGATACTTTATCAAAATTCTTCTTCATTTTCAAAACTGGAAAGAATCAAAAGGAAATTAAAAAAACTGAATCAAGCAACAGATTAAAACAAGATTTCAATGATCAAGCTTTAGAGTCAACTCAAGTAAATCATTATCAAGTTCAGATCAAATATCGCAGATTCCATATCAAAGCGAGAAGTTACACTCTGTTCTTTTTTCAAAACAATAGGTGAGTACTTCTCTGTTTTAAGAAGAAACCCAAATCTGATTTTCTCCGATGCATGTGAAAAAAAAACATTTCTCGAATTTATATTGAGAATAGCGTTAGCATGAATGTATATTGTTTGAAAATATAGGTGAAGAATTATGTTATCTCTGTGCATGTCAGTATACCCACCACTGTGGTTTTGAACTTGCTATACCAATTCAAAAATCGATTTCACCTATTCCAATCGTTTTCAGGTTAAGATCATTAAAGAAAGGTGAATTGTTGGACATAAATTAATTTTTATAAAATAGTTTTAAGAGAATTTATCAAGTGGTAATTTCAAGATTTAAAATTTACAGTGGAAACCATATTAAGTCAGGAAATTTAGTGATTAAATTTTTAGTTTTACCTATACTACCAGATTTGATTTTGGAAATCGAATTTTATTGTATATATCACAATTTTTAGTTGGAAAATTTATGGGTTTTCTCGAATTGAACGACTTGACCATTTTGGTCGATTTCTATCGATCGACGATGAATTGGGTTGTGTGTTTGGATTGAAGGTCGAGGGGAAGACGAGGATCATCGGAAAAATACTCCGATGATTTATCGTTGGCCGGTGATGATCAGAGTGAGGCGAAGTAGGGTTTTCATGCATGTTTATGTCGTCGAGTTTCAGAGGGGATTTGCGTTGTCGAGACGCGATCAGAGTCGTTCGCGAGGTGTGTGGAAGGAGCTAGAGGGCATGGCGAAGCTACGTTGAGAATAGCGTGGTGACTCAAGGCAGGGATCATCGGAGGGAAGAGGTTTTCGGGTGATGGGTTTCCAGGCTGTGTGGGTTTCTTCGTCAAATTCGATTCTCGATCGAATCGTGGCATTTGGGTGATCGCGTGGTGTTGCCGAGGTCAAATACGATTCATCGACGGCTAAAGAGGAGTTCGTCAGTGATCGTGGTCGTCGTGCACGTGAACGTGCACGTTTTTCATGCATCTGGATGGGTTGTTTTGAGAAGGATGTGTGAGCTTGGGTTTTAGTTCGAGAGTGCTGGTATTTTACTCGAAGCAGGAAGAAGTTAGGAAATCTCGACTATTGATCGGGTTTTGTAGGTGCTTGCTTGGATTTCTTGTGATGAGTAGGCTTTAAGTATTGTACAGGAGACATTCAGTTTTTGAAACAAAGAATCTCAATTCTTTTTCAAATAATTCATGTTTTAAACAAAGATAAACCGTTTTATGTTATGAAAATAAATTGTTTTCAAAGAATAAATATTTTAACAAGTTTTATACATTTAACAGAAAAGTTTTAAAAGATAGAAAAGTAGATTTTCAAAATAATTTTTGTATTAAAATTTATTTAATCACTTTGGAAAGTTTTAAAGATTTTGAAAGTTAATGTAGATTTTTATATTGTTTTAATTATAATTTATTTCTGAAATGTTTTTTTAAATAAAGTTTAATGATAAGAATTTAATAAATAAATTATAATAAGGTGTTTATCTTTAAATAATTAAGAGATTTTGATTAATTAAAGATTTTTAATATGTGAAATTAACAAGTATAATATAACTACTTAAGAGTGGTTATTAATTTAATTAAAATAAATGAATTTCTTAATTGAGATCTTTTAAGTATAAGTAATTAAGAAGGAGTAATTATTTAACAAAGAATTAGAGGTTAATTACTTTATGAAAGTAATTAAGTGGTAGTGATTAAGGGTTAATCACTTAGTGTTATTAATTAATAAATTAATATAACTAATTAAAGGTTTAATTAATTAAGTAAAGAATAATTAATTAAAAGATTAAGGGTAATTAATAATGTGATTAATTACTTGTTAAGGTAATTAATTAAAGGTAATTAATTAATTAATGAAATTAATTAAGTAATCATTAATTAATGAAAATAATTAAAAGATTAATTAATAATTAAAGGATAATTAATCTATAATTAAGGTTTAATTACTAAATGTAATTAAAGAGTAATTAATCAAGGGTGATTAATTCAAAAGAGTAATTAATCAAGAATGATAAATAAAAAAGGGTAATTAAAGATTAATTAAAAGTAATTAAGGATTGATTAACTGTTTAATCATGGATTAATTAATTTGTAATTAAGGCTGGTAATTAATAATTACTTAATGAAAGTAATTAGCGGAATTAATTACTCAAGGTAACTAATTAAATTAGTGTGATTGGTTTAAGTTAATTAATTAGTTTAATTAATTTAAATAATCATTGGATGATGGGTTAAGTAAAATTACTTTGTGTAATTTATATAGTATAATTACTTAGTGAAATAATTAATGGGTAATTACTGGATGTAATTATTTAAGGAGTGGTAGTAGTTTTGGGTTTGATTAATTTGTGTAATTAATTAAGGATAATTACATAATGTAATTAAAGAATGATTAATCAAGGATGATTAATCAAGATGAATAATTAAGGGAAGATTAATTAATTGAATATAATTAATTAATGTTAAATAAGCAAGATTTATAAGTAATAAAGTAATTAATTTAATTCATTAGTAGTTAATTAAATTAATCAGAAATGGTATGACTAATTTATCTTGCTTATTAATGATTAAATGATATTTGAATGCCTTGTATTATGTGTTATTACTGGTATGTGATTTTGATTCTTTGTGAAATGAAATTTTTTTGTAATATGATATGTTGGGTTGAACAAAGATAATGTGGTTATCTATGATGAATTGTTGTGTAAAAGTGACATCCAGTATTCAAAGTTTAATCACTTAAATAATTGGGATAGGATGACATTGGATTCGAAGAGACCGGAGTCGGGTATTAGTTAATACCCGAAACCACTTCGAATCTTATGGATTGATATGTGAAATCAATAGGCTGGAAGGAAATGATTTACGTGAATTGGACCATTTAATCTAAGTTTTGGTACTTAGAAATTTATGTGTAAAATAAAGTGATGTCTATAACAACTTGTGAAGTTGTAAATTGATACAAGTTACCCCGGGTTTATATAAGTTATATGCTTTTGTATTCCATGTTAGATGAGTTTACTCACGCTGGTTTCCAGCCTGACCCGGGTGTTACTTTGATGTAATGCTCGGGTCAGACCGAGTATTACAGATTTTCCGGTATGGACGTTCTGGTGCTCAGAAGGCGAGCTGGATGACAGGAACGTATGGAGTGTTTCCGCTGTGATATATTGTAGTTAATCTAAGTCATTTTGTTTTAAGCTGTCCAGTGTTGTGAAATGGTTGTAACTCTGATGTATAAAAATATAAGTGTACTGATATAGTTCTTCTTTGTAAAAATTGTTATTTATGTGATATTATATGTCGATCCGTTGCGCATGTGAGGATTTTGTGACTTGTTTCTTCTTCTTCTTCTTTCTCTTTTCTTCTTTCCCTAACTAACTGAGATTTTCGAGATCGAAATTTCCGGGCCGTTACAAAACTGAAGTCTTAAACAAAGCTTGGCTGGCCACCATTAGGAGATTCAAGAAGAAGAAAAGATAGGATTCCTGTAGGAATCTTAAGAAAATCAAGCAAAGAGAAAATCTCAACCTTCTTAACAACAAGCTAAGGTTAATAATAATCTTATATGTCATTTTTATTAATTTCATTTTCTAGTTATATCCGAAGTTTTGCAAATAATATGCCATGATATGATTGTTTAAATGGATATATATATATATATATATATATATATATATATATATGTGTGTGTGTGTGTTTGTTGATGATTTATGTTGCTTCATATATATTTTATGAAAAGTTTAGATTTGAAAAACCTATTAAAAGACATCTAAATGACTTGCTCTTTTAAGATATGATCGAAAAAATTATTTACGAAATAGGTTTCAAGTTTCACAATTTTCTAAGTTAGTGTGGATTTATTATGAATTCTCTATGAATGAAAGTAGTTAAAATTGGGTTTAAATATATTTACGGCAATGATATATTGATTTTGGGTCTAAAATTTAGATACGTTAGAAAACATATTAAAAGCGAATTATGGTGATTTTTGGGGAATTTTCCTAAGTATTATAATATGGTTATAAAATTATTTAAGTTAAGGGACTTAAATGTTTAATATTTTTATTCAAGGAGAAGGGCTTCTTTGTTAAAATTTTAATTTGATAATAACTGAATTCGACAGCACTTTTAAAAAAAATTGAAAATGAATTGGCCACCAATTATATGTTGACAAATAAGGCAAGCTAGATGGAAAGGAAATTCTTTAAAAGGCTAATACTAAGTTTTGTTTAAATTTACTGCTTCGCCACTTCCATCCGGTGCTTTCGACACCATACCTCCACTAGAGAACCTATTTGAAACCAATGCATATGGTATCAAACTAATTTATGCATGGTGAATTGGAAAATGGTGGAAGGTATAGCATTGAAACCATGCTTTCGAAGAGGTAGAAGCCACTCTTATTAACTTTGAACCATTTTCGTTTATAAATGATGCTTTTGAAAGAATAAAATCCATGCTGCCGCATTCAAACCTTTCGAATCAATGCTTTCGAAAGAATGCTTTCACCTTTATACTTTAAAGCCCCCTTCTGAATGCTTTCGAAAGGGTTGTTTAACTGCTTTTAAAATGGTTTCGGAGGCAATGTTTTCGAAAGCGTTGGTTTTGAAACTATCCTCTTTCTTTTACTTGGGATGAATGCTTTTGAAAGTAATGCTTTCACCTTTTTTCTTTTATGACCCTTAGTTATATTAAAAGTTAAACCCAAAAGGTTTCGAAAGGAATGATTTTAAATAGTTTCAAAGCCATGTTTCCACAAGCTTTTATTTGAACCTAATACTTTCGAAAGGTACGTTTACGTTAAGAATTTCAATGCTTTCGAAATGTTTTTAATATGTGTTTCGAAGGGGAGATACTTAATGTTTTCGAAAGGTTTATTTTGAATATTTGAATAGAAGATTTCCAATCCTTTCGAAAGACAAGTTTAAATGTTTTTAAAAATAGGATGTCTAAGGCTTTAGTAATGCTTTCGAAAAGGCTATTCTCAATGATTTTGGGAGGCATTGTTTAAGGATTAAACCAAGGTTTCGAAGTTATTGTTTGGCTTTATGTCCTAAAATCTTTTATGTTAAAAAGGGTTTTACTTACTTGAAAGGGATAGATAATCCCATTGACAAAGTTTCATCAACACTATTTTATTTAAAGTGTATATATCATGGCCTAAGTGTTTTGAGTAAAGCAAAGTATACGATTTCCTTGTTTTATAAAGGTATGATTTCAGGGGTAAATCATTTGTGAAGAACATTTGCAAGAAAATGAAGTTTTAACAGAGTATTTAACCCTAAAACAGGATGTGAAACATGAATAGGGTAGTAAAACCTATTAGAAGTCCGGTTGGGACTGGTATAGGGTCGCGCCCTATACTTTAGCTATTAGCCCCTAGCTAATATAAGTCCAAAATTCCAGTGTGTAGGGATTGTCACGGGGGGGGGGGGGGGGGGGGATTAAATTGAGGTTACACGAAGAAGAGAATATACAGAGTAAAGAATGGTTTTTGGTGAGCCGGTAAAACCATTAGGTTTAGTTAACCCTAGAAAAAGAATGTTAAGGGAAGTTAGCCCAGTCTTGTGTCTAACAGAAGTTGGATTTTGATTATGTCTAGTAGGCCCAAGTCAGCCAATGGTTAATAGTTAGCCAAGTAAAACTATAGTGTGGACAGATAGTCCATTGATTTCCTAAGTTTTAAACATATGTGTATTTTCTATTATTATTATAATCTGTTTGACTATAATGTTCTAATTTGCAAAAGATATCCTTTTTAATGGGATATTAGTGAGGGAAAACCTGTTCCGCAAAGCGGCGTGGTCTCACTTAATATCAATAAATCTAGATGTAATAATATTATTCACACTAGGCTTTATGTTTGACTTGAAGTTTATGTTTTCCCTTAAATTCATGTGTTCTCAAAATTTAATTTGAGTAGGTTGAGATTTAAGATTTTTCAGGTTTAGTAGGTTGGACAAAAAGCTTCTAAAGACATGCATGAGGCAAAGTTAGCTATATAGGAGCTATTTAGTTTCATTTCCGCTTTGATGTATTTACGAAAAACATATCTATCTAGTACTCTGATAATCCAAGAGGGCATCTTCATATGTCGCTCTTGGCGTAATTTGTAATAATTATATTTGATCAAAACCTGGGAATCGTCTTGGGATTATGTATCTGAATATAAAATATTGATTTGAAATGTAATCAGAAAGGCTGTTTTGAAAACTATGTTGATTATATTTCGTACTCATATGCTTTTGATATTATGGATACCATTTACATTACCAAATTTAAACATCGAAACTTAATACTATAGATGACTGCAGCATTTGTAGCGCTTAGCTTCGGGCCTCAAGATAGGGGATTTTACACTGATTGACCGGTCATGAACCTGAAACTTGCTCCAGGTCATGCACTATTTCCTCCACTCTAATTTCTTATCTTGCTTGTTTGGTTGTTGATTTGCATTGCTATTTTTTTTTGTTTGATGCGAATTTCCTAATGATTTCTAATGCAAATTTCTAGGTTTTCATATCTATGTTCAATGCTTGCATTTTGATGCTTTTCTTCCATAGAAGCTATTCTATGGAAATAGTTCAACACTGATTTTCTTGCACCGATTTCAAACTAATTTGCATAAAAAAAATGTTTTCAAAACCGAACCATTTTCTACAAATATATATAAATACTTATTTGGTTCATACAGATGACTTTGAATACATATATACGGGTTCAAACATTTCAGAAGGCATGATTTTATAATAATGTACATATACAAAAAGTAAGCTATATTTTTAAAAATCTATTAATAGCTTTATAAACAAATATTTCTAAAGAAGTATTTCAAAGCAAAACCATCTTCTACAAAAATGGATGCCCTCGTTTAAAGAGAAATTGAATTAAACGATTGAGTAAAATAAGTGGTATGGAATGCTTGCATTTACTTTAATCGATTAATTCATGTACTTGTTCGCTTGAACCATTCTTGAGGCGAGAAGGGTGTTCACTGATTTGTAGTAAATGTCCTGTAAACCCATATGGTATGGGACAAACAGTCGTTGCTAGAATGTTTACTATTCGGAAGTATATGACACCTACTTGGACAAGTTTACATGCATTTCTTCTATGTCAATCCACTACAGGCGAATCTTATGGGTTTTCTTTCCCATCTTTGGATTACGGGTTTTCATGCCCATCTTTGTATCTTATGGGTTCTCATGCCCATCTTAGGATTATGGGATTATATGCCCATCTAGGGATTATGGGTCTATAGGCCTAGCTTGGGATATTATACGTGTCTGGTGAGTTTTCATGCTCACCAATCTTGGAGTATTTTTAGCCACCTTCCCCTTTGATTTTTGGATTTCTATTATTGATTTTTGGATTCGATGAGATTTGAGTTTTTCACCAAATATTTCTTGGGATTGCTTCTTATAAGATAATAATTTATTTTTTTGTTTAGGTGAATAAATTGTAAGAATGATAATGTTTTATGAGATTTGACACTATATGGTTGTGTTACTATTGAGATTTATTATACCCTTATAATCACTATCTCACATTGATTTGAATTAAAACAGACTGACATGTTTATTATTTTATAATGCTTGAGTTAGATCGAGATGTTTCTGGTACTATAGAATGACGACCCTAGTGTTGAATTAGCTTGGTGCTAGTTATATATGCTTTGGTGGATTAGTAGTCTAGTATTGTATGTTAGCCAATTATGTATGTTAACATAGAGATTCATTTTGTTGTATATTTTTTTGGTTGTCATATGTATATTACACGTATCGTATGGATCAATTATTACACGCTTTATACATAACACTAATTAATGTTGATTGCCTTCCATTACATGTCATGTCTTTTACATTACTTAGTCATCTCGACTCCTACGATATGCTCCATCTGCAGTTAGGCAATAACTACATACGTGTGTGTATGTATATAAGTACCGCAGTTTCCGTGTGGACCAAGATACTATCCCCGCTATTATCCACCCAGCACCTCGTCGACATCTATCATCAGCGCAGAATCAAGGCTTCATTATCATGTATGCTAAGGAACTCCCTTAGTGCCTTATAATGCTTTCACAATTGTTTAGCCATATTCTATCTCGCCTTCGGGATTTACCTAAATGTTTCATATTATCGACTTAACTCCATGGAATATTGAGGACTCAACTCCTCAAACTACCTAAATCGTTTGAAAGACCTCCATTAAGGGTTATCTAGCCTTTCCTCTTAACAAAAAAACTAGCAATTAAATGTGGTAATGCATGACCAACATGTGATTTACACTAGTATGAGCTGTAGCCCCTTTAGGTGTAACCCTCATCTTTCCACTAAATGCTTAAGACCAATGACATTCTCGATCTATGTCCAACTCCTATTCCCTAATATTATACCATACTCACTGATATAGCGCCGAGCCTTTGCCATATTTAGGTTGCCTAATGCAATCAAGGTGTTAACACTAAAATTTGAACGCTAACACCCCGGTGTGTGAAGTGTAGTTGTGAAAGCACCATCCGATGATTCGGGAACAGAGTATAAGAAGAAAACCGCAGAAAAAAGCAATAAACAACAGCAATTTTATAGTGGTTCGGCTTAATAGTTTGCCTACGTCCACTTTGAATATCTTTATTGATGATTTCTTTAAAGTTGATACAATTCTTCCCAAGTTCAATACACTTTGAATTATCAAACACTTTGAACGAGTCCTTTAAACTTCAATGTAAGTGAAAGTCTTTAAACCCATGTTGGATGTATGAGATTCCTTCTTCAAGTTGTTGATAGCGTTCTACGTGTCTTGAAAGCTTTGAATGTTGAATCAGTTTGGAATGCAGCAGAGTATCGGTCCTTGAAAAGAATGAGCCCCCCAAAAAGTCCTTTTCTAGTTAGAGCTAGGGTCGTATTTATAGACATTTCTCGGAGTTAGGTCGTAACTCGTACACGACTCATGGTAGGTCGCGGCCGACCTTCTGGGTTTAGCTCATGGCTTGGTCCAAAGTTATGCACTAGTAGAATGAATGATACAAGTTCTAAGTCGTTCCTGAGTTAACCAAATGCAACTTCCTTTATGCTAGCATGAGTCGTACACGACTCATCATAAGTCGTAAGTCGTCAACGAGTCATTTCATTACAGCATGGTATTGAACTTGTCTCCAAGTCTTAGGTCGTGAACGACTTATCTGCAGTTATAAGTCAGCAGCAACTTAAGTGTTGTTGACTCTTCCTTTTAGTGCTTTGAGTCATCACTCCTTTAGGTCGTGGACTTTCTTAAGTCGTAAAATGTGAGCTGTGGTTTCGCACGAGTTTACTGGTCGTAGCTTCTTGTTTACTTGCTTGAGTCGCTAATGATTCAAGGTAGGTCGTAAGTCGCACAATTCTTTAACTCGTGCAACTCCTCAATTGTTGAGTCGGTAACTTGATGAGTCGTGAAGTACCTTGAGTCGGCTAACACCTTTAAGGCATTAAGGTTATAACCCAGTGAGTCGCTGTCCCTCCTGAGTCGTTAAGTCGGCAATCAGTTGAGTCGTCATTCATCTTAGGTTGGCAACGAGCTAAGGCTGTTGAGTCATGACATTCCCTAAGTCGTTTAGGTCTTAACCTGTTAGGTCGTTAGCTCCTTAACTCGTAAGCTCTTTAACTCGTAGACGCCTTAACTCGTGTGCTCTTTAACTCGTAAGCTCCTTAACTCGTGCGCTCTTTAACTCGTAGACTCCTTAACTCGTGGGTGTTACGGGGTTAACATTTGCCCCTCGAAGCACACGCTTAAGTCGTAAGTCGTGTGCTTCGACTCATCATAACCCGGGCGCGCCGATTCGAGTTACAGCGCCTCCAGATATAAAATGCTTGAGTCGTTCCTCCTATCTCACTCTTCTCATTACTTATCCCCTGAGCTATTCCTGCCATTATCACGTCTTCAAGCTTCCAAAGGCGATCTCGATCCAATTTTACTTCCAACCATCTCTAGCTTCACATCACGTAAGCAACTTTCTCTTTTTCAAAATCGCCGATCACCATCATCGATCTCTGCCCACGATTTACATCCTTGAGCCTTGCAAATACTGCTGCATGGATCATCGGTGGACTTAAGGCTATTTGATTTGATTCAGGATAACTCGCGATTCGTAGTGTGATAAGATTAAGGTTAAGGATTGTGAAGTTACTGGATTAATGGGTCAGGAGGAAAAAGCTTGTGGGTTAGGAGAAAAGACTAACGGGTTAGGAGAAGAATTTAACGGGTTAGGAGTGAACCGTTGTTTTGAGTATGATTCAGCAGTCTTATGCGACCAAGTATTCTCTGCGACTTAACAACCTTTGCGACTCAAACCCTGAGTCATAGCCGAGTTAAAGCTTGAAATCTTGAGTCGTGGCCGTGTTAGTACTTAGGAAATTTCCCACTGCTTTTCCACTGGAGTTCTTCCTCTGTTTCACGACCTTTGACCCAAAGCACTGCCGACTTAGAACATCATTGATTTAAAATTGAAGCAACCTAAACTGGCTCGCCCCTTAATCCTTAAGTCGTGGGCAAGTTAGCCAGAAAACCAATGACCTGACCTAACCCATAAGAAATTAAAAGGAAAATCTTTGAGTCGTTGGCGAGTCATGACTTGTATGAATTTTGTTCGTACTTTGAACCGTTGCATGGACTTTGAACTGTTGAACTTTATTGCATTCATTCACAGGTCACCTTAACTTGCAAGCTAACAATCTGTCCAATACAACATTTACAGAAAATTGGGACGAATATACTGCCATCGACTGCCCACATCAAATGACAGATTAGTTAACAACAGATAATTAACTTAAATAAATTGTGTGAATGAGGTGCTTTCATCAATTTCAAGTAAAATATTAAAGCAACACTGAAATAGTCAATTGAAACTGACCAGCCTTCACTAATATTATGCTTGAACTTTAGATTAACAAGCTCTGAAATTTTTGTAGTCGATCAATCGTCGACTAGTTTAATTCCAGTTATATTTACTTGTTATTTTTATTAGTTCTGCACGACACTTCACACTTTTAGGAAACGTGCACCTTCACATTTGAATATCCAGTTGCTTGTGTAGAATGACTTTTCAGGAAGAAGATACAACAGTTCAGACTGGAGAGGCAACTGTTATTCCGGCTCTACTAGTCTATCCTCCCGAAAGAGCCCCTACCACGCTATCATACAAAGTTTTTCGCCAGTTGTGTGCTCAGTTTGGCATTGCTGAATCAGATGCCATTCTTCCCGAGAGAAGTAACACTGCTGACATAGCACCCGCTGGCTTTGTGACAGTTAACCGACAAATGTGCCTGCGCGGGGCCATTCCTCCTTTCAACAACTTTCTCCAGCATCTTCTTCATCAAATGGCCATCGCTCCATCCCAGCTACATCCCAACGGTTATGCCATTCTAATGGGGTTGTGTGTGCTATTTAGGAGAACGCTTGATCGACTTCCGAGCTTTGATGAAATCTGTTACTTATGTTCCTTTACCCGGACCAAAGATCATCCTTCTATTACTGTTGTGAGAAGCGCCCGAAATCGCAAATTGATCGTTGGCCTTGCATGCACTGCTCATGGGTTCCTAACCCAGTTCTTCTTTGTTCGTTGCCCCCCGGGGTTTTATTCTATGTGGAGGAAAGGAAGTAAGATCATCCATCTTTGTTACTACGTTTGTTATCCGACTTTTGCAAGACTGAATTGTTAAGTGTTAACTCCGCTTCTTTTTTACTTTCAGTGCTCCCCCCTCCTTCTAGGGATCCTAGTCATAAGCCAACTTTCGAGAGGCTTAAGGCCGTGCCAGTTGAGGAGAGAGACATTCAATTTCTGTTGAAAGACGAACTTTTGCATCAGTACGGACTTTTGCATACTTCTCGTTCTACACATCCTCATGAAATCCCAGACTCCCCGGCTAGAGCGTTGGATGCCCCAGTTTATACCGACACATCCATACCAAAAGGACCTGCTCCTGAGGCTTCGCTAGTGAAGTGCTCCACTTCTGTTGATATTGCAGGGCCGTCTGACGAACTTGCCCCGGTTATTGAGGAAGAGGAGCCTCAGGGATCTCCCCAATGTTCACAGAAACCTGGTGAAAAAGCTGAGAAAACCAGTCCTGTCAAGCAGAGCAGGGACGACACTTTCGAAGGACTGAGCGACCTCTTTGCCACCTCACAAGAGATCTTTAAAGATGATCCTATCACTACCGGGATTTCTTCTTCAGTGGTCGAGGCTACTTCTACTCTGCAACAGACTCCGTCGACTCAAGAGTTGACGCTAATTACTACACCCATAACTACCCCACAATTAAAGAGTGGTTCGTAGTTTGCTGCGCGTAGCTTGCACATCACACACTTAGAATTTTTTGGCACTTTTATGCTTCTGACTTTTTGTACTTTGATGAATTTTAAAGTTGTGTTTTTTTTCCAATTTCAGGTTCTTCAATGAAGCGAGGCGGCTCGTATTATGATGACTTCCAGCGATATGGGAGACGCGGCCAGTATGACTATAAGCATTATCTTCCTGTTCACAGAGAGACTGATGAAGAGAGGGCCGCTCGGAAGGCTCGGGAGAGACGTGCCCATGAAGAACGTTATGGAAGACCGGATGACCGATACGATTCTTCCCACAAAGAGGGTGACTCTCACAAACGCAAATCTCACGATGATAGAGCGAAGAGTCACATAACTGATGACTCGAGTAAACGGGCTAAAGTCAGTGAGGAACCAATGCCTGCAACTTCGGAAAAGATTACTGCTCCAACTTCTTCTCAGTCTCCTGCCCCCTCCCGCACTAATATCCAAGCGATCATTAACAGGCCTTCTTACCACGTGGGACCAGGTCCGGCCACTCTCCAAAGTCGATTTCCAAATTGGTGCTTAAAAGGAGTTCGCTTTGACCTTGATCGGGTTCCCATAGATAAAAATGCCATGTTAAGGAACCTTGATGCCGTTAAAGCTGACACTGAGAGGATGTCAAATTGGCAAAAACTTGTTGATGAGCTTCAGAGGGTGAATCGGGCCAATCTCGAAGCTATGTTAACCATGGAGAATGACAAAACCAAATGGCAAAAGACCCTTGCGCAGCATGATGCGGAAATGAATAGCATTTCCGCCTACAACGAAAAACTTGAAGCGGAAGTGGAAAAACTTAAAGAAGAACTTGTTACCTCTTTCGCTTCCAACTCTCAAAAAGAAAATGTGCTTCAACAACAAGTGCGGGATGCCCATGTTGCGCAAAGGGATGCCGAGGCCAAGGCTGATGGGCTGGAGCGAATTGTAGAGGGCTACCGTACTGATATTACTCAGTTACGAGGGCAAACTAGCTTTCAGGTTGCGGAAATTGAAAAATTGAAAGCTCAACTATCTAAAGCCGAAAGAGAGCGAGATGAGGCTATTGCTGGTAGAATTGCAGCTGAAGTAGCTCATGAAGCTACCAAAGCTAACATCGGCTCGACATTATTTGAATTTTATTTGCAAAGTATGTTAGGGCGTGGCAGCCTTGCATTTCTGGGTCCCAAATATGAGGTTACCCTGGCTGAAGTATGGGAAACCGCGCTTGATATGTTTAGAGGCACCGGGTACACTGAAGAGGAGCTAGAGGCGCACTACTTAGATTTCGAAGCCCGCGCAGCCCTTGCTAGAGGGAAGGAGCAACTTGCTAGATCGCGAGTTGAAATGATGGGGAAAGAGCATCAAGATAAAGAAACAACTTTGACTGCCCCTGTCCCTTCTTCAACTTCAGTCGATGTTGACATTGTTGGTTCTAGCTCTCATACACCGATTCCTACTAAAGTTGATACCGAAGCCATAATTACACAAGCCGCAAATGAGCCACAAGAGAGTGCTGAAGCTCATGACTACGAAATTGATGTGATACCACCAACTTCTCCAGGTAACCTTAATAATGCTCAGGGGGACAACTTGCCAGTTTCTTACAGATTTGACGAGCTTCTTGATTACTTCTTGAATCTTGACGAGCCATCGTCTCCTCTTTTTGCGGGAATTACTGACATTTTTGACTTTTCCTTTGTAGAGAAAGCGCCGAGCGTCATTCAAACTTCTTCACCTCCAGTTACTGTTCCTCTATCTTCCCCAATCACTCCTACTCCTCATCTGGGATCACAGGAGGAAATAATAGGTGCCCTCCGGGGCTTGGATGACCCAGCTGCTTCGCAAGAGCAAAAGGACGAAGGACTTGAGGGAGGTAAGATATCTCCGGAGCGGAATCTTTCTGATGACATAACTTTGTCTAAACTTGTTACCCCAGGAAGTGAATCTTCTTCAAAGAGGAAAAAAGAAGCGCGGAATATCAAAAAAGGGGAGGAAGAGCATCATTGCTACTGAAGAGGAACCGGAAGTTGAACCAGTTGTACCTCCCTCTCCTTCTTCCCTCATGCCTCAAGATCGACCCAAAAAGCTAACCATCCGGCCGGGTGAAGGTTCCAAGGGTGGCAAGAAGAAATGAAGATTCCAGTTTTTAGCTTTTTGTTTTTTGCACGTACTGGTCGGGGATTGTGCGGGTACCGGCCCCCGCTTTCTTTATCTCGAAACTTGTATCTGTAAGAAATTGTAATAGAATTGAATAAAATGATCCTTTATTTGTACAAACTCTTGTTTGAATTTGAGAATGCATTTATTTTTTATTTTCGTACAAGTTTCTTTGCACGATATTGCAGTGAGCTTGTGGTATACTGTTTGAGCGTAATTTTACCGATGTAGTTATACCATGTTGCCCCTATACCATAAGCTCGTTGCAATATTTTATATTTTGAGGGGACTTGTACTTTTATTTTGTAGAGAACAATTATTCCTCCAAGTATGGAATAATTTGTGGAGAATCGTTATTCCATACTTGGAGGAATATTATTTTGTCAAAAATAGAGTACAACTTCCTCTATATGAGTTTTTACGCTTTAACCTTCAAAGATTTCACTTTTTCTTGTGTGCATACACACATTCTTACTAAGTGAATTCTCTTATGCGATAAAGCGGGCCTCTGAAGGACACTTTAACTCCTTTTTGAGGAAGAGCATTTCCAAGAATAGAAGAACAAATCTCCCTTTGAAAGTTAAAGTGTGCCTCCGAAGAGGGCTTTGGTCTCTGAGGAGAGGCATTCGGTCTCCGTAGAGAAGCATTTTGCCTTCGAAGAGGGCTTTGGTCTCTGAGGAGAAGCATTCGGTCTCCGTAGAGAAGCATTTTGCCTCCGAAGAGGGCTTTTCTCTCTGAGGAGAAGCATTCGGTCTCCGTAAAGAATCATTTTTCCTCCGAAGAGGGCTTTGGTCTCTGAGGAGAAGCATTCGGTCTCCGTAGAGAAGCATTTTGCCTCCGAAGAGGGCTTTGGTCTCTAAGGAGAAGCATTTGGTCTTCGTAGAGAAGCATTTTGCCTCCGAAGAGGGCTTTGGTCTCTGAGGAGAAGCATTCTGTCTCTGCAGAGAAGCATTTTACCTCCGAAGAGGGCTTTGGTCTCTGAGGAGAAGCATTTGGTCTCCGTAGAGAATCATTTTGCCTCCGAAGAGGGCTTTGGTCTCTGAGGAGAAGCATTCGGTCCCTGTAGAGAAGCATTTTGCCTCCAAAGAGGGCTTTGGTCTCTGAGGAGAAGCATTCTGTCTCCTTAGAGAAGCATTTTGCCTCCAAAGAGGGCTTTGGTCTCTGAGGAGAAGCATTTGGTCTCCGTAGAGAATTATTTTGCCTCCGAAGAGGGCTTTGGTCTCTGAGGAGAAGCATTCGGTCCCCGTAGAGAAGCATTTTTCCTCCGAAGAGGGCTTTGGTCTCTGAGGAGAAGCATTTTGCCTCCGAAGAGGGCTTTGGTCTCTGAGGAGAAGCATTCTGTCTCCGTAGAGAAGCATTCTGCCTCCGAAGAGGGCTTTGGTCTCTGAGGAGAAGCATTTGGTCTCCGTAGAGAATCATTTTGCCTCCGAAGAGGGCTTTGGTCTCTGAGGAGAAGCATTCGGTCCCCGTAGAGAAGCATTTTGCCTCCGAAGAGGGCTTTGGTCTCTGAGGAGAAGCATTCTGTCTCCGTAGAGAAGCATTTTGCCTCCGAATTGGGCTTTGGTCTTTGAGGAGAAGCATTCTGTCCCCGTAGAGAAGCATTTTGCCTCCGAAGAGGGCTTTGGTCACTGAGGGTACCTCTGGGGAGAGGCTTTTTGTTTGATTGTGCCTCTGGAAAGAGGTCTTTTTGTTTGATTGTGCCTCTGGGAAGAGGTCTTTTTGTTTCTGCCCCTTGGGGGAGGCTTTTATTTTTCCCTGTTCGCTGGGAAGCGGGCCTCCGAAGAGGGCTTTACTTTGTTTTGCATTTCAACTCTGGTGAAGTGGACCTCCGAAGAGCGGCTCTTACACTTCAACTCCTGGTGAAATGGGCCTCCGTAGAGGGCTTTATTTTGTTTGGCATTTCAACTCTGGTGAAGTGGACCTCCGAAGAGCGGCTCTTACACTTCAACTCCTGGTGAAATGTGCCTCCGAAGAGGGCTTTATTTTGTTTGGCATTTCAACTCTGGTGAAGTGGACCTCCGAAGAGCTTCTCTTACACTTCAACTCCTGGTGAAATGTGCCTCCGAAGAGGGCTTTATTTTGTTTGGCATTTCAACTCTGGTGAAGTGGGCCTCCGAAGAGGGGCTCTTACACTTCAACTCCTGGTGAAATGTGCCTCCGAAGAGGGCTTTATTTGCCTGGAAGTTACTCTCTCATGGTTGGGGGGTCATGACTCCTCCAATTTTTTTTGTTGAGTAGAGAACTTTCTTTTTTGCGGCATATGCCTCGTTAGAGGTCTTTATCCTCTGAAGAGTTGTGCCTCCGAAGAGGGCTTGTGCCTCTGAAGAGGTCTTTTGCTGATTGATGCTTGCTCGTGTCTCTTTGCCGTTGATTCATGTTGGTGATCCCCGTTGTCCTTTGCAAGTGTTATCACTTTTTAGCTGCCAATGATTTCCCTTATCCAAAGAAGTATATTTCATAGTTATGCAAGCTGGTGGTGGCAGACACAGGCTATTTAACTGGTTGTTTGTTTGCTCAAACATTTGCAGTTAATTAGATATGGTCCACTTCTATCCACATCGCTTACTTTTGTTTGTTGCACTTCTTTTGTAGGATTTGAATATGGAATTTTTGAATGGCTCAGTGTTTGATTGTTGGATGATGTCAAGGATCGCTCGGTCTCGTGACGGGTAAGCTTTGTTTTTATGGCCTGCATTATTAAATCGACATTTTAGCAACACAGTTAACGTATTTTATATGTCGAAATAAAACAAAGCAGTTTATAATAGTAAGGAACACAAGAGTTATAGTGGTTTAGCCAAAAACTGGGCCTATATCCACTTTATAGCTTTTTGTTATTCGCTTGCTTTGCGATTGCTTTCAATAGAAGAATCATATATTTGTATTTCAGCACAGATTTCAAGTAAAATATGAACGCAAATGGTTGCTGTTCCAAGTTCTTGGAATTGGTTCTCCTTTGACAGTTGTGAGTTTGATTGATTATATTAGCAACTTCTTGGTGCCATCTTTAAGCATGCATCATCTTCTTTTGATGGCGGGTAGTTTTAACCAAAGAAATATACTCCAGCCAAATCACTATTTGTTTGCTTAGAGTACTTCTTATTTAGGATTCAACCCTGGAATTTTGTTGTTTAAAACTTGCTTTTGAGTGCTACCAAGGGTTGTTTGGTATTGCCTGCAAATTTAGATCGACATTCTTAGTGATACTTTCAGAGTACTTTGCATATCGAAATAAAATAAGCGACTGGTAATAATAGAGAAAACAAGACTTATTGTTTCTATTATTTATTTGCCCTGTTTTTACAATAGCTTTTGATACCAGAATGATACATTCAGCACTCTTTTTCAAAAATTTGTAACAAGGCGTTTAAGTAAAATATGCAAGCAATTGCGGTCCCAGGCTTTTAGGAATCGAATCTTCGGCATGAGAGGATTAGATGGCAGCATCTTTTAGAATTGAAATTTCCTTTCACTTTGAGGATTTCCTTGAGGCATGAGCATGTCTTCCTGTCTCATCCAATTTTTTCCTGCCGGGTGAGCGCTTGCCGTGATGACACTGATAACAGGCCCTTCATCTCCTTGCGCTACAGTTCTTTTATATGAGCTGCATTGTTGAGCGGGAACTAGCTGCCCCTTAGAGGATGAGGAGAGGTCATTTCTATCTTTCTTCACATATTGTTGCAGTTCATTCTGCTTCAGCAATTCTTCAATCTCTTTCTTTAACTGGCGACATTGGTTAGTATCATGGCCAGGCTGACTGTGAAATTGACAGAATTTTCCATTGCTTGACGCACCCCTCCCCGTCAGAGGTGGTTTGGGGTACATGACAACATCTTTTGTTGCCAAGAAGATATTCTCCGGAGTGTCAGTCAAGGGAGTGAAGTCAGAGGATTTAAAGCGCCGAGCTTTTTTCGAGACTTTCTGCTTTCTCCTACCTTCATTTTCCTTTTTCCGTTCGATCATCTCCGGCATGTATTCCTCGTCATTGTGAGGACTCCAGGGATAGTCGTCGACTACTCTTTCAAAAGTTCGCCTTGACAAACGTTCGTGGATAGTTGGTCGTGGCCATGAACTTTCCGCTTGGGGGAATGTTCCAATGGTAATGCCAGTTGCCCGTTGAGGAGTATTCCATCCCTCCGAAACATGAGCCTCTTTGGCGATGGTTTTTATATCACTTTCTAGTCGTTGAACCTTCTCTTGCAATGCATTCATCTTGTCGAGTATCCTATTGCTCTGGACTTCCATGTGTTGATATAATCCATACACCACGGCGTCTAATTCAGCCCTTGTGACTCCAATGCTAGAAGCTGTTTCACTTAGCGTGGGAAAAGCAATGGCACTGGTACAAGTACCTTCAAACCTCAAAAATTTACGTTTCCTTTCAGAAGTCATGATTTCTGTTAGACTTTTGGTTCGGAGAAAAATCTTTTCCACAAGCTTTTGTTGAGCAATGGTGGAAGTTTTTCCTGAGTTCAGTTCTCAGTGAAAGCACCAAAAATGTTAACGCTAAAATTTGAACGCTAACACCCCGGTGTGTGAAGTGTAGTTGTGAAAGCACCACCCGATGATTCGGGAACAGAGTATAAGCAGAAAACCGCAGAAAAAAGCAGTAAACAACAGCAATTTTATAGTGGTTCGGCTTAATAGTTTGCCTACGTCCACTTTGAATATCTTTATTGATGATTTCGTTACAAGTTGATACAATTCTTCCCAAGTTCAATACACTTTGAATTATCAAACACTTTGAACGAGTCCTTTAAACTTCAATGTAAGTGAAAGTCTTTAAACCCATGTTGGATGTATGAGATTCCTTCTTCAAGTTGTTGATAACGTTCTATGTGTCTTGAAAGCTTTGAATGTTGAATCCGATTGGAATGCAGCAGAGTATCGGTCCTTGAAAAGAATGAGCCCCCCCAAAAGTCCTTTTCTAGTTGGAGCTAGGGTCGTATTTATAGACATTTCTCGGAGTTAGGTCGTAACTCGTACACGACTCATGGTAGGTCGCGGCCGACCTACTGGGTTTAGCTCATGGCTTGGTCCAAAGTTATGCACCCAGTAGAATGAATGATACAAGTTCTGAGTCATTCCTGAGTTAACCAAATGCAATTTCCTTTATGCTAGCATGAGTCGTACACGATTCATCATAAGTCGTAAGTCGTCAACGATTCATTTCATTACAGCATGATATTGAACTTGTCTCCAAGTCTTAGGTCGTGAACGACTTATCTGCAGTTATAAGTCAGCAGCGACTTAAGTGTTGTTGACTTTTCCTTTTAGTGCTTTGAGTCGTCACTCCTTTAGGTCGTGGACTTTCTTAAGTCGTAAAATGTGAGCTGTGGTTTCGCACGAGTTTACTAGTCGTAGCTTCTTGTTTACTTGCTTGAGTCGCTAATGATTCAAGGTAGGTCGTAAGTCGCACAATTCTTTAACTCGTGCAACTCCTCAATTGTTGAGTCGGTAACTTGATGAGTCGTGAAGTACCTTGAGTCGGCTAACACCTTTAAGGCATTAAGGTTATAACCCGATGAGTCGCTGTCCCTCCTGAGTCGTTAAGTCGGCAATCAGTTGAGTCGTCATTCATCTTAGGTTGGCAACGAGCTAAGGCTGTTGAGTCGTGACATTCCCTAAGTCGTTTAGGTCTTAACCTGTTAGGTCGTTAGCTCCTTAACTCGTAAGCTCTTTAACTCGTAGACGCCTTAACTCGTGTGCTCTTTAACTCGTAAGCTCCTTAACTCGTGCGCTCTTTAACTCGTAGACTCCTTAACTCGTGGGTGTTAGGGGGTTAACACAAGGAAATACCTCTTAAAAGATTGAAGCGGACTCTATCTGGTTATTCCTTCAACTATATGTGAATGTATAATTCCACAGGTCATATAGTTAGATTTGTCCCCATATCGTATAATGTATACACAACTGCTGGTTCCCCCTTGCGTTGGATAGACTTATGCTGTGTAACACTACTGACCTCACATTTCAACTTATTTTAATGACTATATCATTCTTTTCTAAGCTAAATTTAATAATTCACACCCTTCATAAATGTATACATGAGGCTATGTGTGTGTGTATATGTGTGTGTGTGTGTGTTCATTCTTATTTCGTTATTACACCTCCAAAGTTCAACTACTCATCTTAACTTATTTTTATTTAACAAACTCCTTATTGCATTAATCTTAATTTAATATCATTTACTGCTTTCCTTGAATGTAAAAGATTCAAGTATCCTTTAGTATTTACCTTTTTCTTGTATTATTGAATTTTTATTTCTGTCTTTTTTAACCCTTGTTATCCTTCCTTGTTTAGTGGACTTCCCATACTTATATATTTTATATGTTTCTTCATTTATTCATTTTATTACTTGACTACCTTTTATCATTTAATATTTGATTTTTATCCTATCCTTATTGCATATATATATATATATATATTACAATTTAACTATTACTATTATCACAACTATAATTTTTTAATTCATACTTAGGAATTTTCGCATTTTAATGCATTGAAATTACATCACCCTCGATAAGAAGGTCAAATTAAAATACTACTTAAATCCTATTAACTTGTTATGATAACTTCCAATTTTATATTTATTTATATATATCATTCAAACAACGATTTGGAACTAATATAAAATTTATCCATTTCGAGGACTACTACTGCACAATAATTTCCAGATTCAAGTACATGAAATATTAAATCCAAATTATCAATAATAAAATATATAAGCAGGGTTCATATATTAATTTCACATATAAAATTAGCCCTACAACTCCAAATATTTATTCAGGCATACATGAATAAATTTACAATGATATAAATCCAAAATTTTATAAAAGTATATAACTTTCCACTCACCTTTAAGCATTCTAAATCTCTAGATCTAAACTCTGTTATTCCGATTTGACTCACTTCCTTCCTACCAAACATATGTATGGAAAGGTATACATACTATTTAGAAATTTAGATCTAAGAAGGGATTTGAATTTAATTTATATTTGAGTTAAGATATACAATTTACCTTGTTTTTTCATTCAGATTCGATCCTTTTCTTTTCTCCTCTTATTTCCTGCTTTTCTCACCTTATGTGTGTGTGTATAATATTTTAGTACTTTTAGAATTGTCTGAATTAGTAAAGAATAGAAAATGGAAAAGCTTCGCTCTGTGACCTAGAAAAAATGAGAAGAAAAATTATGGTATAGGCATGTATTAATAGGCATTAGGACAAGTCATAACCGTTAGAGTACTTTAATCAAAATCCTAGCTGTTCTGGCACAGGCTCAATATGCACCGGCCCTAATCTCATGGTTAACCATCTTTCTTCCACTAGTCAACTCCTAGCAATCAACCGGTCATAGTGAGGGTGTCGGTTGGTGGATCTTTAGTTCTTTTGCTTGGTTTACGTTATTTGTTTCACATTTTATATATTTTCTGTGATTTGATTTAATATTAACATTTCTTGACATTTAAATTTCCATAACATTAATTAATTATATTAAATTCCATAATTACAAATTTAATTATTTTTAGTTTAATATTTTCAAACGTTTATAATCTTTTCTTGAACTTGGACTATAAAACCTTATGTGTGAAAATTGATTCGAAAGTCGCTATGAACACAACGGTGTAAGTTTTATAGCCAAATTTTAACATTTACAAAAAATTCTATTTTTGGCATTAATAATCAATTGATTAACTCTATTAATTAGTAACAGCTTATTTTACAAGGTATTGCACTGAAGGTGAGTTAGACGAGTGCACCCGTGTTGTCATCCCAAGCAGAAATAAGAAGTTGACCGTATATAAAAATGCTTGTGGTACTTGACTAGGTGTGGTACTGATGTGGTAGGAAAAGGTTGTCACCTACGCTAGTCGGCACTTGAAACCGTGCGAGAGGAAGTATTTGACTCATGACTTGGAGTTAGAAATGATAGTATTTACTTTGAAGAGATGGAGGCATTAATTGATTGGATAGAGATTTAAGTTTTATGCAGACCACAAATCATTGAAGTATCTATTCTTAGCCAGCGGTAATGGTTAGAGTTTCTTGCCTTCTATGGGTTAGAAATTTCCTAAACACATAGTAAGGGAAATGAAATCACTAATGCTTTAAGTAGGAGACATGCTAGCTTGCGAGTGATGTTCCTTGAGCGAAAGTAGTTGGAGTTTATTGTCGGCTATGATTTTAGACCTTAATGTGAGCTAGAGCTTAAAGTGTTGGCTAGTTTGATGATCATACCTACCTTGATTAAGCAGATCATTACTAGACAAGGAAAAGATGCCAGACTAGTGTAGATTATGAAGAAGATGGAGAAAGGAGTAGAGTCTGAGTAAATAAAGAAGTATAGGATCGACCACGATGGGAGATTGTTTGTTCCTTATGTCGACGAGTTGAGAAAAGAGATGCTATGGGAGTGCCCTTATTCGAGATTAAAAATACATCCTATTGCAAATAAAATGAACCATGATATAAGGTAGACATTTTATTAGGAAGAGACGAAGAAGGAAGTTGGGGCATTCATCATGAAGAGCATGAACTATCAGTTGGTAAAGGCAGAGCAGAAGAAGTTGAGTGGTTTTCTACAACCGCTTGAGATTCCCAAGTGGAAGTGGCATCAAGTTTAGATGGAATTCATTGATGGATTTCTGAGGACCAAAGGAGGGTACAATAGCATTGTGATCATAGTTGATAGAATGACTAAGAGTGCATGATTCATATCCACCAAGTCTAGAAGGACGACATCCAAATTGGTTGAGTGGTACATAAAATGTGTCGTGCAATACCATGGTGTGCCAAAGATCATTGTAAGTGACTGGGACCCTTTGTTCACCAGCGGGTGTTAAAAGAGCTTACAAGAGGCATTGGAGATGAAGTTGCATCTCAGTATAGCTTATCATCCACAACAAATGTTTAGACTGAGAGGGTAAATCGCATCTTGGGGGATCTCTTGTGAGCCTGAATTTTGATTTTAGTGGCTCGTGGGCGATCATTTGCAGTTAGTAGAGTTTGCACACAACAGCAGCTATTAGTTCAGCATCGGTATGGCACCATATGAGGCATTATATGGCTAATCATGGAATGCTTTATGTAGGTGGGAAGTGTGCAAGAAACTAATTTGGGCCAGATATGGTTAATGAGACTTTGGAGAAATTTGTGATCATCTAGCAATGAATGAAAGCTGCGTAGGCTAGACAGAAAAGCTGCACTGAGAGGAGGAGACGTGATTTAGATTCTCTATTGGTGATATGATATTGATTAAGATCTCTCCGCTAAAGAATGTTGTTCGACTCAATACTAAAGGGAAGTTGGCATCGAGATTTGCTAGTCCTTTTCTAATACTTAATAGGATCGAGAATCTAACATATATAGTCGACTTATCTTAGAAGATAGCGGGTGTGCACAACATATTCTATGTCTCTCGCTAGTGGAATTTTACGCATGACTCGGGCATGGTAGTTAAATTGAGTTAGCTTGATGATATCAAGGTTGAACCAGAACCATCAAAACCTCGCGGTTCTATTTGTGTCATTGGACGCGATATGAAGCAACTTAGGAGGAAGGAAGTAGAGCAGATGAAGGTTTGGTGGAGTTAAAGAGAAAATCATTATACTTGGGAGACTAAGGAGAGCATGCAGACCTCTTAATCGGAGCTCTTTACTTGGTGAGACTTTCTATTTATCACATTTACTTTCATTTTCGATATCGTATAAGATAGTTTAGTATCTCACATGTTGTGCATGTTTGATGTTTGATATGTTAGCTCGTAGATGTTAGGCATGAGGTGTAGCTTTGCTTAACTTATCATGGTTGTTCTGGGATTTTAGAGGCGTAATTTTTAAGGGAGGGAGTGTAGCGATCCGTATTTTACGTATCGAAGGATCGTAAAATACTATTTTTAAATTCATATGAGGTCGTATGACTCTATAACTTTGGAAAATATCTATTAGCGACATTTCCCATATTTATAATTTTATCGGACAAGTTTACCCTTAAAAACTTGTAATGGATGTACTTTTGATTGGAGATGAACTAGCATCCAAGACTACTTCCATTGAGAAGATATTATGGTTTCCTTTCTATAAAGTGATCATAATAGGGCTTTGGACTTTCTTGCTTGGATATATGGCTGCTTGAAGTTTGGCAGTTTTTAGAGCAGCTTAGTGGATAATTAGTAAGGTTTGGGGGCAAGCCCGATAACCCATTATGGGTTTTTAAGCTATATTAGGATGAACCGTTATCCTCAAATCATTTTCACCACTTCTCAAATATATCTAAGCTCCCATTAACACATTTTCACCTAAAACCTTATCTTTTCTCCCCGAAATCATGTCTAAATCGTAAATTAAAGGTAGATTACCAAAGGGATTCGCTAAAGATCTTCACGTCTACATTTTTAGGAAGAAAAATCACATCTTTGGTGTTTATTTTTGGATTTGCATCAATATGTGTGCAAAACTAGGCTTTTGGAAAGTTTGGTGAGTGATTTATAATTTCTCACCATACTATATACGTATATATATGTTTTAACATATATTGGATCCATTTTTAAAGCCGAAATTTTGTTTTAGTGTTGGTTTAAAACCTTATCTATGGTAAAAACGTGAATAAATAGATGTTTGGTGCTCTATACTTGTTGTTTGGATATGTGATTGCCTAGATATATGTTAGGCTATGTTGTAGGCACCTTATTTGACAATTGATGTGATAGATTATGTGATTTCCATGTCCAAATGTTGTTCGGTTGATGCATGATGTTTGTTTGTGTGCCTTTAAGGTTGAAAATACTATCAGAGCGAACTAAAGGTAGAAGCCATGGAAAAAACTTTGACGGATAGGCTCGAGGATGTTAGAAGTCATATCGATGCATATAGAAGGCGCATAGGTCGAAGAACGGAGTGTAGTGTAATGATGAAATCGACAAGAAAATGGACGTTGGTGTTTTTACAACAGCTCGGGAAAGATCTATGCAACACCCCTAATTTTGATTAACATTATTCAGAAGATTTAATTAAACAAATTAAATAGAATAATATGTGGAGTGAAAAGAAGATTGAGGTTTGCCAATTAATTGGGTTAGGCCTTAACTAATTACTGATATGATTGTTTTGAAAATATGATATAGAAGAGAATAATTGAGAGTGGCAAATTAAGAATAAATTTTTCTTTTATCTCTTAAACCATCCCTCTCCCATTCCACTCTCATTTTAAAAACAATCAAACTGAAAATCTTAGAGGCCGGTTATAACTGAGAAGGATTAGAAATGGAATGCTAAAGAAATTAATAGGGAAAAAACTAAGGAAATCATTCTCCATCAAATCTCAACCCCATTATCCAATTAAAGATGAATAATAATGAACCATCTCAATTTTATACTTGTTTGGTTTCTTATTTGGTTGGTTTTGATTCATTGATGATGTGTTATGTTAGATTTGTACCATTATTTGGTTAAATAACGAATTATAGGAATATTTATGATAGATTATGATCAAAACCTTAGTTTTTCATCTCCAAACGATTTGATTTTTGGGTATGTTGTATTGAACATAATTTTGGAGATCGGTTTTTAATTTCGTAATCTTCCAAATTAATAGTAATATTTTATGAATTTCCTAAGAAAGAAAAGGCATTTATTCTGGTTTTTATTTGTTAAAAATAAGTAAACAAGGATTTCGGTCCCTATTTTAATTTCTTCAAGAATATGTTAATTATTATTTTGGTGAATTTGTGAGGATTTTTTCCAAGTAATTACGATTTATTATGAATTTAATAAGCTAGAAAAGCTTATAATTTTCTTTATAATTAACGTTGATTAATGGTGCGATATGAATTTTTGAGAAGATAAATAGGCTGCGGTAGTTTTTCTGAAAAGAAATTTGATAAAGATTGTTATGACGAATAGAAATTTGACAAGGGTCAAGAGTTAGTGAAAAGTAATTGCTTTTAATAGCAATAAAACCATTTTTATGATAATTACGATATTGCCATATTGCCAGCATCAATGCTGAACCCCAGGACACTAACCTAGATGGATGCATACAATATCAACACAGTTGTTATGAAATAATCTGCTTTGGTTGGAGTCTTATATTATAACGCTGGCGGCATGAATCAGTATCGACATTGGTAATCCTGTAACTGTGCCGACCTCTTGCTTGATTGTTTTTAAATTCTATAACATACAACATTGATGCTGCACGTTTTCACCATGTTTTTAAGCAATGCTGCATACTTCCTATTTAATGTCATAGCTTAAGGCAACAATGCCACAAGTTGTAGTTTCGACATTAATTACTTTAGGCCCAAGTAGTAGTTTCGACATTAATTACTTTAGGCAGTGATGCCGCTAGTATTTAAATGGAAATGATGCAGTCGGTTATCAATTTTGGCATTATTATCATGGTGGCATAGTAGATGGTTGTATGAATTCAATGTTAACTGTTTTACAGCATTTGCATTGTAAGTCATCAATGTCGACACAACTGTTTTAAAGCACCCGATGTCAATGATTTTATGACATTGATGATGCATGTCATCAATGTCAACTTCTATGTATTTTACATAAAAAATGCCATATTTAATAGGCTCGAAAACCTATAAATTTCTATGTTACAACAACAATGATTTCAACATTATAGCCTGATATTTAAAAGCTCTGATTTGAAGGGATGTGCGCCCTATGTTGGCCATATTAATGCCACAAGTTTTAGACAATTAACACATTTCAATTCATTGCATTATGCCCAATAATGAAGAGGTGTGATGCCTTTATATTAGTATCGAAATTATACATGGAAGAATTAAAATGGATTATAAATTGGCATGAGAAATTAGTAAAGTAATGGGCCGTATTTTCTTTGTATTAAATATGAATTAAAGTATTAATCATATATAATGAATATTTTCAAGGAATAAATTATTGTTATCCCAAATTTTGATATGAAATTAAAAAGAGTTATTACTTAAGGTTAATTAAATATAACATGCTCATTGATTGAACATGTTTGAAAGATGGATGCTATATGTTCTTGTTATTGTTTGATCAGTTATTTTGCATAATTATTACATTTTGGGATATCTAATGTAGAATAACCAGTTAGGTTGACCCATTAGTGAGTGTAATCAGATAAAACTTCTAACTGCGTAGAATTGCATCCAAAAGATAAGGTAGATCAAAGGTGTAAGATGCCTAAACTGATCAAAAGATTATAATATGAGATATGATATTGGAAGGGTTCAATAGGTTCATAGTCATTCCATGAAAAGTATGGCTTTAGTAATGTTATTAGAGATATCCAATAGGTTCTTGGTGATCTTATGAAAGCTATGATTTGAGTGTATGTATTGGAAGAATCCAATAGGCTCATGGTCAGTACATGAAACTATGATTTGAGAAATGTTATTGGAAAATTCTAATAGGTTTATAACGATCCCATTAAAACTATGATTGGAAAGTGCTATTGGTGGAAGCCAATAAGTTCTTATTGATCCCATGAAAACTATGATTCGGAACAGGTAGTCCCTAAGAATTTTGACAAGTTTTTAATTGGCGCATGGAAACTAATAGGTTCATGGTGACCCTAGTATGAATTAAGATAGACAGACGGTTTTGTGACAATGGGTGAACATAGGGTAGATATAATCCTAAATTGACAAATGGGTCAGACTTACCCCCGTGCATACTTGCACTTGAATATGCTATTATGTTTCAACATTGTGGATACTGGTGCACATTATATGGTTGATATGTTGATTAAGATAAAGTGAGGGGAAAACCCATTCTGCTCGGCGACATGGTCTCACTAGATATCTATTTAGTTCGTGATAGTAGGCTATTATTCGCACCAGACTGTTTGTTTGACCCAAAGTTTTTGTTTTCTTCTAAACTCTTAGGTAATCATTTGAGTAGGTCAGGATTAAGGGATATCAAGTTTCTATTTGGACGAATAATCTTCCAGAGACGTAAAGGAGGAAAGCTGCCTATATTAGGAGTTTTATTTAATCCATTATGTACTTCATATGTTCGAATGGATGCAATGACAGAAATTAAGACTGTCAAGTAGTAGTGGACTTTGATCAACCAAGTGAGCACCTTCATATGTCTCTCTTGGAGTATTTTGTAATAATTATATTTTCTCTGAATGTGGTAACGAATGGGCTTATATAATGAATATGAATCTTATTTGCAAAATGAAATGTGGTAGCTTGTTATTAAATTGTGCTTGAAAATTTTCATATTTTTATGCTTTTGGTTATTCGTACGATTAACAAAGCCACATTTTGTCAATGGGAATTAATACAATGGATTGCTACGGCATCCATAGCACTTAGTTTCGAGCCTAAAAATAGAGGATGTTATAGCCCGTTCGACGATAGGAGTGTTTGGGGTTTGGGTAGGATTGGCGTGGGCTTGGCTTTGGTCCGATGTGAGGAGGAACCAGAACGCAAATGTTGTCCGATGGCACTATGTTCAGGGACCAGACTTGAATCATTATCAAGTGTTTGTTCATGCCTTGCTCAATGTTTTGGAGGTAAAACTTTAATCGGCACCCTAAGTAGGAACTGTTGTTTGGGATTTTTAGGCTACTTTGAGTTAGAGGGAGTGTCGCTTCAGGCTTGGCTCGATTATAACCGAACAGAGAATGGAGGTTGAAGAATGTTCTCATGGTGAGGTAAGACTTTAGGGATTTCTTCATAGCATTTTCAAAGGTTCCTAAGGTAATTTAGATGAATGTAATTCCCAATGGCTTGGTATGACTCTTGGTTTCGTGTAGCGATTAATGAAGCGATGTCATAATGCTTCGACATGATGACGTCGACAATGATGACGACTTCAGAACCTTGGTATGATGGCTCTGTAACTTATGATGGGTGTATAAAGGCTTTCTGAAGATGAGGACTTAATGATGGGAGTCCTGACAGTTATCTATAAGGGCTAGTTCAACGATAGAGGCTTGAGAGTAAAAATTTTGATTGTGTATTACTATAGGGATATCCAGTATGGTATAATGATTGGGTTTCGTTATGGAGACAAGTGCAAAAGAATCATTGATAACTTGGAGGTTTCTTGTGTGTTCATGTAAAGATGGTGCATAGGGTGCCCGCCTAGTTTATGACTATGTCAAGATCTTATGACCATAAATTACCCTATACCTTATGATTATGGGTCTATTCCATAGCATTATAAAGTGGCATGGATTGAGCATGGTAGAACTGAGATCTGATTAGGTCTCTGCCTTTTGATTATGTCATATAACTTATCATATGTAACGACCCGTAAATTTTCGATAATTAAAATAGCTAATTTAATAAGATTTCGTGATTTGATGTTAGAAAAAAATTTGTAATTCGTTTGGAATAATAATAACTGGAATGAATTGCAACAATAATTGTCCACGTAATTATTTATAGATTGAATGAAGTTCCAATCTAATTGAATTGACTCAAATGTTATAATTTGGTTATAAGGGAATATATGGAAAAACAAATGTAAATAAGTGAATAAGAATTGTGAATTATTTAGGTAGTAATACAAATTTTAATAGATTGGTTTCGAAGATTTGAATAGTAATAAGTATTGAAAAATAAATGCTACTTAGTGAATGCCTTTGCAATCAATAGTTGGATAGGATAATAAATGTTGAATTCATTGGGTATAATAGAGTAATTGATTGATAAGTAAAATCTAGTTCAAATCAAATAATTGAATATCGAACAGGTAAGTTGTTTAAAGTAAATATTTAAAACTTATTGAATAATTGAATAGCGGGAATTGAATAACTGTTTTAATGAAAATGGTTGTTCTATAATTTGAATTTGTTAAATTTTATAAGTTCGTTTTGAATATTTCAAAAGATGGTGATTTAAGAATAATCAAATTTGTTTAAATTTAATATTACAAATGTTTGAATAATTAAATTTCGAATTTGATAGGATTAATTTGATATTGAAATTCAATATATGAAAATAGAGTGAATAGTTGAAATTTGATTTAAATACGATTCAAATTACTTTCCAAAGTGTATGTAAGTTATATTGGGATTATAATAGAGTTAATAAGATTTTAAAAATTGGAATTTATTGGATAATTGAATAACGGGTTTAATATGATTAAAAAATGATTTGTAAAATTTTATTTTATCATATTAAAGTTAGAATGACGTTGTAGAACTTTTAAAATCGAATTAAAAGTAAATTTGTGAAAATTTAATATTTTAATATTTAATTGACGAGTTAAAATAGCCATTTTTCAAACAGTCTCGGATTTCGACGAAACTAGTTTCATCGGATCCGTAACGTGATATTATTGTAAGATTTCAAATTTCATGTCAATCGGATTTATCGTTTGTCCGGGGCAAGCCAAAACGCATAGAAATTCGTTTAATCGGTTTAATTTAAATTTGATCGTTTATTTCCGTAACTCGCACATATGATCGAATTAGCTTCCGAAACATGTTCCATTGTGTCCGGAACGTGGGGTAAACCCTAGAAACGCCGGTCACCGTGCGTAAATCGGAGTTCGAAAATACGGAATGAATAGTGTTCGTCAGAATTTCTATACAAGCACGATATTATTTCACTTTGCAAAAGAAACCAAAACCCTAGGGTTTTGCTACAGTCGTCGTTCATATTTAATCAATGACCAGAAAACACTCTTCTTTCCCCCTCGATTTCTTCAAATCCGCTAATCGAATCGAAAATCTTCCAACTACAAAATGAGATAGGGCGTTGAGATCTCTAAAGTGAACGGCTGTGATCGTCATCGGAGCGTTGATGGAGGCGCGACAGGCCGAGGAAGGTGTCACGAATGGGCACGATTTTCAAGGGCAATAGGAGGCCGAGCTTCATCATCCTCTGGCCGTGGGTAGCATTCAACGTTGGCTTCGAAGTGGTGCTTGCTGATCGATGTAGAAGTCGACGTGGTGGAGGCGGCTATTAGGGTTGGAACGAACGAATGGGTTCGGTCGCGATATTGTCACCTGGGAAGGAGAAGGCCGCGTGCGAGGGCTTGGATCTGGGCAAAGGGAATGGGTAGCAGATGTGAGTTTGGGTATAAAAAAAATTAAAATAAAAGTTGAATTTAATTTGTATTTAAATTCGTATTAACTTCTAAATATCATAACTTGTTGATGCGAGGTCCGTTTTGGACGAAACAAGTTGCGTTGCATTCGTATTGTCGAATACTACACCATGGAGCTGGATTGGAGTCGTTTGGACCTAGTGAAAATTTTGGGAAAAATTAAATTCACGTTTAATTTTATTCGAAATAAAACGCTGGAACTACATTGAAATCAAGGTGAGTGTTTTATAACGCTCACAACGTACTGAATATCTTTATGGCAGTTAAGTTTAATATTATGAAGTGATATGAATTTTATTTGTCGTTGTTTGATAAAATTTAATTGTCATATAGATTGTCATTTGAATTAACCATTGAAAATTAAATTGACAGTTAAATTGAAATTAAAATTGAATTGCGATTAAATTACCTAACATTGATAACTATGAAATTGCCATGAATTGTATTGTCTGTTGGATGATGTATTTCGATGGATGTTATTAGTTGATCTTTAAATGTTTGGATGTTTATTTGCTTATATATACACTGTTATGCATACATATGACACTGTGATTTGGTTTAAGTGATATATATTCATCCCTGACATTTAATTGAAATAACTAATCACTTGGCCATAGGATAGAAAATTATATACGGACACCGGATTAGCTAAATTAATAATTTGTAAAATCGTCGATTTGAAATTTATTTAAATGTTTTGATTTATAATTTATAAATAGAAATCAATTTATAGAAATCGAATTTATCGAAAAATTGAGTTTGGAATGTTGAAATAAATTTTGGTTAAAAGAAATTGTTAAAAATTTAAAGTGGAGACTTTGGAATTTTAAATCGGGATATGATTAAATTTCGAAAATTGATTTGTTTAAAGATTAACCTTAATCCAAGCTTTGAATATTACTAAGTAGAAGTGATATAAAAATGATATTTTGAAATCGAGCTTGGAATTGAATCATATTTGAAATTTGGATTTAAACTTGAATATTGATGGAAAATTTTGTTAAGTGTTATAAACGGATATTTTGAAAATCAAGCTCCAAATCGATATAAATTGAAATTGAATTACTTGAAAGTGAATATAAATTGAATAAATATGAATTCAAAGTTGACATTGATTTGAATTGAAATCGAAATTGAATCGGTAGAAGAGAAATTGAAATTGTTTTGAATTTGGAAGTTATAATTGAAATGGTTCGGTTTTGAAGCTGTTTTATTTGTTTTCCAAATTACTCAGTTATATAAATCATTTTTAAATACTTAAACTATTTTAATCTATTTTAAATCTACTTAACCCAATTTAAATTATTTTAAACTAATTTATCTATTTCAAAATCCATTTTAAGATTTTAAGTATTTTTAACTATTTTAATTATTTAAAACTACTTTTAAAACTACTTAAAACTATTTTCTAAAATTCCAAACTGGTCAATAAGGTGAAATGTTTAAATCTTGAATTTAAATACGAATTGGGTTAAATGAAGTTGCAACTTAAAATTTAAATTCGAAATGATCTTGAAATCGAAATGGGATATTGAGGCGAAAAATGATTTTTGAAACAAAATCTTACATTTGAATAGATACGATGATATTTGAAATGGACTTGATTTTTTAGGCGAATATGATATTTTGATATCAATTATGAATCGATTTGAAATGTAAAAGAGCCAACGGTGTAATAATACGTAGTTATTAAAGAGACCGGGATCGGATATGGACATACTCTCTGTCGATACCGAAAACCACTTTAATAACTATTATACGCGAAGAGTTGATCCAGAATGAAGTGGATGGTTTGGTGAACGCGTTGATTGAAGAAAGAGAATGATATTGGATGACCCCTGACATGACTAAAACAGGAGCCGCGCCTGGCCATTGAGGTTCGCCATCTCTAGCGGACACACTTCTTCGATACCATATCTATTACATTTGTGATTCGATTTGGGTGCACCCCTTGATTTGGGAGTGTTGTTTCGCGGTGTTGGGGTAGCTGCTGGCTATGCTCAACATCAGTCTGGATCACGCAACTACTAGTATCCTAGTTGGTATCGCCTCATGTACCTTGTCATACTGATTATACTATTCACGATTACTACCTTTTGTTTTGTGTTATACCTATGGGGTACCCTCTGATAACCGCCAGTTTACGGTGGGGCTTATGGTGCTGTATAGACTATGGCATTATAAAAATGTGTTAAGGGGGATTATGGTAACGCCTTAACGCTATTTCGATAATTTATATTACTGATAGGCATTATCTACTTAGCGTACATTACTACATAATAGATAGTTTAACGGATCCTTAAGAGATGGAAAATCCCGTAACATCTCTTGAGTTATTGCACGCACGTTGACACTGGATATGAGATGTCAAACCCCGTAAACATCTCTGACGCCGTTACACTCATATTTATTTACGATTGATTTAACTTTCATAAGGATATTTTAGTCCTGACTCGAGTGTTTTGTCTTTTCATTATGCTCGGGTCAGTCCTGAGTTTTCAGGTTTTTGAAGATATATTCTGGAGGATGAAGATGAAGATTTGGTATACTATTACTATTATTACCCTTGCATCATGCTATCTGCTGCATTATTTTAATTGTTCTGTTGTATATGTATAACTCTGATAAATGTTGTACAAATAATTGTCAAAGTATAGTAAACAGCTTCATGAACTATTTATTTGACTATTATATTTTATCGTTCCGCTGCGAGATTCTGTGTTGTTTCATTTCTTTTATTTCTCTTTCTTTTCTCTTCTTATTTACCCCAATAACCATCTGCCCTTTTGAATGGTTTGGAATCAGCATGTGTATTTGATCGTCGGTTTAAACTGTCCAAAAAGGCGGGTCTTTACAGTTGGTATCAGAGCTTTGGTTTAGCGATAACCTTAGCTTTGTGGGGTCTGACTCTTTATAAATAGGGTAGTAATACCCTATGACGAGTTGCTAAGTGTATACATTTGAGAGAGCGTATTTGTTAGTGATATAAAATGTTTTATATTGTGTCGGTTGATTTGTTGAGTGGATTATGGATTCTGGTCAATATGAGTAATTAACGTCATTGATAGGGATCTCTAAACACTTAAACTGAACAATTCGACATAGTATTGTTTTGAAATTGGGTAAATGAAATAATTTTGCTCTAATTATATTTTGCATATAAAGAAAATTTTCAGAAATTATTGTGACTTATCTAGCTTACCTAGTTGTTAGAAATGATATATTGGTTATTATCATTAATTTGATGTTGTAATTTAATAAATAAGGTGAATTACAAAATGAACAATGATAAAACACTTGTGGAATGTCTTAAGAAAGAAAATCCTATAAGAATATTTTATAAAGGTGACTTATAAATTTAAATAGATTTAAATTGGAAAATATTGAATTTAAGACCCGGAGGTTTTGACAATGGTTCTCAAGTTTTGAAGAAATATATAATAATATTAGTTGGAAAATATTTATAGGAAATATTTTGAAAGGATTTTTAAGAAGGAATGAATTAAGTACTCCTCTCTTCTGTCGCTGGAAAATAATTTCGATGATGACTGCATAGCATCATCGACGTTCATTTTCGAGTCTCAAAGTGGGGGAGACTTCTAAGAAGCTTTGTTTTTATCGAAATTGTTTTGGGTAAATGGGTTTTGGTTTAAACTCCAAAGGTATGATTTGATATATTAAAGATATAAGTGTGTATGTTTATTTCAAACGATTTGAAAAGAACCGGGCAATTTAAATTTCTAAGTTATGCTAATTAGTAACTTTTAAATTATTTGAATGAATTGTGAATAACCAAAATTTATAAAATAAGAGGAATAAGATATCTAAGCTTATGTTTTGGGAAAACTTTAGAGTTGTAGTGTACCTTTAAAGTTGAAAGGTAAAGAGGATTTAAATAAATAACATTTGTGAACATTCTAATTAAGTAAAATGAAATTATAAATTTGTATAATGCCAAATTTGCATTCTAATAACATATAATATGACTTACCAAATATTAAGAAGTTGAAATGATGTTTTGGATATGTAATGAGATATTGTACAGATAAACAGAACCTGAAAGTAATTGAAATATACAAGTAAGGAAAACTCAAAAGGAATTAAAATGTATATAAATGGAAGTTTGGTTGTGATAAAAATGTTATAAACTTAAATATAGCATGAAATGATGAATGGATAAATGGAACAAGTAAGTGAACTTAAGAAAAGGCCATTGAGTCAAGCAATGTCTTTGTAAATTGGTTGTAAAATTAAATATGAATTTGCAACAAAAAAAAAGAAAAATATGTAAAGATAAATGTTTAACCTTTAAGATAACTGCAAACTAAGAAAGGGCATATATAAAAAGTTAGACTTTTATGGAATGACTATAAACTAAAGTGATGATTAATAAAATGTTCCACAAATAAATTTGTATTAACTGAAATTATGAAAATGCAATAAATGTAAACAAAGGGATTTCTTATAGCTAAGAATCAATTGGGAAAAGAAATTGAGTTTAATTAAATTATATATAATGTTTAAAATGAACTTGAGTAAGCAAATTCTTTGATATGATGTTTAAGAAAAGATAATGTTAAAGAATATGCTATGTAAAGAAATGAATATACTAACTGAATAATGGATTGTGAGTAATTAAGTGAAAAAAATAGAAGTCAATAAAATAATTTAGTATAGATAAATTGGATAGAAATTCATTGGAAGGTAATACGTGAGATTGTACGTATATTATTTTATTCGCATAACGATTTGATCCAAATTCGAGCACAAAATTTCGAGATGATTTATATAGATCCAAGATAGGATTTTTCACTCGATTTTCGACGGCGAACCCTAGATATGGATTTTTAATTTGATTCTGGAATTCTCTATCATAGTATATGTCTATGCAAGGAGAGTAACAGTTTCCAATCAAGGAACCAAATCTGAGTCCGCACTAGAGAGTCGTGTGAACGATACTAGTTTGAAGTGAAATTGTGTGATTGAATAAGCGATTAGGTTGATATTGCTCACGGATGATATATGTACGGCTTACGGACTTAATTAAAGTTAATATTGGAAATTTATGATGCCAAATATAAAATGATTCTTTTTAAAATTATATGATTTGGCTGTTATATGATTGTTAGTTGATTGTATATAATTCATTAAGTGTTAATAAAATTGAAAGCTATAAATCATTGAAATCAAATTGGAAGTTAAATGAATTTAAATAGAATTTAATTTGATTCAAATTGGAAGTGAACTAATGTAAATATAAATTAGTGAATGTTAACTAATTGAATTGAGAATGAATGTTAGTAAAATCCAACGTTAATGAATCAACTGTGATTAAAATTGAAAACCAAGTCAATAAATATTAATGAGAAGTGAATTTATATTGATTGGTTATGGATTTGTTGGATGATAGTTGGATGATAATTGATTTGGTGGATGCATTTGCTGTTTTGTTGCATTTGCTATGTGGCACATGTAGTTGTTATGTTGCTATATTGTGTATATTTATATTATTTTCATATATGCACGTTTCTCATGGTTTGTTGAGTGTTTAGTAGGTGCGGATTGCACTTGCTGCGCATTTGGAGCTAGCTTTCGCGCTATATTAGCCGTATATGCTCGCTAATAATATATAAGGTACATATCTCGGATTACATACCGTACTTTTATACTTTTTCCCTGCGGGATGCCTCGTCACTTGATGAGATGTATATTTGTGATATATATACTGTCATTTTTTTTCCGATCAAGCCGCGCAAAGGAGACTCTTCCGAAATTTTCCGTAAATCCGGGTGTTAGAAAAATTTTCAAGTTTTAATTTTTTTTTTATATAACTTGTTTTGATAACTAACTTTTAAAGTTAGAAAGCCATTCGGAGTAACTTAGTGGAAGCGTAGTTATGACTTTATAAATGGAATTTCATTGTTTTATAAGTTGGTAACTTTGAATAAAATATATCTAATGTTGAATTCTATACTTAGTTCCTTTTCCCTTCTTTTTCCTTTTCGGGGACGAAAAGTTTTGAGTGGGGGAGAGTGTAACGACCCGTAAATTTTCGATAATTAAAATAGCTAATTTAATAAGATTTCGTGATTTAAAGTTAGAAAAAAATTTGTAATTCGTCTGGAATAATAATAACTGGAATGAATTGCAACAATAATTATCCAAGTAATTATTTATAGATTGAATGAAGTTCCAATCTAATTGAATTGACTCAAATGTTATAACTTGGTTATAAGGGAATATATGGAAAAACAAATGTAAATAAGTGAATAAGAATTGTGAATTATTTAGGTAGTAATACAAATTTTAATAGATTGGTTTCGAAGATTTGAATAGTAATAAGTATTGAAAAATAAATGCTACTTAGTGAATGCCTTTGCAATCAATAGTTGGATAGGATGATAAATGTTGAATTCATTGGGTATAATAGAGTAATTGATTGATAAGTAAAATCTAGTTCAAATCAAATAATTGAATATCGAACAGGTAAATTGTTTAAAGTAAATATTTAAAACTTATTAAAAAATTGAATAGCGGGAATTGAATAACTGTTTTAATGAAAATGGTCGTTCTATAATTTGAATTTGTTAAATTTTATAAGTTCGTTTTGAATATTTCAAAAGATAGTGATTTAAGAATAATCAAATTTGTTTAAATTTAATATTACAAATGTTTGAATAATTAAATTCCGAATTTCATAGGATTAATTTGATATTGAAATTCAATATATGAAAATAGAGTGAATAATTGAAATTTGATTTAAATACGATTCAAATTAGTTTCCAAAGTGTATGTAAGTTATATTGGGATTATAATAGAGTTTATAAGATTTTAAAAATTGGAATTTATTGGATAATTGAATAACGGGTTTAATATGATTAAAAAATGATTTGCAAAATTTTATTTCATCATATTAAAGTTAGAATGACGTTGTAGAACTTTTAAAATCGAATTAAAAGTAAATTTGTGAAAATTGAATATTTTAATATTTAATTGACGAGTTAAAATTGCCATTTTTCAAACAGTCTGGGATTTCGACGAAACCAGTTTCAACAGATCCGTAACGTGATATTATTATAAGATTTCAAATTTCATGTCAATCGGATTTGCCGTTTGTCCGGGGCAAGCCAAAACGCATAGAAATTCGTTTAATCGGTTTAATTTAAATTTGATCGTTTATTTCCGTAACTCGCACAGGTGATCGAATTAGCTTCCGAAACCTGTTCCATTGTGTCCGAAATGCGGGGTATACCCTAGAAACACCGGTCACCGCGCGTAAATCGGAGTTCGAAAATCCGGAATGAATAGTGTTCGTCAGAATTTCTATATAAGCACGATATTATTTCACTTTGCAAAAGAAACCAAAACCCTAGGGTTTTGCTACAGCCGCCGTTCATATTTAATCAATGGCCAGAAAACACTCTTCTTTCCCCCTTGATTTCTTCAAATCCGCTAATCGAATCGAAAATCTTCCAACTACAAAATGAGAGAGGGCGTTGAGATCTCTAAAGTGAACGGCTGTGATCGTCATCGGAGCGTTGATGGAGGCGCCACAGGCCGAGGAAGGTGTCACAAACGGGCATGATTTTCAAGGGCAATATGAGGCCGAGCTTCATCATCCTCTGGCCGTGGGTAGCATTCAACGTTGGCTTCGAAGTGGTGCTTGCTGATCGATGTAGAAGTCGACGTGGTGGAGGCGGCTATTAGGGTTGGAACGAACGAATGGGTTCGGTCGCGATATTGTCACCTGGGAAGGAGAAGGCCGTGTGCAAGGGCTTGGATCTGGGCAAAGGGAATGGACGGCAGATGTGAGTTTGCCTTAGCGTCGTCCTGACCTTGCCTCGCCTCCAGGCAGTGTTGGCCGAGCCATGCAAGTGGCTGTGCCACTTAATTGAAAAAAGAAAAAAGAAAAAAGAAAAAAAGAAGTATTTTATTCGTGCACCACCTTTGCGACCTATTGCTCTGGCAAATGTTAGAGAGGAAAAAAGTATATAATAAATGCATGCGCCACATCACAGCCTATAACTCAGCATCCCACTGATGTGCTCATGCACAGCCGAGCCACCTTAGGTCTAGATCCAAACCAGTGAACATTTTTCCATTTGACGCTTTTACCGGTGAAGGCATAGCCTATTCATCCACTTGCCGATGCTTTTCAAGCCTGCAAGTTTTAAATTGGATCAATAGCCGAGATTGAGATGGGGTGGAGTCGTATAGTGAAGCGGTCGAGCCATTTGTGTCATTATCCTCTTATTTAAATCTCGTTCAGTTTTGATTTATTTAAAAATTTGCTATGATCGTAACTGAATTCGCGTACTTAGTTTATTTATTTATCTTGTTCAAGATTTCAATCGGATTGTCTCATCTTCCAATATTTGATCGTGCCTTCTATACGTTTCCTGTGTGGATATGGTTGTTTTGAATAAAATCTTCAATGGCGAAAAGGTTAGTATTCTCACCCGACAAACATACTTATAGATCTGTAAATTAATAACAAGTGTAATTGTAGAATGGTTATATTTTATTTTACTTGCCTGTGATATAAATTTATGATGTTAAAAACCCTATTATTAAATTGACACATCATCATTTATATTATATATTGTTTTGTTTATGCTGCTATACTATTTATTTACTGTTTATCACTGCAAGTTCCCTGTAGAATAGAATCGTTACGGGCTGAAATAATAGACCTGAACGATATTTATTTATTTATTTATATATTTATTTATTTAACTTGGGATTGCGGTTTGAAATGATAGAACCCGGGGTTTTTCTTTGTAAATTACGGATGGAAATAATATATTATCCGTATCACTTGATCTAGGGCAGAAAATATTATACAGACCCATGGTTATTATATATATATATATATATATATATATATATATATATATATATATATATTCTGGAAATTTTAAAGTGTTTTTAAATATGTATGTTTTAATATTTTGGTTTAAACTGAATTTAAAATGATTTTAGTAATTTTCTATAAGTTAAATACATAAATAAATAAATGGTTAATTTGGAATTTGAAGTATATATTTATTCTCGAAATTTTGGTGGAATTTAAGTTAAAGTAAATAAAATATGATAATTTGGAATTTAAAATAAATTAATAAGTTATTATTGAATATTTATGAATTTACTAGCTAAATAAATAAATACATAAAATGAAATTTGAAAATAACTAAATTTAGAAAAGTTGAGTTTTGTTTAAAGAATAAAGGGTAAGTTTAGAAATAAATTGAAAATTTAGTTATATTTTTAAACGGTAATTAAAACTTAATTGTTAAGTTAATTTTGAATATAAAGAATAAAAGATTGTGTATTTGACTCTAATAAGTGAAACATTGAGGCATTGATATTTATTGGTGAAATTTACTTTATAAATTCATAAATTTTGGGTAATTTAAATGACTATTTCAAATGGAAATATGATTTTTATAAGTTATTTTAGTTTAAAATTTTAAGTTTAATTATTGATGAATTATATTGAAGACTAAAATTTAATTTACTTAAATCTGTTGTAAAGGATATTACTGCACTTTGCAAGTGCTGTAGTTGATGCAAATGAACTAAGGCTAAACTTTTGGGATTTATATTGGATTGTGTAAGAATAATAAATTCACCTTTAAATAGTTTAAAAATGAAGTATTTTTATTGAAATATAAACTATTTTGGAATATATAACCACGGGTAATAATAACGTTGGTTGTTAAAGAGACCGGGATAGGATATGGGCATACTCTCTGTCGTCACCGAAAACCACTTTGACAACCGTGTATGCAGTGGAGATTCCAGAATGAAGTAGGATGGTGGTGACGTTCTATTAAGGTATGTACGTGGACCCGACTGCCGTGAGTTGGCATAAGGTGGCTAAAACAGGATCGATTGACGGGCTAAGGAGGTAGCACCTCTTATCAGACGCACTTCTTCGTATGCCATTCTATTACTTTTGTGATTTTTTGGTGCGAACCTTTGGTTTGGGAGTGTTGTTCGAGGTGGGTAGTAGTAGCAGCTACGCACTACCATCGGTCCGGATGCGTAATTGGTATATCTACCCTGGCATTGCCTAGTTGTGCTGTGTCACCTACCCTAGCGAGCCTTATACGATTTTGGTTTTGTACCATACCTATGGAGTGCCCTCTGACGACGCCCAGTACGGGGGAGATTACGGTACTGTATAGACTATGGGAATATATTATGTGTTAAGGGGAATATTGGGTCACTCTTTAACGCTATTTTAAAGTAAGTTTATTTTACTAATAGACACTATTATAATAGCGAAATATTACTGTATAATAAATAGTTTAACGGATCCTCAGAGGATGGACTGTCCCAAGCATCCTTTAAGTTACTTGCCTTTATTACAGTTCACTTGAATTAGCTTACACTGTATATGTATGTATGTCCTGACTCGAGTGCTTATGTTTTATTTTACGCACGGGTCAGCCTGAGCATTAGTTTGGACTTCTTTTCCACGGAGCTAGGACTGCTGGAGATCACCTCATCGAGCTGCTGTCCTTTTTCTTTTCAGTCTTTTATCTTAGCTTATGTAATCGAGACAAATGAATTTGGGATTTCTATGGTTGTTTCAAACCGTATTTGGTTTTTAAACTATGTAATTTTGTACTTATTTTGAGACTATGTAATAGTGGCTTCATGAACCACTAAGTTATTTTAATTCTGCTGCGAGTATCCGGATTTGTGTCTGTGATTCTGTGATTTGATTTCATTTTCTCCAAATTTTATTACAATCTATTGTTTTGAACTATTCAATTCTGACACGTTTTAATTTATTGTTGAATTTGAATGGTGCAAAATAGTGAGTTGTTACATTATTGTTCAATGCACCTGCCACCATTTTCGCATTTTGGTTTTATTGCTTTCTTTTATTAAATACATGCCTCTTTTGGTTTTCCACTAGAGAACAAAACCAAAGTACGTACAGATTGTTTCTCATTACTCTATCTCAAGCTTTCTGCTCACACTTTCTCCTTCTTCCTCATAATTACATAAACTTCAAAATTCCTAAATCCACAAATTCCCAAACTTCAAACACCATCCCTTCTCTCTTCAAACGCCAAACTGCATCACTCCTCTCTTGCTTCATCTCTCTAAAAAGAAGAAGAAGAAAGCTCAGTTTCTTCGACTTGGGTTGTCGTGATTTGCTTTGCTATTGGATTGTTGCTATGGATAGGATTGGTTAGCTTGTCATGTTTGGATTTCATTTAGAATCTATCAATTTGTGTTGTCAAAAACTCTCTAACCTCAAAAGGTGAGCAATCACTCACGATTAACATTTTTATTGTTAGGTAAATAACATTGATTGAAATGTTTGCTTTAGATATGAATATGTGATATATATTTCCCTTGAACTTGTGTTATAACATTCACATGCACATGTTGTTTTATATGTCACAAATAGTATATTATGTTGATTTGATTGATTTCCACATATGTATGTTAAATATGTCACATATGAAATGTAAAAAAAATGTGTCATGTTAGAAAAAAAATTTATTCCTTGCATTGAAATACGTCACATATGCTTTGTTAAAAAAACGAGTTAGTTAATAAAATCATATGTTATACATACTATGTTAATAATATGTCACCTATGCTATGTGTAAATAATGTGTTATGTTTGGAAAAAATGAGATGTCATGTTATTTCACCTTGCAAGTTCCTTGTATATATGTCATTTTACGTGGTTATATGTTATGTTAGTGTATGACATGTCAGAATTTAAAATATTCACTTATGTTGTTTATGATATGTAGCACATGTGATATGTTAGTTATGCATGTGTATATATTAAGTTGTTAATTATGCACGCTTGTTGATCAGTGACATGTTATGTTATGTATGTTATTATTGTTCTCACACTTCAAGTTCTCTTTAACAAAATCACTTTGGATTGAAATGATGTACACCCGATATAAAACAACTTTGGGTTTAAATAAATTGATTTAGGAATAAAATTGGAATATTGTAAGTTTGAATTTATGTTTGAACTTAAAATTATGAAATTGAAATTTGAACAATTTTTTCTATTGGATTTAAACTTGTTTGATTTATAACTTAATAGGTTTAAGAGAAGAATTGAAATCTGAAGTTAGATTTAATAATAAATCGATTGGAAATGAACATAAAGTCCGTATTTGAACTGAACCGATTAATAGTGTGAAAGATGATGTTTATTTAAACCTAAGTATTTCACTTATTTAGTTATCTGTACATTTCGCTTGAGTTTACCTACTTACATAAGAATGTTAGTCCTGACTCAAGTGTTTTTATTTTACTTTACGCTCGGGTGAGACCGAGTATTTCAGTTTAGCGAAGATACTTATTACTGAAGACGAAGGCGGAGTCAAGGACCGTATCTACTATTATTATAGCAATTGTTTATTCTGCCTGAAAAAAGTGTAGATTCTGATTTAGTTGAAAATAGTTTCATGGACTATTTATGTATTTTTTTTTGCATTATATTTCATCCTTCTGCTGTGAGATTCTGTGTTTTGCTTTTCCTCCTTTTCTTTTATTTTCTTATTTACCCCATTAACAATCCTTCATTTTGAATGGTTTGAATTAGACATGTGTAGTTTATTGTCGATTTAAACCGTTCAAAAAGGTGGATCATTACAGTCGGTATCAGAGCTTTGGTTTAGACATACCTTAGCCTAGAATGAGGGATAGGGTAGTAATACCCTAGAATGAGTTGTTTGAGTGTATATACGAGAGCGCGTATTTGATAGTGTTATAAAAATGTTTTGTATAAATTTTGAAATGAAAATATTTTTCCTAATATTATAAGATTTATATAAAGGAATAATATTTTATGACTAATATAGTTATTTGTAATGTGTTTGATTTATGAAATGGTAATATTTAATTATTATCATTTTTGTTGACTTGTGTATTTAATCAAATTATAAATATTGTTTAATTATTATTGATTGAATTAATGGACTAAACATTAGTTAATAATGGTGTATTAAGGAGAATAAAATGAATAATTAGGATATTTGTTTATGAAATTGAAATGTTGTTGTGAATTTTGTTGTTTGTTGACATGTAGTTTTCAACTATTGAAAAAAATGGAATATTTGGATATTTTGGATAATCGAAACCCTTTGAATTAATAGATGAGTGAAACTTGATAATTGGGTTGAATTATATAGTTGAATTGATAATTTTAATTTTAAAGCAAGTAAAACAAGGTTTAATTTGTTATATCTATGTTTGGTAAATGGATAGAATTGGGGTATACATTCTTGGCATGTATTGTAATAATATACAAGTGTGAACTATAAGCCTTGGGATCTTTAAATTGAAATTGTGATTAAGGAAATTTGTAGATGAGACTAAATTGGAAAAATATGTTTATAAACTTAATTAACATTTATGAAACGTTTCATAAATAAATTGAAAGGTAAAGGTGAAACTAATTGGAATAAGCAAATATGAATTAAAATTGAAATGACTACAAATAAAGCCATGACTTGTAAATTATTATGAAATAAATGGATGTTGCAATAAATGGTTATAAATAAAGTTGTGATAACTTTAAACTCGACCAATGTCTTATAAAAAGGAATTAAGTTTAATAAATTGGTTATAAATGTAAGAAAATTCCTTATGAAATGATTTGCAAATAAATATAGTATAAATGAGAAATATTACATGTGAAACGAATGTAATTTAAATTAAAGAGAAATATAAGCAATATTATGAGAATGGATATATTAATGTTTATATCAAAAGGAGAAATTCTATGAAACAAATATGTCGTATGATTATATTCTTTATATGAAAGAGAATTGCTTTCGATAAGGATTATATATCTTTTTAAAAGAATTTGAAGTTTCGAAAAATTTGAAATTTTAAAAATTATATAAGAAATTGATTTATATAAAAATGGTTTATAACTGAAGGATTTTAAATTGGAAATTCGAGGAGTTGAATTCCGGTATTTTGAAATTGGTTTTAAGATTTTGAAAATATATAATAATATGATTCGAAAGTATTTTCCGAATAAGAAATGTTTGAATTGACTTCCAATGATTTCCATTGATTTTGAAGAATTTCAAAGAAGTTTTCAAGAAAATGGAAGTCAAGAACTCACTTGTGTCGCTGGAAAATAATTTCGATGATGAGTGCACGCATCATTGACATTGATTTTCGAGTTTCAAAGTGGGGGAGAGGCCAGTTTAATAGCTTCGCTACGCGAGTGATTTTGTGAAACCAAATTTTGATTTCAAATTTCAAAGTATGATTTGATATTTGGAAGATATATGTATATATATTTGAAAAATGAACCGTTGTTCAGTCCTCGAGTTTCGAATTCCGCTTTGGTATAAACCCATCTTTTGGAAATTTATTTACCGATTGGTTTGTTGATTTCCAACTCTTGAATTGGAAATTTATTTCTCCAACTATTTTGAATGTTCGAACTTTCAGATCAAGGTTTAATTTTCAAAGCTAAGAAATTTCGAAAGTATAAATCATTTTATATAGTATATAAGTTTAGTTGGTATATTTAAGTATGAAGTAATATGATTTAAATAAGTTGAACTATACTGATATGAAACTTAGTTCGAAATGTTTGAATAAAATTTAGTTTAAATGTTTTAACTTAGTATCATCTTTTATAAAATCATAAATATAGAGTAATAGTTTTCAAAAAGGTAAATTAGATATTCCAAATAGAAATAAATACTCTAAAGGTTTTAAAGGGATGGTTATAAATTTGGAAATCATTTGGGTATAATTGATTTTGGAAAATATTTGGTTTCAAAAAATAAGATTTGGAATTTATAACCCAGTATTTATATGATGATTTTGGAAATGAATTTGATTGACCTAAATTATGTTGATTTGAAACTAGGATTAGTTTCTAAACCTATTATTTTGGAAATTTTGAAACTGAAGATATTAAATATGGAAGAAATAATTTGGTGAAATCATATATGATTTTGAAACCGAAACAATATTGAAAGAAATTGAAATTGAGAAACTTGTTTTACTAAATACTTGATTTGGGAGTTATCGAACATATATAAAATTGATTTGTATAAGTATGAAGTTGATTTGAAAACTATTGATTTGGAAAGGTACTTAATTTGAAAGGTGTAATCTTATATAGGCAAAGTACATATAAGTGGGATTTGATATACTATTGATTTTGGAAAGTATTCGATTTGAAAATGAAATCCTATAAAATGGACTTTATATAAGTATGATATTTGAAAGTGATTTTAAAAGGTACTATATGATATATATTTTCTAAACAAAGATATGGAAAGTGACTTCTGCTTGATATCCGATTTGTGGCCACATCTTGGATTCATTCTATCGATACAATTCTCTCTGATTTTGGTTTTTCGGATGTGATACTCGAGTGTCCCACCGTGGAGTAACCCATGGTTTTCTTCTCTTGGCATGACTGCGTAGCGTAATTCACCTGGCTGAGATGGCCCAGGGGTACGGATGTTCCCTGGGGGATTCAGGCGTAACCATTGTGTATCCTGTGATCTACGTAGATCGTTTTTAGTAGCGAAATCCACAGGGCTGCGAAAGCTTATGGGTACGGGTGTTTCTTAGGGGATTCAGGCATAACCTTTGTGTATCTGCGGTCTACTAGTCATCATGGCGAAATTCGCAGGGCCGAGAAAGCTTACGGATACGGATGTTTCCTGGGGGATTCAGGCGTAACCTTAAATGGTTTGGTTGATTTGTTTGGATTGTACTTTTCATATCTGTTTTTTAAAAAAATTCAAGTATTTTCACTGGGTGTTGAAACAAGTCTACTAAGTACTTGAAGAATTCTAGCTTTGCGCCTGATCAACGCATGGCCAGAGTCTGCAAGAACGAGGATAAACTTGTTGAAACATCGAGTTATAGAAGTATTTTCGAAAGAAAATTTTGTTTCGATATAAAGGTATTTTATTATAATGGTATTTCCAACAAAGAAATTTTGTATTGGATTAACTATTCGTGTCCGATACTATTCTTTTGAATCTACCTTATCTGCTTAGTTTATTTATTCACCTATATTCTGTTTTTCCCAATCTACCTTCTTTTCCTTATTGACTATATCCTTTTTAAATATTGTTTATTTATATACTACATTGTTTAATAGAAAATTTTAGTGTTATAAATATTTTAGAAGTTATTAATTAAATAAAACATATTTAAAGTAAATGATTATTGATTTATTAATAATATTTGAAAAGTATCTTGAGATAAAATTTATAAACTTATGAATTATGGATTAATGTTTTCAATAGCTTCTTTGTAAATATAAGTAATGATGTAAATAATTGTTTTCAATTAGTTTTCATATATTTATAAAGGTGTTATTTAAACATATAAATGATAGTTGTAGAGGAAGCAGGAAATTTTACAAATGGGTTTCGAAAAGTATGAATATTTTAGGTAAAATTTATATAGTTTCAAATTAATTGTTAGTTTTAACTTTCAATCTACTTTTATTTCTGGTTGTTCCATTCTCCTACCTCCTTCCTTTTCAAGGATGAAAAGTTTTGAGTGGGGGAGAGTGTAACGACCAGTATTTTTTGAAAAAAAGGAAATTCAAATTGTAGAATTTAATACTGTGACGACCCGGAATTTTTAACAATTTTAAATGGAATAATTAATTGATTTTAAAATATTTAAAAGTTAATTTTAACTTGAATTCAAGATATCAATATTTACTTGATAATTAAATCATTGAATTGTACAGTTTAAATATTGAATTTAATAATTGAAATTGGATAAATTGTTGAATCTGAGATTCTAAGCCTGTTTAAAATAATTTGAAGGCTTATAAATTTTATAATGATAATACTGGAGATAATAGAATGATTGGAATTTAATTTAAAGATAATTTGTTCAGTTTTGAAATTGTATCGTTTAAACTGAATTTAAAAATAGCCTTCTGAGGCACAGTCTCGGAATTCGACGAAACCAGTTCCATTGGATCTGTAATAGTTAGTTATTATCGGATTTCAATTTTCGTAGCAATCGGAGTTGTCGTTTGACCGTGACAGCTCAAAACGCTTCGAACTATTTTAATCGATTTAATTTAATATTGATCGTTTATTTCCGTAACTCGCTCATATGATCGAATTAGCTTCCGAAACACGATCCATGGGGTTCGGAATGCGGGTAAAACCTTATAAACACCTGTCGGCATGTCTGATTCGGGGTTCGGAATTTCTCATTATGCTTAACGAGTCATTTTGTAAGTTTAATTATTTAATAAAATTTGAGGTACAATTGTCAGAGATATTTTTTTCTAACGCGTACTCAAGAGGACATTTTCCATCTTTATTATTTCCTCTTTGTTCCCCTAGCTTCCAGATGAAGATCGAGCTCACTAAAATAAAAAGGAAATGGCGAAATAGTTATCTCGCTTCTCTCTCTTTGTTTTTGTAAATCATGACCAAGCCGAAAACTTTTATTTCCATTAGTTTCTTTCGAAACGGAATTGTTAAAAAAAAATTAAAACAATTAAGCAATGGCTGCGGCCTCAAGTTCAAATTATTGAAGAATTGAAAAGGGGGGAAATCGAAGTCGTTCGATTTCGTGAATCGCGAATCAAGGCCGTGATTCGAAATCATTCGAACTCGAGAGGAGCAGGCCGCGTGAGCATGTAAGTGAGCGCCACTTGTTCGTTGAGCCGAGAGCGTCGCCGTGAATTCGAGCTAGGGTTTGGGTCACACGGTGAATTGGAAGTCGCGATCGATTGTTGAGGGCTCGAGGCCGAACGCGAGTGCGGCGACTTCGGTCTCATGGAGGGCCGCGAGCATAAGGAAGCTCGAGTGCGATCTGGAGGTGACGACCGAGTGGATCTAAGATTGGGAGCCGCGACGACTCGCGACCGAGTGTTTCTGTGAGTATTTCTTCAATTTATTAGACTCATTAAATCGATGTCTATTATCAACGTCGATCATTTATTTTATTTTATTTCTGGTTATCATATGTTAGGACCAGTAATAATTACTAGTATATTCAGTATAATCAATCATATATAGATGCAGATGGTATACTATGTTTAAGAGAAGCTAGATGAATATTTCACCTATCGGTTTATTTTCCTCGAAATGAATTAATCTGTTGTATGACATTCAACTTGTCTACTTGGAAGGTGCTGAAATTTTGATTGTATATGCATTTATGTGAAAATGATATTCATGCATATCAAGTTAAATCGTTCATCTATAGATTTAATTAACCAGTTTATTCTAATTTAATAAATATATATGTTCTCATACATGTTTTAATATATGGAAGTTAATAGAAAATTATTTCATATAATTATGGTTTGAAAATAATAGATGGTTAAATTTAAATTATATATTTTCAAGTCTGAAAAATAATAATAATAAGTACTAATGTGGTTAATTTAGCTTATTTAATTATTTTAGGCATTAAAAATAAGTTATTAAAGGTAGATTAGGTTAAATAAAATTCTTAATTAACTAAATCAATAATTGACAATTAATTGTCCGATTAATTCAAATAATAATAAACTGTAACTGATTATACAAGGTCAAGAGCTGGAAAGAAACAAGCTGGCCTGGATGGATTGCAAATTAAAATCAAAGGTGACTAAATCTCACTCTGTTGAAATTTTATTTAAATTTAAGTGGTTAAATTTAAATATTTGGTTGAGTAGTTGAATTGATTTGTAATAGCCCTAGTTTTTCTAGTAATTTATTTCTTTTAATTATTAAATCTTGAAATTTATATTTTAAATAATATATTAATTAAATCATTTTCCAAAGGTCTTAAAATTTAAAATTTAAAAGTTGAAGTTTTTAACTTTGTTAAAAGACAATTAAATTCGCAATATTAATAAAATGAATTTGGAAACCAATTAAATTTTTGTTTAGTAATAACTTGAAGAATTTAGTGTATTTATAAACTGTTAAATTTTGCGTTAAAAGGAAGCGTAAAATTTATGGTAAGTAACGCAATAAAACGTATAAAATTTAAACGTTATTTTTATAGAAATTTTGGGTGTTTGGTATTGCGTCAGTTTGGCGTATTGTAAAAATCATATTTAAATATCTTTATGGATTAAAATATCGGTCAGTGATTTTTTATATTATAACAAACGTTACTTTTGTTTTTAACTGTCAATTTGGTTTTAAAACTTTTGTATATACCTTTTCATCCAAAATCTTTTGCCTAAAATCAATCTCTTGCCTAATATCAGTTCTTCCAAATGTCGTTTCTTCATTCTACAATAACGCCACTATTAAATGGTAAAATGTTGAAATCATAATTCATAGTTTGGAAATTTTAGCACGCATATAAAGTAACGTTCAAACGAAACTAGAAAGATTTTAACGCTTGCATTTAATCAAGTTTTTGTTTCGTTTGTCTGGTAATTAATCGCAACCTCTAAATTAAGAAAGTGATCAATCTTTTATCACTTGCCTGGCCGTTTTCCCCTATCATTTCGCATACTTCTCTGATTTTAGCATTCTTATCTTTCCAAATGAAGTAACTGAATAAATCTCTCGGCCTTCCATCTTTTAATTCGAAATTTATTGCTTTTTCAATCGAGATATGTTGCCATTTTTTTTAAAATCTTTCCCCTGCCGTGCCTATGATTCCATCTTGGGCCGAGTGTATATGTATTCCTTGCATCCCAAGCAACTCTCCTTTATAAATATATTAGCCTGGTTCATATTTTTATCTCCTCGTCTTGCATCTCTCTTTTGTGGAAAACTGTGAAAGGTATGATCTGTGTTTCTTTTATATTTTTCTGTTTCTTCTTCAGTTTCTTTTTCCTTTTCCTTTTCACTTTGCTCGGCCATTCCACCCACTTTTGTCTTCACGCCCAGTCCCACTTGCTTTTATCTGGATCGCTACACTAGGCTACGGTATTTATGTAGTATGATGTAGGAAGTAGTATTGTGAATGTAAGTGTCAGAAATGTCGTGATGTTGAGTTTTGTTTTGAACCACAATAGATCCATGCAGCCTATTATCCAGGGCATGTGTACATGCTTATAAAGCATATTTAAAAACCTGATGCATATAAGTATAACATAGATTCATGAACTAAATGCATGCATTACTCAGAAACTCGGTTCCCCTTTTGTATATAAAAAAAAATGATAGAAAGCAGAGAATATAACAAAGGAAAAAAAGGGGAGGAGTTTCAGTTGGAAAGGTTTTATAGAGGAGGAGACAGGGTAAGGTTGCTTTGATATCACCTGCACCATGTATCACCACACGTGCACAATATCGAAAACCAGTATAGCATGAGCATGTTGCTTTGTTCTCCACCTATTCATGACTTGCATTGAGATAAAAAAATAAAAAAGAAAAAAAAAGAAAGAAGAATAACAGAAGATAAGAGGGAGAGAGAGAGTTGTAGCCGATCCTTTACGGGGCAAGTTTTATCAAGCATTCCTAATACTGAGTGCTTGCGTGCATAGTTTGAATAGGCTGGGCGAAACTTTGCATGTGTACATGCAGAACTGGGTAAAATTGGGTAGGGAGAAGAGTTCGTGAGTTTTGTTGGGGAAAGAGATATTAACGTTTTGCATAGGTGCATGTTGAATTGGAGTTTTGATAGAGACGTGGGTATGTTGCAAGAGGTTGGCAGGGACGTGTTATATATATATATAAAAAAAAGAAGTAGCGTTCATATGCAAGAAAGCCGAGACTATTTGGGCTGAGCATGGGTTAAGTGGGGGAACCGGTCGAGTCGTATGGTTTCCGTTCGTCCCGTTTTGATCAAAATTTTCGCTTTAAAATTTTCTTAGTTTAATTGTTATTAATTCGTTTCCTCTTTCATATATATATATCGGTTAGCAGACTCCGCATCAAATTTGATCGTCACCCACTGTGCGTTTCTTTTCCGGTGGATTTTCGTTTTAAATCAAATTTTGTCTGCAGCATTCAGGTGAGTATTTCTCACCAGACAAACATGCCTATATTTCTGTGAATTATCACAAGTGTATTTGTAAATTTTTATTTAAAAATTTATCTGCATGTAATATAACGTATGATGTTAAACCCCATTTAAATTAACACCTCATCAGTTATTTATCTGTTGTAATATTACTGCAGTTATATTATTTAATGCTTATTTATTGATTAAATCATCACTGCAAGTTCCCTGTAAAATTTAGATAGTTATAGGCTGAAATGATAGGCCTAAACAATGATTATTATTCATTTATTCAGTTAACTGTTTAATTTTAACTTGGGATTGCGGGTTTGAAATGATAGAACCCGGGGTTTTGTGAAATGCGGATTGAAATGATATAATTCCGTATCACTTGACCTAGGCTAGAAAACTATATACAGACCCGTGGTTTATATAATATTTTTCTAAAATATTTTAATTTATTTTTAAAAATAGAAGTTTATAATATTCTGGTTTAAATGATTTAAAGGATTTTTATAAAGATTTATAATGATTTGAATGAGTTAAAAATGTTAAATAAATAAATAAATGTTTTAATAAATTTTTGGAATATAACTTATTTTGGGAAATTCTGGATTTTGTTAAAGGTAAGATTTCAGTTAAGAAAATAATTAATAATAAGTTATATTTGGAATTTAAAAACTAAAATTCTTAAGAACATAATCTATTATAGCATTTGAGTGCCGTCTTTTAGAATTGAACTGTTTTAACCTATAGACGTTAGGTAGCATTTCAGAAGTGTTACGGAAACTGAAATTGATTGTTTTAAAACAAATTTATGGAAATAATCTTTGGAATAAGGGTTTTAAATTTGGAAGTTAATATGTAATTAATAAAAATAAGGAATTGATTTTGAATGGTTTTAAATGGAAGAATTTAATTTATTCCTAAATAAATTGAATAGATTTAAATGGTATATTATAAAATGACCAATGTTTAAAACAATATTTTGATATTGAAGGTATTTGAAATTTATTTTTGATTTCAAGGTATAAATACCATTTTTAAATGTTGTAACCACGGGTTATAATAACGTTTGGTTGTTAAAGAGACCGGGATCGGATATCTGGCATACTCTCTGTCGATACCGAAAACAACTTTACCAACCGTGTACGCGGTGGAGATTTCAGAATGAAGTAGGATGGTGGTGACGGTTCCTTTAAGGTAAATACGTGGACCCGACTCCCGTGGATTGGCATAAGGTGGCTAAAACAGGAGCGATTCTCGGATTAATGAGGTAGCACCTCTGATCGAACGCACTTCTTCGTATGCCATTCTATTACTCTTGTGATTGTTTTGGTGCGCACCTTTGATTTGGGAGTGTTGTTCAAGGTGGGCGGTAACTGCGGCTACGCGTTTCCATCGGTCCGAGTAGCAATTGGTATATCTACCCTGGCATTGCCTAGTTGTGCCGTGTCACCTACCATAGCGAGCCTTATACGATTTTGGTTTTGTACCATACCTATGGAGTGCCCTCTGACGACGCCCAGTACGGGGGAGATTACGGTACTGTATAGACTATGGGAATATATTCTGTGTTAAGGGCTATATGGGTAACCCCTTAACGCTATTAAAAAGTAAGTTTATTTTATAATTAGACACTATTATAATAGCGCAATATACTACATAGTAAATAGTTTAACGGATCCTTAGAGGATGGGCGGTCCCAAGCATCCTTTAAGTTACTTGCTCTATATTACAGTACACTTGAATTAGCTTACATTATATAAGTATGTATGTCCTGACTCGAGTGTTTATGTTTTATTTTACGCTCGGGTCAGCCTGAGTTGCAGCTTCAGTTTTCTTTCACCGGAGCTAGGATATTCTGTAGATCATTCGTGCTGCCGGCAAAGCTTTTCAGTCTATATCTTTTTCTGAAATCAAGACTTTGAAAGATTCAGCTTCTATTTATGTTTTAAAACTGTATTGGAGATTTCAAACTATGTAATTTTTATTTGGTTAAGATTTTTATAGTGGCTTCATGAACCACTGAATATTTTAATTCCGCTGTAAGTTTTCTGATATCTGTGTCTGTGATTCTGTGTTTTGATTTCGTTTGCTCCTAAGTTATTTACAATCTATTATTTGAACTATTCAAGCTTGACATGATTTATTTATTGTCGAATTTGAATGGTACAAAATAGTGGGCCGTTACAGTTGGTATCAGAGCCAGGTTTAACCATAGCCTAAAGAGCAAAAACTCATTAGAGATAGGGTAGTAATACCCTAGAATGAGTGAAATCAAATTCTAGAATCCTTTTCTTGTGAGAGAACGTATTTTAAAGTATAAAATGATTTTAAAAAGGGTTTTCTTAAAAGAAGTATTTTGATATAAAAACTTCCTGTTTTAAAATAAATTTTTTTCTTTTCCAACTACTCTTTCCTTCTCTCCATCGTTTATAAATTCGAGCCTTTGTTAAATGCTTGTCCAAGTTAAACTGCATCTTATCCTAGAATATCTTGACATTAATATTTTTCTCTGTCCTTAAATTTATTCTTGTTTTTTCAGAATGAATCGAGGTAATATTAGAGGTAGAGGGCAAGCAGCTGCCCCAGCTCCTCCACTTGCTGCCCCTGTTAGATTTACTAAGCTATGCAAAGATTATACCGAGCTAGGAGGCACTAAATTCACGGGTTCAGAAACCATAATAGAAGCTCAGCAATGGTTACGAGACTTGGAGAGAATCTTCTCCTGTCTCGTAATCACAAATGCTCAGCAGAGGCAACTCGCGGCCTGGCAGATGAAGGGCGCTGCTTTAAATTGGTGGCTATCTATTACTGCTCACACTAATGAGGCTGACCTCACTTGGGAGCAATTTAGGTATCCCTTCAGTTGTCCAAATCCGGATTCAAAATTTTCCCATTTTTGAATCTATCTTATATCTCTTATCGTGCTTTAGGGAGGCCTTTTTGGTCAAATGGACGCCCGAAGCGGGCAAGTCTCAGCTCTACCGAGACTTTATGGATCTGAAGCAAGGCGATATGTCCTTCACGGAGTACGAGAGAAAGTTTAGTGAGCTCCCCGAATACGGCCTGAATTTGATAGACACCCCGCTTAAGATGAACGAGAAGTTTATCGCTGGTGCTCGACCTGAGTTCTACGATCGACTCATTACTCATGTGCATGGGTCATTCACGGCATTGATGGATATGGCTCTCCGGTATGAGAACCCTACCTCTAGGACTACTTCAGCTGCCCAGTCTGCATCGGCCCAGTCTTCTGGAAATTCAAGGAAAAGGAAGTCAAATTTCTACCGTCATAAAAGGAACAAGACTCAAGGTTTGGGATCATCATCTTCTGCTTCTACGAGGCCACCTGTAGATCTGTCTACCATCACCTGCCATAGATGCCATCAGAAGGGACACTTCGCTAATCGTTGTCCAACTTTGGGTGCTGCTATTCCACCTCCTTCTCAGTTTGCTAGACGAGACTTATGCCACATCTGCCTTCAGCCGGGACACTTCAAGAAGGATTGTCCCACTCAAAAGAAGGGCACAGCATCAGGGATCTTCGCGGTGACTTCTGCATCCTCTCCAGATCCACAGCCTGCACCTGCAACCGCTCCAGCTCCGAACGACTCTCAAGGTACTCTTCAAGGTTCTTTTACTTTGTTCGAATCTCCTGTTCGAGTTTTATTCGATACCGGAGCTTCCCACAGTTTCATTTCGTCAGACCTCTGTGATAGATTTGAACATCTCCTTTCTCCTGAATTTTCTTCCGTACCTTTATGTGTTTCAAACCCCATTGGTGGTCCTGCAAACCTTAGTAAAGTCTGTAGGGATGTGAAGCTCCTCCATCTCCGGCAGCGCTTCACAGGTGACTTCTATGTTTTGGGTTTTGACGCTTTCGACCTTTTGCTTGGAGGAGATTGGTTAGATAGGCATGATGTAGATATCTCTTGTAGTTCTCATACGGTTTCTCTTAAAGATGACTTAGGAAATCCATTGGAGATCCAGTGTAAATTGCCTCAGGAGTTCGTTGGTAGTTTCATCTATTCTCTCGACACTTTCCCGGATGATATCCATTCGACCCCTGTGGTCAAACTTTTTCCCGACGTATTTGGTGAAGTCACTTCTTTACCTCCGAAACGGGAAATTGATTTCCGAATCGATCTCATTCCTGGAGCACGACCTATAGTCCTTCCACCCAGAAGAATGGCACCACGGGAGAAGAGCGAATTAAGGAAGCAGATCCAAGACTTATCCTCTAAAGGTCTGATCAGACCTAGCTTCTCAGAATGGGGAGCAGCTGTAGTTTTCTTCACCAAATCAGATGGTTCCCTCCGGATGTGTGTTGATTACAGAGAGCTTAACAAGCTTACTATGAAAAACAGATATCCTACCCCGCATCAATGATATGTTCGATCAACTCTATGGAGCAACTATTTTCTCTCAGCTTGATTTAGCCACAGGTTTTCACCAACTCAGAATTGCTGAGGAGAGCATACCCAAAACTGCTTTCCGCACTGAGAATGGTTTCTTCGAATGGTTAGTTATGCCTTTTGGGCTGACTAATGCTCCTGCATTCTTCGTCGACTTGATGAATCGTGTCTTCCGTGATGTGCTAAATAAATTCGTTCTAGTCTTCATTGATGATATCCTTGTGTTCTCCAAATCTGAGGAAGAGCATAAATCTCACTTGAGCTTTGTATTGGGGACTCTTAGGAGGCACCAGTTAAAAGCAAAATTATCTAAATGCCATTTCTGGGAAGAAGAAGTCCGATTCCTCGGACACATTGTCTCTAGTGAAGGAGTTTCTGTTGATCCAGTCAAGATCGCTGCAATCAAAGATTGGGAAGAACCTAAGACTCCTACTGATATTCGCAGTTTCCTAGGCCTTGCCGGTTACTACCGAAGGTTCATTGAGAACTTTGCTCGGATTTCGGCACCTCTGACTGCTCTAACTCGAAAGAATGCTAAGTTTATATGGAGCAATAAGTGTAAAGCTGCATTCCAAGAGTTAAAGGATAAGCTCACCTCCGCACCAATGCTCACTGTACCAAATGGAAGTGAAAGATTAACGGTATTTACCGATGCTTGTCGAGAGGGTTTGGGAGCAGTGCTAATGCAAGATGGGAAAGTAATTGCCTATGCTAGTCGTCAACTGAAGACACATGAAGCTAATTATGCTGCTCACGATTTAGAATTGCTGGCGGTTGTCTTTGCTTTGAAGCTTTGGAGACATCAACTCTTGGGAGCTAAGTTTGATCTCTTTACCGATCATTAGTCTCTGAAATATATCTTTACCCTGAAGGATTTAAATCAGAGACAAGTGCGGTGGCTCGAGTTTCTTGCTTCTTATGATCTCGACATCAACTATACTCCCGGGAAAGCAAATGTTGTGGCGGACGCGTTGAGTAGGAAGAAGTCCTTGTTATGCCAGCTTATTGTTTCTTCTCCTCTATTGGACCGTATCAAGGATAGGCAGGACGAGGATGTGAGACTTAGAAGTATGAAGGAAAATGTTCGTAGCAGAGGAGGTAGTAATTCTGATGGGAATGGAGCTCAGATTGATGATGAAGGGATTTTTAGAGTAAATAGAAGGATTTGTGTCCCGAACGTTGATGGTCTGAGGCAGGAATTACTTCGGGAACATCATCAATCCCGACTTTCCATCCATCCTGGCGTAGCGAAGATGTATCAGGATTTAAAGAAACTTTACTGGTGGAAGGGTATGAAGCGCAATGTCTCTATCTTTGTGAGTAGATGTGCGACTTGTCAGCAAGTCAAGGCGGATCATCAGAAGACACCGGGGTTGTTGCAGCCTTTGGAGATTCCAAATTGGAAGTGGGAGCAAGTTTCTATGGATTTTATCGATGGTTTGCCGAGATCTAGGAAGGGAAATGAAAGCATCTGGGTTATTATGGATAGACTGACTAAGTCCGCCCATTTTATTCCAGTCAGATCTACCCGTACAGCTTCGAGCTTATCCGAAATTTATATGAGGGAGATTGTTCGCCTTCATGGCATTCCCCTTAGCATTGTTTGCGATCGAGACCCTATTTTCACTAGTCAGTTTTGGAAAGCGTTCCAAGAATCCTTGGGTACTCGCTTGAACCTGAGCACCGCATACCATCCACAGACTGACGGTCAAACTGAAAGAGTAAATCAGATTCTTGAGGATATTCTTCGTGCTTGCATCCTGGATTATGGAGGATCTTGGAAAGATCATCTCCATCTTGTGGAATTCACCTATAACAATAGTTATCAGGCTATTCTTAAGATGTCCCCATTTGCTGCTCTATATGGGAGACCGTGTAGATCTCCTTCTTGTTGGATTGACTCCGGTAACCGCTTAGTTCTTGGCCCCGAGATGATTTTGGAAGCTTCGGAGAAAGTAGAGGAGATTAAGAGAAGGTTAAAAGTCGCTCAGGATAGGCAAAAGAAGTATGCTGATCGGCGCAGAAGGAGCTTGGAGTTTGATGTTGGTGATTTGGTATTTCTTAAGGTATCTCCTTTAAGAAATGTGGTTCGGTTTGGACGTAGAGGAAAGCTGGCCCCTAGGTTCATCGGTCCATTTCGTATCTGGGAGAGGATTGGATCTCTTGCTTATTGACTAGATCTACCCGAGAAGTTTGCTGGAATACACAATGTGTTTCATGTATCCCACCTTCGTCGCTGTCTTCACGATCCATCTCTTGTCATCCAGCCTACTGCTCTTGATGGTCTGGACATCGAGCTCGATCTAACCTTTGAAAGGAAGCCGCTTCGTATCGTCGATCGAGGTACGAAACAGCTAAGAAGAAAAATCTGTCCGATTGGTCAAAGTGCAATGGAGCACTGATGAGCGAGATTGCACATGGGAAACGGAGGAGAGCATTCGTGCTTCGAATCCGGAAATATTCGTTTAAGGTACTTTGCTTTACCATCTTATCTTCCTTTGTTTTCCTTCTTTCGTTCCTTTTCGAGGACGAAAAGTTCTGAGTGGGGGAGAGTGTAACAGCCCTAGTTTTTCTAGTAATTTATTTCTTTTAATTATTAAATCTTGAAATTTATTTTTAAATAATATATTAATTAAATCATTTTCCAAAGGTCTTAAAATTTAAAATTTAAAAGACAATTAAATGACAATTAAAAGACAATTAAATTCGCAATATTAATAAAATGAATTTGGAAACTAATTAAATTTTTGTTTAGTAATAACTTGAAGAATTTAGTGTATTTATAAACTGTTAAATTTCGCGTTAAAAGGACGCGTAAAATTTATGGTAAGTAACGCAATAAAACGTATAAAATTTAGACGTTATTTTTATAGAAATTTTGGGTGTTTGGTATTGCGTCGGTTTGGCGTATTGTAAAAATCATATTTAAATATCTTTATGGATTAAAATATCGGTCAGTGATTTTTTTTTTTATAACAAACGTTACTTTTGTTTTTAACTGTCAATTTGGTTTTAAAACTTTTGTATATACCTTTTCATCCAAAATCTTTTGCCTAAAATCAATCTCTTGCCTAATATCAGTTCTTCTAAATGTCATTTCTTCATTCTACAATCACGCCACTATTAAATGGTAAAATGTTGAAATCATAATTCATAGTTTGGAAATTTTAGCACGCATATAAAGTAACGTCCAAACGAAAATGGAAAGATTTTAACGCTTGCATTTAATCAAGTTTTTGTTTCGTTTGTCTGGTAATTAATCGCAGCCTCTAAATTAAGAAAGTGATCAATCTTTTATCACTTGCCTGGCCGTTTTCCCCTATCATTTCGCATACTTCTCTGATTTTAGCATTCTTATCTTTCCAAATGAAGTAACTGAATAAATCTCTCGGCCTTCCATCTTTTAATTCGAAATTCGTTGCTTTTTCAATCGAGATATGTTGCCATTTTTTTTAAAATCTTTCCCCTGCCGTGCCTATGATTCCATCTTGGGCCGAGTGTATATGTATTCCTTGCATCCCAAGCAACTCTCCTTTATAAATATATTAGCCTGGTTCATATTTTTATCTCCTCGTCTTGCATCTCCCTTTTGTGGAAAACTGTGAAAGGTATGATCTGTGTTTCTTTTATATTTTTCTGTTTCTTCTTCAGTTTCTTTTTCCTTTTCCTTTTCACTTTGCTCGGCCATTCCACCCACTTTTGTTTTCACGCCCAGTCCCACTTGCTTTTATCTGGATCGCTACACTAGGCTACGGTATTTATGTAGTATGATGTAGGAAGTAGTGTTGTGAATGTAAGTGTCAGAAATGTCGTGATGTTGAGTTTTGTTTTGAACCACAACAGATCCATGCAGCCTATTACCCAGGGCATGTGTACATGCTTATAAAGCATATTTAAAAACCTGATGCATATAAGTATAACATAGATTCATGAACTAAATGCATGCATTACTCAGAAACTCGGTTCCCCTTTTGTATAAAAAAATGATAGAAAGCAGAGAATATAGCAAAGGAAAAAAGGGGAGGAGTTTCATTTGGAAAGGTTTTATAGAGGAGGAGACAGGGTAAGGTTGCTTTGATATCACCTGCACCATGTATCACCACACGTGCACAATTTCGAAAACCAGTATAGCATGAGCATGTTGCTTTGTTCTCCACCTATTCATGACTTGCATTGAGATAAAAAAAAGAAAAAAAAAAGAAAGAAGAATAACAGAAGATAAGAGGGAGAGAGAGATTTGTAGCCGATCCTTTACTGGGCAAGTTTTATCAAGCATTCCTAATACTGAGTGCTTGCGTGCATAGTTTGAATAGGCTGGGCGAAACTTTGCATGTGTACATGCAGAACTGGGTAAAATTGGGTAGGGAGAAGAGTGCGTGAGTTTTGTTGGAGAAAGAGATATTAACGTGTTGCATAGGTGCATGTTGAATTGGAGTTTTGATAGAGACGTGGGTATGTTGCAAGAGGTTGGCAGGGACGTGTTATATAAATAAATAAATAAATAAAAAGTAGCGTTCATATGCAAGCAAGCCGAGACTATTTGGGCTGAGCATGGGTTAAGTGGGGGAACCGGTCGAGTCGTATGGTTTCCGTTCGTCCCGTTTTGCTCAAAATTTTCGCGTTAAAATTTTCTTAGTTTAATTGTTATTAATTCGTTTCCTCTTTCATATATATATATCGGTTAGCAGACTCCGCATCAAATTTGATCGTTACCCACTGTGCGTTTCTTTTCCGGTGGATTTTCGTTTTAAATCAAATTTTGTCTGCAGCATTCAGGTGAGTATTTCTCACCAGACAAACATGCCTATATTTCTGTGAATTATCACAAGTGTAATTGTAAATTTTTATTTAAAAATTTATCTGCCTGTAATATAACGTATGATGTTAAACCCCATTTAAATTAACACCTCATCAGTTATTTATCTGTTGTAATATTACTGCAGTTATATTATTTAATGCTTATTTATTGATTAAATCATCACTGCAAGTTCCCTGTAAAATTTAGATAGTTATAGGCTGAAATGATAGGCCTAAACGATGATTATTATTCATTTATTCGGTTAACTGTTTAATTTTAACTTGGGATTGCGGGTTTGAAATGACAGAACCCGGGGTTTTGTAAATTGCGGATTGAAATGATATAATTCCGTATCACTTGACCTAGGCTAGAAAACTATATACAGACCCGTGGTTTATATAATATTTTTCTGAAATATTTAAATTTATTTTTAAAAATAGAAGTTTATAATATTCTGGTTTAAATGATTTAAAGGATTTTTATAAAGATTTATAATGATTTGAATGAGTTAAAAATGTTAAATAAATAAATAAATGTTTTAATAAAATTTTGGAGTATAACTTATTTTGGGAAATTATGGATTTTGTTAAAGGTAAGATTTCAGTTAAGAAAATAATTAATAATAAGTTATATTTGGAATTCAAAAACTAAAATTGTTAAGAACACAATCTATTATAGCATTTAAGTGCTGTCTTTTAGAATTGAACTGTTTTAACCTATAGACGTTAGGTAGCATTTCAGAAGTGTTACGGAAACTGAAATTGATTGTTTTAAAACAAATTTATGGAAATAATCTTTGGAATAAGGGTTTTAAATTTGGAAGTTAATATGTAATTAATAAAAATAAGGAATTGATTTTGAATGGTTTTAAATGGAAGAATTTAATTTATTCCTAAATAAATTGAATAGATTTAAATGGTATATTATAAAATGACCAATGTTTAAAACAATATTTTGATATTGAAGGTATTTGAAATTTTTTTTGATTTCAAGGTATAAATACCATTTTTAAATGTTGTAACCACGGGTTATAATAACGTTTGGTTGTTAAAGAGACCGGGATCGGATATCTGGCATACTCTCTGTCGATACTGAAAACCACTTTACCAACCGTGTACGCGGTGGAGATTTCAGAATGAAGTAGGATGGTGGTGACGGTTCCTTTAAGGTAAATACGTGGACCCGACTCCCGTGGATTGGCATAAGGTGGCTAAAACAGGAGCGATTCTCGGATTAATGAGGTAGCACCTCTGATCGAACGCACTTCTTCGTATGCCATTCTATTACTCTTGTGATTGTTTTGGTGCGCACCTTTGATTTAGGAGTGTTGTTCGAGGTGGGCGGTAACTGCGGCTACACGTTTCCATCGGTCCGAGTAGCAATTGGTATATCTACCCTGGCATTGCCTAGTTGTGCCGTGTCACCTACCATAGCGAGCCTTATACGATTTTGGTTTTGTACCATACCTATGGAGTGCCCTCTGACGACGCCCAGTACGGGGGAGATTACGGTACTGTATAGACTATGGGAATATATTCTGTGTTAAGGGCTATATGGGTAACCCCTTAACGCTATTAAAAAGTAAGTTTATTTTATAATTAGACACTATTATAATAGCGCAATATACTACATAGTAAATAGTTTAACGGATCCTTAGAGGATGGGCGGTCCCAAGCATCCTTTAAGTTACTTGCTCTATATTACAGTACACTTGAATTAGCTTACATTCTATAAGTATGTATGTCCTGACTCGAGTGTTTATGTTTTATTTTACGCTCGGGTCAGCCTGAGTTGCAGCTTCAGTTTTCTTTCACCGGAGCTAGGATATTCTGTAGATCATTCGTGCTGCCGGCAAAGCTTTTCAGTCTATATCTTTTTCTGAAATCAAGACTTTGAAAGATTCAGCTTCTATTTATGTTTTAAAACTGTATTGGAGATTTCAAACTATGTAATTTTTATTTGGTTAAGATTTTTATAGTGGCTTCATGAACCACTGAATATTTTAATTCCGCTGTAAGTTTTCTGATATCTGTGTCTGTGATTCTGTATTTTGATTTCATTTGCTCCTAAGTTATTTACAATCTATTATTTGAACTATTCAAGCTTGACATGATTTATTTATTGTCGAATTTGAATGGTACAAAATAGTGGGTCGTTACATGATTTGATGTGCACTGTGAATTGATGATCTGTTGATTTTGGTTTTGGTTGGTTCTCGAGCAAATTGTTGATTAACTCGAAGTATTGGGAATTTTAAGTTGTTTTAAACTTCAACATAAATAAGGAAATGTTTCCATTTTAAAAGTTACTAAGGGTTTGAATTAATTAATTAAGGTTAAATTAATTTACTAAGTATAAGTAATTCAGAATAATCATTTGATGGTGTGATAAATAATCACTTGATTAATTAAGATAGTTAAGCAAGGAGTAATTAATTTATGAATAAAGTAAAATGAAAGATAGTTAATTATAGGTTGAGGGTAATCGAAATTGATTAATATTGTGGTTGAATTAAAGTAATTAATTTAGATTGGAACAAAGTAAAATATAATTTGAAATAATTAATTAATGTAATTAAAGATGTAATTGAAGATTTATTTATTAAGATGAGTTATGAAGGAATGGTTGATTAGTTGATTTGAAACTAATTAATGTTAAATGAAGGAATCTAAATGGTTGAGGTTAGAAATTCCAGTAGAATAAATTGAGTTAATTTAAAAATGATCAAATTTGATATGAATGATGGAATGGTATTGGATGCTTGAATGAGATGATATTCCTGATATGAAATGTTGAGTATTTCATTTTGATAATTTGGGTTTGGATGACACGAGCCTCGAAGAGACTGGGGTCGGGTATTAGGCAATACCTGAAACCACTTCGACTATAGATTGGTATGTGAAATTCATATATTAGAATGAAGTGATTAAAGGGAAGTGGACTATTTAAATCTAAGCTTTGGTACTTAGGTAATGGATGTGTGAAATTAGTTATGTCTACAACATATTGTTCACATGTAAAATTGGTTTGAGCTACCCCGGGTTTTATATAAGTTTATTTCTTTGGTATTCCATGTTAGTTGGGTTTACTCACGCTGGTTTCTAGCCTGACCCGGGTGTTACTTTGGTGTAATGCTCGGGGTAGACCGAGTATTACAGATTTTCAGGTAAGGTCGTTCTGGAGCTCAAGAGGCGAGCTGGATGGCATGAGCGTATAGAGTATTTCCGCTGTATAATATTGTTGTGTATCTGTGACTTGAAAATTGAGTAAATTCAATGTCTGTATATATGTGACTCTGATGTATTTAAATATAATCGATAGATATAGTATTCTATTGTAAACTGTTATTATTTATTATTATATTTTATCCGCTGCGAATGTGAGATGTTTGGTGTTTCTGTTCTTCTTCTTCTATCTCTTTCTTCTTTTCATAACTATTTGGAATTTTCGGGATCGAAAATTTAGGGTCGTTACAAATACAGTAAGAAATTAAAAATTTATGATTTTAAGTAAAATTTACTTTGAATTATAACATCTGATTTTGATTTAATAAAGTGACAACTATTTTATGTGATTTCAAACGTATGGTTCAATAAAAGTTTAATTGGATAGATTTAATATTATGTAAAGCATGAAATCAATTTATAATTAACTAGAATTGGGTTTTAACTATAAATTAACTTCTAATCTATTTGTAAACAATAAATGTATAATTATGAATTCAAAATTATTTAAATTTTAGTCTTGATTTTCGCTCATCTTGCATATCAACCTATTGAAATTAATTCGTTAATAAAATTTAGTATAATTGGATTTTACATAAAAGGAAAGAAGTATAAATTTTAATTTAATAAAACTTAATTAGTTGAACGATTCAGGAATTTAGAAGATAAAGTTGAATTAATTGGAATTGTATTTAATTAAGAACTCTACTAAATTTAACCGAATTTAAACTATTGAAGTTTGGTGAAATTATCAATGATAATAAAATATAAATATAAAATTTGTTGTTTGCATGTCATTGATACTATTTAAGCAAGTTATTTTATAACTCTTATATGTAAACAACAATTCTACAAATGTATTTAAGTTGCTGTAAAAAAAGACTTCAATTGTTTTAATTATCTACCTATTAATTATGTTCCGTTTTAAATTCTAATGTTGAAATTTTTTGCCATAATTTAACTTGGAATCTTTGAATAAAAGGGAAAGAGAATTTAACTGAAATTAATGATGTTTAATGAAAGAAATGCACGTTTGTTAGGATCCGCTTTAAAGTGTAATTTTGAAATTAATTACAATTATGTCGATTTGGAATCTTTCAATATTAAAAAGGCAAAAAAAGAAATACATTAATTGTAATTAATGGATTTAACGAAAGAAACATACGTTATTGTTAAAATAAAAAGGATGTTTTAATGAAAACAAAATGAATGTTATTGTTTTTAAAGTAAGCGTAATTTTATACAAGAGAAAAATTGAATATTGAAGCAACATTTTACGGTCATTAAATAGTAGTCTTTGGTAGTATAGAGGTATAATGTTAATCGTAAATTTTGGAATAAATTAAGTATTTTATGTTCATGATTTTGCACTGAGAAATACGCCGACATTGATTTGAAGTTGGAATCATGGTTCATCTTTTATTTTATGTAGCGGTGGTCCCCATTGCCTTGGTTGGTGTGTTTAATTTTTTTTTGTATGTTAATAAAACTTTTAAATAGGCGTAAATTTGAGTTGATTTGGGATTAATGAAATTAATTGAATTGAAATATATTTCCGTATTGGATTAATGTGGCATTATATTCATTTTGAAATATGAAAGGTGATGTTCATCACGAATTCATATTCATGCACATTTCATATTCTATTGCTTTGTTTTCTAACTACTATCTCATTCATGTTTTTTTTCCTTGTTCATCTTCACATTTCAAATATTCACAAAAAAAAAACCTCTCTCTTTATTTAATAAGACTTTCATTTATCCTCTGTATATTCATTTTCCATTTTTATTATTAGATATACATTCTCCCACCTACTTTTATTAGGTGTAACGACCCAGAATTTCGGTCAATTAAAATTTGAATATTTTATTGATTTTAAATATTAATAATTAAATTTTATGAGTTGAATAAATTTTATTTCGAATAATTGGATTTAATTGAATAATTAAATCGATAATTTAATAGTGAAAATACGTAAATAATTAAAAATTGGGTTAAATATGATTGAAATTGATTTGTAAAATTTTATTATGTCATGTTGAAGTTAGAGCGATGTTATAGAACTTTTAAAATCGAATTAAAAGTTAATTTGTGAAAATTGAATATTTTAATATTAAATCGACTAGTGAAATTAGTCAATTTTCGAACAGTCTCAGAATTGGACAAAACCAATTCCATTGGATCCGTAATGATTAGTTTTTATCGGATTTCAATTTTCGTAGCAATCGGAGTTATCGTTTGACCGTGGCAGCTAGAAACACATCGAAATTGTTTTAATATTAATTTGGCGAGTTAAAATAGCCATTTTTCAAAAAGTCTCGGATTTCGACAAAACCAGTTTCATCGGATCCGTAATGTGATATTATTGTAAGGTTTCAAATTTCGTGTCAATCGGATTTACCGTTTGTCCGGTGCAAGCTAAAACGCCTAGAAAATCGTTTAATCGGTTTAATTTTGAATCGATCGTTTGTTGCCATATCTCGCACAGATGACCGAATTAGCTTCCGAAACCTGTTCCATTGTGTCCAGAACGCGGGGTAAACCTTAGGAATGCCAACCGGCATGCTTCGTTTGGAGTTCGAAAAATTTCGATGAATAGTAAATTGGGCGATTTTCTATATAAGCACCTTATTATCTTCACTTTGCAACATAAGATAAAACCCTAGGTCAATTGGTTACAGCCGCCGCCTCCAATAACATGAAAGGCCGAAAAATTTTCACCTTCTTCCTCAAATCTCTTCAAATCCGTGGAGTATTACAACAAATTTTCAACTACAAACTTGTAGAGTGTCTCGAGCTCTACGTATTCAACGGTTAAGATGTGAAATGGAGCTATATATTATGAGATAATTGGCCGCGTATGGCTGTAGTTGCGTACGCGAATCGAGGGTCATATGGAGGCCGAGTTCATCATGATTGAAGGTGGTGGTGAAGTTCGTTCCGAGCTTTGCAGTGGTGGTACCTGATCGAATTTTAGTCGAGTGTTGGTGGCGCGAAGTGAAACCCTAATTATGTATGATGGGTTCATGTTGTCGGCCTGTAGAACGTGAATGGAAAGGGGAGGGAGGAAGAAAAGGTGCGGCCTGGATCTGCATTTGAAAATCTAACGGCCCAGATTCAAGAAGGTTAAAAATATTAAAAGAAATTTGTAAATTTATATAGTTTAAAATCGTGTAAACTTGTAAAATTCATATCTTTTTCATACGAGGTCGAAAACGCGCGAAACCAGTTGCGTTGGAATCGTATGGACGAGCACTACGCTATGGAATTGGATTGGAGTCGTTTGGAGTTAGTGAGAATTTCAGGTAAAATTAAACGCGCGTTTAATTTTATTCGAAATAAATCGCTAAAACAAAATTGAAATCAAGGTGAGAACTTCTCACTCAATCGAATCAGTTTCGATTTTAATTTTAAATAGTTAGATTTAAAATTTTTGAATGTATGTTGAATGATGATTATTATCTATTGATTGTTAAAATAGACATTATGCGCCGTTAGTAAGCGGATGTTATTTATTAAAAACATATACCGCGAATATTTCATAAACAGTGAAATTGGTATTATATATAATAGCAATATATATATATTGGCATATGTATATATTGCAGTTGTTGATTTCCCGCATTTTATAGCGGATGATACCTTATTGCGTCGTCTATTAAGCGGATAATATTTTATAAATCCCATCTACCGCGATAATTCCATACTGGAGCGGAATTGGTATTGTGCTAATGTTTTTGGATGCAGGGAAGCAGGTTGGAGGGATCCAACTGGATTCCTCAACTGTAGTGATTTATTTACAGATATTTTGATATTTGTTGATTATCATATCGATATATGATATTTGGATGTCGTGATTGACTATTTGGTGCTGCTGCATCATCGGATCCATTTTTAAAGTTTAAAAATAATGATTTTTGGTTTTTAAAGGAATTTTTAAAGTGATTTTTGAAAGTATACATTTTATTAAAATTTTGAATTGATTTATTTTAAATAAATTAACATGATAAGTTTAATGTTATAAAAGTTATAATTTTTGTAAAATATAACCAAATTAAGATTTTTGAAGTAAATAGTGATTAATTTATAAAATGGTTTAATTAGGAATTTTGAATTATTATAAACGGTTTATATAAAAGATTTATAAAATTGATATTTATAAATTAAAAATACTGGAATTATAAAACGAGCTTTTATAAGTAATAAAGTGAAATAAAAAAATGGATTTCATAAGTGAATTGAGATTTATAAATTTATGAAATATGAATATATAAAATGGATAGATTTTGTAAAATATAAGATTTATAAGTAATCAACTTATAAATCGGATTTTGGCATTTAAAATGAGATATAAAAAGGATTTTTATAAATAGAAGTTTATAAAAATATAAATGGAGTTTATAAACGTTGTTTATAAATCCGAAATCAATTGAATTTGATAAGTTGGATATAGGAATATATGAAAGGAATTATATTCACGATTTTGGACAGTGAATATATTATTAAATGAAATGGATATGTTTTTGGGGAAGGAACATTATGAAATGAAGTTAATGATTTTAAAGACGTTTTAAAATGCATTAAGTATCGAATACATAGATTTCAACATTCATTGTTGAAATAGACGATTTTGAGAAATAGAAGGAAATGGTGGATTATAACACTGTTGTTATAGTAAATGGTTTCCGAAAGGAAATGTTTTGTATAGTACTGGGATTTATATATCTATTTAAACTTTGAATCCCTATACTAGTGATTTTGGGTCGTCGTAACGATGTTTTACGTAACATTCGTTTTGGCCCAAACAAATGTGTTTAAGAGAATGATTTCTTAAAGAATGAAATATATACTTAATTTTCGATTTAAGTATATTGAATATTTTCCAAGTGTTGAAATTGAATGGATTTGTGAATTACTTATGAATAAATAAGTATGGGAATGTTTTTCCAATGTGAAATGAAATGTTTTGAGAATTTATCTTTTTGAAGATAAATTGAAAATGAATAATTGAAATCGTATATTCATAAATATTTTGGAATGTAAATTCACTATGGAATTTATAAATGAAAAGGGGAATTTGTTTAAAAATAAACGTTGATTTATTTTTGAAGTGTGGGAATTAAATTACGGATTTGGAACGTAATTATAAAGTAAATCGGTAAGGATTTATTTAATTGGTTTAAATAAACCATGTTGAAATGAAAGTATTCCGCGTAAGGAAAATGTTTGAAATTTATTTTCAAAAGTGGTAAAGGTGAAAAGGGATTTGAAAAAAAAATTGTTTTCAAATGTTTGAAGTGTGGGAAATTTTATATCTAGTAAAGATATTTTGGAAAGTAAATAATTTGGAAAATTATTTGGAATTTGGTGATGTTGAGCATGCCTATTGATGGTTAAATAATCCGACTATCAATATTTACCTTTAAATAGGTATTTGTTGTGATTGTTTGAATTTGAATGCCACACTTATTTTTGAATAAGCGCTCACTATTCGGGTTAGCCGGGAAAGGACCTTGGGGTCGTATAATCCATTCCGAATATGTGATACGTCATAATGAATTGCATTCGATGACCGGTGTTGAAGACCGGATATTTGTGAAAACGGAAGGATTACCGTCGAGTTACTCTACATCGGCTGATCTCCGATATAGAGGTTTTATCACCCTTAGTGACAGGAAGTCCGGTCGTGATTAGTGAATATCCGGATTGCAAGGACTTCTTTGGAAGTGCCTTCGGTTCTATTCGAGCCCGGAACAGACTTGTATGGATTGTATGTCTGACATTACAAATTGAGATATAAAGCTGATTTCTTTCAAATATATTTCTGTTGGTGGCGGAGAATTTATTCTCTTAGCTTAACACCCTTCTCTGAGACGTACGAGCTCAGAGGTAATATAGTTGAAGGTTATTAGTGATATACTCCCAATTTGGTAGTGTGGCATACAGTGTGTTGCTGTGAAATGATCATTGTTTGATCATTTGTGATATGATCATTTATTTGATCATTTATCTTGGTGATCATTTCTATGATCATTTGATTGACCCTAAGCACGGCTTTTGTATAAAGTGTGGCTTTTTGGACGAGACTTCGTCGGACCTCACACCCCGGAAATGGTCAAAACAGGAAGGATGCGGCAAGGTTATTAGGGGATAGCGCCCCTTTAGTGTATGTCATTCCTTCTGGATAGAGGTGGTATCATGGTATGGAGCCCAGATATTTAACCTATGTTGTTACTGCATATTTTGTGGTTGTTGGAAATCGAGGATCCTCGGATAGATCAGTTACGATCGGGGGATGACATATTCATGTCAGTAGTTACCCAGTTAGGGGTAACCCGGCCTTGTGTTGGCAGAGATCCGGTTTGGTTCTCGGGATGTCATTCCAGAGGCGTTTCCATGTGGCAATGGGAAGTTCCTTGGCCTGACCATTTGTTGGAAATCCAAAGAAACAATACGATCTTGTACGGTTTTAGTTGTATAACCTGCCATGGAATGTGGCGGTAACCTGCTATTGAACATGGCAGCTATAGTAGGCATAAGTGCGGAATGCCTATGCTGTCTAAGATTTATATCTTTACTTTCGAAATGTTTTATACACTATGCACTAGTAATAATATCAAATGTCTCTTTTAATGCGTATCAAGCATCTTTGACTATCATAAGGAGAAATCTCCTCCGATTCTGCGTTTGCATTGTGTGTGTGTGTGTGCAGGAGGCCTTATGGTAGTCTCATTTTTAAAAAGCATTTCGAATTGACTTTAAAAATATTCCTCTATTTTGTTTTAAAGATAAACTGTTTTGAGTTCTCACACCAGTCACATGACTGACTCGGAGTTTATTGTTTTCCTTCCTAAACTCTGGGTGCCCACCAATTTCCACACGGGCAGTTAAGAGTTAAGGTTTATCAGGATATTCAGGAGTTGCTGGAGGCAAGCTGGATGGCACGGCGTATTACTAGTATATAGTATTTCTTTTTCGCTGTTGATGTCATTTGTTGTTGTACACTCTGATGTAATGTAATGAAATGTAATGTAATGTAATAACTGATATAGTTCTTTGTTTAAAGATTATTCATTTATTCATTATATGTTTTTCCACTGCGAATTGTGAGATTCTGATATTGTTCTGTTGTTTCCGTTCTGTTCTATCTTTTTCTCTCTTCTTCTACTTTTTTTCTTTTTCTAATACCCTAACGGTACGGTTTTTCGGCAACGAAAAATCACGGTCGTTACATTTGGTATCAGAGCATATGGTTAAGCGACAACCATGGCTCTGTTGGGTGTTACTCATTAGAGATAGAGTCAGTAGTACTCTAGAATGAGTTTGAGTGTAATAATAGCTATGAGAGCGTATTTGTTAGTGAATATAAAATTGTTTTATATTGTGATGATTGGTTTATTGAGTGGTGTATGAACCTTCGTCAGCACGGTCTGTACAACTATGCCGAAGGGGTTTATAAACACTTGAATAGAACAATTTCGACATAATATTGTTTTAAATTGGGTAAATGAAATAATTTTACCTTTGATTATATTTTGGTATATGAAGAAAGAATTTTTCAGAATTATTAAAGTGTATATAAGTAGATTGTTTGGTTGTTTGAATAATCTAAATTAAAGAATAATTGTATAAGCAAAAGAATTATAAGAATTGAATTATAATTAATGTGATTTACAATTGTGAAATAAACTTATATATATATAAAGTGAAACTCTATAAGAAAAAGATTTATAAATGTCATTTATAAATGAAAGGAAAATTTTTGAAAGAATATTAAGCACTGAATTCACTATTGTTACTGGGAAATAATAAGGGTGATGACTGCAGCATCATCAGTATCATTTTCGAGTCTCCATGTGATAGATTTGCTACCATAGTAATTTGGGAATGATAAATGAGTTGATAACTTATGCAATTTGAATTTTGATAGAATAAATTTAACGTAAAGGATGAAGTTAAATTAAAGGAAGTATAAGTAAATCAATAAAATCCAAGTAGTAATTGTTGAATATAAGTTGTATAACTTATAAGAAGATGAATATAAGTGAAATAAGTTTTGAACTTATGATAGGAGTTAATAAATTTAGCTTTGGTAAAAAGTTAAATAGGATTGGAATTTGAATTGGATTTATAAGTGAAAACTTAAGCTAAATTAAACAAAAGGTGTTTGGAATGAAATATAACTTAAGTGATGTTGAATGAAGTTGAATTTTGGTATCAAAGTTTTTATAAGTGTTAAAATGAAGTAAATAAATTTGAATAGAATTGAATTTGATTTGGAAGTGAAATAAGTTGAATATAAATTAGTGGATGCAAACTAATTGAAATTGAATATGAATGAATGTTGATAAAATCCAATGTAAATGAATCAAATGTGATTTAAATTGAAAACCAATTCATTGAATATTAATGAGAATATAAATGAATATTGATTTGGTTATGGATGATAGTTGGTTGATGTTTGCATTTGTTGCTTTAGTTGCATTTGCTATATTATGTAGTTGTTATGTTGCTATATGTTGTATATTGATACTATTTACATATATGCATGATTCTAATGTTGTTGTTGAGTGTTTGTAGGTGCGGATTGTGCTTGCTTCGCATTTGGAGCTCGCTTTCGCGCTATATTAGTCGTATATGCTCGCTAATAAAATATAAGGTACATATCTCGGATTAAATATTGTACTTTTACGCTTTTTTCCCTGCGGGATGCCTCTTCACTTGATGAGATGTATATTTGTGATATATATACTGTCATTTTTTTTCGGATCGAGCCGCGCAAAGGAGACTATGGCGAATTTTTCCGAAAATTTAAGGCGTTAGAAAAATTTGGGAATTTTGGGAAAATTTTGAAAACTTTAACTTTGATTTTGGAGTTGAAAGTTAAACAATAGTAGTCGTTTTTGAAAAGATGACTAAGTATGATTTGGAAACTTAGTAAAGTTATTGTAAGAAGTTTAACTATGGATTTTGGGGAAGTTAATAGATTCTGTAACTTTTCTTACTTGGTAATTTCGAGGACGAAATTCTTTTAAGGGGTGAAGTATGTAACGACCCAGAATTTCTGTCAATTAAAATTTGAATATTTAATTGATTTTAAATATTAATAAGTAAATTTTATGAGTTGAATAAATTTTATTTCGAATAATTGGATTTAATTGAATAATTAAATCGAAATTTAATAGTGAAAATACGTAAATAATTAAAAATTAGGTTAAATATGATTGAAATTGATTTGTAAAATTTTATTATGTCATGTTGAAGTTAGAGCGATGTTATAGAACTTTTAAAATCGAATTAAAAGTTAATTTGTGAAAATTGAATATTTTAATATTAAATCGACTAGTGAAATTAGTCAATTTTCGAACAGTCTCAGAATTGGACGAAACCAGTTCCATTGGATCCGTAATAATTAGTTATTATCGGATTTCAATTTTCGTAGCAATCGGAGTTATCGTTTGACTGTGGCAGCTCGAAACGCATCGAAATTGTTTTAATATTAATTTGGCGAGTTAAAATAGCCATTTTTCAAAAAGTCTCGAATTTCGACGAAACTAGTTTCATCGGATCCGTAATGTGATATTATTGTAAGGTTTCAAATTTCGTGTCAATCGGATTTACCGTTTGTCCGGTGCAAGCTAAAACGCCTAGAAAAATCGTTTAATCGGTTTAATTTTAAATCGATCGTTTGTTGCCATATCTCGCACAGATGACCGAATTAGCTTCCGAAACCTATTCCATTGTGTCCAGAACATGGGATAAACCTTAGAGACGCCAACCGGCATGCTTCGTTTGGAGTTCGGAAAATTTCGATGAATAGTAAATTGGGCGATTTTCTATATAAGCACCTTATTATCTTCACTTTGCAACATAAGATAAAATCCTAGGTCAATTGGTTACAGCCGCCGCCTCCAATAACATGAAAGGCCGAAAAAATTTCACCTTCTTCCTCAAATCTCTTCAAATCCGTGGAGTATTACAACAAATTTTCAACTACAAACTTGTATAGTGTCTCGAGCTCTACGTATTCAACGGTTAAGATGTGAAATGGAGCTATATATTGTGAGATAATTGGCCGCGTATGGCTGTAGTTGCGCACGCGAATCAAGGGTCATATGGAGGCCGAGTTCATCATGATTGAAGGTGGTGGTGGAGTTCATGCCGAGCTTTGCAGTGGTGGTACCTGATCGAATTTTAGTCGAGTGTTGGTGGCGCGAAGTGAAACCCTAATTATGTATGATGGGTTCATGTTGTCGGCCTGTAGAACGTGAATGGAAAGGGGAGGGAGGAAGAAAAGGTGCGGCCTGGATCTGCATTTGAAAATCTAACGGCCCAGATTCAAGGAGGTTAAAAATATTAAAAGAAATTTGTAAATTTATATAGTTTAAAATCGTGTAAACTTGTAAAATTCATATCTTTTTCATACAAGGTCGAAAACGCGCGAAACTAGTTGCGTTGGGATCGTATGGACGAGCACTACGCTATGGAATTGGATTGGATTCGTTTGGAGTTAGTGAGAATTTCAGGTAAAATTAAACGCGTGTTTAATTTTATTCGAAATAAATTGCTAAAACGAAATTGAAATCAAGGTGAGAACTTCTCACTCAATCGAATCGGTTTCGATTTTAATTTTAAATAGTTATATTTAAAATTCTTGAATGTATGTTGAATGATCATTGTTATCTATTGATTGTTAAAATAGACATTGCGCCGTTAGTAAGCGGATGTTATTTATTAAAAACATACACCGCGAATATTTCATAAACAGTGAAATTGGTATTATATATAATAGCAATATATATATATATTGGCATATGTATATATTGCAGCTGTTGATTTCCCGCATTTTATAGCGGATGAGACCCTATTGCGCCATCTATTAAGCGGATAATATTTTATAAATCCCATATACCGTGATAATTCCGTACTGGAGCGGAATTGGTATTGTGCTAATGTTTTTGGATGCAGGGAAGCAGGTTGGAGGGATCCAACTGGATTTCTCAACTGTAGTGATTTATTTACAGATATTTTGATATTTGTTGATTATCATATCGATATATGATATTTGGATGTCGTGATTGACTATTTGGTGTTGCTGCATCATCGGATCCATTTTTAAAGTTTAAAAATAATGATTTTTGGTTTTTAAAGGAATTTTTAAAGTGATTTTTGAAAGTATACGTGTTATTAAAATTTTGAATTGATTTATTTTAAATAAATTAACGTTATAAGTTTAATGTTATAAAAGTTATAATTTTTGTAAAATATAACCAAATTAAGATTTTTGAAGTAAATAGTGATTAATTTATAAAATGGTTTAATTGGGAATTTTGAATTATTATAAACGGTTTATATAAAATATTTATAAAATTGATATTTATAAATTAAAAATACTGGAATTATAAAACAAGTTTTTATAAGTAATAATGTGAAATAAAAAAATGGATTTCATAAGTGAATTGAGATTTATAAATTTATGAAATATGAATATATAAAATGGATAGATTTTGTAAAATATAAGATTTATAAGTAATCAACTTATAAATCGGATTTTGGCATTTAAAATGAGATATAAAAAGGATTTTTATAAATAGAAGTTTATAAAAATATAAATGGAGTTTATAAACGTTGTTTATAAATCCGAAATCAATTGAATTTGATAAGTTGGATATAGGAATATATGAAAGGAATTATATTCACGATTTTGGACAGTGAATATATTATTAAATGAAATGGATATGTTTTTGGGGAAGGAACATTATGAAATGAAGTTAATGATTTTAAAGACGTTTTAAAATGCATTAAGTATCGAATACATAGATTTCAATATTCATTGTTGAAATAGACTTTTTCGAAAAATAGAAGGAAATGGTGGACTATAACACTGTTGTTATAGTAAATGGTTTCCGAAAGGAAATGTTTTGTATAGTATTGGGATTTATATATCTATTTAAACTTTGAATCCCTATACTAGTGATTTTGGGTCGTCGTAACGATGTTTTACGTAACATTCGTTTTGGCCCAAACAAATGTGTTTAAGAGAATGATTTCTTAAAGAATGAAATATATACTTAATTTTCGATTTAAGTATATTGAATATTTTCCAAGTGTTGAAATTGAATGGATTTGTGAATTACTTATGAATCAATAAGTATGGGAATGTTTTTCCAATGTGAAATGAAATGTTTTGAGAATTTATCTTTTTGAAGATAAATTGAAAATGAATAATTGAAATCGTATATTCATAAATATTTTGAAATGTAAATTCACTATTGAATTTATAAATGAAAAGGGGAATTTGTTTAAAAATAAACGTTGATGTATTTTTGAAGTATGGGAATTAATTTACGGATTTGGAACGTAAATATAAAGTAAATCGGTAAGGATTTATTTAATTGGTTTAAATGAACCATGTTGAAATGAAAGTATTCCGCGTAAGGAAAATGTTTGAAATTTGTTTTCAAAAGTGGTAAAGGTGAAAAGGGATTTGAAAAAAAAATTGTTTTCAAATGTTTGAAGTGTGGGAAATTTTATATCTAGTAAAGATATTTTGGAAAGTAAATAATTTGGAAAATTATTTGGAATTTGGTGATGTTGAGCATGCCTATTGATAGTTAAATAATCCGACTATCAATATTTACCTTTAAATAGGTATTTGTTGTGATTGTTTGAATTTGAATGCCACACTTATTTTTGAATAAGCGCTCACTATTCAGGTTAGCCGGGAAAGGACCTTGGGGTCGTATAACCCATTCCGAATATGTGATACGTCGTAATGGATTGCATTCGATGACCGGTGTTGAAGACCGGATATTTGTGAAAACGGAAGGATTACCGTCGAGTTACTCTACATCGGCTGATCTCTAATATAGAGGTTTTATCACCCTTAGTGACGGGAAGTCCGGTCGTGATTAGTGAATATCCGGATTGCAAGGACTTCTTTGGAAGTGCCTTCGGTTCTGTTCGAGCCCGGAACAGACTTGTATGGATTGTATGTCTGACATTACAAATTGAGATATGAAGCTGATTTCTTTCAAATATATTTCTGTTGGTGGCGAAGAATTTATTCTCTTAGCTTAACACCCTTCTCTGAGACGTACGAGCTCAGAGGTTATATAGTTGAAGGTTATTAGTGATATACTCCCAATTTGGTAGTGTGGCATACAGAGTGTTGCTGTAAAATGATCATTGTTTGATCATTTGTGATATGATCATTTACTTGATCATTTAGCTTGGTGATCATTTCTATGATTATTTGATTGACCCAAAGCACGGCTTTTGTATAAAGTGTGGCTTTGTGGACGAGACTTCGTCGGACCTCACACCACCGAAATGGTCAAAACAGGAAGGATGCGGCAAGGTTATTAGGGGGTAGCGCCCCTTTAGTGTATGTCATTCCTTCTGGATAGAGGTGGTATCATGGTATGGAGCCCAGATATTTAACCTATGTTGTTGCTGCATATTTTGTGGTTGTTGGAAATCGAGGATCCTCGGATAGATCGGTTACGATCGGGGGATGACATATTCGTGTTAGTAGTTACCCAGTTAGGGGTAACCCGGCCTTGTGTTGGCAGAGATCCGGTTTGGTTCTCGGGACGTCATTGAAAGTGCGGTGTGTGTACGATTATATGTGCTAATATAGTACACACAGATCGTGTAAAATGGACTATAATATAAATGCGGAAATAGATGATAATAGCATAGTAAATAAAAATAGAAAAATCACACCAGAGATTTTTATACTGGTTCGGAGCACCGTCCTACGTCCAGTCCCAGACTTCTATCTGGATTTTCACTATTAACTACCTCGCTTCACCCGGAGGAGCAGGTTTACAATACCCGAGCAAACTAACGGGATTCCACGCCTCTAATACACTGAGGACTTCAACACTTGCCTCTTACAACACCGAGGACTTCAACACTTGCCTCTTACAACACAGAGGACTTCAACAACAATGAATATAATTGTTTGTCGACGGTATGTGTTCTTGATAACACAGTTTTGTCACTTGTAGTACAAATTTCCTATAATCTTATCCTCAAAATATACGAATGATGTTTTGTGAAGATTAAGGAAAGTATATTACTTATTGAATCAAAAGATATGAAATAATTTCAATGATTCAATAAGCAACTAAAATAATTGAGAGCTTTTAGAATGCAGGAGTATGTAGAATGTAAGATCAGAGATTAGAGTAAAAAGCATATACAATCATGTTATTTTAATCAATGATTTAGATGAGTTTATATAGAGAAGAATGGTTGTAACTCTTTGTGAGCAGTTGCCATTAAGAGATATGATCTTTGATGAAAGGTAAGAGATGCAACCTTTGGAGAAAAGAAGTGTCTTTTGGAAAAATTGCTTTCTGTTTAAAAACGGTCGACAGGTTAAAAAGTGACCAGTAGACAGGGATTCAAATATATATACGTTATGTGCATGTGTGCACGTTCAGTGTGCAAATTATGCAGGAACGGTCGACCGCATATATTATGACCGGTCGACCGGTCCCTGTAAAGTTGCACACTGAATGTGCAACTACAATTTAGTCGTATATATATTGATTTCCTTGAAATGCATGATTATTTGAGGATAGATTTTAACAATTTTATCACTATTATAATATCAAATAATCAACCTACAATCTAGAGTACCATATGTAGCTCTTTATAGCCATAATGACCTTGTTTTGTCGATCGCCTTTATTTATTTGTCAGAAATCAAAACCTTCATAAAACTTGTGACTCAACATTCTCCCCTTTTTTGATTGATGACAATATATATCTGCAAATCTGAATCTCCCCCTGAGTATGTGACCTCTCTCTTTGAATTCTTATATATGTACGTTCCTGCAAACAATTGTTAGCCCTTTCTCCCCCTTTGTCATCGACAAAAAGGAGTAACAAATACTAGAATAGTAGAGAAGTGTAATTAATATGATATGCGTAGCAAAATAAAACATTAACACATCCAAAATATAACAGAGTATAATACAGACCATAATGTCAAACGAAAAATAAGAACGACGACACTATTTAGTACAAATGTCGATGAATGTTTTTAAAGTGCTAAACCATAATAGAATCTAAGATGAAGCAGATCGTATCTCCTCTTCATCATCATCGTCGTCGTCGTCATCATCATCTTCTTCTTCTTCCTCATCATTGTTCCCTCTAGATGATTCTCTATGTCCATGACCACTCATACCAGTAGACTCGTCAGATGATGTCCAGGTGAAAACAGGAGCAGCAGGACGTTTTCCTGGGTCTTGTGCTTGAACAGAGGTGGGTGTGGAACATGATATAGCATCCCATAGCATACCAAAGAATGACTTGACCTTATTGAAGCGCTTATCAATTTTAGAGTCCATGCGCTTGAGACGTGATTCAAGCAAAAATTGGTTACGCGCAATAGTTTCAAGTGATTCTTTTGTGGATGATTTTGATTTTAATAGTTTTACTTCATCGGAACGAGGATGAGAGGAAGTTGCTTTTTGTTTTCTTGGTCCTCTTTGTTGCCATTCTTCAAAAGGCATAATCTCAAGATAAGGTGGAGGAAGCTTCATTCGTTTGATGGTTATGGAATCAATGCATTTTGGTTTTGAGGTTGCAGAATCAGGAGGCTTTACCCCACAAGCTAACAAAAGTCGCATGATATATTCATTGTAGAAGAAATGAGGTCGTGTAGAGTTATTTACCTTGAGAATTTCATCAAAAAGCATGTGTACCCAATTGATTTGGATTTCACCATAAATAGCATAGAGAGCTTTGAAGTTTTCTTTATATACAGCATCATAATTTCCAAGTCTTGGAAAAAGAGAATGCATCAAAACACGATGAAGTAGTCTGGCTGTGGGTCGAAGTCCAATAGACTTTGTGCCATCACTATTGTCTTCTATGAACTGATGACTGGTACTATTGCGAGTGAAGACTTCGCAGAAAGTAGATGAAAACTCATCGCCTCGATTTGGTATACCAAGTATAGAGGCAATTCTAGCATGAGTAAGAAAAATTTGCTTGCCACAGACGACAGACCAGATGACTCCGTTTGGATTATCAGGTTGATACTCGTCGAGATTCATGTTGACGTAAAACAATTTGACCATCAAATGATTTATCTCCACATTATTTTCTGAAAAATCTATCAATGGAGTAATGTTGGAATTATTGGCTAACCTCCGAACTCCATAAGCCGTGAAATCATCAAATTTGATGAAAGAGCCTGGATGAAACTTGTAATTTGTCATCTGATTCCATCTTATTACAGCAATTGGACTTTCAAGCCACTTTTTTGGCGGAGATGCTCAGAGATGAAGTTTCAGAGGATGTTCCTTTCTTGTATTTCTTATGAGGAGGAGCCATTGTTGGAAGATTTGAGATTTGGGAATTGAAAATAGGAAACTATGGTTTGTGATTTTGGGAAAAAATAACAGCTTGAGTCAAAAGAGAAGGAGGGTAGAAAGAAAATGACGCATAGATATATATATAAAAACTGAAAATACGTCAACCGGTCGACCAATGAGTTATGTCCGGTCGACCGTTTTCAACCAGAGAGCAAACGGTCGACCGGCTATAAATGGGGCGGTCGACCGGTTTTGCATGCTGAGTAAGAACGTTTTATTTTGCAAGTTTTTATAATATATCAAGCTATATATATTATATTTCATTCTTAATACAAAATATAACCGTTATTACACAAGTGATAGATAAAGATATAATAACTATATATAAATCTAATGAGAAGTGGAAGGTTCGTCATTAGAATTATCGTTGTTTCCTTCAATACGTTTTGACCATGGACTCCAGTGTTTCTGAGCACCTTCATTCTTTTCATAGTTCCGATCCCAAGAGTTAGGACTTTTAGATGTTGATGGCCTAGACGGCATTGGTTCATGCACGCCATGCTTGTTGGAACTACAGAAAAATGTTGCTAACTTTTCTAAAACGGATAATCGTGCCGATGTCCGTTGTTGCTCATGATAAAGTTGACTTTGCCCATAATGGAGCTGTCTCTGAAGATCTATTTGATGTTTCTGATAGTGGTGAATCTCATCGATTTGTGCTTTGGTACGAGGAGAACAAAACAGTGTCCTCTTCACTCGTTTTGAATTTGGAGTATTATCAGAAATACAAGAGCATTGATGATAACAACTTGGTTTTTGTTTTGGTGTTGTAGGAGAATAATATTCCTCCGACTCAGAACTCGTAATAGAAATGTGTGATTCTTGAGCATATTTATCACAAATGTGAGCCATAGGGAATGTTGTATAGAATATTATGGTTAGATTAGAAAAGGTGAACAAAATATGAAATTTTTGCAAGCTTATATACAAGTTTCTTATGTATAAACCTATGGATGTGAGTTAATAGAAAATTTTGACCAAGAAAACATAAGCAGAGACTTTATGTTAACTCTAAAAATAGCTCTCCTTCTAAAACTAAAATTATAAAATAAGAAAGGAAAGGACGATCACTAAAAGAAAAGAATGAAAAATGAGTAAAGAGAATTAACCATTAAATCAAGCAGTGGCTTATATTTAATGTAAAAAAAAATAGTTTATGCAAAAGTTATGGTTAAAGAATAACTAAAAGAGAAGATGTTCTTTAGAATTTACTTAGTCAAGATTTTTTCTTGAAATTAAACCAAGCTCTCTTCGTAATCTAATAAAATTAGATTCGAGCAGAGGCTTAGTAAAAATGTCCGCTAATTGATTGTCAGTATGAACATATTCAAGACATATATTTCCTTTGTCAATATTGTCTCGAAGGAAATGATGACGGATATCAATGTGTTTGGTTCTAGAGTGATTTACTGGATTTTTTAGAGAGATTTATAGCACTAGTGTTATCACAGTATATAATAGAATTTGATAAATGAATATCAAAATCTTAAAGTGTTTGTTGCATATATAGTACTTGAGTACAAGCGAGAGCTGCTGATATATACTCAGCTTCACATGTTGATAGTGTAACACAATTCTGTTTCTTACTAAACCAAGAGACAAGTGATTTTCCAATAAAATGGCACGTACCACTTGTACTTTTTCTATCCGTTCGTGAGCCACCGAAATCAGCATCACTATATGATACTAATTCAAATGGACATTCTTTTGGATAAAAAAGACCGAAATCTTTGGTATTATTAAGATAACGAATTATACGTTTCACTGCTCGTAGATGTGATTCCTTTGGATCGGCTTGAAAACGAGCACATAAACAAACACTCATTATTATATCTGGACGCCTAGCTGTAAGATAAAGAAGAGAACCAATCGTGCTTCGATATAATTTCTGGTCAACATTCTTACCACTTTCATCTTTTTCAAGATGTGTAGTTGTACTCATAGGAGTTGGTTTACCAGATGTATTTTCTAATCTGAAGCGTTTGATAAGGTTTTCACAGTATTCTTCTTGATTGATAAAAATACCGTTTGAAAGTTGCTTTATTTGAAGTCCAAGAAAATAAGATAGTTCTCCCATATGAGACATTTCGAATTCTTTGGTCATAATACTTGCAAATTCCTTGCAGAGTTTATCGTTTGTTGAACCAAAGATGATATCGTCTACATATATCTGGATAACTAGAATATCTTTTCGAGAATGTTTAATAAACAAAGTTTGATCGACTTTGAATATTTGAAATCCTGAGTTAATAAGATAGCTACGTAGTCGTTCATACCAAGCACGAGGTGCTTGTTTTAAGCCATACAGAGCTTTCTTAAGTTTGAACACATGGTCAGGATATTTTTCATGTACGAACAAAGGAGGTTGTTCGACATAGACATTCTCTTTGATAAATCCATTGAGAAAAGCACTTTTGACATCCATCTGATAAAGTTTGAAATTATGGTGGCAAGCAAAAGATAATAGGATTCTAATAGCTTCTAGTCGAGAAACTGGTGCAAAAGTTTCTTCCTAATCGATACCTTCTTCCTGATTATATCCTTGTGCTACTAATCTTGCTTTATTTTTGGTGATATTTCCTTGTTCGTCAGCCTTATTTTTATAGACCCATTTAGTACCAATAACTGACTGATCAGTTGGTCTTGGAACAAGTTCCCAAACGTCATTGCGCTCAAACTGATTTAGTTCTTCCTGCATGGCAATGATCCAGTAATCATCTGTAGCAGCTTCTTTTGGATTCTTAGGTTCGATATTTGAGAGAAAAGCGACATGACCCATTTGATTGAGTTGACTCCTTGTTCTGACATGTGATGTTATTTCACCGATTATATTTTGGGCCGGATGGTCTCTTAATATTCTTGGTGGTGATTGTAACTCACATATTTGAGGAATATTCTCAATAATTATTTCCGAGTCAGAATCAATATTTGTGATGATTGGATTGTCAGTGACTATTGATTCGTCATCATCTGATATAGTGTGAGGATGCTGATAGATTTCATCAAAAGAAACATGAAGTGATTCTTCAATAGTTTTGGTTCGTTTATTAAATATCCGATAGGCCTTACTTCGTTCCGAATAACCGACAAATATTCCTTCATCGGCTTTTGGATCGAATTTGCCAAGCTGGTCTTTCGTATTTAAAATAAAGCACTTGGAACCAAAAACTTTGAAGTATGAGATTTTAGGCTTCCTTTTGTTAAATATTTCATAAGGAGTATTCTTGGTAAGAGGTCTTATGGACACACGATTTAAAACATAACAGGCAGTTGCGACAGCTTCCGCCCAAAAATGTTTTGGTAAGGTGGTTCCATTCAATAATGTTCTTGCACATTCTTGTAAAGTTCGGTTCTTCCGTTCTACAACTCCGTTCTGTTGTGGAGTTCTGGGAAACGAAAAATTATGATATATACCTTTCTTTGTGCAAAAATGTTCAAATTCATTATTTTCAAACTCTCCGCCATGTTCACTTCTTATATTTTTAACTTTAATCCCTTTTGATTTTTGAATTCTTTTGACGAAAGATTTGAAATGATCGAAAGTGTCACTTTTATTTTTTAAGAAAATTGTCCATGTATAACGAGAGAAATCATCAACAATTACAAGCACATATTGACTGTGATTTATTGATTGAACCCTAGTAGGTCCAAATAAATCCATGTGTAGTAACTCAAGTGGTTGTAATGTTGATATGACTTTCTTGGATTCAAAAGATGATTTGGTCAATTTTCCTAATTGACATGCATCACAAATGTTGTTAACTTTAAAACTCATTTTGGGTAGTCCTCTAACTAGATTGTTTTTGGCTAGCTTGTCAATAGTTCTGAAGTTTATATGACAGAAGCGTTTGTGCCATAGCCATGGATCATTGTCATTAGCCACAAGACACATATCTGAATTATGATTAATATTCATATTCAGAATATATATATTTCTGCCTCTATAACCTTCGAAAACCAAATTATGGTCTTTATCTAAAATACTACACTTGTTATTCGAAAATGAAATTATAAAACCCTTGTCACATAACTGACTAATACTAAGCAAATTGTGTTTTAAATTTCTAACTAGCATGACATTAGTAATAAGAGGTAAGTTAGATGTACCGCAATTGCTCACATCGCCTTTGCCGATGATATAGCCTTTTGAATTGTCTCCAAAAGTGATGGAGCCACCATCTGAGTATGTAATATTTGTTAATAAGCTCTTGTCTCCCGTCATGTGCTTTGAGCAACCACTGTCCAATATCCACTTTCCTCTTTTCTTAAGTGGGACCTGCAAAAAATAGAATTAAGTCCATGGTACCCACTTTTTATAGGGCCCTAAGAGTTAGGTCTTAGGAGTCCAAACCCATATGGGTCCGGTATCCCCTTTATATATATAATTATTATTAAAATGCACAGTATTCATGAATTGCTGAATGTATTTGTTCCTAATCAAATTGTTATTTGTTTTAGGAACCCATATTTTGATAGTCTTGACATTTTTCTTTTGAAATTTCACAACTGGTTTTGGTTTGGAATATACTAAATTAAGATTTTTCTTAGCTTCAGTTTTTTGTACTTTCTTCTTCCTTTTATTTCCAAGATGTTTCTTGGTTTCTTGTTTGTTATATCCCAATCCTTGTTTGTCTGAAATAGATTGTGAACTTTCAATGATTTTTGTCAAATTTTCTCGACCTTTGTTAAAGTTAGAAACATTTTGAGTAATGTCATCAAATTTTGTTTGTAAGCTAGCTTTTTCTAGGTCTATAATTTTGACTTTTGCTTTAAGCTCATGATTTTCAGTAGTGAGAGCATTATTTTTCTCTTTTTGAGCTTCTATTTCTTGACTCAAAAGAGTTATTTGAGATTCAACATTAGATGATGATTCTTGAATATTTTCAAGTTCCTCTTCTAATATTTTCTTCTCATCTTTTAACATATCTCGTTCAAACTCTGCTCTACTTAAATCTGCTTTGACTACTTTTAATTGACGTTTTATGTCTTTATATTTGACTATCAATTCAGCAATAATATCAAGTAATTCATCAAATGTAGGAATTTGTACCTCATCTTCTGTTGCCATAAAACAAACATTAGCTTGTTCATTCTCTGAATCACTTTCACTTTCTGATGAAGATGACTCTGAATCATCCCATGTTACTGAGAAGGCTCGTTTCTTAGATTTGTCCTTCTTATATTTGAATTTGTCATTTTCTGACTTCTTCTTTTGTTCTGGACAATCCTTCTGCATGTGTCCCTTTTTGTGGCAGTTGAAACATTCTATAGCAGATGAAGATGGTTTATTTGATCCAGGTTTCCTTTTATTGTAACGACTGGCTTTTCGATATTTTAGAAATTTTTTGAATCCTTTCGCAATGAATGCCAAATCTTCGTCTTCAGAATCTGATTCATTTTCATCTTTCTCAACATGAAATGCTACATTTTTCTTTTCTTCTTTCTGTTCTTTTCTAGCCTGCAAATTTGCTTCATAGGACATTAAATTTCCTATCAATTCATCTAGCTTCATGACGGAATGGTCATTAGCTTCTTCAATTGCTAATACTTTTCCTTCCCATTCACTAGTCAGAGAATGTAGGACTGTTGAAACAACATCGAAATCAGAATACTTTTGTCCTAAGCCAATAAGTGCATGGTGAATAGTTTGAAACCGTGAATACATGTCATTGGTTGTCTCATTTGGTTTCATTTTGAAATTTTGAAATTGACTTTTCAGCATGGCTATTTTGGCTTGTTTAACCTTGTTAGTACCTTCATGAGTGATTTTTAGTGTTTGCCAAATTTGATATGCAGTAGTGCAGATACTAACACGGTTATATTCATTTTGGTCTAATGCACAGAACAACATATTTATTGCTCTTGCATTTACGGCTGCTGCCGTTTTCTCAGCTGCAGTCTATTCTGAATAATCAGTTGTTGGATCCACTATTTCTCTTTGAGTGGCATTCCAAGCATCATAGCTATTTGATTGCATAAAGAATGACATACATGTTGCCCAATAACTACAGTTAAGACCATTGAAAAATGGAGGTCTTTGTGTCGATTGACCCTCCGTGTAAGTGTTGTTTTGAGTGCTAGTACTTATGTTATTTGCCATATTACTATAATATATCAAATAACTGTGTTACCGTTATATGATGACCGTGCTCTGATACCAAATGAAAGTCACTATGCACTGGATCGATGATGGCCAAATATATAGATACAGAGCTGAAGTGCAGTAATCACAGTAGCAGCAATATAAATATAATAGCAGCGCGAATACAAAGTAAAGCAAGAAGCAATCACAGCAAAAATTTTATACTGGTTCGGACCTCCAGTCCTACTTCCAGTCCCAGACTCCTTCTGGAATTTCAACTATCACCCTCACTTCGTCCGGAGGAATAGGCACCTGAGCAGCAGAACATGATTTCAGTACACTTGCCCGAGCAACCGAACGGGACTTCAATATTTTCTTTTACAAAGAAATAACTTGACTATATATTGTGTCTTCAATACACTGAGTAGTCGAACTGGAGTACAACTTCTATAACCAGTAAAATGATGCAGAATGAGTGTGCAGAGGTTAGGAAGTGAATTAAGAACAAAATCAAATATTGTGGAGTGAAAGAGCATTGGTCTAAGTTTGCTTTTGAAATAAATATTGAATTTGGAGCGTTTGTAAGCAATATGAGAATGGTATTAGAGAGTAGGATTATGTATCTAATTTTGAAATGATAGAAGGCTTATATAGGAGTGACTGAAAGCCAATAAAAGTTGCAATGCTTCATAAATTTTGGTTAGAAAGAGATGCGTCCATTGAATGTTGAAGAGAAGGCTTGGAAAAGGTCTTTGCCTATTCGTTTTATAATGATCATATAAAACCGTTAGTACATGTCTATTCAATAGCAGGTGTGGCGTGGTGGAAGGGTGCGTGCGTTTCTCCTTGAAGACCCTTGTTCAAATCCCACCTTGGCCGCCTTTTTCAATAATTTAATTTTCGCTTCTCTACAGAATAAAAAAACTGCTGCCTATCCAATTAACAAATGTGGCTTTGGTGTAGTGGTGTGGATGTGCTTCGTACTTGTTAGCAACCTGGGTTCGAAACTTGGTGTGCCCTTTTTCTTTTGCAGCCATTTATCAATGGCATTCAATTACCCTTGTAACTGCCTTTGTTTCAAATGCTTGTATGGTGTGATGGAACTGATGCATGTCTCTCTTCATGGTGACTTGAGTTCAATTCCCATCCTTGGCTATTTAACTTTTGCTTCCATTTTTTTCATATTTTCAGCCTTTAGTTTTTCTTCTATTTCAGTGCCAAAATATAAGCTGCTAACCGGCCTTTAAAGTGAATGTGTCCTTTGCACTATGTTCTTGTGCTCCATATTTTTTTTTTCTTTAATATATCTATTTGAACTCCATTATGCATCGTATGGGTGCTTGACCTGAAATTACTTAACAAACAAATTAGTAGCATCGTCATATAGTTGTTATCATCAAAACACTAAAATTGTGTTTTCAACATTCTCCCCCTTTTTGATAATGACAACTATATGACTTTCTAAAATAATATTATATTGCTCCCCCTTAGTATTTGCTCCCCCTTAGTATTTGCTCCCTCTAAATTTAACATCTCCCCCTAAGTATAATATCTCCATCTATCAATATGCATATGAATCTCTCCCCCTTTGTCATTATCAAAAATAATGAGGGAATATAATAAATTATATAAAATATCTTGTGAATAGTGGGATAAATTCAATATTAATTATGGAGAAAAAATTAAATATATAAATAAAGTAGATTTTACCATATTTGCTGAAGTCCATATTTCATTGTAAGCACGTAATTATATTAAATGTATGGATCATTCTTTAAAATTCCAAAACCTATCTTTTTCCTTTTGTTTCTCTGAGTACCTGCAAAAAATAATAATAATTTTCGGTACCCACTTACTATGTTAGGGTACGGGGGGTTAGGTCTTTGGAAACCATACCCATTTGGGTGTGGTTGAACCTTTATAAATATAATTTTCATTACAAATTACATTCTTATAATAGTTGCTAATATAAAGTTGTTTATCATGATCAATCATATTAGCTGGAATCCATATCTTAATACTATTAGTCATTAGCTTAGTACTTGAAGAATAATTTCTATCATTTCTAAACAAAGTACTATTATGACTATAACCGGTTTAAAACTATCTTGATTACTAGTACTAGCACTAAAGTTAGTATACATGAATGCATATCTAGTACTATTTTTACTTTTAGCTTGTTTATAGCCTAAACCGCTTTTATCATTATGAGCTTTAGAATTCTTAACATAACCTAATCCCTTCTTATTTGAAGCAGGTTGAGAATTTTCCATAATCCTGGATGAATTTTCTCTCTCTTTATTAAAATTGGAAATATTTTTAGTAATGACATCAAGCTTAGTTTTGAGACTAGTGTTATCTAACTCAACAATTTTAATTTTTGTTTTTAACTCATGATTTTCAGAAGCTAGAGCATTATTCTTTTCTTTTTGACCTTCTATTTCTTGACTTAATAGAGCGAGTTGAGAATTGTCTGAATCTTGAATTTTCTCAAGTTCTTCTTCTAATATTCTCTTCTCGTCTTTAATCATATCTCTTTCGAATTCTGCTTTCTTCTGATTTTCCAGAGCTTCCTTATATTTTCTTTTGAGACTTTTTATAGTATCTAGAAGTTCTGAATTTATTTCTATCATATCATCAAAAGTTAGATCACTAACCTCGTTATCTTTTTCCATGAAGCATTTGTTTGTTTGCTCCTTTGATTGTTCTTTATTGCTCTTCCTCTTCTTATTGCCTTGACTAGATCTCTTTGTAGCCATTTATTCTAGGATGTTGTTACGATCTCTAGAAAACCAGGCTTTGATACCAAATGAAAGTGCGGTGTGTATACGATTATATGTGCTAATATAGTACACACGGATCGTGTAATATGGACTATAATATAAATGTGGAAATAGATGATAATAGCATAGTAAATAAAAATAGAAAAATCACACCAGAGATTTTTATACTGGTTCGGAGCACCGTCCTACGTCCAGTCCCAGACTTCTATCTGGATTTTCACTATTAACTACCTCGTTTCACCCGGAGGAACAGGTTTACAATACCCGAGCAAACTAACGGGATTTCACGCCTCTAATACACTGAGGACTTCAACACTTGCCTCTTACAACACCGAGGACTTCAACACTTGCCTCTTACAATACAGAGGACTTCAACAACAATGAATATAATTGTTTGTCGACGGTATGTGTTCTTGATAACACAGTTTTGTCACTTGTAGTACAAATTTCCTATAATCTTATCCTCAAAATATACGAATGATGTTTTGTGAAGATTAAGGAAAGTATATTACTTATTGAATCAAAAGATATGAAATAATTTCAATGATTCAATAAGCAATTAAAATAATTGAGAGCTTTTAGAATGCAGGAGTATGTAGAAAGTAAGATCAGAGATTAGAGTAAAAAGCATATACAATCATGTTATTTTAATCAACGATTTAGATGAGTTTATATAGAGAAGAATGGTTGTAACTCTTTGTGAGCAGTTGCCATTAAGAGATATGATCTTTGATGAAAGGTAAGAGATGCAACCTTTGGAGAAAAGAAGTGTCTTTTGGAAAAATTGCTTTCTATTTAAAAACGGTCGACAGGTTAAAAAGTGACCAGTAGACAGGAATTCAAATATATATACGTTATGTGCATGTGTGCACGTTCAGTGTCCAAATTATGCAGGAACGGTCGACCGCATATATTATGACCGGTCGACCGGTCCCTGTAAAGTTGCACACTGAATGTGCAACTACAATTTAGTCGTATATATATTGATTTCCTTGAAATGCATGATTATTTGAGGATAGATTTTAACAATTTTATCACTATTATAATATCAAATAATCAACCTACAATCTAGAGTACCATATGTAGCTCTTTATAGCCATAATGACCTTGTTTTGTCGATCGCCTTTATTTATTTGTAAGAAATCAAAACCTTCATAAAACTTGTGACTCAACAGTCATTCCAGAGGCGTTTCCATGTGGCAATGGGAAGTTCCTTGGCCTGACCATTTGTTGGAAATCCAAAGAAACAATACGATCTTGTACGGTTTTAGTTGTATAACCTGCCATGGAATGTGGCGGTAACCTGCTTTTGAGCATGGTAGCTATAGTAGGCATAAGTGCAGAATGCCTATGCTGGCTAAGATTTATATCTTTACTTTCGAAATGTTTTATACACTATGCACTAGTAATAATATCAAATGTCTCTTTTAATGCGTATCAAGCATCTTTGACTATCATAAGGAGAAATCTCCTCCGATTCTGCGTTTGCATTATGTGTGTGTGCGGGAGGCCTTATGGTAGTCTCATTTTTAAAAAGAATTTCGAATTGACTTTAAAAATATTCCTCTATTATGTTTTAAAGATAAACTGTTTTGAGTTCTCACACCAGTCAAATGACTGACTCGGAGTTTATTGTTTTCCTTCCTAAACTCTGGGTGCCCACCAATTTCCACACGGGCAGTCAAGAGTTAAGGTTTATCAGGATATTCAGGAGTTGCTGGAGGCAAGCTGGATGGCACGGCGTATTACTAGTATATAGTATTTCTTTTCCGCTGTTGATGTCATTTGTTATTGTACACTCTGATGTAATGAAATGAAATGTAATGTAATAACTGATATAGTTCTTTGTTTAAAGATTATTCATTTATTTATTATATATTGTTCCGATGCGAATTGTGAGATTCTGATATTGTTCTGTTGTTTCCGTTCTGTTCTATCTTTTTCTCTGTTCTTCTACTTTTTTTCTTTTTCTAAAACCCTAACGGTACGGTTTTTCGGCAAAGAAAAATCGCAGTCGTTACATTAGGCCTAATTCTTATATACCTCTTGTATTTGCATCTAAGCATTTATTATTTCATGTTACAACTTTTAGTATTCATTCTTTTTCATAACTTCTGCCTACACTAATTCATCTATTAACAATTCATATTTAATGCATATGCATCATTCATGCTAGCATGTTCATGTTTATATTTATTAAACACATAACCACATCGTTTCTTTGAAAAGCTTACTGTATTTTTATATTCTTTTGTCACCTCCTCCTTTCAAAAACTGTGCAACTCCTCCAAATTTATTTCTTCTAATTCTCGTTATTTTGTCTCTTTCTTCCAACATTTATATCTTCTGCACGCTTTAAACAAAAAGAATATGCACGAGTGTCTAATTTAGTGTTTTCCAATCCTTCCCCTAGGAATTTGGTAATATGAGCCAATAAATGTTTTAATTTATATATTTTATTATTAAATTTGTGTATATATATACATATACTATTTTATTAATATTTCGTATAACTTGAATTTGAGTTTCGGATCATCGTATATTTTGTGTAACGTTACAATGGTTGTTGTATTCAAATTTATTTATTATATGTTAATTTTGTTTAAAACGGGTGTATAAAAAATATATTTGGTGCTATTATATTTAATTGAGTGGAACATGCAATTAATTAAATCCTAAGTGGTCCCTTCATTTTTTTATTATTCAATACACCTGCAACTATTTCCACATTTTGGTTTTATTGCTTTCTTTTATTAAATACATGCCTCTTTTGGTTTTCCACTAGAGAACAAAACCAAAGTATGTACAGATTGTTTCTCATTACTCTATCTGAAGCTTCTGCTCACACTTTCTCCTTCTTTCTCATAAATACAGAAACTTCAAATTTCCTAAATCCACAAATTCCCATACTTCAAACTCTATCCATTCTCTCCTCAAACGCCAAACTACATCACTCCTCTCTTGCTTCATCTCTCTAAAAAAAGAAGAAGAATACTCAATTTGTTCGACTTGCGTTGTCGTAATTTGCTTTGTTGTTAGATTGTTGCTATGGATAGGATTAGTTAGCTTGTCGTGTTTGGATTTCATCTAGAAACTATCAATTTGTGTTGTCAAAAACTCTATAACCTCAAAAGGTGAGCAATCACTCACGATTAACATTTTTATTGTTAGGTAAATAACATTGATCGAAATGTTTGCTTTAGATATGAATATGTGATATAAGTTGTTATGTTCCCTTGAACTTGTGTTATAACATTCACATGCACATGTTGTTTTATATGTCACAAATAGTATATTATGTTGATTTTATTGATTTCCACATATGTATGTTAAATATGTCACATATGAGATGTAAAAAATAATGTGTTGTGTTAGAAATTTTTTTATGCCTTGTATTGAAATACGTAACATATGCTTCGTTAAAAAAATGAGTTATTTAATAAAATCATATGCTATACATACTATGTTAATAATATGTCACCTATGCCATGTGTAAATAATGTGTTATGTTTGGGGAAAAATGAGATGCCGTGTTATTTCACTTTGCAAGTTCCTTGTATATTTGTCGTGTTATATGTTTATATGTTACGTTAGTGTATGACATGTCAGAATTTGAAAAATTCACTTATATTGTTTACGATATGTGGCACATGTGATATGTCAGTTATGCATGTGTATATACTAAGTTGTTAATTATGCACGCATGTTGATCAGTGACATGTTGTAAAGTCCCGTTTTTCCGTACTCTTTGATTTGACAATAAACCGCACATATCCAACTCAAATTGCACGAAAAGGCGGATCTTTAAGGGTAAAAAAGAAAAACAGACATAATAGAATCTCACTCAAATGGGATAACATATAATATTGAACAAATATTTTTACAGCGGAAAACTTTTAAATACATATATCAGAGTCTAACCTAAATTCAGCTTGGACAGTTATAAAACCCGCCCTTACAAATGCTGACAAACATCAAACAAAATACACTAAGTACAGCGGATAATAGAATATGTTCATACGTCGATGAATATCTCCAGCTCTCCTCTGGAAACTCCAACCGTCTTCGACTATCCTGAAACTACTTGGATCTGACCCAAGTATTGAAAATGCCCAGATCAGGCTTGATAAACCAGCGTGAGAAAAACTCAATAATTAATGAACGTGTCATATATCAGCCTTTGAATAAAATCCTTTGAAAACAAAGAGTATCTCAAAAGACCACGCCCACACATAAACACGGACTGGTTTTTACCTTATGATTAATAAAACACTTTTATATCAAAACTTTGATATTATTTCTAATTACATTCTTTGAAAACATTTGTAAATAAGCTTAATAATCTTAGCCGAAATTGTTGCATTGATTAAATTCCAGCATAATAGGTTTACAATCAAGTCCGTAGGTTCTTATTGGAGAATGGATTTCCAGACAAATGACCAGGCGCAGGATCTACCTTCCGAAGGGGTACACCTCTAAATGGATGTCCCGAGGACCATCACAAAGGATCCTCTATCAACACAAGACCGACCCACCTCTATAACTAGATGGTACCGAATATGACATCCTCCGGTCATTACCGACCTTTATCGAGGGCCCTCTAGCATACACCATATTAATCTACACCGCAACGTCATAGCGGGAAGAAATATATCTAGAAGAGGATGCCATATCCTAAATGGGAATGACCCACTTGGCCTCGTTGCATCTAATCCTGTTTCGGTCATTTCCGCTTTGATGTGGCTTGAGGCTACGATTACCTTTTCACAAAGCACATATCACATCTTTGAATGCCACATTGCCATTTCCGTTTAACTACTAATTGCCTTCCACAAAAATACAACCCTTGAGCTCGTACGTCTCAAGGAGGGTGTTAAGCTAAGAGAAGTTGCCTTCTCTGCCACCACTGATGTACGTTTGTAAAAACCAATGTACGTAATCTTTAGAAATGCAATGTTAGACAAACGTCCATACGACTCTAGGAACAGGACAAAACGAAGTCGCTTTCCTCGGCCATTACTAGGCGAGAAGCACTTGCAATCCGCAAAATCTCCACAACGAGGAGACCACTGCTATATATAACTCGGGAGCTACCCAGAGCAAGTCAACAAGCAGTCCTCACGCTATAAAGATCCACGGTCTTCAATAATCATCATCTTCAACATGTCTTCATGTTCGAACGTATAGATTGGTTCGAAGTGGTTTTCGAATGAGATTTACCCAAATCCGACCCCGGTTCCTTCGAAATCCAATACCGATAGAAAGTGAATATGAATATACATGATTTATTAAGTCTCTTTTCACTTTAATTCTTTTCGGATGATTTCGAAATCTCTTTCTTTTGACTTAGGGTAATTTCTAAGAAATTCATTCTTTTGCTTTGGAAAATATCTCAAATTTCCTTACTCAATTCTTAATCAAATTCTTTAACTTTTAGGCGGGTCAAAAACAATGTTATTTATAACATCGTTTACGATAAACCCTAAATCAATCTTAGCAAACATTTTTAAATCAACAGGATCATAGAAATCATTCATTTTGGAAATTGATTAACTTTTGGATAATACAAATCTTATTTTAATTCAAAACTTAATACAATCTTTTTATTTAAGAGTATCCGGGCATTCCCTTCGATCTGTTCCACCCCTCACCTAAGAAAAGAAAACATAGGCAGGTATGTTCAGGGCACTGGTTGCTCCATCCCTAAACTTAGTTAAACACCATGTTTTATCTTCCCAGATCTCACAAGCGGGACAAATGTACTAGTCATTTCCGCATACTCAGATTTTCGACTTTATTTTGGAATTGCTTATAAATATTCCAAATTATCTTTTTAAAATGCTTCATTATCCTTTTTAAAACATTCATAATTGATTCTGGGAAACGCCGTTATATTTAAACTCATATTCCAATATTTATAGATTTCGAAGTAGAAAAGTGTTGTTGAAAGTGCCATATAAGCTTATTTGAATTAACTAACTTTTAAACATTTGATAATTCATATTTTCCAATCCAAATCTCTTTTAAATTATTTAAATAGATTTATCAAATTCATTCCATATTTTTCCATAATTAAAAACATCCATTTAAACAAAATTTCATTTACGGTCACTTTTTTTTTTGAAAAGCAAGAGCAAAAAGCTCACTTTATTAACTAATGAAATATTACAACCAAAGAAAATGACCTACAAGCAAAAACAATTACACAACCATGACCAGATTACAAATCAAGACCAGATTACACCCAACCACACTATGACCAGATTACAACCATGAACACATACATGACCAGAATATAATTAGAGAAATTGACTTACAACCATGACCAGATTACAAACAGAAAAAAGACTTAAACATCAAACAACAGTTACATAACAACTATATTAGAATAACAAGGCAGCAGCATTGAAACCAAGAAATCAAGATGGCTTCAGGAAAGAAAAGCAATGCAAGCAAACTCCTAAGCCACCAAACAGACATAACCATCAGCATATAAGGCTTCACTCTGTAAATGCTTCACTCTGAAAATGCTTCACTCTGTAAATGCTTCACCAAACAGACATAACAGGCAACTTCCATATGAAAAACAGCATAACAGTGAAAGCTTCACTCTGTAAAAGCTTCCAGAAACCTCTCTTGCCAAACTTAAAAAGAATCAGTAAACAACAAAGTGAACAACTGAGAACTGTAAAGAAAATAATAATAATCTTAACAAGTATCAGTTCTTAAAAACCAAAGAATATTCCTGTGAATCTGAGCAAACAATTGTGAGGAATTCCTTATATTGTTACCAAATATTCTATTATTTCTCTCTTGCCAAACTTCATAAACCAATCTTTTAAGCATCTTTAGCAGAAGCTTTGTCTGACGTGATTTCCATCTAGTTGCCTTGAAGATATTGAACCATTCAATAGGACTTAAAGTTGAAGGTTTGTAAAATCCACAAGATGATAATAATCTATACCAGATTTGAAAAACAAAAGGACACTCAAAGAATAAATGTGTGTTACATTCTATACCAGTCTTTCAAAAAACACACATATTCTCTGAGATAATACCAATTCTACAAAGTTTATCCTTGGTATTTAATGCATTAGCCATCACTTTCCATAACAGCAAATTTTCTTTAGCACTGCCACCTATTTTCCAAATTCTTGTATACCATGGAAAAAGAGAACCATTATCACAGAGAGATTTGTAAACAAGCTTAATTGAAAAAGTCTTCCCAGACCATACTAGCACATTATCAGATCTTAATGTAGGATATTTTGAAATGATGTTCCATAATTGTCTTAATTGAAAAGAGCTTGTGTAAGGCAAAACTAAATTACCATCATGAATAAAATCAACAACCTTAGCCTGTTCAGCTATACCAGAAATATTTCTCAAATTGTAATCAACAATTGAACTAAGGATTAAGCCTTGTTTAGACCAGGGAGAGTGCCAAAAAGACAAGTCCTTAATCAGATCATGATTACATTGAATTAAAGGAATAAATGTTTCTCTAAGCTTCAAAATACACCTCCAACTCCAACTACAACTTTGAGGAATTGGCATAGTCCAAAATTTTTTCCTACCAATAGGATTATGATTAACCCATTGTGACCAGAGATTGTTGTCAGATGTAAATTTTTTATTGAAATAGACAGATATAGCAGCTCTGTTCCATTGAAAGCTATTTGTTATTCCAAGACCACCATGTTTCTTTGCTTCAAAAAGTTTATAGAAAGAAATTGGAATTAACTTCCTAGTAAATGGATCACCATGCCATAAGAATTTATTAAGAGCACTAGTAATCATATTAATAAGCTTAGCTGGAAGAATATAATGCCTTGTCCAATATGTAGTCATGGCTACAGCTATTGACTGAACTATGGTTAGCCTACCAGCTTGTGAAAGTTTTCCAACAGGCCATAAGTGAAGTTTTTCAATGATCTTTTCAAACAGTGGCATGCAATCTTGCTTAGTAATTCTAGATGTAATCAAAGGCAGACCCAAATAGAAAGAATTTCTAGGCAGTTCTTGAAGACCAGAAAGATTAATAATAGCATTCTTATCCAATGGACTTAATCCAGCAACTAAAATATTAGATTTAGCCAAATTAATTTGAAGTCCAGTGATAAAGTGAAAAAGCTTCAGAGTTGAGAGAATGCATTGAATATTATCATGAGTGGGCTTTGTAAAAACAACCAAGTCATCAGCAAAAAGGAGATGAGTAATAAGTGGTTGCTTACATTTAGGATGCAACTGAAAAACTCCTTTAAAAACAAGTTCCTTGAACATAGAATTAAGAAGCTCCATGACAATTATAAACAAATAGGCAGAAATAGGGTCACCTTGCCTAACACCATGTTTACCCTTAAAAAAACCATATAGACCACCATCTCTCAAAATAGAATACATAGGAGAAGAAATACAAGTATAAATCCAAGCTAAGAATGGTTTTGGAAAATTCATTTTGGACATAACTGCTAAAATAGAATTCCAATGCACAGAATCAAAAGCCTTCCTAATATCCAATTTTAACATACACCTTGGAGAAATGGTTTTCCTTTCATAACCAAACAACAATTCTTGAGTCAATAAAATGTTATCACTAATAGATCTACCAGTGATGTAAGCAGCTTGATTAATGGAGATAATAGATGGCAGTACAAGTTGACGTCTGTTAGCTAAAATCTTTGAGATGATCTTATAGATGATATTACAACATGAAATAGGCCTAAAATCAGTGACAGATGTTGGATTTACAATTTTAGGAATCAAAGCTATTGCAGTAGCAGATAAACCAGCAGGAAGCTTGTTATGAAGAAAAAAGAATTTGATTGCCTTAACAATATCTGGTCCGATAATATTCCAACTATGTTGAATGAAATAAGCATTATAGCCATCTGGTCCTCCACAACTATTACTATCCAAACTGAACACTACATTCCTAATTTCATCTTTAGTTATTATACTAATCAGAGAATTTGATTGGGGGTGTGATAATGTGGGAAGAGTAATATTAAAGAGGAAATTTAAATCAGGAATGAAAGAAGTGGATGGTGCTAAGATAGAAGAGAAATATTGAACAAAAGCCTGATTAATACCATCAAAAGTGTTCACCAGCAACCCATTCATATCCTTAATTTGAAAAATGCATTCGCGACTTCTTTTAACTTTAAGAAAGTTATGATAGTACTTAGTATTCCTGTCTGCCTCCTTTTCCATTTTCAAATGAAGTTTCTGTTTAAGAGATGACACTTCTCTATCAATTACTTGCTCGAGTTCATGCCTTAAATGCAATTCAACTTGTTTTAATAAAGTATCACAAGGTCTGACACACAGTGCTTCCTGAATCTTAATAAGGTCATTTCTAATTTGAGTAGATAGTTTAGAATCATTACCAAAATGTTCTGCTGACCACACCTTAAGATGAAACTTGAGCACCTTCATCTTGAGAATAATGTTTGCAAGAGGGTTTTTGCCAAATTGCATACACCAGACTTGTCTGAGAATAACAAAAAAATCAACATGTTTAGTCCAAAAATTAAAAAATTTAAAAGTGTGTTTCCCTCCACCAAAATTCTCAACTCCATTTTGAAAGATTAAAGGACAATGATCAGAAAGAGAAGGTTGAAGAATATGATAAAAAGAATTTGGCCAATATTGCAGAAAAGGCAGATTTATAAGAATATGATCAAGTTTACAAAGAGTTACATTACAATTCCTACTACAATTAGGCCATGTAAAATCAGAACCAAAGAATTTAAGAGGAAATAAATTTGCTTGACAAATATCACTATTAAAAGGAGATATATCCCTGAGTGATAAAGAACATCCACCAAATTTCTGATCACAAGCAAACATGCAGTTAAAATCACCACCAACAAGCCAAGGACAAGATAGTGGATTCAGTGATGGAAGGTGATCCAAAAAGTTCTGTCTTAAAGACAAAGAATTATGTGCATATACCGAGGTAAGGAGAAAATTCAAACCAGAAGGTAAATGAGTACATTGATAGTGAATAAATTGATCTGAAGCACTGATTCTTGAAAGATTAAAAATACTTGGATTCCATAAAGTCAACAGTCTACCATAGTTAGATTCAAGAAAATTATGATCAGAAGACCAGGATGAAGCTATCATGCTTACAGCTTTCATAGAAGATTGAATATCAAGCTTAGTTTCTGAAATACATATTAATTGAATATCCCTTTCTCTTAAAAGATTCCTAATCTCAATTTGCTTAGAGGGTGAATTAGCACCCCTAATATTCCAGAATGCAATATTATTCATTTAAAAGGCAGAGGAGGTAGCAAAGGAGAAGGATTTTTCCTAGTATGTCTTGTGTGTGAATTTTCCTTAGAAGAAGAACATGGAAGAACCTCATGGGGTTTAAAATCCTTGCCTTTATTCAGGTCAAAAACAGTCTTAGCACCAGCATCATGACAAGAAGAGGAAGGAGGAAGCAGGATAATGTGACTGGGTGGAGACAAGTGCAAATATGGAGAGCTGGAAGATAAAATGGAAGGAGACTGATTACTAAATTGAGAACAGCAAGAGGATGTAATAGTAGAGGAGCTATCAACAGAAGAATTGTTAGAAATATTAACAGAAGAAGATCCAGTAACAACGTTAGAATTAGAAGCAACAGTTGAATGATTTACACAAGATGAATATGATGCTATAGAATTAGAATCAAAAGAAGAAGTATACAGAGTTTTATCAAGTGAAGAATTTGAAAAAATTGAAAAAGAATTAGAAGTATTAGGACAAGAATTAATAGAGATTCCATTCTCCTTCACAACACCTCCATCAGCTGTTTTAGCACTGTCAACATCTACTTGTTCTTTCCTTTTCCAGATACCTTTATTCCTCCTATTAACATTCTTCCAACCTTTCTCACTTTGAATAGTAACAGTATCAGACTGAGTTTTTTCAACACACTTCAACTCATCTTGCCCCCTTCCTATTTCTTTAATTTCAACCTTATTCAGAAATTCACAATATGCAGTGTCATGACCAAAATTTTTACAATGAGTACAAATCTTTGGTTTCCAATCATATGATAGTTGAACATCTGGACAGTTGCTACCCAATTGAGGAATAGAAATTGAATCATGTAAATCAAACTCAGGAGACATCTCAACTAGCGCTTTAGCATACTTAAATCTCTGAAGTTTTTCAGTGCTACTATCAAAACATATAAGCCTACCAACATGACAAGCCAACCAATTAATCCCAATCAAAGTCCAAAGAATAATAGGAATTCTGTGAAAGTGAATCCATACAGGAACTTTCTTGATTTGAGCTTGTGAAATACCAACCGAAGGATCCCATTTAGTAATAATAAACATTCTACCTCTAATGAAAATAGGATCCAACTTAAGAACATAATCCCTATCTTCTTGATTTGAAAATTTGAAATAGAAATTATAACCATCAGATTTAAAATCCACATCACCTTTAAGCTTCCAAAATCTTTTCGGATAAGAAACAACTGTCAAGAACGATAGAGTACCATCCAAGAAAAAACCAACCAAATGATTTTCCCAGTATTTCAAACCCTCTTCTCGAACAAGATCAGGCAAAGCAGTAGACGCTTTATCCCTACAGATATCAAAATCAATAGGCTTATAAGAGCCAGCATTCCTCGGTAAAGATTTGAAAAGAGATGACCAATTCGAATCAGGAGAAGAGTCCTTAAAGGAAAAAGATGATAAAGAAACAGGCTGACAAGAAACAGAAGAATGACTGGACGAAATAATAGGAGCAGAAAAAGAAGACGAGGAAGAAGAAGACGAAGATGAGAGAGGAGGGAAAGAAGCAGAATCAAACGAAAAAGAGGACGAGGAAGACGCCATTAAAATTTCAAAATGGAGCGCTTCGAATCTCTCTTCTATGTATCATTTACGGTCACTTAACTGCACTACCGCGATTTTTGTGGAAAATTGATTTGGACTTATTTCAAAATATATTTATCGAAACTTTTATTATCTTTCTTTGTTTATAAGATATGGGTATAGTAGTCCGGAATTTTCTTATCTCGAAGAATTCCGAGCCATATTCCACTCTGTACACTCATTTGAACTTTTTGGCGTGAAATCACAAACTACCATTGCGCGACGCGTCTAGTTTTAACTTATTTTTCAATATTTGAAATAATCTATTCAAATTGGATTTCAACACTTATAAAATCGTTACAAATCACTTTAAATCAATATTTTCACTTTTAAAGTATTTAAAATATATTTTCACTATTACCACATTATAATATTATTATATTCCCATTATTTTAATATTTAATTTTAAATTCCAATTTCAATTCTAACTTCAAGTTAAACACATTTAAAACTTAGATTTAAATCTAATTTCAATTTAAACTTTCATTCAACTTCAAACTAAACTTCACTTTTTCAAAATCGATTTCAATTTCACTATTCATCTTAATTTCAATTTCTAATTAACTACCATTTTCAAATGTGTTTCACTTCAAATTTCAAATTCTCTTTCATTTTAACTTTAATTTCACTTCTAAATGAAAAGAGACTTATTTTTATACAATATCTCATATCACTAAAATATGATTCTATTAACAAAGGAATTACTTAATCAAAATGAACATATCCAATATTCATATTTATCACTAACATAACATCTATTCAACCAATCACATACATATGATTTCAAATCCAACATTCACTATTAATATCATAACGGGATATATTATCACAATTCACTTAATTTACTAACTATCAAATTATCCATATTAACAATCAATTTTGTATAAGCATTCATATGTCACAAGGGTGTAAATATGATTGTTTTAACATAACTAAAATATACATTCAAAAGCAATGAGAATTTCTCACCTTTAACTAAGACGTTTAACTTCGTACCAACATTCATTTAATTCAACGCTTCACTAAACCTTTCTAAACCTTATCATAACCATGCTTCGAAGTTCTCGACCATCTCCATCTCTACTTGCTTTGCTCACGTCCTCCCCTTATTATCTCTCAAACTCACGGCCTAAGGCCCTTTTTAAGAAGAGAAGAAGAAGAAGTGAGTTAAGAAGATGTTAAAGAGTAACAAGTGGATTAGTGCTTAAGCACTCCACTATTTTTAACCCTCCTACCTCTCTTAAAGAGGAGAAGCCATTAATGAGCAAAAGAAAGCTCAAAAATGAAGAAGAAGAAGAATGAGAGGTGTGAAGAAAATGAGTGAAAGTGTAGTGGTATTTATAGCAAAAATTTCCTATGTAAATTACATTTTTAACCTTAGCCAAAATGACTAAAATACCCTTATACTTTTTGAATTTTCAAATTAATTTCTTTCCTTTCCAAGATGAGAAAGGATGTGCATTAATGAGAAAATATGGTTTAGTAATGATGTTGTTTTGATGTCAAATCATGTCTTTTCACTCTTTATACATTTATTTAAACTTTTCAAAAGTAAACTCCTTTTGTCTTTTAGTGCTAAATGTAAAGTGTTTAAATAGTTTGTAAACTTGTATTTATAAGTTAGAAAATGTATCAAGTTGCAATAACTTGTCGACAACTTGTTTTGGTTAAAAACGGCGTTTTTGACGACAAATTTTACAGTCAAAATTTGACGTTTTATTAAGCTATATATTGAAGTAAACCAAACTTTAAAATGAACTTTTTACTTCTTTAAATAAATTAAAACAAGTCGCTTTATATTTAAAATTTATATTTAAATAATATCAAAATCTCTATTTTTACAATGTATGTAAAATTGACAAATGCGACAAATTTTGGTTACTTTTGTAAAACGATTATTAGCATACTTTTAAATATATAAATTTACTTTTATTATCTTTATTAGATGTTTTAAATAAGATTTATATTTTTAAATAAATATTTAAATCCATTTATTTAAGCCTTAACTTATAATTAACAAAACTTAACTTTTGTTGATTTGTTATAAAATCCAAATTTATGCTTTCTAATTTATTAACTATAAGAATAGATAATTATTTATTATATATAACATATTTATTTTAAGATTTAAACTCTTTTTTAAATTTAAAACGAACGAAATCTCTCATTTACAAAGTAGCGAAATTATGGGTCGTTACATTCTCCCCTACTTAAAAGCATTTTGTCCTCGAAATGAAAGTTAGATAAAGGAATCCATCTCATACTCATATCCTTAAATAATTTGACTTATTTCTACCGATGATAGAAAAGAAGAAGGTCAATATCATATCAACACTGAAACAAATGATGCCAAACATATATATAAAGATTCCCCACACTAACCTGAGTATCTATCACGTACTTACGGTTATATATACATACATCAACTCATACTTCTATCCTACCCATCTTAGTACATACTGTACACTTAAGGTAGAATATACAACAACCAAACAAGATTATAAAAAAAACAACTGCACTGATACTATATCAAGATAAACGAACACCACCACATAACTCATTATCTGACATGAGCATGTACTATACCTGAGGTCTATATATACATATCCCTAAACTTTAAATTGTTATAACTTCAACTAAGGTGTTTAACTAATATGAAACTCCACTATAATCTCAAATTAATAAGTTATAAAACTCAACCCTAAATTTTCTTTACCTAAGGTTTACATTTAGCTAATTTCATTTATCCAATCCATATATTAATAAGGCAACTTTACTAAGTGTACACCTTTTTCTCACCGATTCTATGATTAACTATTTAACTTATTTACCTATCCATTTTCTAAATCAAATTTCTTAATCTTCGATCCATCAAATACCCTATAGTCAAATTTATGAAACTTAATTCTCATGGTATTTGTTATTAACCTTTTTCGTCCAATAATCACCCTACTAACCATATTATTCAAAAATATCCACTTCCATTCTTACTTTATTTTGAATTATATATGTTACCCTAAATGAATCACTAATTCAAAATTTTATATTAGGATGATATTTCTTATAACTCTTATTTCTAAATTTCACTTTGATTTTAACCTAGTAAAAGTGTCTAAATTTCAAATTAACTTAACTCCTTTATAAGTTATAGAACTTACCCTTTCATATTATATTTACCCAAAATTTCAACTTTGGCTTATCTTTTTCTATCTTGTTGATAACAATTTTTTTCCATGTGTACATTTTCTCTTTACTTTCTTTAGTTACAACTTGTAGCTTCAATATTATCATCAAATATCTTATAGTCAAATTGTGAATTTTACTTCACAAGATATTTGTAGTTAGCTCTTATATCCATCCATTACGATAATCACGTAATCATTATTATTTCTTAATAACCAAAGGTCGAGTGGTATATGATCAAAATTCTAAATTCTAGCTTTCAATTAATTGATTCTATATGGAATATCTTATAGTCAAATTGTGCAATTCTAATCACAAGATATTCATATTTTAGTTTTGCTAAGCAAAATTACAATCAATCCTTAATTTCTAACCCAAAAAATTGATATCTCCTTTAATATTTATAATATAAACCCAAGGTAAAATTATTTCATTTACCAGTTTCTTTTTAAAAACAAAACAATTTTTATAAAATTAACAAATACTCTCTCATATGTATAATACTCTCATAACTCATTCTATGGTGTTACTAACCCTATCTCTAATGAGTTACTCATCCTAGGATATTACTAATCCTATCTTTGATGAGACTTTACCCGTAACAGATCCAAGGTTCTCGCTTAACCTTCACCTCTGATATCAAATGTAACGGGACGCAACCAATGGGTAATACCCACCATAGCTCACACTGATACCTCGCGCTTTGCTTTTACGGCCAGCCTCTTGACTACAACCAACCCTTTCACTCTAGGGACATGCAGGGGAAAGAGTCATCTGTTCGCTACCTAACAAGAAGCGAGAACCCCCTATCAGGCTGAACATAATCAAGCAAAATCGATGTACGTAATCTTTAGAAATGCAATGTCAGACAAACGTCCATACAAGTTGTCCTGGAACAGGACAATCCGGAGGCGCTTTCCTCGGCCATTACTAGGCGAGGAGCCCTTGCAATCCGCAAAATCTCCACAATAAGGAGACTACTGCTATATATAACTCGGGAGCTACTCAGATCAAGTCAACAAGCAGTCCTCATGCTATAAAGATCCACGGTCTTCAATAATCATCATCTTCAACATGTCTTCACGTTCGAATGTATAGATTGGTTCGAAGTTATTTCCAAATGAGATTTACCCAAATCCGACCTCGGTTTCTTCGAAATCCAATATCGATAGAAAGCGAATATGAGTGTACAGGATTTATTAAGTCTCTTTCCACTTTAATTCTTTTCGGATGATTTCAAATCTCTTTCTTTTGACTTAGGATAATTTCTAAGAAATTCATTCTTCTGCTTTGGAAAATATCTCAAATTTCCTTACTCGATTCTTGATCAAATTCTTTAACTTTTAGATGGGTCAAAAACAATGTTATTTAAGACATCATTTACGATAAACCCTAAATCAATCTTAGCAAACATTTTTGAGTCAACAGGATCATAGAAATCATTCATTTTGGAAATTGCTTAGCTTTTGGACAATACAAATCTTATTTTAATTCAAAACTTAATACAATCTTTTTATTTAAGAGCATCCGGGCTTTCCCTTCGATCTGTTCCACCCCTCGCCTAAGAAAAGAAAACATAGGCCAGATAAGTTCAGGGCACTGGTTGCTCCATCCATAACCTTAGTAAACACCTTATTTTATCTTCCCGGATCTCACAGGCGGGACAAATGTACTAGTCGTTTCGGCATACTCAAATTTTTAACTTTATTTTGGAATTGCTTATAAATATTCCAAATTATCTTTTCAAAACGCTTCATTAAAAACATTCATAATTGATTCTGGAAAACGTCGTTGTATTTAAACTCATATTCCAAAATTTATAGAATTCGCAGCAGAAAAGTGCTGTTGAAAGTGCCATATAAGCTTATTTGAATTAAACAACTTTTAAACATTCGATAATTCATATTTTCCAATCCAAATCTTTTTTAAATAATTTAAATAGATTTATCAAATTTTTTCCATATTTTTCTATAATTAAAAACATCCATTTAAACAAACTTTCTATTACGGTCACTTAACTGCATTAGCGCGATTTTTCTGGAAAATTGATTTGGACTTCTTTCAAAATCTACTTATTGAAACTTTGATTATCTTTCTTCGTTTAGGAGATATGGGTATAGTAGTCCGGAATTTTCTTATCTCGAATAATTTCGAGCCATATACCATTCTATACACTCATTTGAACTTTTCGGCGCGAAATCGCGAAATACCGTTGCGCGACGCGTCTAGTTTTAACTTATTTTTCAATATTTGAAACAATCTATTCAAATTGGATTTCAACACTTATAAAATCTTATAAATTATTTTAAATCAATATTTTCACTTTTTAAAGTATTTAAAATATATTTTCACAATTACCACATTATAATATTATTTATTCCCATTATTTTAATATTAAATTTTAAATTTCAATTTCACTTCAATTTCAATTCTAACTTCAAATTAAGCACACTTAAATCTAATTTCAATTTAAACTTCCATTCAACCTCAAACTAAACTTCACTTTTCAAAATCAATTTCAATTTCAATTTCACTATTCATCTTAATTTCAATTTCTAATTAACTATCATTTTTATATCTGTTTCACTACAAATTTTAAATTCTCTTTCATTTTAACTTTAATTTCACTTCTAAATGAAAAGAGACTTATTTTTCTAAAATATATCATATCACTAAAATATGGTCTTATTAACAAAGGGATTACTTGATCAAAATGAACATATCCAATATTCATATTTATCACTAACGTATCATCCATTTAACCAATCACATACATATGATTTCAAATCCAACATTCACTATTAATATCATAACGGGATATATTATCACAATTCACTTAATTTACTAACTATCAAATTATCCATATTAACAATCAATTTGGTATAAACATTCATATGTCATAAGGGTGTAAATGTGATTGTTTTAACATAACTAAAATATACATTCAAAAGCAATGAGAATTTCTCACTTTAACCAAAACGTTTAACTTCCTACCAACATTCATTTAATTCAAAGCTTCACTAAACCTTTCTAAACCTTATTATAACCATGCTTCTAAGTGCTCGACCATCTCCATCTCTACTTGCTTTGCTCATGTCCTTCCCTTATCAACTTCCAAACTCACGGCCTAAGGCTCTTTTTAAGAAGAGAAGAAGTGAATTAAAAATAGGTTAGAGAGTAACAAGGGGATTAGTGCTTAAGCACTCCACTATTTTTAACCCTCCTACCTCTCTTAAAGAGGAGAAGCCATTAATGAGCGAAAGAAAGCTCAAAAATGAAGAAGAAGAAGAAGAATGAGAGGTGTGAAGAAAATGAGCGAAAGTGTGGTGGTATTTATAGCAAAAATTTGCTATGCAAATTACATTTTTTAACCTTTGCCAAAATGACTAAAATATCATTCTACTTTTTGAATTTTCAACTTACTTTCTTTCCTTTCCAAGATGAGAAAGGATGTGCATTAACGAGAAAAGATGGTTTAGTAATGATGTTGTTTTTATGTCAAATCATGTCTTTTCACTCTTTATACATTTATTTAAACTTTTCAAAAGTAAACTCCTTTTGTCTTTTAGTGCTAAATGTAAAGTGTTTAAATAGTTTGTAAACCTGTATGTATAAATTAGAAAATGTATCTACTTGCAACAACTTGTAGACAACTTGTTTTGGTTAAAGACGGCGTTTTTGATGATAAATTTTACAGTCAAAATTTAATGTTTTTATTAAGCTATATATTGAAGTAAACCAAACTTTAAAATGAACTTTTTACTACTTTAAATAAATTAAAACAAGTCTCTTTATATTTAAAAATCATATTTAAATAATATCAAAATCTCTATTTTTACAGTGTATGTAAAACTGACAAAATGCGAAAAATTTTGGTTATTTTTGTAAAACGATTATTAACATACTTTTAAATATATAAATTTACTATTATTATCTTTATTAGATGTATTAAATAAGATTTATCTTTTTAAATAAATATTTAAATCCATTTATTTAAGCTTTAACTTATTATTAACAAAACTTAACTTTTGTCGATTTGTTCTAAAATCCAAATTTATACTTTCTAATTTATTAGCTATAAGAATAGATAATTATTTATTATATATAATGTAACAACCCTGGTTTTGAAGATTTTCTGTGAATATTAAATTATAACGGTAGTTATAATATAATATTAAGAATTAAAATAAATTAGGAATTTAAATTGTTTAATTGAGATAAATAATAAATTTTGAATTTAAAATGAGAAAATAAAATTTGGAACTCTATTTTATTTTCTTAGGGTAATAATAAATGGAAAATGGATTTTTATTTGGAGTAAATGCAACGATTTTATTAATTATTGCCAATTACTTCTTTTAATAATTTTTAAGGAAGTAATTGATTTTTTTTAAACGTTGTTTATTTAGATAAAAAGATGGAATTTGGTTTAAAAATGTGTTTTGATTATAGATATGAGACTAAAATAGTTTTTATATTTTTCTACGCAAGAAAATAATTTTTGTTGAATTTTGGAAGTTAAAAATAAGAAATTATGAATTTATTTGATGTAAATTGGGTATTTTTGTAAATTTGGCGTTTTTAATAATAAAAATATTTTAAATTTAAAATAATCTTTTGATATGATAGGAAATATTTTATTTCATATGTATGTAAGTTTACATAATTGTTTATGTAAAAATTTAAAAGTGAACGTAATTTATTTTGTATAATAATATACATATTTGTGCATTAGTTAAGTGTTGTATTAATTTGCTTAGGTTTTTTCTTCTTCTTATTATTTGGGTCCAAGCCCACTTAGTCTAAGCCTAAAGGAAGAAATGAGAAACTAATTACTGTACGCTCATTTTCTTCCTCCTGTAAACATTCAGAAACCAGAAAAAAAAACCCCAACTTCATCTTCTTCAATCTATGCTTTTTAAAACTCAAATTTCTTCAATTCAAGCTGAGCTCTTTATCAATCTAAAGTGAAATTCACAGGTTTCTAACTCCAAATCAAGGCCAAAGTTTCCTACTTTGCTTGCTAAATCCGCTAATTTGCTGCAAATAAACCTTAAGGTGAGTTTAAACACTCACTTTTTCTAGTTTACTCAAATTTTCATGTCTGTTTTTGGTTGTATTAGATGAATCCTTGGTTGAATTTGTGAATTAGAAAGATGATTTTAGGGTTTCTATGCTTGCTGAAAATGAATTAGAAAAATGCACAGAAGTAAAATAGTGATATCATGCATGTTCCTAATCCGTTTGAGCTCATTCTTTTTGGATTAGAAAGTAGACTCAAGGAGAAACAATTCCGCTTTTGGTTGCATTTCGATTTATGGAAGTTTGATAGACCTGAAATAGAATTGAAAGTGAAAGTGCAACACTGTCCTTAAAGAAAATTTCCTGAGTTTATACCCGTAATATATTTTGTCATATCTTTTACATTTCTTATCCAAATTGGATAATTTTATATGTACTGGAAAGCCTATAAATTTTTCTACAAGTTTCATGTTTTAAGTTTTATGAATTTTTAAAGTTAAGTTAGTCAAAATTGCACTTCTTTCTTACTATCCCGAGAGCAAAGTGACAGTTTTATAATTTTAGACCTGAGAAATAAAATCATCATAACTTTTGACACGATTGTCCGAATAAGGTGATTCTTTTTCTGTCGTTTATATTTTGCAATTCTCTTCAACTTTTATGTTTTATGATTTATCAAATTCTGGGGTCTATAGGGTCAAAATGGCTCTTTAAGCCGCAGCCCTGCTGTTATGCACATTGTTAAGAGTTTTGTAATTTTAGATCTGAGAAATAAAACATCATAACTTTTGACTCGATATTCCAAATAAGGTGATTCTTTTTCTGCTTTTAGATTTTGCAATTATCTTCAACTTTTATGTTTTATTATTTATCAAATTCTGGGGTTTATAGGGACAAAATGGCTCTTTAAGCCGCAGCAATGTTGTTATGCACATTGTTCAGAGTTTTATAATTTTAGATCTGAGAAATAAAATCATCATAACTTTTGACTCGATAAAACAAATAAGGTGATTCTTTTTCTATCTCTTACCTTTTGCAATTCTCTTCAACTTTTATGTTTTATGATTTATCAATTTCTGGAATCTACAGGGTCAAAATGGCTCTTTAAGCCGCAGCCCTGTTGTTTTGCACATTGTTCACAGTTTGTAATTTTATACCTGAGAATTAGAACTGCCATAACTTTTGACTCAAATGACCGAATTAGTTGATTCTTTTTCTGACTTAAAGCTATGGAAATTATCTTCAATTTTTATGTTTCATGTTTTCTCAAATTTTGAATTTAAAAGTGGCAAATTGGCAAAACAAGCCGCAGGCCTGAGTTCTTTTGCAATGTTTGAGCATTTTCCGTTGAATTGTTTTTTTGAATTCGATGATTTCGAGCATTTCTTTTTCAAGATGGATCTAAAAGGCTAACTTCTACTAATAGAAAAGCCGACATTAACGTCGATTCGCACTACGATTTGACGGTTTCATTTGGGTTTTATCGTATGGTAATTTTATTAATTTTCATCGATTTTTGATGTTTCTGTGCACGTGTTTTCTAAACCGTTTTCGAAATGATTTTCAAAATGGAAAAGCTTTCAAATTAAATGTTTTACAAAAATTTATAATTATTTTATATATATAATACACACTTTTATACTATTCGAACGTATGAGAAAGAGAATTAAACGATTTAGTAAAACACGTGGTATGGGACATGTGCGTTTACTATTTTGGTTAATTTCGGACTTGTACGATCGAAGCTATTTGAGTTTAATGATTCTGAGATGTTTTTTCATTTTATGACGTATTTTGAGTTTTACAATTCCTATTTATTGGAATTATTTAAGATGGCCAATATTTGGCAAGTATTATGGTTTAAGATCTACTATGTAGGAGTTTGATCGATGAGAACCGTCACGATGTTTTATTTACTTGCCAATGGCATAAGGCAAGTCTTGAGTTTATGATTTCATATTTTGAGATTTATGGTTTATGAGAAACCATCATGATGTTTTTACATGTCGATGAGACGAGACAAGTTATGATGCCATTTAATACTTATCGATGAGATGAGACAAGTATGGTATCTCTTTATCACTCGTCAATAAGACTAGGCGAGATATAATTTTCTGAGTTTTATGATGTTTTTAGTGTGGCATCGTCTAACGGCTAGTAAACCATTAAGTGTGAAGGTGTGGTACGGGACACACGTTAACACTCTTTGGGTTCCTATCCTCGAGTTTGTGACACATTCACGATGTTTACCTAACAGAACTGCTTGGAGAGGCGTCAGCGACCTTGTCATGAGGATGAACTGCTTTGGGAGGTGTTAGCGACCTTGTTAGGGCTGACAAAACAGCTTGAAGAGGTGTCAGCGACCTTGTCATGAGGACGAACTGCTTTGGGAGGTGTTAGCGACCTTGTTAGGGCTGACAAAATGGCTTGAAGAGGTGTCAGCGACCTTGTAATGAGGACGAACTGCGTTGGAAGGTGTTAGCGACCTTGTCTAAGGCTTCAGCCGTCTGAGTTTAGCACGTCCAGCATTGCTTCGGCATTGTATTTAGGGATATGGCCAATCTGGGTTTTATGAGTTTTAAATTCGCCGTTTTTGGTGCATTAGTGTTAAGATTTTCTGAGTTTTGAACATGCATCGAATTCTTTATTGAATTTGAGATTTTATGAGTTTGAACTCGTATCGAGTTCCATGAGTTTTTATGATTAAGATGTATGTGTGAGATTTAGCCGCCTTGGCCTACTTATGAGTTTGAGATCTCACATTCTTATGGAGTTGTCTTGTGTTGCTTTCATGACTTCTATTTGTGATTGAGATGAGTTTTCTCCTTTTTGGAGTAATAGTTCATCGAACCATTTGATTTTTTCTTGAGTTTTATATGAGTTGATTTGAGTTCATTATGGGTTATCGCTAATGATATGAGGCACTTGTGTTTTATTTGAGTATTGAGTTTGAGTTACCTCTTTAGAGGTATTTAGTCACCTAGGTAGCGTTTGTTACTTAAGTATTGAGCAATGAGTTATCTAGTCCTTCTCCTCATTCGAGAAGAAGTATCACTATATCCATTCTGCTTCATATTATCGATATTGACTGATTTGTGTTGCTAGACTGATCCGTGTACTTATACTCGGGTCAGACCGAGTTGTTTCAGGTATCATCTATTGGACTTATCTTGAAGTTGGGCTTGGATATCATCTCTTCTTTCGCTTGAGTAGTTTATTTCTTCCGCATACTCTGATGTTTTTTTTTACATTTGATTTGATGTATATGGTGTGGTCGAGTACCTCCTTTATTGTATTCATATTGTATTGTACTAAACATGTATCAGTGTATATGTATATATATGATGTCAATTACTGTCCTGTGATGTGCTTTACATTTAGTTATTGTATTTTGTTCTGATAGATCCGTCAACCACCTATAGTTTTGGATTAAACATTTACCGTGTATGTCGATCCATTGAGATAGAAAAGATATATTATATTGCATTTATCGAAGTATTCAGTAGATGTTTAAGACAAAGTTATAGATGGTCGCCCTTATCCAGCCTTATTCTCCGCTTTAGTAGACGGAATTACTCGTTAATTCTCTTTACTAAGGTGGGTCTCGGGTTGGGGCGTTGCAGCTTGGTATCAGAGCTGTGGTCATAAAAAAGTAGAGTAAACACAGAACAGTACGTATATCATGATACGTCAAAGTACAATACGAGTGAATCATTGTCCTTTATTCGAGCTTATTTTCGAGTTGTGCTTTGATTCTTTTTCGAGAATTGTGATATGTTAAGATGGAATATGTCTAGGAATAAACATTGTATTCCATAGTATTCCATAATTGATTTTAGTGTTATCTTATCTTATGAATAATCTTATTTGGGATTATTCCATTCTTATTTTTGTCGATGCGAGTGAGTTCGTATCGATGAAGCTTATTGATTCCTTAGAGTATTCTTGTTGTGTTCCTTTGAGAGTTGTGAATCGTATTTAGGGGATCCACAATGATTAGCTCGTTGTGAGCATTCTGAGGTTTCTATTTGATGTTGCTTTTGTGAATATTTGTTTGTTACTCACAATCTTACGATGCATTTGATTTGAGATGGATTGACGTATTTGATATTAAGTCCAATCCTTTGTTTTATAGGATCCAATTGTATATTTAGGTTTCCTATTTTGATTGGTTTATTATTTCTATCACTTTGGAATGTTAATGATGATTATGAAGTTTCTGAATTCACTCTTGAGTATCGAGATGTTGATGACATAGAATTCCAGTCAAGGTGACGTTGTTGAGTTTTGATGAGTCCGTTTGGGTTTGATATCCAATCGGGCAATCGAGTTTTAAATTAACCTTGTTCCTGGCTGTTAGCCTTCGGCTATCCTTCCACTAGGACATCCACTAAGGAATGAGTAAGTCTTTGGATTATGCGAGTTTGATTGAGTTTATCATTCGTTTCTTTGAATTATCCTTTTCCGATACTCAATTAGTGTTATTCTTTGTAGCATTACGTTGTTTGAAGTAATGATTTGTTGTTTATGTGCTTCTTCTCCTTCGAGAAGAATATCTTGCTTATCCTGTATCTTGATGATTTTTGGGAGTGGCTCATGACATCATAAGATTGATGAACACTCTATCTCCTTCTTTTGATTTTGAGAATCGAGTATTCTGGGAATATCTCGATGCATTCTCTTAATGTTCTTTGGTTTGAGTTTTGAAGCTATATAAATATGAGTTTTAAATAGAAATTTGAGCTTTGAGTTATTAAAAAAAAATCAAAGAATGTTTTGAGAATATATTTATATGAGTAGTATTCTTTCTTAGAAATAATTTGAGAGTGTTGGGTTATCCATCAGGTAAGAGTTCTGGTCGATATGTCTGATCAACATTATCGATAGGAATCTCATAAGTGCTATGATGAGGCAATCAAACATGATGATTTGTGTTTTAAAGATTGAGATTTTGAAAATAATAATGTTAGATTAAATATTAAATTTATTTTTGAATGGTAATTGCAGCCATTGATTTTAGAGATGAGTAATAGAGTGGCGAGGCAGTTTTGATCGTTCGGTTAACTCTGCAGCCAACAGATATATATTTATTTATTAAAAACTCAATAGCAAGGCAATGCCATTTATTAATTTTTAAATTATAAAGATGAGAATATAAATGAGATTATTTTTGAGCTGTACTTTATTTGAAGTATATTTTGAGATTTTAAAATATATATTATATGCTGGATATTTTAAGGAAAGGGTATAATAAGAGAATTTAAACCCTTAATTTATTTTAAATGATATTATTATGGATTAACAAAATTATTTGGAAATTAATTTTGAAGTAAGAGAAGAAATTGAATTTTAATTTTGAGTATTAAATTACTTACTAAGTAATATAGTAAAGAGTTTGAGAAATTTTCAAATGTTGAAAATTGAGATTTAAAAATTTAGAAGATGTTGAGATTTAAAATTCTAAATATGTTGGATTAAAAGATAATTCGATCTTATATCCTTGTTCTTGAGCATATTCTATCTTTGAGCTATTATCAACGACGTGCATTTCTCGCGGTCGTTCGAGTTTGGTGGCCTTGTGAGAAGCTATCTTGTGATTTATCTATCTTGTCTATTGTATCTACATGTTGTGAGGATGTTCTTTCCGTATATCTATGCGGAAAATCTTATTGATGATCTTATTTATTGCTTAGAGTTCGGGTTTAAGTGAGTTTGACCCCGACTCTATTCGTAGAATTTTTCTGGAATCAATCAATTTCGATTGGTTAATTGTTGAGCATCTTATTGAGTTTGATTCGAAGACGGGACATCTTCGAAATTCTTTCGAGATACTTGGAAATTTCGATGGTTTGCCAATCAATATATTGGCATTTGATGGACCATTGGATTAACCAAGTGATTTTTTCCTGGTTTCTCTCTACCATTCTATGTTGGGAGTATGAATGGTTTGAGTTTCAAGCTTGTCTTTTATCCTTTGTCGATTGAATTTTTGTGTTGTTTACGGCTCTTTTTCTAGAAAATTGTGAGGACGCAATTTTTGTAAGGAGGGGAGTCTGTAACAACCCTAGTTTTGAAGATTTCCTGTTAGTTATAATTTAATATTAAGAATTAAAATAAATTGGGAATTTAAATTGTTTAATTGGGATAAATAATAAATTTTGAATTTAAAATGAGAAAATAAAGTTTGGAACTCTACTTTATTTTCTTAGGGGAATAATAAATGGAAAATGGATTTTATTTGGAGTAAATGCAACGATTTTATTAATTATTGCCAATTACTTCTTTTAATAATTTTTAAGGAAGTAATTGATTTTTTTTAAACGTTGTTTATTTAGATAAAAAGATGGAATTTGGTTTAAAAATGTGTTTTGATTACAGATATGAGACTAAAATAGTTTTTATATTTTTCTGCGCAAGGAAATAATTTTTGTTGAATTTTAGAAGTTAAAAATAAGGAATTATGAATTTGTTTGATGTAAATTGGGTATTTTTGTAAATTTGGCGTTTTTAATAATAAAAATATTTTAAATTTAAAATAATCTTTTGATATGATAGGAAATATTTTATTTCATATGTATGTAAGTTTACGTAATTGTTTATGTAAAAATTTAAAAGTGAACGTAATTTATTTTGTATAATAATATACATATTTGTGCATTTGTTAAGAGTTGTATTAATTTGCTTAGGTTTTTTCTTCTTCTTATTATTTGGGTCCAAGCCCACTTAGCCTAAGCCTAAAGGAAGAAATGAGAAACTAATTACTGTACGCTCATTTTCTTCCTCCTGTAAACATTCAGAAACCAGAAAAAAAAACCCCAACTTCATCTTCTTCAATCTATGCTTTTTAAAACTCAAATTTCTTCAATTCAAGCTGAGCTCTTTATCAATCTAAAGTGAAATTCACAGGTTTCTAACTCCAAATCAAGGCCAAAGTTTCCTACTTTGCTTGCTAAATCCGCTAATTTGCTGCAAATAAACCTTAAGGTGAGTTTAAACACTCACTTTTTCTAGTTTACTCAAATTTTCATGTCTGTTTTTGGTTGTATTAGATGAATCCTTGGTTGAATTTGTGAATTAGAAAGATGATTTTAGGGTTTCTATGCTTGCTGAAAATGAATTAGAAAAATGCACAGAAGTAAAATAGTGATATCATGCATGTTCCTAATCCGTTTGAGCTCATTCTTTTTGGATTAGAAAGTAGACTCAAGGAGAAACAATTCCGCTTTTGGTTGCATTTCGATTTATGGAAGTTTGATAGACCTGAAATAGAATTGAAAGTGAAAGTGCAACACTGTCCTTAAAGAAAATTTCCTGAGTTTATACCCGTAATATATTTTGTCATATCTTTTACATTTCTTATCCAAATTGGATAATTTTATATGTACTGGAAAGCCTATAAATTTTTCTACAAGTTTCATGTTTTAAGTTTTATGAATTTTTAAAGTTAAGTTAGTCAAAATTGCACTTCTTTCTTACTATCCCGAGAGCAAAGTGACAGTTTTATAATTTTAGACCTGAGAAATAAAATCATCATAACTTTTGACACGATTGTCCGAATAAGGTGATTCTTTTTCTGTCGTTTAGATTTTGCAATTCTCTTCAACTTTTATGTTTTGTGATTTATCAAATTCTGGGGTGTATAGGGCAAAAATGGCTCTTTAAGCCGCAGCCCTGTTGTTATGCACATTGTTCAGAGTTTTGTAATTTTAGATCTGATAAATAAAATCATCATAACTTTTGACTCGACAGTCCAAATAAGGTGATTCTTTTTCTGTCTTTTATATTTTGCAATTCTCTTCAAGTTTTATGTTTTATGATTTATCAAATTCTGGGGTTTATAGGGTCAAAATGGCTCTTTAAGCCGCAGCCATGTTGTTATGCACATTGTTCAGAGTTTTGTAATTTTAGATCTGAGAAATAAAATCATCATAAATTTTGAATCGATAGAACAAATAAGGAGATTCTTTTTTTGTCTTTTAGCTTTTGAAATTCTCTTCAACTTTTATGTTTTATAATTTATCAAATTCTGGAATCTACAGGGTCAAAATGGCTCTTTGAGCCGCAGCCCTGTTGTTATGCACATTGTTCACAGTTTGTAATTTTATACCTGAGAATTAGAACTGCCATAACTTTTGACTAAAATGTCCGAATTAGTTGATTCTTTTTCTGACTTCAAGCTATGGAAATTATCTTCAACTTTAATGTTTCATGTTTTCTCAAATTATGAATTTAAAAGTGGCAAATTGGCAAAACAAGCCGCAGGCCTGATTTCTTTTGCAATGTTTGAACATTTTCCGTTGAATTGTTTTTTTGAATTCGATGATTTCGAGCATTTCTTTTTCAAGATGGATCTAAAAGGTTAACTCCTACTAATAGAAAAGCCGACATTAACGTCGATTCGCACTACGAATTGACGGTTTCATTTGGGTTTTATCGTATGGTAATTTTATTAATTTTCATCGATTTTTGATGTTTCTGTGCACGTGTTTTCTAAACCGTTTTCGAAATGATTTTCAAAATAGAAAAGCTTTAAAATTAAATGTTTTACAAAAATTTATAATTATTTTATATATATAGTACACACTTTTATACTATTCGAACGTATGAGATAGAGAATTAAACGATTTAGTAAAACACGTGGTATGGGACATGTGCGTTTACTATTTTGGTTAATTTCGGACTTGTACGATCGAAGCTATTTGAGTTTAATGATTCTGAGATGTTTTTCCATTTTATGACTTATTTTGTGTTTTAAAATTCCTATTTATTGGAATTATTTAAGATGGCCAATATTTGGCAAGTATTATGGTTTGAGATCTACTATGTAGGAGTTTGATCGATGAGAACCGTCACGATGTTTTATTTACTTGCCAATGGCATAAGGCAAGTCTTGAGTTTATGATTTCATATTTTGAGATTTATGGTTTATGAGAAACCATCATGATGTTTTTCACATGTCGATGAGACGAGACAAGTTATGATGCCATTTAATACTTATCGATGAGAAGAGACAAGTGTGGTATCTCTTTATCACTCGTCAATAAGACTAGGCGAGATATAATTTTCTGAGTTTTATGATGTTTTTAGTGTGGCATCGTCTAACGGCTAGTAAACCATTAAGTGCGAAGGTGTGGTACGGGACACGCGTTAACACTCTTTGGGTTCCTATCTGCGAGTTTGTGACACATTCATGATGCTTACCTAACAGAACTGCTTGGAGAGGCGTCAGCGACCTTGTCATGAGGATGAACTGCTTTGGGAGGTGTTAGCGACCTTGTTAGGGCTGACAAAACAGCTTGAAGAGGTGTCAGCGACCTTGTCATGAGGACGAACTGCTTTGGGAGGTGTTAGCGACCTTGTTAGGGCTGACAAAATGGCTTGAAGAGGTGTCAGCGACCTTGTCATGAGGACGAACTGCTTTGGAAGGTGTTAGCGACCTTGTCTAAGGCTTCAGTAGTCTGAGTTTAGCACGTGCAGCATTTCTTCGGCATTGTATTTAAGGATATGGCCAATCTGGGTTTTATGAGTTTTAAATTCGCCGTTTTTGGTGCATTAGTGTTAAGATTTTCTGAGTCTTGAACATGCATCGAATTCTTTATTGAATTTGAGATTTTATGAGTTTGAACTCGTATCGAGTTCCATGAGTTTTTATGATTGAGATGTATGTGTGAGATTTAGCCGCCTTGGCCTACTTATGAGTTTGAGATCTCACATTCTTATGGAGTTGTCTTGTGTTGCTTTCATGATTTCTATTTGTGATTGAGATGAGTTTTCTCCTTTTTGGAGTAATGGTTCATCGAACCATTTGAGTTTTGCTTGAGTTTTATATGAGTTGATTTGAGTTCATTGTGGGTTATTGCTAATGATATGAGGCACCTATGTTTTATTTGAGTTTTGAGTTTGAGTTACCTCTTTCGAGGTATTTAGTCACCTAGGTAGCGTTTGTTACTTAAGTATTGAGCAATGAGTTATCTAATCCTTCTCCTCATTCGAGAAGAAGTATCACTATATCCATTCTGCTTCATATTAACGATATTGACTGATTTGTGTAGCTAGACTGATCCGTGTATTTATACTTGGGTCAGACCAAGTTGTTTCAGGTATCATCTATTGGACTTAGCTTGAAGTTGGGGTTGGATATCATCTCTTCTTTCGCTTGAGTAGTTTGTTTCTTCCGCATACTCTGATGTTTTTTTTACATTTGATTTGATGTATATGGTGTGGTCGAGTACCTCCTTTATTGTATTCATATTGTATTGTACTAAACATGTATCAGTGTATATGTATATATATGATGTCAATTACTGTCGTGTGATGTGCTTTACATTTAGTTATTGTATTTTGTTCTGATAGATCTGTCAACCACCTATAGTTTTGGATTAAACATTTACTATGTATGTCAATCCATTGAGATAGAAAAGATATATTATATTGCATTTATCGACGTATTTAGTAGATGTTTAAGACAAAGTTATAGATGGTCGCCCTTATCCAGCCCTATTCTCCTTTTTAGTAGACGGAATTACTTGTTAATTCTCTTTACTAAGGTGGGTCTCGGGGTGGGGCGTTACAGCTTGGTATCAGAGCTGTGGTCAGAACAAAGTAGAGTAAACACAGAAGATTACGTATATCATGATACGTCGAAGTACAATACGAGTGAATCATTGTCCTTTATTCGAGCTAGTTTTCAAATCGTGCTTTGATTCTTTTTCGAGAATTGTGATATGTTAAGATGGAATATGTCTAGGAATATACATCGTATTCCATAGTATTCCATAATTGATTTTGGTGTTATCTTATCTTATGAATAATCTTATTTGGGATTATTCCATTCTTATTTTTGTCGATGCGAGTGAGTTCGTATCGATGAAGCTTATTGATTCCTTAGAGTATTCTTGTTGTGTTCCTTTGAGAGTTGTGAATCGTATTGAGGGGATCCACAATGATTGGCTCGTTGTGAGCATTCTGAAGTTTCTATTTGATGTTGCTTTTGTGAATATTTGTTTGTTACTCACAATCTTACGATGCATTTGATTTGAGATGGATTGACTTATTTGATATTAAGTCCAATCCTTTGTTTTACAGGATCCTATTGTACATTTAGGTTTCCTATTTTGATTGGTTTATTATTTCTGTCACTTTGGAATGTTCATGATGATTATGAAGTTTCTGAATTCACTCTTTGGTATCGAGATGTTGATGACATAGAATTCCAGTCAAGGTGACGTTGTTGAGCTTTGATGAGTCTGTTTGGGTTTGATATCCAATCGGGCAATCGAGTTTTAAATTAACCTTGTTCCTGGCTGTTAGCCTTCGGCTATCCTTCCACTAGGACATCCACTAAGGAATGAGTAAGTCTTTGGATTATGCGAGTTTGATTGAGTTTATCATTCGTTTCTTTGAATTATCCTTTTCGGATACTAAATTAGTGTTATTCTTTGTAGCATTACGTTGTTCGAAGTAATGATTTGTTGTTTATGTGCTTCTTCTCCTTCGAGAAGAATATCTTGCTTATCCTGTATCTTGATGATTTTTGGGAGTGGCTCATGACATCATAAGATTGATGAACACTCTATCTCCTTCTATTGATTTTGAGAATCGAGTATTCTGGGAATATCTCGATGCATTCTCTTAATGTTCTTTGGTTTGAGTTTTGAAGCTATATAAATATGAGTTTTAAATAGAAATTTGAGCTTTGAGTTATTAAAAAAAATCAAAGAATGTTTTGAGAATATATTTATATGAGTAGTATTATTTCTTAGAAATAATTTGAGTGTGTTGTGTTATCCATCAGGTAGTTAAGAGTTCTGGTCGATATGTCTGATCAACATTATCGATAGGAATCTCCTAAATGCTATGATGAGGCAATCAAACATGATGATTTGTGTTTTAAAGATTGAGATTTTGGAAATAATAATGTTAGATTAAATATTAAATTTATTTTTGAATGGTAATTGCAGCCATTGATTTTAGAGATGAGTAATAGAGTGGCGAGGCAGTTTTGATCGTTCGGTTAACTCTGCAGCCAACAGATGTATATTTATTTATTAAAAACTCAATAGCAAGGCAATGCCATTTATTAATTTTTAAATTATAAAGATGAGAATATAAATGAGATTATTTTTGAGCTGTACTTTATTTGAAGTATATTTTGAGATTTTAAAATATATATTATATGCTGGATATTTTAAGGAAAGAGTATAATAAGAGAATTTAAACCCTTAATTTATTTTAAAGGATATTATTATGGATTAACAAAATTATTTGGAAATTAATTTTGAAGTAAGAGAAGAAATTGAATTTTAATTTTGAGTATTAAATTACTTACTAAGTAATATAGTAAAGAGTTTGAGAAATTTTCAAATGTTGAAAATTGAGATTTAAAAATTTAGAAGATGTTGAGATTTAAAATTCTAAATATGTTGGATTAAAAGATAATTCGATCTTATATCCTCGTTCTTGAGTATATTCTATCTTTGAGCTATTATCAACGACGTGCATTTCTCGCGGTCGTTCGAGTTTGGTGGCCTTGTGAGAAGCTATCTTGTGATTTATCTATCTTGTCTATTGTATCTACATGTTGTGAGGATGTTCTTTCCGTATATCTATGCGGAAAATCTTATTGATGATCTTATTTATTGCTTAGAGTTCGGGTTTAAGTGAGTTTGACCCCGACTCTATTCGTAGAATTTTTCTGGAATCAATCAATTTCGATTGGTTAATTGTTGAGCATCTTATTGAGTTTGATTCGAAGACGGGACATCTTCGAAATTCTTTCGAGATACTTGGAAATTTCGATGGTTTGCCAATCAATATATTGGCATTTGATGGGTCATTGGATTAACCAAGTGAGTTTTTCCTTGTTTCTCTCTACCATTCTATGTTGGGAGTATGAATGGTTTGAGTTTCGAGCTTGTCTTTTATCCTTTGTCGATTGAATTTTTGTGTTGTTTACGGCTCTTTTTCTAGAAAGTTGCGAGGACACAATTTTTGTAAGGAAGGGAGTCTGTAACAACCCTGGTTTTGAAGATTTCGTATGAATATTAAATTATAACGGTAGTTATAATTTAATATTAAGAATTAAAATAAATTGGGAATTTAAATTGTTAATTGGGATAAATAATAAATTTTGAATTTAAAATGAGAAAATAAAGTTTGGAACTCTATTTTATTTTCTTAGGGTAATAATAAATGGAAAATGGATTTTTATTTGGAGTATATGCAACGATTTTATTAATTATTGCCAATTACTTCTTTTAATAATTTTTAAGGAAGTAATTGATTTTTTTTTAAACGTTGTTTATTTAGATAAAAAGATGGAATTTGGTTTAAAAATGTGTTTTGATTATAGATATGAGACTAAAATAGTTTTTATATTTTTCTACGCAAGAAAATAATTTTTGTTGAATTTTAGAAGTTAAAAATAAGGAATTATGAATTTATTTGATGTAAATTGGGTATTTTTGTAAATTTGGCGTTTTTAATAATAAAAATATTTAAATTTTAAAATAATCTTTTGATATGATAGGAAATATTTTATTTCATATGTATGTAAGTTTACATAATTGTTTATGTAAAAATTTAAAAGTGAACGTAATTTATTTTGTATAATAATATACATATTTGTGCATTTGTTTAGTGTTGTATTAATTTGCTTAGGTTTTTTTTTCTTTTTATTATTTGGGTCCAAGCCCACTTAGCCTAAGCCTAAAGGAAGAAATGAGAAACTAATTACTGTACGCTCATTTTTTTCCTCCTGTAAACATTCAGAAACCAAAAAAAAACCCCAACTTCATCTTCTTCAATCTATGGTTTTAAAAACTCAAATTTCTTCAATCCAAGCTGAGCTCTTTATCAATCTAAAGTGAAATTCACAGGTTTCTAACTCCAAATCAAGGCCAAAGTTTCCTACTTTGCTTGCTAAAACCGCTAATTTGCTGCAAATAAACCTTAAGGTGAGTTTGAACACTCACTTTTCTAGTTTACTCAAATTTTCATGTTTGTTTTTGGTTGTATTAGATGAATCCTTGGTTGAATTTGTGAATTAGAAAGATGATTTTAGGGTTTCTATGCTTGCTGAAAATGAATTAGAAAAATGCACAGAAGTAAAATAGTGATATCATGCATGTTCCTAATCTGTTTGAGCTCATTCTTTTTGGATTAGAAACTAGACTCAAGGAGAAACAATTTCGCTTTTGGATGCATTTCGATTTATGGAAGTTTGATAGACCTGAAATAGAATTGAAAGTAAAAGTGCAACACTGTCCTTAAAGAAAATTTCCTGAGTTTATACGTGTAATATATTTTGCCATATCTTTTATATTTCTTATCCAAATTGGATAATTTTATATGTTCTAGAAAGCCTATAAATTTTTATACAAGTTTCATGTTTTAAGTTTTATGAAATTTTAAAGTTAAGTTAGTCAAAATTGCACTTCTTTCTTACTATCCCGAGAGCAAAGTGACAGTTTTATAATTTTAGACCTGAGAAATAAAATCATCATAACTTTTGACACGATTGTCCGAATAAGGTGACTCCTTTTCTGTCTTTTATATTTTGCAATTCTCTTCAACTTTTATGTTTTGTGATTTATCAAATTCTGGGTTCTATAGGGTCAAAATAGCTCTTTAAGCCGCAGCCCTGTTGTTATGCACATTGTTCAGAGTTTTGTAATTTTAGATCTGAGAAATAAAATCATCATAACTTTTGACTCGATAGTCCAAATAAGGTGATTCTTTTTCTGTCTTTTAGATTTTGCAATTCTCTTCAAGTTTTATGTTTTATGATTTATCAAATTCTGGGCTTTATAGGGTCAAAATGGCTCTTTAAGCCGCAACCATGTTGTTATGCACATTGTTCAGAGTTTTGTAATTTTAGATCTGAGAAATAAAATCATCATAACTTTTGACTCGATAGTCCAAATAAGGTGATTCTTTTTCTGTCTTTTAGCTTTTGCAATTCTCTTCAACTTTTGTGTCTTATGATTTATCAAACTCTGGAATCTACAGGGTCAAAACGGCTCTATAAGTCGCAGCCCTGTTGTTATGCACATTGTTCACAGTTTGTAATTTTATACCTGAGAATTAGAACTGCCATAACTTTTGACTCAAATGTCCGAATTAGTTTATTCTTTTTCAGACTTCAATCTATGGAAATTATCTTCAACTTTTATTTTTCATGTTTTCTCAAATTTTGAATTTCAAAGTGGCAAATTGGCAAAACAAGCCGCATGCCTGAGTTCTTTTGCAATGTTTGAGCATTTTCCGTTGCATTGTTTTTTGAATTCGATGATTTTGAGCATTTCTTTTTCAAGATGGATCTAAAAGGCTAACTCCTACTAATAGAAAAGTCGACATTAACGTCGATTCGCACTACGAATTGATGGTTTCATTTGGGTTTTATCGTATGGTAATTTTATTAATTTTCATCGATTTTTGATGTTTTTGTGCACGTGTTTTCTAAACCGTTTTCGAAATGATTTTCAAAATGGAAAAGCTTTCATATTAAATTTTTTACAAAAATTTATAATTATTTTATATATATAATACACCCTTTTATACTATTCGAACGTATGAGAAAGAGAATTAAATGATTTAGTAAAACACGTGGTATGGGACATGTGCGTTTACTATTTTGGTTAATTTCGGACTTGTACGATCGAAGCTATTTGAGTTTAATGCTTCTGAGATGTTTTTCCATTTTATGACGTATTTTGAGTTTTACAATTCCTATTTATTGGAATTATTTAAGATGGCCAATATTTGGCAGGTATTATGGTTTGAGATCTACTATGTAGGAGTTTGATCGATGAGAACCGTCACGATGTTTTATTTACTTGCCAATGGCATAATGCAAGTCTTGAGTTTATGATTTCATATTTTGAGATTTACGGTTTATGAGAAACCATCACGATGTTTTTCACATGTCGATGAGACGAGACAAGTTATGATGCCATTTAATACTTATCGATGAGATGAGACAAGTATGGTATCTCTTTATCACTCGTCAATAAGACTAGGCGTGATATAATTTCTGAGTTTTATGATATTTTTAGTGTGGCATCGACTAACGGCTAGTAAACCGTTAAGTGCGAATGTGTGGTATGGGACACACGTTAACACTTTTTGGGTTCCTATCCGTGAGTTTGTGACACATTCATGATGTTTACCTAACAGAACTACTTGGAGAGGCGTCAGCGACCTTGTCATGAGGATGAACTGCTTTGGGAGGTGTTAGCGACCTTGTTAGGGATGACAAAACAGCTTGAAGAGGTGTCAGCGACCTTGTCATGAGGACGAACTGTTTTGGGACGTGTTAGCGACCTTGTTAGGGCTGACAAAATGGCTTGAAGAGGTGTCAGCGACCTTGTCATGAGGACGAATTGCTTTGGAAGGTGTTAGCTGTTTGCGCCAAAAATGGTCACAAACACCCAATACCGTGAAAGCACCCGTTTATCAACACAAACCAGCAATAACAAACACAGAACTCAGATCTAAGAGATAGTAAATGCAGCAAATCACAGATAACAGTAAACAACACAGGATTTATAGTGGTTCGGCGTTCATGCCTACGTCCACTTTGAAGGTTTTTATCTTTTATTGATTCACTTGATGATTTTCCATTGATTACAGCAGATTACAGCAAGGTGTAGCTTTCACACTTGATTCCCATGATGTTGGAAAGACCTAGAATTGAATCTGGCAGAGTCTAGGCTTGTTCTCTCTCTTCCCAATCTCCGACCCCTTTTCTGAATGACCAGGGGCTCTATTTATATGCGTGGAAGGCTGAAATCCCGCCCAAAAACTGGGGAGGCCGCTTGGCACGTGACGGGGGGCCCACAGGCCCGCGTTCTCGGGATCAGTGCCCAGTTTGGGATCGATTCGAAGTGAAGTTCGAATCGATCAAAAATGCATCCAATCGAGACGAAATTTGGTGTGGACATTCTTCAGTGTGTAATCAAGCTCCTGTGAAAATTTCATGGTATTTGGATCAAGGGATTGAGAGATATGATCGATTCAAGATTGGATCTTCGGCATGATGGCTAGTTCGAATCGATCCTATGGGTCGTTCGAATCCATATGTTACGAATCCATATGGTTCGAACCCATAGGTTCGAATCGATCCTTTAGCATGCGGAGGCGGCGACACGGTGCTCTCTTGTGTGGGTTCGAAGTTACTATTGTAGGATGGACTATGGATTCGAGGCAAGGTCACAGGATAGATTCGAGGCAAGGTCGGCCGATGGAGTCGAAGACGATGGAGTCGAAGTTGATGGAGTCGAAGGCAATGGAGTCGAAGTTGATGGAGTCGAAGGTGATGGAGTCGAAGGCAATGGAGTCGAAGTTGATGGAGTCGAAGGTGATGGAGTCGAAGGCAATGGAGTCGAAGTTGATGGAGTCGAAGGCAATGGAGTCGAAGTTGATGGAGTCGAAGGCGATGGAGTCGAAGTTGATGGAGTCGAAGGCGATGGAGTCGAAGTTGATGGAATCGAAGTTGATGAAGTCGAAGTTGATGGAGTCGAAGGCGATGGAGTCGAAGTTGATGGAGTCGAAGGTGATGGAGTCGAAGGTGATAGAGTCGAAGTTGATGGAGTCGAAGGTGATGGAGTCGAAGCAGGCAATGGCTGGTGGATTCGAACATTGTAGCAAGCAGTGATGGGTTCGAAGTTCATGGGTTCGAATGGTGATGGGTTCGAAATGAACAACGGGTATCTTTCTCAAATTGAATCCATCATATCTTGAGCGTACGAACTCGGATTGACTTGAAACTTGAGGCGTTGGCTTCTATGGTCTTTCTTGTCATGCCCTATCAATTGTGGACCGATCCGGATTCGGACAAAATTCACCGATATCCATAGCGAAGTGAAGTACGACCAATCTCTGAGTTGAACTGTCTTTTGTTTTTGACCAATCTTTTGGTATCACGGCTTTGCCAAAAAGCGGGATAACATTTTGCCCCCCAAAACATGCCTTGTGGTAGGAAGGTGTGTTTTGTAATGCCTTGAGTTGGATGTTCGTATCCTATCATCAACCTGCAAAGAACTTGATAGTTTCATATGGCCTCAAATGACGATCGTTCGGGATCGAGCTATTTAGGATGAAGCGCGGCCGTTCATGGTCAAGCGCCTAACTTCAAATGACGATCGTTCGTGATCGAGTTATTTGAGGTGAAGTGCGACCGTGCGCGGTGAAGCGCGTAAAATCCATGTGTCGATCGTTCGGGATCGAGTCATCCTTGGTGAAATGTGACCGTTCAAGGTCAAGCGCTCAACTTCAAATGACGACCGTTCGGGATCGAGTCATTCGAGGTAAAGTGCGACAGTGCGCGGTCAAGTGGGGGTCCTCAAATGACGATCGTTCGCGATCGAGCCATATGAGGTAAGGTGTAACAGTCAACGATCAGGTGGCGGACCTCAAATGACGACCGTTCGCGATCGAGTCATTCGAGGTAAGGTGAGTTGTGCCATTTGAGGCGAGTTGTGATCGTTCGCGATCGTGTGCCGTTCGAGGCGGGTTTGTGACTGTTCGAAGTCGGGTGTTCATAATAAGTGGATCCTGACCGTTTGCGGTCGGTGCCGTTCGAGGCGAGTGGTGATCGTTCGCGATCAACTGTCATATAAGTGAATCGGGACCGTTCGCGGTCGGATGCCGTTCAAGGCGATTTGTGATCGTTCGCGATCGTATGCCGTTCGAGGCTGACTGTGATCGTTCGCGATTGTTTGTCGTTCGAGGCGAATTATGTGTGCCCGGGGGGGACTTAGTATTATCGATGCCGGAGTTCATGTCCGAGGGAGTTTCTGGATTGAAGACTCTGGCGGTTCATCGCCACACAGAAGGTGCTCGCGGACCGTTTGCGATCCAACGGGCATGATAATAAACTTTTTCACAGAATTGCAAATATCAAAGCTGTAACGACCCGCTATTTTGTATCATTCAAATCGACAATAAAACCGTACATGTCCGACTTGAAAAATTCAAAATACCGAATTGTTAATTTAATTTGGCAAAACTTAGCATATACAGTAAATAAATCAAACACAGATCACAGACACAGAGTAATATAATGCAGCGGAATAGAAAAATAGTAGTTCATGAAGCTACTATATACATCAGAGTTTAAAATAAAATACATCAGAATCTCTGGAATACAGAAAGGTCTTCAGTACGAGCCGATGACTTCTCTGAACCAGTCAACTAGAAAACTGAAAGCTGAAACGATAGTTGGATCTCCAAATGAACCTCCAATCTCATAAGGTGAGTCTCGAATGCTGGATTACTCGGTCTGACCCGAGCGTAAAGCAAAACACAAAACACTCGAGTCAGGATTAACATTCTTATATCAATAAATTCAACTCAAATGAAATATCAACTGAAATACAATATACTTAAAGGATGTTTGGGATGTCCATCCTCTAAGGGTCCATAGAACTATCTATAGGGTAGAAATATACACTACTACACCGTAGTCATTCACTTAATTTATACTTCAACCCAACAGTCAATTTTTACTTCGAATAATCATATTTCCCAAACTAGTATCTATATATTGAGTAAGGTATGCAGTACAGTATTTCAATTTCCTGAACTTAACAAATTGTTCACATCAACCTGGCCTTCCTATTTAAATTAATCCAATCTCATTTTATCAGTTAAATCTTCCTAAAATTCCCACTTAAATTTATAATTCTCAAATTTGGATTTGATATCCCAATTTTCCCTTTTATTTCAATATGTTTCCATATTTTAAGTATTCAACATTTTAACCAAATTTTTCCCAATCTAGTTTCTAAATAAAATTCCCAATCTAGTTCAAACTCAAATTTCATTTAATTCGATTAGTTATCTACATAACCGATTCGACTATCTTGGTTCCAAATACATATCCGAATTTGTAAACCATTTAATTACACTATAGTTCATAGCTTATATATAACAATTTAAATTTGACAGTTTCATCTAGATTCTCGATTTTTTTTTTTTTTTTTTTTTACATCGTTATTATCCAGTCTTGAACCCTCCCTTATTCGATTCAATATCATTTTAGTGATCATGAATTACACTTTACCCAAATTTCTTAAATTTTATTAAACGTGAAATATTTCATTCGATAAATTTCAATTTGATTTAGATAAATAAATCCTTATCTAAATACCATTTCAAAATAACCCAACTTTATTTCCCAATCCTAATTGTTCAATATTATTGCAAAATTTTCCGAAATAAAATTTACATAAATATTTATCATAATTTAGGTATTTAATCACATCTTGATTAAACTAGATATAATTAACTCTATGTTTATCATTTTCCCTTTTATACATGTATTTAAGAATTTACACATAAATAAAACCATATATTTCTTATCATATGGTCAAATGTTACGAATATTATCATTTCAATCCATACACTAAATATATACGGGTGGATAGCATTCCACCCGTAATCCCAAATTTAAATTAAATAAAACCCGCTTGGGTCTATCATTTAAACCCATTTCAATTCAAAACAACCATAACAAAAGGGAATTGCAGTGTGATGACAGGGATGGTGTCAAAGTAAATAAACAAGTAATAACAACGGTCAATAACAATTCAATAAGTAAATCAATAACTCCGAAATAATCGTATTTATTCGCATTGTTATTTGTATAATTATTTTTAGAATCTACACTATCATGTCATGTAGATAAAGATTATTACATTTTAGTTTTTCACTTGTCGTTCCATTTCAATTTCAGTTTAATACTACAATAATTAATCCAAACTACGTTCAAGGATTTAAAGTATAATTTATCAATTTCTACGACAATTAATGGGTCAAATTTAGCTAATCAAATTTACATATGGCGGGGTCAGGTTTCAAATAAATCAAGGTCCGTCATATGTAATCCGTCTTAATTTGTAAACTATACTACCCCAAATTTAACTAGCAAACTAGTTATCACTTAACAATAGTAATTAACATCCAATTTAAACGATAATCAATCAATCAATCAATTATCAACCAATCTGTATTATTATCACATAATTAATTAACCGATAATGGTGTCAGGTGTCACAGGTGAGCAGATACAGATAATAGCAGTCATAACAGTAAAACAACCAACAGCAGCATATTTCAATTGTCGTTTCAATTGAAGTCAAATTTAATAAATAAAAGAACGTTAATCGTGAGTGATTGCTCACCTTTCGAGGCTAGAGATGAACGAGACCAAGAGCGAATGGATACGAGCAAACCCAAAGGTCGAACAAGCGAGACAGTGACAAGGCTATAATGGCTGCGACGAATATGATATTTTTCAGTGATAAGTCAAGATGGGCACGAGATAGAGGAAGTAAGATACGTTAAATATAAATTTTATAACAATCAACATTAAATTTAAACACCAATCATAAAAATAAAAATCTATACTTATACACATATTTTAAACCAATATACAATGAAATCTTTATATTTAATATTCAAAAATAAATGTTCATACTAATATCGATACAAACTTATCTTGTGATACTAAATATTGTACGTATATAAACTAGCGTAAACTCAACCCACCAATCAAAGAAAACTTTTTTTATTTTTTTATTTTTTTATAAACATATTGTATATATATACTACTACATACGTTTCAAAATACCATCTTCAAAACAATATATATTATATACATATATATATAAATTTATTTACAACCCATAAATAATAAAATATACTAACTACTCCGTTACATATAAAACTGATATAATATTCACCCAGACAAGTGTCTTAAAATTAGTTATATTTACATATAATCATACTTAAAGTATACAGATATATAAGTAAATTGGAAGATCATATAATCCAGATTTTATAAACTTATATATAAATAAAATCTTTACACAGTATTTAGCAAAAAAACAAAACCCAAAACAATCGCATGAGCCCTATAACCTGGGGAACGATCACGATCTCCACTCAAATCCTCATGCAACCGAAAAAAATTATTATTTCATATATTTTTTTTTTTATATTAATCAAAACTGATATATTATAAACATAAACAAAATGATCTAAACATGCATACACAACAGTAAGATGGAGAACCAATGACAAAAACTTCAGGCAAATAAGTCTTTGAAGAAATAAAATAAACCTACCTATAGTGTTCACCACTTCCAAAGCAGACTCGGGTTTCGAAGGATGTGGCAACGGTGGATTAATTGATGGGTTTGCTGTTGAAGGCGGATCCGGGTTGAAGCATCGGGTGTAGGAGGTTTCGTATGGGAGAGGCGCTATTGTTATAGGGTGGAGGCCAAGCTAGTTCAAAGCTACATGGGAGGTGGAAAGAAACGAAGGTGACTGCTGCTCGTTATCTGTATGCGTTTCGTGTGTGCTTTTTTTTTTATATATGGCAGCGGATGAAGGTGGAAAGGAGGGTGCAAATTGTGTTCTGAGAGCAAAAATGAAAAAAAATATGAAGAGAGGGGAAGAAGAATAAATAGAATGGATGTTATGCGTGATTTCAGGGGATTGATAAAAGTAACGGCTACGTAAAAAAATCAAAAGTGCAAGTGAATGTTTAAAAGAAAGGGAAACAGTGCTGAAGGTGCGAATAAAATTTTCAAATCAAAAGAAACGTAAAGTTGCCCATTTATTTATCAAACGTGATTTAAGCCAAATAAAAGGAAACGAAGAGTAACAGTCAGAAATTAGTACGCAATTAATTGAATAGAAACCTTCCCTGAGATTCAGTTGACTTAATTAAAACAAATTTTATAAATTTAGCTTGGAGTACACGGTAAACGTTAGAAAACAAATGGAAAAAAAAAGTCACGGATTTGGTTCAAAAGGAAAGGAAATGAACCGTTGAAATTTAGAAAGGCAAGAATATAATCAAAAGGGGAAACGTACACTTTTTTTTTTCCAGGAATGAATACAAGTTCAAGAATAATAACGTTAATATAAATTTATTTTATAACGCTAGGATATCGTGGAACGAAGGAAACAAATTAAATGTACCGAGATAACGTATGGCATTTTATACGTTTTCAAACTTTTGAAATGGCATAGGATGGTAATAGCTGTACACCGATTGAGAAGCCTTTAAAGCAATTTATTTTATTGCCTGGGATTCACGTTCCAAATTTTTTTTTTTGAAACGGAAGGAAGCAATAAAGTCACAGATAAATGAAATTGTAACAGTCTCCCAAATTCAGCTGACAAATAATAAAGCAATTGATAATAGGTGCGCGTTTAAATTTTGAAACGCCAAAAGAAATCAAATGGTAAGGAATTTATATAACAGTACATTATACGTTTTTTTTTTTCAACCCATAAGAAGGCTGAACGCACATCACTTGAAATGGAAAGGCAAAAGTAAAGCGCGATGATTCAGGAAGTAACATAAGGAATAAAATATCAACGGTCAAAAGTTATGATTTAGCTGAAAATTTCAAGTAATAAATTTATTGAGTAGCACGTTTCAATTTGAGCAAGAATAAGTATGAAATGGAAGTAGCAATAGAAAAATGGAAGTGAAACGTATTCACTTTTTGCCTTATATAAAATATTATATAAAGTAGATAAAAGGAAATTTCCACGTTCGAATCATTAAAGCGATAAATATTTGTATCGGCCAACACGTGAATCCAGGAAAAAATAAAGGTAAGCTATTTATTGTTTTGCAACCGATAAAATTTTGAACAGTAAGAAAATAAAGCAATAGTCACAGTGGAGTCCCTTGATTTTGTGCAAATGAAATTTATTAAAGCAATTGAAATTTAACGATAGAAAAGTCACTGCTATGCACTGATTCAGAAATCAATTCATAGCTTGAATTTAATAGAATTACCAAATAAATAAACTTCCATAAAATAAATTGAAAATTTACCATTTGCTATATTTAATTATACGTAATCCAAATATTAACTCTTTATTTGCAAATAAATTTATTTAAAATTTCACCAAAATCCAAATTAAATACGTTATAAAACCAATTAAAATCATTAAAATTTTATGGGTCATTACACTCTCCCCCACTCAAAACTTTTCGTCCCCGAAAAGGAAGGAGGTAGGAGAATAAAACAACCAGAAATAGATTGAAATACAAGATAAATAATTAATTTAAAAATATATAGATTTTATTTGAAATATTTATTTGATAACTTCATTTGAAATTTAGTTTTCTTTAATACTTTAATACTTTTCAAATTCCTTTGAAAACCATTACTCACATTATTACTTATATTTACAAAGAAGCTATTAAAATATTAAATCCAAAATTCACAAATTTTTATTTTGTTTCAAGATACCTTCCAAATATTATTATTAGATCACAAATCATTTTTTTTAAGTATCTTTTATTTTAGATAAATAACTGCTTAAATATTTATAACACTAAAATTTCTATTAAACCATGTAGTATATAATTAAACAATATTTTAAAGGATATATCCAACAAGGAAGGAAGGTAGATTTGGAAAAAGGAATCAAGGTGAATAACTAAACTGAGCAGATAAGGTAGATTCAAGAATAGAATCGGGCACGAGTAATAAATATAGAACCATAAGAATTTAAAATTTCAAATATTAATTCAAAATTTCTTTGTTGAAAATACTTTTATAATAAAATACCTTTATAAATAAATACTTTTATATTGAAACCAATTTTTCTTTCGAAATACTTTTATAACTCAATGTTTTAACAAGTTTATCCTCGTTCTTGCAGACTCTGGCCATGCGTTGATCAGGCGCAAAGCTAGAATTCTTCAAGTACTTAGTAGACTTGTTTCAACACCCAGTGAAAATACTTGAAAAACCTTTTAAAAAAAACAGATATGGAAAGTACAATCCAAACAAAACAACCAAACCAAAACCTTTGTCCGATCATGGTTCGCAGATACACAATGGTTACGCCTGGTTCCCCCAGGAAACAATCCATATCCGTAAGCTTTCACAGCCCCGCGAGTTACGCCATGATGACTAGTAGGGTGCAGGATACACAATGGTTACGCCTGGTTCCCCCAGGAAACAATCCGTACCCCCAGGCAAGACTCAGCCAGGCACTTGCGCTACTATTCGCGACCTACACAGATTGCAGGATACACAATGGTTACGCCTGGTTCCCCCAGGAAACAATCCGTACCCCTAGGCAAGACTCAGCCAGGCAATTTCGCTGTGCATTCACGAGAGAAAAAGAAACCGCGGGTTACGCCACGGTGGGAACACTCGAGTATTACATCCGGAAAACCAAAAATCAGAGAGAATAATATCGATAGAATGAATCCACGCTGTGGCCACAAAGCGGATATCAAGCAGAAGGCACTTTCCATATCTTTACTTGGAAAATATATATATATAGTACCTTTTCAAATACTTCCAAATATCGTACTTATATAAAGTCCATATGTATAGGATTCCTTTCTAAATCGAATACTTTCCAAATCAATAGTATATCAAAACATACTTACATAGACTTTAATTATATAAATTTTCTTTCCAAATTGAGTACCTTTCAAATCAATTGATTTCAAATCACTTTCATACTTATACAAATCCATTTTATATAAGTCCGACCACTTCCCAAATCAAGTGCTTAATTATACAAGTTCTCAATTTCAAATCATTCAATATCAAATTTAGTTCCAAAGTCATATATGAATTCACCAAATTTCTTCCAAATTAGATATCCTAATTTCACAGTTCCCCAAAATAATAGGTTTAGAAAATTATCCCAGTTTCCAGATTAAAATAATTCAAGTCAAACAAATTCATTTCCAAAATCATCATATAAGTACTGGGGTTTTTTTTTTCAATTTAATTTTCAAAACCAAATATTTTCTCAAAATTTATTATACTCAAAATGGTTTCCAATTTTATAATTATCCTTTTAAAACTTTTAAACTATCTATTTCTATTTGAAATATCCAATTTACCTTTCTGAAAACCATTATTCAACTATTTTTTTCTTTTCAAACATTTCAAAACTAAATTTATATACTTTATCAAACATTTTATACTCTTCGAAATTTCTTAGCTTTGAAAATTAAATCTCGATTTGGAAGTGTTCGAACACTCAAAATACTTAGGGAAATCAAATTTTTCAATTCAAGAGTTGAAAATCAACAATAAATAATCAATTATTAAATCTGAAATTTGAGGACTGAACACCGGTCTTACTTTAAATTGTTTCAAATATATACATATATCTTTCGAAGATATCAAATTATACTTAGGAATTTGAAATCATAACGGTTTTACAAAATCACTCGCATAGCGAGCTATTAAAGTGGCCTCTCCCCCACTTTGAAACTCGAAAATCAATGTCGATGATGCGTGCACTCATCACCGAAATTATTCTCCAGCGACATAAGTGAGTTCTGGACTTCTATTTTCTTGAAAACTTCTTTGAAATTTCTTCAAAATTATTGGAATTCATTTGAACCCATTTGAAACATTTCTTATTCGGAAAAATACTTTTAAATCGTATTATTTATATATATTTTCCCAAAATCTTAAAACCAATTTCAAAATACCGGAATTCAATTTCTCGAATTTCAAATTTAACACTACAGTTATAAATCATTTTTATATAAATCACTTTCTTATAAATTTTCAAAATTTCAAATCCTTTCAAACCTTTTTATATATAGAATAAAATCATAGTTATCAAAATAATAATTTCGGTACAAAACAATTTCAAAAATACAACATACTCGATTTTTCAAAGGGGTGATTTAAGAATGGATTTCAAAACAAAGATATAGATTTAATTTAGAGGAACTCCAATCAATAGAATCCTGATTCGAAGATAGACTCGATCGAAGATGAGATAATTTAATTACAAAATAGAAGATGGATATACATCTATAAATCGCGGGCGACCTTAACCGGATCAACCGTGAATTTAGTAATATTATGGATGCAGAATTCTAAGGCAAATCGACATTCGATCGCTATAGATAGAATTCGGAATAACAGTAGATAGTAGCATCTAAACCGAGGATACATGAATCTTCGGTGAATCAATGCCGACTGAAAAGGAGTTTCACCCTTTTACAAATCATTCAGTGGAGTTATGGAATACTCCGAAATCGAAAGAATATAAATAGAGAGAGACAAGAATGAATTTCGAAACTGAGGGACATTACAAAATTCAAAGGAAATCGAGTCAAAAAGGAAGAGATTCAACTCGAATGAAAGTGATTCTGTAAATAAATTTACCATATATGCTAAGTTTTGCCTAGAGCCAAAGCTCTGATACTAGCTGTAACGACCCGCTGTTTTGTATCATTCAAATCGACAATAAAACCGTACATGTCCGACTTGAAAAATTCAAAATACCGAATTGTTAATTTAATTTGGCAAAACTTAGCATATACAGTAAATAAATCAAACACAGATCACAGACACAGAGTAATATAATGCAGCGGAATAGAAAAATAGTAGTTCATGAAGCTACTATATACATCAGAGTTTAAAATAAAATACATCAGAATCTCTGGAATACAGAAAGGTCTTCAGTACGAGCCGATGACTTCTCTGAACCAGTCAACTAGAAAACTGAAAGCTGAAACGATAGTTGGATCTCCAAATGAAGCTCCAATCTCATAAGGTGAGTCTCGAATGCTGGATTACTCGGTCTGACCCGAGCGTAAAGCAAAACACAAAACACTCGAGTCAGGATTAACATTCTTATATCAATAAATTCAACTCAAATGAAATATCAACTGAAATACAATATACTTAAAGGATGTTTGGGATGTCCATCCTCTAAGGGTCCATAGAACTATCTATAGGGTAGAAATATACACTACTACACCGTAGTCATTCACTTAATTTATACTTCAACCCAACAGTCAATTTTTACTTCGAATAATCATATTTCCCAAACTAGTATCTATATATTGAGTAAGGTATGCAGTACAGTATTTCAATTTCCTGAACTTAACAAATTGTTCACATCAACCTGGCCTTCCTATTTAAATTAAATCCAATCTCATTTTATCAGTTAAATCTTCCTAAAATTCCCACTTAAATTTATAATTCTCAAATTTGGATTTGATATCCCAATTTTCCCTTTTATTTCAATATGTTTCCATATTTTAATTATTCAACATTTTAACCAAATTTTTCCCAATCTAGTTTCTAAATAAAATTCCCAATCTAGTTCAAACTCAAATTTCATTTAATTCGATTAGTTATCTACATAACCGATTCGACTATCTTGGTTCCAAATACATATCCGAATTTGTAAACCATTTAATTACACTATAGTTCATAGCTTATATATAACAATTTAAATTTGACAGTTTCATCTAGATTCTCGATTTTTTTTTTTTTTTTTTTTACATCGTTATTATCCAGTCTTGAACCCTACCTTATTCGATTCAATATCATTTTAGTGATCATGAATTACACTTTACCCAAATTTCTTAAATTTTATTAAACGTGAAATATTTCATTCGATAAATTTCAATTTGATTTAGATAAATAAATCCTTATCTAAATACCATTTCAAAATAACCCAACTTTATTTCCCAATCCTAATTGTTCAATATTATTGCAAAATTTTCCGAAATAAAATTTACATAAATATTTATCATAATTTATGTATTTAATCACATCTTGATTAAACTAGATGTAATTAACTCTATGTTTATCATTTTCCCTTTTATACATGTATTTAAGAATTTACACATAAATAAAACCATATATTTCTTATCATATGGTCAAATGTTACGAATATTATCATTTCAATCCATACACTAAATATATACGGGTGGATAGCATTCCACCCGTAATCCCAAATTTAAATTAAATAAAACCCGCTTGGGTCTATCATTTAAACCCATTTCAATTCAAAACAACCATAACAAAAGGGAATTGCAGTGTGATGACAGGGATGGTGTCAAAGTAAATAAACAAGTAATAACAACGGTCAATAACAATTCAATAAGTAAATCAATAACTCCGAAATAATCGTATTTATTCGCATTGTTATTTGTATAATTATTTTTAGAATCTACACTATCATGTCATGTAGATAAAGATTATTACATTTTAGTTTTTCACTTGTCGTTCCATTTCAATTTCAGTTTAATACTACAATAATTAATCCAAACTACGTTCAAGGATTTAAAGTATAATTTATCAATTTCTACGACAATTAATGGGTCAAATTTAGCTAATCAAATTTACATATGGCGGGGTCAGGTTTCAAATAAATCAAGGTCCGTCATATGTAATCCGTCTTAATTTGTAAACTATACTACCCCAAATTTAACTAGCAAACTAGTTATCACTTAACAATAGTAATTAACATCCAATTTAAACGATAATCAATCAATCAATCAATTATCAACCAATCTGTATTATTATCACATAATTAATTAACCGATAATGGTGTCAGGTGTCACAGGTGAGCAGATACAGATAATAGCAGTCATAACAGTAAAACAACCAACAGCAGCATATTTCAATTGTCGTTTCAATTGAAGTCAAATTTAATAAATAAAAGAACGTTAATCGTGAGTGATTGCTCACCTTTCGAGGCTAGAGATGAACGAGACCAAGAGCGAATGGATACGAGCAAACCCAAAGGTCGAACAAGCGAGACAGTGACAAGGCTATAATGGCTGCGACGAATATGATATTTTTCAGTGATAAGTCAAGATGGGCACGAGATAGAGGAAGTAAGATACGTTAAATATAAATTTTATAACAATCAACATTAAATTTAAACACCAATCATAAAAATAAAAATCTATACTTATACACATATTTTAAACCAATATACAATGAAATCTTTATATTTAATATTCAAAAATAAATGTTCATACTAATATCGATACAAACTTATCTTGTGATACTAAATATTGTACGTATATAAACTAGCGTAAACTCAACCCACCAATCAAAGAAAACTTTTTTTATTTTTTTATTTTTTTATAAACATATTGTATATATATACTACTACATACGTTTCAAAATACCATCTTCAAAACAATATATATTATATACATATATATATAAATTTATTTACAACCCATAAATAATAAAATATACTAACTACTCCGTTACATATAAAACTGATATAATATTCACCCAGACAAGTGTCTTAAAATTAGTTATATTTACATATAATCATACTTAAAGTATACAGATATATAAGTAAATTGGAAGATCATATAATCCAGATTTTATAAACTTATATATAAATAAAATCTTTACACAGTATTTAGCAAAAAAACAAAACCCAAAACAATCGCATGAGCCCTATAACCTGGGGAACGATCACGATCTCCACTCAAATCCTCATGCAACCGAAAAAAATTATTATTTCATATATATATTTTTTTTATATTAATCAAAACTGATATATTATAAACATAAACAAAATGATCTAAACATGCATACACAACAGTAAGATGGAGAACCAATGACAAAAACTTCAGGCAAATAAGTCTTTGAAGAAATAAAATAAACCTACCTATAGTGTTCACCACTTCCAAAGCAGACTCGGGTTTCGAAGGATGTGGCAACGGTGGATTAATTGATGGGTTTGCTGTTGAAGGCGGATCCGGGTTGAAGCATCGGGTGTAGGAGGTTTCGTATGGGAGAGGCGCTATTGTTATAGGGTGGAGGCCAAGCTAGTTCAAAGCTACATGGGAGGTGGAAAGAAACGAAGGTGACTGCTGCTCGTTATCTGTATGCGTTTCGTGTGTGCTTTTTTTTTTTATATATGGCAGCGGATGAAGGTGGAAAGGAGGGTGCAAATTGTGTTCTGAGAGCAAAAATGAAAAAAATATGAAGAGAGGGGAAGAAGAATAAATAGAATGGATGTTATGCGTGATTTCAGGGGATTGATAAAAGTAACGGCTACGTAAAAAAATCAAAAGTGCAAGTGAATGTTTAAAAGAAAGGGAAACAGTGCTGAAGGTGCGAATAAAATTTTCAAATCAAAAGAAACGTAAAGTTGCCCATTTATTTATCAAACGTGATTTAAGCCAAATAAAAGGAAACGAAGAGTAACAGTCAGAAATTAGTACGCAATTAATTGAATAGAAACCTTCCCTGAGATTCAGTTGACTTAATTAAAACAAATTTTATAAATTTAGCTTGGAGTACACGGTAAACGTTAGAAAACAAATGGAAAAAAAAAGTCACGGATTTGGTTCAAAAGGAAAGGAAATGAACCGTTGAAATTTAGAAAGGCAAGAATATAATCAAAAGGGGAAACGTACACTTTTTTTTTTTCCAGGAATGAATACAAGTTCAAGAATAATAACGTTAATATAAATTTATTTTATAACGCTAGGATATCGTGGAACGAAGGAAACAAATTAAATGTACCGAGATAACGTATGGCATTTTATACGTTTTCAAACTTTTGAAATGGCATAGGATGGTAATAGCTGTACACCGATTGAGAAGCCTTTAAAGCAATTTATTTTATTGCCTGGGATTCACGTTCCAAATTTTTTTTTTGAAACGGAAGGAAGCAATAAAGTCACAGATAAATGAAATTGTAACAGTCTCCCAAATTCAGCTGACAAATAATAAAGCAATTGATAATAGGTGCGCGTTTAAATTTTGAAACGCCAAAAGAAATCAAATGGTAAGGAATTTATATAACAGTACATTATACGTTTTTTTTTTTTCAACCCATAAGAAGGCTGAACGCACATCACTTGAAATGGAAAGGCAAAAGTAAAGCGCGATGATTCAGGAAGTAACATAAGGAATAAAATATCAACGGTCAAAAGTTATGATTTAGCTGAAAATTTCAAGTAATAAATTTATTGAGTAGCACGTTTCAATTTGAGCAAGAATAAGTATGAAATGGAAGTAGCAATAGAAAAATGGAAGTGAAACGTATTCACTTTTTGCCTTATATAAAATATTATATAAAGTAGATAAAAGGAAATTTCCACGTTCGAATCATTAAAGCGATAAATATTTGTATCGGCCAACACGTGAATCCAGGAAAAAATAAAGGTAAGCTATTTATTGTTTTGCAACCGATAAAATTTTGAACAGTAAGAAAATAAAGCAATAGTCACAGTGGAGTCCCTTGATTTTGTGCAAATGAAATTTATTAAAGCAATTGAAATTTAACGATAGAAAAGTCACTGCTATGCACTGATTCAGAAATCAATTCATAGCTTGAATTTAATAGAATTACCAAATAAATAAACTTCCATAAAATAAATTGAAAATTTACCATTTGCTATATTTAATTATACGTAATCCAAATATTAACTCTTTATTTGCAAATAAATTTATTTAAAATTTCACCAAAATCCAAATTAAATACGTTATAAAACCAATTAAAATCATTAAAATTTTATGGGTCATTACAAAAGCAGTGATTATACGAACCTTACAATAGGAATGTTCATACAAACAGAATCAAAATGTTCAAATCAAAATCGAAGCAAAGAAGCAAAGAATCTAAATGTTCAAATCGAAATCAAAGCAAAAAAGCGAAGCAGGGATGTCAAAGTGTAAACTCTAACTATGATGTGGTTGGTGGTCATTCAAAGCATGCCTATGGATCGTGCGCGATCGCTCACATGTGTAAATGATTTAACCGCATTAGTGAGAGGTTTACAACTAGTTCATCGTTATTTCAGTCAATCAATTGATAATCAGACGTTGTCCCGACTCAGGGCCACCTCTAGTTGAGGTAGACGGTGGGCGCTCTGGCTCCACAGCTGGAGTCCGTTTCCTCACATATTGAAGAAGCATACCGTTCCTAATATGCCATTCCACCTCGTCCTTCAGATGCCTGCAATCATTAGTGTTATGACCATTCAGCTCATGAAATATACAATACTTATCTAATTTTCTTTCGTCGGAGGTTGGGTCCCTTCGCATTGGTCTACGATTCGGGATCTGTTCTTTGGTATCCTGATAGATTCGCTCTAAATTCTCGTTCAGCTCTGAGTATGTGGTAAATCTCGGTTCCCTTCGTGGTCGCATCGACCTGTTAAAACCACTTTCAGCCTTTCGCTTCTCCTTGCTAGTTTCTGTAGCTTTCTCAAGAGGATTTCCATCTTTGACCGCGTAAACATTGAGCTCATCTCCTTCTTCTCTTTCCGCATTCGCGTCTTCCAATCGCAAGAACATTTCCGCCTCATGATAGAATTATCCTAGATCCATGGATGGATCTTTTGTCAATGAATTTTTGAAATCTGTGCCATCTGCTACTCCGGAAACGGCTGCCATCATAACCATGAATGGGTCTGGCCGGTCCACCGATGCTGCCGCTGCATTGAATCGTGTCAGAAAACTCCTCAAAGTCTCTCCAGCTTTCTGCTTTAGGGTTGCTAAAGTCGTCACATTCTTGGGTCTTGTAATGTGAACCCTGAATTGCCTTATAAATCTCTCAGTTAAATCATTCCATGTTCCAATGGATCCACTATCTAATTGCCTGAACCATAATGCCGCAATATCCACCAAGTACAGTGGAAAGCACTAGGCCATAACCTCCTTTGATGCCCCCAACACTTCCATATGCCTCATATATTTTGTCAGATGGACCCTGGGGTCCGTTCTCCCGTCATACATATCCAGCGATGGTAATTTGAAATCCGGTGGGTTCCTAGCTTGCCTGATTGCTGAAGTAAAAGGACTTTTATTAACATCCTCCAAATCTTTGTTCACCAAACCGCCTCTCAAAGCTCGCCTAACCATCTCTGCCAACCTGTCGTTGTCTCCAAGATGTAATCCTCGTTCACTACTTTCAACCTGCCCCCCGAGCTCACGAGGGAACTCTGGGATTTGCCCCCTTGACTGAGCATTCACCCCTTTACTACTACCGTGTTGCACAGATGCTCCTCTTTCTCTCTCCGAAACTGGATCAACTTTTTCCATGGGTGTGCCCCCTAATCCGGGTGCGACGCCGGATGGTCTTGCTTCGTTCTGGACTCCACTGGCTCCTCTATTCTGTGCTCCAAGCTGTCCTATTTGTTGAAATAAACTCTGAATCAACTCCTCTTGCTTCTTCATCATAGTCTCCATCTCGTCCCCAGTGATGAAGATCGATGGTTGGTTCGCTCCTGAGGAAGCCTCTTGACTTCCTTGTTGTTCGCTTCTCTCTGGCCTTGGCCTTCTACTCGATTGTCTCGCCATAATTTCTCAAATCTAAACTTTCAAATTTTCTCTGAATCAACTATCAATTGGTAGAACTCTTGAGCTCAGTTCTCAGTGAAAGCACCAAAATGTTTGCGCCAAAAATGGTCACAAACACCCAATACCGTGAAAGCACCCGTTTATCAACACAAACCAGCAATAACAAACATAGAACTCAGATCTAAGAGATAGTAAATGCAGCAAATCACAGATAACAGTAAACAACACAGGATTTATAGTGGTTCGGCGTTCGTGCCTACGTCCACTTTGAAGGTTTTTATCTTTTATTGATTCACTTGATGATTTTCCATTGATTACAGCAGATTACAGCAAGGTGTAGCTTTCACACTTGATTCCCATGATGTTGGAAAGACCTAGAATTGAATCTGGCAGAGTCTAGGCTTGTTCTCTCTCTTCCCAATCTCCGACCCCTTTTCTGAATGACCAGGGGCTCTATTTATATGCGTGGAAGGCTGAAATCCCGCCCAAAAACTGGGGAGGCCGCTTGGCACGTGACGGGGGGCCCACAGGCCCGCGTTCTCGGGATCCGTGCCCAGTTTGGGATCGATTCGAAGTGAAGTTCGAATCGATCAAAAATGCATCAAATCGAGACGAAATTTGGTGTGGACATTCTTCAGTGTGTAATCAAGCTCCTGTGAAAATTTCATGGTATTTGGATCAAGGGATTGAGAGATATGATCGATTCAAGATTGGATCTTCGGCATGATGGCTAGTTCGAATCGATCCTATGGGTCGTTCGAATCCATATGTTACGAATCCATATGGTTCGAACCCATAGGTTCGAATCGATCCTTTAGCATGCGGAGGCGGCGACACGGTGCTCTCTTGTGTGGGTTCGAAGTTACTATTGTAGGATGGACTATGGATTCGAGGCAAGGTCACAGGATAGATTCGAGGCAAGGTCGGCCGATGGAGTCGAAGGCGATGGAGTCGAAGTTGATGGAGTCGAAGGTGATGGAGTCGAAGGCAATGGAGTCGAAGTGTCCATATTTTACATTTTAAATTCTAAAATTTGAAAATCTTATCATCTTTATATTCCACAAACATTTACAATGATTTTAACAAATTTAAATGTCCATATAGAGAAGATATATTCATCAATTCCAAATGTCAATCTCACTTTTAATAATTAACTTCATTTAATTTACAAATTTATAAATAAAATCCTAAAAATTCCATTTAGTTAAATAAATTAATTATTATTCCGTTAATAATTTCAAATAGAAGTGTCAACCATTGGATTTAAGATTACCACATAAATATTTCAGTTTTCAACTTAATTTCCAATTAACGTAAAATTTTATTATTAAATTTTAAATAAATTGCAATAAACCCCAAATCAATACATAAAGCTTGATTCCTGTTTAAACATTTAACTCATTTAATTGCAATTAACCTCTTTATGGTAAATTAAATTTCGATATATTAATGAAACTTTATTTCCATTCTTTATTCACAAATCATCACATTTATGAAGAACATTTACGTTATTCTCCATTTATTACCTTAATTTATTTAACTTAACATTTAATTTATATTTATTGCAATGATTTCCAAATTAATTGAATGAATTAAATATATATGTATCACTCATAATAACTTATGGTCACAACTCTTGATCACCTTTTATAACTTTATTATTTACAATCCAGTAATCGCCATTTACTATATATATGAATTAATTAATTCAATATTTCCATTTCGTTTTCCTATACTAAATTTATTACTAAGTGTATTTACTCCATTCCAACAAGTTGGAATTCCATTCTTACAATAACAATCATTTCCCTATTCACTTTTATTAATAACCCACCATCATTGCATTTATTGTCTTTTATTGATTTAATCAAATTACCTCATATTCCTTTAAATTCATACTAACGAAATATTCAATTACTATTCAATGCATATTTATTCATCAATCAATTCGGTATTTACTTTTCTTTCCTTCTATTTGATGATAAATAACCTAGAATACATTTATATACATTCATTTCATTCCATTCATTTATGGGTATTGCATTGAAATTTAATTTATTAGCTAATACCAACATTATTACCATTAATTACAATTGGATTCCCAATTTTATTCAATACCCTGAATAAATAACATATATATTAATCAAATCCTTATATTATTTTTTTCTCATATTCCATTTAAAAATCAAATCATAACATTTAAATGATTTTATTGAATTGGAATTTCATTCAAGTCATAAATTATTAACTTTCATTAACATGATTCCTTAATTAATTCCAATTACCGTTAACACTCTTTTATTGCATTAAATCCATTTAATATTTTCATTAATTTCTCATATGAAATTTTATATCCAGGTAAGAATCATTTTTCTACTTAATTCAATTGGATTTTATTCAAATTTCAATAAATAGGTTTTCAAGTCACCATTTACATGATTTATTTTAGCCTTCATTTTAACATTTATTTATCCCTTTTATTGTATCTACTAAAATAAATTACAAAAATCCTATTAAATAAACAAATTAAATTGTCGAAATATTCGGGTCATTACACTCTCCCCCACTCAAAACTTTTCGTCCCCGAAAAGGAAAAGAAGGGAAACGAAGAACTAAGAAATCAATGTACCTTATTCAAACATTAACCTTATAACAATTAAATTTATAATATTAATTAATTTAAGTAAAATATCTCAATTTATAACCAATAAGTCTTTTTATACTTAAATTACTAAAGTTTGGAAAACATTTTCAAAATATTTCTAAGTTCAAAATTTACGGAAAATTTTTGGCAGAGACTCCTTTGTACGGAGAGGCTCGGAAGAAAATATAATATAAATATAACAATATACACAAATATTTTCCAAAATAATATATATCCCTACACGGAAAATATATAAAATAACATTATAAACCGTAATCCGAAAACGTACCTATTTGTCGGGCTATTTACGCTAAATTTATGGAACCAAATGCTGTAACAATTGCTTCCATAACCTGCATTTCACTTATATAATCCAAAGGGTTAACAATTTACATAAAGTGAAATATTCAAGTGGTTTTAATTACTAACAACAAATCAGTACAACAACCATCAATTCGACAAATAGCATACACAACAATTTAAAGCAACCATTCAACCAAACAACCAAATAGTTGTTCGGGTTCAAAATTTTACAATTAAACTGAATGAAGAATAAACTATTAGCGCATCATTTACTCAACAGCCTTAGATAAAACTAAATTAGATTATTCTTTCATCCAATCCTAATTTTAAAGTATCTTACCCAAACAACCATAATTTAAACAGCAACATTTCAAACCAACAAATCAAATTAACTTATTATCAATTTATTTCATACTTTATTTGTTTGATTTCCTTTCTTTCATTTATTCAGTGATTATTTAAATTTTTCATTTATTACTTACAATTATTCCTTTCCATTATCTCAGGTCATGCTAGTTCTTTTTATTTCATTATAATTATTTATTCATTTATTGCATGCCCTCATTTATTTACATTTATTTATCAATAGTATTCATTTCCCATTTAATTTCTTAGCATTTCCATTTTATTTACTTAAGTTGATAATCATCTATTTGAATTACTTACCTTTAAAATTTCAATCATAACTTAAGTTTATAACATTATATTCTCACTTATGATAGCAAATTCATTGAATACTCCGTTACCTACTTTTACTTGTACAATTTTCATTACATTTCCTATTAAACATTTCAACTTTTAATATTTGGTAAGTTATATATGTTTTTAAAGGATGTACTTGAAAGTTACACAAGTTTCCTCATTACCTATGATTTTTTTTTAACGTTCAATAATAATATCCTTTATTTCATAGGTTATAATTTCAAATTTCATTTAATACCATTTGTAACCTATCATTAAATCTTTTATTTCCCTTAGAGGTGTTAATTTATTAATTTCCTATGTTTCAATTCACTACAATAATTGAAACAATTAATTAATGGAAATTTAAGAATTTAATACCGGTTAAATTTCAATTTATTTTAAAAACAATAGATAAATATATTCTTACAACTTATATATCTCTAATTATATTTAAAACAATTCAAAATTTATATATTTTTCAAAAATAAATCTGCAGTAGAACTACTACAGTGGCCTTTCCTCTTCGAAACTCGAAAATGAAAGTCGATGATGCGGCCGCCATCACCGAAATTATTTTCCAGCGATAGAGAGGAAAGTACAAACTTATTTTCTCCAAAATTTCTTTTAAAACATTTCTTTCAAATTATATTGAAATACTTATATCAGAAAATACTACTTTATATTATATTATTATTATTATATTTCAACCTCATTCAAAAGTATTTCCAAAACCCCGGAACTTAAGTTCTAAATTTCCAATTTCATTTATTTGTTTTAAAACTTATTTCAACTATTATTTATAAATTTCATTACCTAACAACCAATATATAGCAACCAAATATATATCCTTTTTTAAAAATTTATTTTATATATATAGAAAATATAATAGGAAAAATCATTTCAATCACCTATATTAAAACAAATATTGTGTCGGTCTGTCCTATTAAGTGTTTAGAAATCCATGTTGATGTCATAGCATCCCATGCACCAACCAGAATTTATAAATACGAAACGGAAGAAATTAACACAATATTAAAACCTTTTTATAATACTAACAAATATGCTCTCTCATATATATACGCTCAGCGACTCCCATAGGGTATTACTACCCTATTAATAAAGAGTCTGACCCCACAAAACTAAGGTTTATCGCTAAACCAAAGCTCTGATACCAGATGTAACGTCTCGCCTTTTCGCGATTTAAACAGACACACGTGCCAATTCAAACCATACGTAAGGGCGGATTGTTATGGGGTAAATAAGAAAACAGGGAAAGAAAAAAAACAAAACAGAATCTCACAGCGGAAGGATAAATTATAATAATCAAAATGTACAGTTCATGAAGCTGTTTTACAAAACCTTTCATTTTATCTATATAATACATATCAGAGTACACATACCATATAACAATGCAGCGGAACAATATGAGTGTAGTGGAATATAATTAATAATAATAATAATAGAAATCTCCGTCTTCGTCCTCCAGAGCTAAAGTCTTTGATCCTGAAACGCTCGGACTGACCCGAGCGAATTTGAAAAGACAAAAACACTCGAGTCAGAACTAAAAGATCTTATGTGAGTTAAATTAACAGAAATAGATATGAGTGCAGTAACTCAAGAGACGCTCGGGATTTACATCTCCTAAGGATCCGTTAAACTATTTACTATATAGTATATTTCGCTATTATAATAGTGCCTAATTGTAAAATAAACTTACTTTTAAATAGCGTTAAGGGGTTACCCATATAGCCCTTAACACAAATAATGCCAATACTATATACAGTGCCTGCATATCTCCTGATCGGGAGACTACGAGAAGACACTCCATAGCTACGACACAAATAGAAACTCGTACAAGGCGCGATAGGGTAGGTGACACGGCACAACTAGGCAATGCCAGGGTAGATATACCAATTACGCTTCCGGGTCGGTGGTAATGCGTAGCGCGCAGCTACCGCCCACCTCGAGCCACACCCCCAAATAAAATCAAAAGTGGCCACCGAATCAATCCAAGAGTCAAAGTATAATATCGAAGGGATGTGTCCGATCAAAGGTGCTACCTTATTAACCCGTCAATCTCTCCTGTTTTAGCCACCTTATGCCAACTCACGGGAGTAGGGTCCACGTATTTACCTTACAGGAAACGCCGCCACCAACCTACTTCATTCTGGAATCTCCACCGCGTACACGGTTGTTAAAGTGGTTTTCGGAGTTGGCAGAGATTATAACAACTTCCGATCCCGGTCTCTTCAACAACCAAACGTTATTATAACACCGCGGTCATTTAAAAATTAACTATACTTTCAAAAACCAGAATACAATTATCCATTTCAAAACCCATAAATATGATATCATTTTCTTTCCAAAACAAACTCATTTGATGTGATTTTTATAAAAACCCAAATTAATATAATATCATTTTATTTCAAATATATATTTCTTTTCCAAAATCATATTGTTTTCAAACTTATAATAATCGTAAACCGAACATTGAATTATAACTTTCAAACTATAATACTTCGAAAATTCATAGCTTTAAACCATAATTTCTAAAACTTAAATGGTTCGGATATTCAAACAGTATATAGCATCAATAGTTTGGATTCAAAATTTCTTTATAAAATAAAATAATTTCCGCGACTTACAATTTATTTCATTTAAGATTAAGTCAAAATCCATAAATTTTAAAATCGCTTTAAGTTTAAATAAACCACTTCAGTTTCAATATATTTCAAACTTTGAATATAGAAAAATTGGAACTAAGGATGGAAATTTCTATTTCACCAATTTAAAGTCCTATTATTTAGTTTGAAATAATAATTGCAAAATAAACACGTAATCATTTAAGTAAAACTCAAATTACTTATAGAAGAAAATTTCCTTAAATTTTTATACTAGAAATATTCATTTAATTCACCTTGAATAGAATTCAGTTATAAATATCATACCCTTTTTAAAATTTCAAGTTAATAAATTTTACATCAACTTATGAAGTTAACTTCTTAATTAAGCTCAATTCCAAATAAATTTTCCAATTTAACTCATAATCTTAATTAATTTAAATCCTTTAAAATTATATGTAATTTCAATATCTTAACATGTACTTAACCATATAATATAAAATAACCAAACTCCGTCATTCAACTTATTTATTTTATTTAACAAATCCATACATAGCTTATCTTCAATACTTTAACTATAGATGTATATATAAAATAAGATTTTATATAATATCAAAATCTGTATTTATTAACCGTATCCTATCAAAACCATAGAAAATCGTTTCAAAAATAATTTTTATATATATACCACGGTGCCTGTATATAATTTTCTATCCTATGGTCAAGTGATACGGATATTTATCATTTCAATCCGCAATTTAAAAATAAAAAATGCGGTTGTATATCATTTCAAACCGCAATCCCGAATGAATGAAATACATGATAACTTGCAGATTTTAAAATATAGTACACATCATCCATTCACCAAACATCAATCATTAATTATAAACCTCATCAATTTATTTCAATCATCATCAATTTAAACAAATATCAATATATGGCATATACAATATAACAGGAAATAAATGACAGTTATTAACTAACAGTTTATATTCAAAATAAATTTATTAACTATTTAACTATCAGTTTATATGCAAAATAAATAAATTTAAGTGTCAAATTTATATGCAATTATAAAATTAATTAACAGTCAAATTAAATAAATGCGATTTAACAGAGGTAATGAATAAAACATGCCAAACAATCATAAATAAATTTCTACTCATATCTAAAATCAATTTAACAAACATAAGAAATCTTAGAAGTTGTGAGTGGGTTAAAACACTCACCTTTTGAATTTAAATTGAATTTAAATTCAATTTAAACCCAAAAATTCGACGGTCTCCAAATCTGTCCAAACCAGCGTCAAAGCGTCCGGAATTTTATTACAATCCTAACAAAAAAATTCGCGTGAAACGGAGTTTGTATGAAGAAGTTATTCGATTTAAATCGTTGAAGGCAAAAATAAAATTAAAAAATAAAACTAACCACTATAACACTGCCACATCACCCCCAAATAAACGCGCGCGTCTCCTATGTACAGAAACCCTAACTCTTTCGTGCCCGAGTAGCTACCAGCTGCCACCCACCTCCATCACGTCGTGAGCAATTACGCCTCTGACCGATGATCAGAACACTCCCCCAAGACGCCTACCGCCGGCCGACCCCCTGGCTACCATCGCGACGAACGCGTTGGTCCCACGTTCGCTAGAACGCGAACAGTTTTCGCACCTTTCTCCTCCAATCTGAGGCGTCTCCTGTCATCTATAGAGCGAACGACTCCAGATCTACCACCTACTCGCTTCCCTATTCGCAACTGCACCACCCGATCGTCCTAAGGTCGATGATCTACCGTCCACTCCAATTACCCTCAACGAACGGCAAGGAAGAAAACCCTGATTTCTGAACAAACCGAAACCCAAATCGAAAAAAGAATTGCACCATTGAATTACGCTCGTTGAGAACATCAACATATAATTTTTTTGAATTTTTCTGAGGACTTTAATTTTTGACATTGGATTTGATTTTTGAAGTCGAACATGGGTCTAGGGTTTCTAGCCATTGGAAGAAGAGAAGGAACTGATGAAATAAACGCACAAACAAATGAGAATAGATGGGCTGGGGTTTATAACTGGGTTTACGTATAGCAGTAGTAAGTTGACACACAAAAATGAAAGGAGAAGTTCACGTATATGTGACAGCTAGTAATGCTAAAAATGAGATTATATGTGATAGCATACACATGAACGTGAGAAACAAAATTTAAACTAACGTAAGCTGGGTATGTGAACAGAAACCAACTAAATGAGATTCAACTCACATGCAAAATGTAACGGAAAACGCAAATGCAGCGAACGAAGAAAATGCGATTTTTTTTGAAGTAAAACGCTACTTTGGTGAAAGGAACTGAAAAACGAAAAAAAATGATTTTTTTTTTTTTGAAAACTAATGCAAAATAAAAATAAAATAAAATAAATTAACACGAATAGACTTAAAACGAAAAATCGAAAATCTCAAAATAGCAACTCCCCGGCAACGGCACCAAAAACTTGTTGCGACTTTTCTACTGATTAGAAAAGCACAAATTTTAATAAATTCTGCAAGCGCACAGGCGTGTAGTATGCAGGTCGAACACAGGGAATTGTATTTTAAAACAATTAAAATCCATAGTTAAATCTTAGGCGTGTTAAACGAATTCGACGGTGAATTTTGAACAGAAAATAAAAAACAATAATATACTCCGAATCGATTTCGAAACTAATCGAAATTGCAACCGAAATATAGAATTGTAAAAAAATCAGAACAGAAATTGAAATTGCGGAAAAGAAGATAACGGAGCAAACAATTGAAATAATTATTAACTAACTGAAAAGAGTGCAGAAAATAACTAAGAACAAGAATAAATAAATTACTAAATCTAATCAACAATCCTACGTATTCTGTTCGAAAGTAAAAACAGTGCTGAATTTAAATCTAAACTTGAAGAAAAGTGATGAGGTAAGAGATCATTTCAAGGTGTTGTATAATGCTGTATATATAGGCTTTCAACCCCTAAAATCAGTCCATCGTTTTAGCAGTAGGACCGGTTCTATTCTTAGTATTTGCCAAGATAATTGTACTGACTGGGTCCATTCCTTGAATTGGTGAAGAGTCATGTTGCCACGTCATTGCTTGAAATACTTTTATATGTGAATTGGTCCAAATTCATACGTAAGCTACTTTTGAATGTGTCCCATTTTGCTTCATATCATGGCTATGTATTATGCTACTTTTTAGGAGGAACCGGTCCTTTGCTTGAATTGGTGAAAGAGAACATATATACGTCCACATCATTGCTTGAATTGGTCCATATTGCTTTGATTTATTTCAATGCTCAAAATGTTGCACTCTTTGCTGCGTGATTTTTGAACCAATGGACGGCATAGCCGATTAATTTCAACGTTACACTTTGGAATCAATAATCTGCAAAACCACAACAAAATACCCGTATAATACCGCTTTATTAAAATAAAAATATATGAAATAAACGGTTTAAATTGCAGAGAAATACGTTCATCAGCATACACGGTTGTTAAAGTGGTTTTCGGAGTTGGCAGAGAGTATGACAACTTCCGATCCCGGTCTCTTCAACAACCAAACGTTATTATAACACCGCAGTCATTTAAAAATTAATTATACTTTCAAAAACCAAAATACAATTATCCATTTCAAAACTCATAAATATGATATCATTTTCTTTCCAAAACAAACTCATTTGATATTATTTTTACAAATACACAAATTAATATAATATCATTTCATTTCAAATATATATTTCTTTTCCAAAATCATATTGTTTTCAAACTTATAATAATCGTAAACCAAACATTGAATTATAACTTTCAAACTATAATACTTCGAAAATTCATAGCTTTAAACCATAATTTCTAAAACTTAAATGGTTCGGATATTCAAACAGTATATAGCATCAATAGTTTGGATTCAAAATTTCTTTATAAAATAAAATAATTTCCGCGACTTACAATTTATTTCATTTAAGATTAAGTCAAAATCCATAAATTTTAAAATTGCTTTCAGTTTAAATAAACCACCTCAGTTTCAATATATTTCAAACTGTGAATATAAAAAAATTGGAACTAAGGTTGGAAATTTCTATTTCACCAATTTAAAGTCCTATTATTTAGTTTGAAATAATAATTGCAAAATAAACCCGTAATTATTTAAGTAAAACTCAAATTACTTATAAAAGAAAATTTCCTTAAATTTTTATACTAGAAATATTCATTTAATTCACCTTGAATAGAATTCAGTTATAAATACTATACCCTTTTTAAAATTTCAAGTTAATAAATTTTACATCAACTTATGAAGTTAACTTCTTAATTAAGCTCAATTCCAAATAAATTTTCCAATTTAACTCATAATCTTAATTAATTTAAATCCTTTAAAATTATATGTAATTTCAATATCTTAACATGTACTTAACCATATAATATAAAATAATCAAACTCCGTCATTCAACATATTTATTTTATTTAACAAATCCATACATAGCTTATCTTCAATACTTTAACTATAGATGTATATATAAAATAAGATTTTATATAATATCAAAATCTGTATTTATTAACCGTATCCTATCCAAACCATAGAAAATCATTTCAAAAATAATTTTTATATATATACCACGGTGCCTGTATATAATTTTCTATCCTATGGTCAAGTGATACGGATATTTATCATTTCAATCCGCAATTTAAAAATAAAAAATGTGGTTGTATATCATTTCAAACCGCAATCCCGGATGAATGAAATACATGATAACTTGCAGATTTTAAAATATATTACACATCATCCATTCACCAAACATCAATCATCAATCATTAATTATAAACCTCATCAATTTATTTCAATCATCATCAATTTAAACAAATATCAATATATGGCATATACAATATAACAGGAAATAAATGACAGTTATTTACTAACAGTTTATATTCAAAATAAATTTATTAACTATTTAACTATCAGTTTATATGCAAAATAAATAAATTTAAGTGTCAAATTTATATGCAATTATAAAATTAATTAACGGTCAAATTAAATAAATGCGATTTAACAGAGATAATGAATAAAACATGCCAAACAGTCATAAATAAATTTCTACTCATATCTAAAATCAATTTAACAAACATAAGAAATCTTAGAAGTTGTGAGTGGGTTAAAACACTCACCTTTTGAATTTAAATTCAATTTAAACCCAAAAATTCGACTGTCTCCAAATCTGTCCAAACCAGCGTCAAAGCGTCCGGAATTTTATTACGATCCTAACAAAAAAAATCGCGTGAAACAGAGTTTGTATGAAGAAGTTATTTGATTTAAATCGTTGAAGACAAAAATAAAATTAAAAAATAAAACTAACCACTATAACACTACCACATCACCCCCAAATAAACGCGCGTATCTCCTATGTACAGAAACCCTAACCCTTTCGTGCCTGAGTAGCAACCAGTTGCCACCCACCTCCATCATGTTGCAAGCAATTACGCCTCTGACCGATGATCAGAACACTCCCCCAAGACGCCTAGCGTCGGCCGACCCTCTGGCTACCATCGCGACGAACGCGGTGGTCCCACGTTCGCTGGAACGTGAACGGTTTTCGCACCTTTCTCCTCCGATCTGAGGCGTCTCCTGTCATCTATAGCGCGAACGACTCCAGATCTACCACCTACTCGCTTCCCTCTTCGCAGCTGCACCACCCGATCGTCCTAAGGTCGACGATCTACCGTCCACTCCAATTACCCTCAACGAACGGCAGGGAAGAAAACTCTGATTTCTGAACAAATCGAAAAACGAATTGCACCATTGAAATACGCTCGTCGAGAACATCAACATATAATTTTTTTGAATTTTTCTGAGGACTTTAATTTTTGACTTTGGATTTGATTTTTAAAATTGAACATGGATCTAGGGTTTCTAGCCATTGGAAGAAGAAAAGGAACTGATGAAATGAACGCACAAACAAATAAGAATAGATGGGCTGGGGTATATAACTGGGTTTATATAGATAGGTTAGAAATTCGAATAGATGGATCCGATAAACAAACGTGCTAACGCTAACGTGGCCCAAAAAGCCCGTTCTGACCCCGGAATGAAATTGGGTAAACCCATATATCGAAATAGGTGTTTTAAAATATTCTGAACGCGATGGAAAAAGTTTCATGTCCAAATTCGATCGTATGAAGAAGTTATGCTGAAATCAATATTTTCAAATTGATTTCAAATTGATTTTAATTAAATCGATTTCAAGGCGTTTCGCGTTCGTACGATCAAACGACAAGTCCGATCGCAACGAAATTTGAAACCCTATTTCACTGTTACGGATCCGATGAAGCTGGTTTCGTCGAAATCCGAGTCCGTGACAAAAATGTCTATTTTTATATTAATTAAATAAATTAATAAATTGATTAAATCCAATTTTATATTTTAAATTCTAAAATTTGACAATCTTATCATCGTTATATTCCTCAAACATTTACTATGGTTTTAACAAATTTAAATGTCCATATAGAGAAGATAAATTTATCAATTCCAAATGTTAATCTCACTTTTAATAATTATCTTCATTTAATTTACAAATTTATAAATAAAATCCTAAAAATTCCATTTAGTTAAATAAATTAATTATTATTCCGTTCATAATCTCAAATAGAAGTGTCAACCATTGGATTTAAGATTACCACATAAATATTTCAGGTTTTCAACTTAATTTCCAATTAACGTAAAATTTTATTATTAAATTTTAAATTAATTGCAATAAACCCCAAATCAATACATAAAGCTTGATTCCTGTTTAAACATTTAGCTCATTTGATTGCAATTAACCTCTTTATGGTAAATTAGATTCTGATATATTAATGAAACTTTATTTCCATTCTTTATTCACAAATCATCGCATTTATGAAGAACATTTACGTTATTCTCCATTTATTACCTTAATTTATTTAACGTAACATTTAATTTATACTTATTGCAATGATTTCCAAATCAATTGAATGAATTAAATATATATGTATCACTCATAATAACTTGTGGTCACAACTCTTGATCACCTTTTATAAGTTTATTATTTACAATCCAATAATCGCCATTTACTATATATATACGAATTAATTAATTCAATATTTCCATTTCGTTTTCCTATACTAAATTTAGTACTAAGTATATTTACTCCATTCCAACAAGTTGGAATTCCATTCTTACTATAACAATCATTTCCCTATTCACTTTTATTAATAACCCACCATCATTGCATTTATTGTCTTTTATTGATTTAATCAAATTGCCCCATATTCCTTTAAATTCATACTAACGAAGTATTAAATTACTATTCAATAAATATTTATTCATCAATCAATTCGGTATTTACTTTTCTTTCCTTCTATTTGATGATAAATAACCTAGTATACATTTATATACATTCATTTCATTCCATTCATTTATGGGTATTGCATTGAAATTTAATTTATGAGCTAATACTAACATTATTACCATTAATTACAATTGGATTCCTAATTTTATTCAATACCCTGAATAAATAACATATATATTAATCAAATCCTTACATTTTGTTTTTCTCATATTCCATTTATAAATCAAATCATAACATTTAAATGATTTTATTGAATTGGAATTTCATTCAAGTCATAAATTATTAACTTTCATTAACATGATTCCTTAATTAATTCCAATTACCGTTAACACTCTTTTATTGCATTAAATCCATTTAATATTTTCATTAATTTCTCATATTAAATTTTATATCCAGGTAAGAATCCTTTTTCTAGTTAATTCAATTTGGTTTTTATTCAAATTTCTATAAATAGGTTTTTAAGTCACCATTTACATAATTTATTTTAGCCTTCATTTTAACATTTATTTATCCCCTTTATTGTTTCTACTAAAATAAATTACAAAAATTCTATTAAATAAACAAATTAAATTGTCGAAATATACGGGTCGTTACACGAAGTAGGGTTTTCATGCCTGTTTATGTCATCGAGTTTCAGAGGGGATTTGCGTTGTCGAGACGCGATCGGAGTCGTTTGCGAGGTGTGTAGAAGGCGCTGGAGTGCGTGGCGAAGCTATGGTGAGAATAGCATGGTGAATCGTGGCAGGGATCATTGGAGGGAAGAGGTTTTCCGGTGATGGATTTCCAGGCTGTGTGGGTTTCTTCGTTGAATTCGATTCTCGATCGAATCATGGCATTTGGGTGATCTTGTGGTGTTGCCGAGGTAAAAGACGATTCATTGGAGGCCGGAGAGGAGTTCTGTAACAACCCGCATATTTGTCGATTTTATATTTAAATATTTTATCGTTAGTCAGATTTTAGTCCGAAAAGCTACTTTTTGCATACGGTCGAATTAGGGCTCAGGACCACTCCCATTGAGTTTAAAATGCCGTTTGCGACCTTTTTGAGTATAAGCTTCGATATGTTTGGAGAAAGTTGATTTCTGCTACTTTTTACTTTGGTTTGGTTTTTGGGCTCAACCCTATGTTAACTTATGCTCAAATCTGAGCCACTCTCCCCCACTCACCCTCATTCTCTTCTCTTTTCAGTTTTTATAACATTAATGGTGGAGGAGATTGGAAATTAAAACTCCAAAACCCTAGTTTCTCTTGCAAATCAAACTCCTAGCTCCAAACTCAAGAAGAACCCATTGGTAAGCTTCTCTTCTTCTTCTCCAACTTATTCTCTTACCAATTTCAGAAATTCCTAAACCTAATTTTGGGAATGTTCTTGTTTTTGAGCTTAGATTCAAGCTCAATTGGGTTGTGTTGAAGAGAGGTTGATTCTCCATTTGCTTTCAAGCTTCTTCTTGTTTGATTTTGAGAAAAGGTGAGATTTTTATCTCACATCTATCACTATAATTATCTTTGGTTGTTGGGTATGAATTCCTAACACTTCTTCATGTGCATTTGCTCTTGATTTGGATTGGTTTTGTGAATACTCCAAATTTTGAGTTTTTAAGTCAAATTTGTGTGAAATCCTTTTATGGATGTTTGATCATGCTTTTGGTGATGCATCGAGGAGCATATAGGGCCGGGTTGCCGATTGGCATAAACCCTTAGAGCCAATGTTCGTCCGATTGCATTTTGGAAGAGTTTGCTCTTCATTTGTATAAGGCTGAAAAACAGCCCAGGCATGATTCAGTCGACTGAAAACTCTGTTCAGTCGACTGAACCTGAAACCCGAGAGTTTCCAGGCATGATTCAGTCGACTGAAAAACTCTGCATAGTCGACTGAAACTGGAAACAGAAAGTTTCCTGAAACTGGAAAATTTCCAGGTACAGGGTCAGTCGACTGAAAAACTCTGTTCAGTCGACTGAACCTGCTGTTTGAGTCCAATTTGCCTTTTTGGATTGAAATTCCAATTTAAATCGATTCGTGATAATCCTATTTGTTGTTATCATCTATTATGACTTTGATGACTCTTTTTAGGGATTTTTGAATATCCATTTCGATGGATCCTTTATCGATTTCGTTGGATCTTATTCACGTCTTTGTATGTGAATTTTTGTGATTTGATTGTTCTTACAATCTTCTTCGTGATTTGTCACTTTAAAAATATAAAGGTTTTCTATACTAGTAGTAAATATCAAAACTCTTTCCTCAAACGATTTCAATACTATTTTAAGACCAAATTCGTTTATAAAACCGTTTTCCAATCTATTAGTATATACAAACCTTTACCTCACTCGTATGAGAAATCCAATTAAACGACTTAGTAAAACAAGTGGTATGAAACGCTTGCGTTCACTTTGTCGGTTAATTCTTGGACTTGTTCGATTGAATCTCTTGTGACAATTTTCTAGTGGAGATTTACAGTTTGTTCGTAAATATTTAAGTTAAGCAAGTGGTTATGGGACATGAAGCTAAACTCATATATTTACTAGCTTAGTGTAATTGACACTTCTCGATGATCATGACGATCATTTTTGTGATTTAGACTAGCAATGTGCGATGTCTCTTTGTCTGCGTGGGAGACTAAACCCCGTTCGTGTGTCAAATTTATGGGGTAGCAACCCACGGTCTTCGGGCCATTCGTGTGTCAAATTAATGGCTAGCTACCATGAGATAGCTTCTCGTTCATGTGTTACAGCTGTTGGTGAGTTTTCATGCTCCCGTTCATGTGATAGGCCTCCCCCCCCCCTTTTATTTTGTGTGATTTCTGGATTTCGTGTGGTGAATTCTGGAATTTTCTTCTTCACCTATTTTTTTGTGATTTCTATTGATATGATTTATCAATTCTTGTGCATAGGTGATTTCGTGTGTCATTAACTTGTTGTGAATACAAGTTTTGGGTATGATACCCTTTTTGGATCTTTGAGAAGATTCTTTGATATTGATTAATCGTTTGTTGATTATCATTTACATACTTATAGCAGTATGCCATTATGGATATTATACGCCTATGCCATATCTTATATGTCATTTATTGTGGCTTGGTGAATGAAATTAGGAGTATGACATTCCTTTTTATCTTGAGTAGATTATCGTGATATTGATTAATCTCTGGTTGATTTTCAATTACTTATATATATCACAGCTTGGCATTGTGATTATTATGTGTTTAGTCATATCTCCTATCCTATATCATGTTATCTGATATTTATAGTTAGACTGATCCGTTTATTATTTTCTTATAAATAATACTCGGGTCAGACCGAGATGTTACAGGTGCTTCTGCTTGACTTCTCATCCGGGATTAACTCCTTGACTTTTGGGTTAACTACTTAGATTGGTAGTTATTTTGTTGTATACATTTGAGATATAGACTCCTTAATGTATACTTATTCTTTTGTGTAGTTCGTGTAACTATTCTTTTGTGATATTGTGGATCTTTTTAGACCACTACTCTGATGTACACTTTCTAGTGTAATATTCATATCTTATTCCGCCTTTGTGATATGAATTGTCTGTGACTGATTTATGTTATGTTTATTGCTATATTTGTTTTCCGAAGGATTTATATAGCCACCGTGTAGTAGCTTTGAGTTGGTGTCGGTATGTCGGATTTCCTCTTGAAATAGAATGCATGTTATATTATCTGACATATCGGTGCTCGCGCAAAGAAATTACATGGATGGTCGCTCCTCAATAGCCTTATTCTCCGTGCTAGTCGACAGCATTCACCGTAATGTTCTTGGCTAGCGTGGGTATAGAGGTGGGGCGTCACAAGTTCGCCGACGATCATGGTCGTCGTGCATGTGAACGCGCACGTTTTTCGTGCATCTGGATGGGTTGTTTTGAGAAGGATGTGTGAGCTCAGGTTTTAGTTCGAGAGTGCTGGTGTTTTACTCGAAGTAGGAAGAAGGTAGGAAATCTCGAGTATTGATCGGGTTTTGTGGGTGCTTAAACGGGTTTCTTGTGATGAGTAGGCTTTAAGTATTGTACAGGAGACATTCAGTTTTTAAAACAAAGAATCTTAATTCTTTTTCAAATAATTCAAGTTTTAAATAAAGATAAACAAGTTTTGTGTTATGAAAATAAATTGTTTTCAAAGAATAAATATTTTAACAAGTTTTATACATTTAACAGAAAAGTTTTAAAAGATAGAAAAGTAGATTTTCAAAATGATTTTTGTATTAAAATTTATTTAATAACTTTGGAAAGTATTGAAGATTTGGAAAGTTAAAGTAGATGTTTATATTGTTTTAATTATAATTGATTTCTAAAATGTTTTATTTTTATATAAAGTTTAATGATAAGAATTTAATAAATCAATTATAATAAGGAGTTCATCTTTAAATAATTAAGAGATTTTGATTAATTAAAGATTTTTAATATGTGAAATTAACAAGTATAATTTAACTATTTAAGAGTAGTTAATAATTTAATAAGATAAATGAATTTCTTAATTGAGATCTTTTAAGTATAAGCAATTAAGAAGGAGTAATTATTTAATAAAGAATTAGAGGTTAATTACTTTATGAAAGTAATTAAGTGGTAGTGATTAAGGGTTAATCACTTAGTGTTATTAATTAAAGAATAAATTAATACAATTAATTAAAGGTTTAATTAATTAATTAAAGAATAATTAATTAAAAGATTAAGGGTAATTAATAATGTGATTAATTACTTGTTAAGGTAATTAGTTAAAGGTAATTAATTATTTAGTGAAAGTAATTAAGTAATCACTAATTAATGAAAATAATTAAAATATTAATTAATAATTAAACTATAATTAATCTGTAATTAAGGTTTAATTACTAAATGTAATTAAAGAGTAATTAATCAAGAGTGATTAATTAAAAAGAGTAATTAATCAAGAGTGATAAATTAAAAAGGGTAATTAAAGATTAATCAAAAGTAATTAAGGATTGATTAACAGTTTAATCATGGATTAATTAATTTGTAATTAAGGTTGTTAATTAATAACTACTTAATGAAAGTAATTAGAGGAATTAATTACTCAAGGTAATTAATTAAATTAATGTGATTAGTTTAAGTTAATTAATTAGTTTAATTAATTTAAATAATCAGTCTGTTAAGTAAAATTACTTAGTGTAATTTATATAGTATAATTACTTAGTGAAGTAATTTGTGGGTAATTACTGGATGTAATTATTTGAGGAATGGTAGTAGTTTTGGGTTTAATTAATTTGTGTAATTAATTAAGGATAATTACATAATGTAATTAGAGAATAATTAATCAAGGATGATTAATCAAGATGAATAATTAAGGGATGATTAATTAATTGAATATAATTAATTTATGTTAAATAAGCAAGATTTATAAGTAATAAAGTAATTAATTTAATTTATTGGTAGTAAATTAAATTAATCAGAAAAGGTATGACTAATTTATCTTGCTTATTAATGATTGAATGATATTTGAATGCCTTGGATTATTTGTTATTCCTGATATGTGATAGTGATGCTTTGTGAAATGAAATGTTTTTGTAATATGATATGTTGGGTTGAACAAAGATAATATGCTTATCTATGATGAATTGCTGTGTAAAAGTGACATCCAGTATTCAAAATTTAATCACTTAAATAATTGGGATAGGATGACAATGGATTCGAAGAGACCGGAGTCGGGTATTAGTTAATACCCGAAACCACATCGATTCTTATGGATTTATATGTGAAATCAATAGGCTGGAAGGAAATGATTTGAGTGAATTGGACCATTTAATTAAGTTTTGGTAATTAGAAATTGATGTGTGAAATAAAGTGATGTCTATAACAACTTGTGAAGTTGTAAATTGATACAAGTTACCCCGGGTTTATATAAGTTATATGCTTTTACATTCCATGTTATATGAATTTACTCACGCTGGTTTCCAGCCTGACCCGGGTGTTACTTTGATTTAATGCTCGGGTCAGACCAAGTATTACAGATTTTCAAGTAAGGACGTCCTGGAGCTCAGGAGGCGAGCTGGATGATAGGATTGTATGGAGTGTTTCCGCTATGATATATAGTAGTATATCTAGGTCATGTTGATTTAAACTGTCCAGTGTTGTGAAATGGTTGTAACTCTGGTGTATAAAAATATAAGTGTACCGATACAGTTCTTCTTTGTAAAAACTATTATTTATGTGATATTATATTTTAATCCGCTGTGAATGTGAGGTTTCTGGGACTTGTTTCTTCTTCTTCTTTCTCTTTTCTTCTTTCCCTAACTATTTGGGATTTTCGGGATCGAAATTTCCGGGTTGTTACATTTGGTATCAGAGCTAAAGGTTAAGTGAGAACCTTAGCTCTGGTGGGATTACTCATTAAGGATAGGGTCAATGGTACACTAGAATGAGTTGAGTGTGTGTGTGTGTATTTATATATATATGAGAGCGTACTTGTTATTTTCTTATATAAAGATTTCAAATGATTTTATATAAGATAATATTTTGATATATAAAGTAATATTTCTTTCGAATAAATATGAAGGAAATTGGTTGTTAAATTATTGGAACTAAATTAAGTGGTAATAGAAATACAACCAAATTGAAATTAAATAAAGATAAGTTTGAAATGGATTCAAACTGAAATTAAAATCTTGAATTTGGAGAAGAGTTTCAAAATAAGATAATAATGAATTGGTTTCCTTGGTTATTATCATAAATGATTGTTGTGTTTGATAATAAAATGTGTATTAATGAATGCGCAAAATGAAATGTTTTAGGGAAGTAAAACATTTAGGCAAGTATGACTTATAAATTGGAACTGAAGATGATCCAAATTGTAAAGTTTTAAAATCTAGTTCCAAAAATTTGAAATTTTGTTTCAAAGTAATAAAGAAATAATAAATAATATTATTTAATGTATTTGAATGAAAGGGTCCTATTTCAAAAAAGAGTTGTTTGAAATTTAAAGGAATTTTTTTTGAATTAAAACCAAAGGTGGTTTAAAATTTAAGGATAACTTGGTGTGTAAAGGAAATAAATATGTATAGATGAGGGATATTGTAACGACCCGGAATTTTGGGTCGCCAAAATTTAACATTTAATTCATTTTAAATGTTGGATATGGATTCTAATTTGAATCTTGATAATAGAAGACTATGGTTGAGTTAATAAGATGAGTTATAGTTTCAAAATATGGTGATTCCATTTGAATTGGAGTAATAATAATAATTATTAGAACTGAGAATAAATTGGAAATTGAATGGGAATTGTTATAAAATTGATGTTTAAATGCATTTTTAAGTTCCATAGGTTATAAATGATATTGTTAGATTTTTGGAAGAATTTAAAAGTTAATAGATTATTATTTGGAATTTTTTTTATGAATTTAAAATGAATTTAATATTATTAAAAATGCAATTAATCAGATTTTGGTCCGGAATGAGCCAAAACGATTTTTAATGTGTTTATAAATTTTATATGAATTATTGTTAAGTTAATAAAATTTTAAAAGTGGAGATTTGGAGTGATTTCGATAATTTCGAAAATTGCTTAATTTAATAGACGAGTTAAAATAGCCTTCCGGGGCACAGTCTCGGAATTCGACGAAACCAGTTTCATTGGATCCGTAATAGTTAGTTATTATCGGATTTCAATTTTCGAAGCAATCGGAGTTGTCGTTTGACCCCGGCAGCTCGAAACGCATCGAAATCGTTTTAATCGGTTTAATTTGAAATCGATCGTTTAATTCCGTATCTCGTGCATACGATCAAATTAGCTTACGAAACCTGTTCCATTGTGTCCGGAACGCGGAAAAACCCTAGGATAGCCTTTTAGAACGTGAGAATTGGAGCTTCTTTGCATACGTGATGTAATCGAGAATTTATTTTATTAAAATAATATTAAACCAATATTATATATATTAACATCTTATCTCTAAACCCTAGAAAAAAACTTCAGGCCGCCGCTGTTATCTAATTCATGGCCGAAAACGTCTCCATCTCTCCCTCAATTTGCAATCAATCCACTTGTTATTTGCCAAAATTTCCAACTGAAGAATTGTAGATATCGTCGAACTCATTGAATCCAACGGCTGTGATTGGTTTTTCCGTAGCGTGGAGGGAGAAATCTTGTCGCGTTCAACGACCGTCGTTCTCGTGTTGCGCACGCAGTGGGGCCACCGGAACTCGTGTAGCTCTGGCCGATGGTGGAGTAGCGAGAGAGCTTCGTGATGGCATGGTTTGATTGATGAACAACCGAAGGATGGAGGCGCGGCAGCGTGCCCTAGTTCTTGGCTTTGGGTTCGGTTTGGAGTTGTGACCTGGGGACGTGCGAACGAGAAGAGGGGGAAAGGAAGGGGGACGGCCGCATATTCGTTGGTATATAAAAAAAAAAAAATTGTTTGAAATTCGAATTCAAAACTTTCAAATTTAATAACTTGTTCTTATGTAATCAGAAATTAATGAACTTGGTAGCGCCGGAATCGCAGAGGAACGTACTACGCGATGGTACAGATCCGGAGTCATTCCGGGCAAGTAGAAATTTAGGTTAAATCGAACGTCGTTCGATTTAATTTGAATTTCGAACGCTCGTCGCAACTCAAGGTGAGTTATTCTCACTCACATCTGGATACTAGTAAAGTAGATAGCTAGTATTGATTGTTTGTTTGGATGTTTAGCTGAATATGTTAGTTATTATCAAATTGAATTGATATATATACTGTTGTGCTAATATTTGTGGATGCAGGGAAAATAGGTTGGAGGGATCCAACGGGATTCCTCACAAAGTAGTAATATTTTTATATTGATGATTATGCCTGTTTATATATTGTGATTGATAAGTTGGAATTTAATTGCATTGTGATATTGTGGTTTAAACTATAAACCCAGAATATTAGTTATAAAGAAAATTGCAGTTTTAATTATAAAGAAATTAAATTGGGTTTCAAAGAAATTGAGAAATGGGTAAATAAGAAATTAAAAGAATATAAATATTTGAAACCTGATTTGGATGGAAAACTGAAATAAATTTGTATAGAAATATTACTGGATAAATTATAAATCCAAAATTAATTATATTTGATAAATTGAATTTAGAGAAATAAAGGTATTGTTAAATAATGGATTTAAAAGGGATTAAAATCTGAAATCTATTTTAAAATGTAAATTGGAAATTTTAAAATTTGGAATGATAATTAAGATAAATGTTATTAGTTGAAGTTTTGGGAAATAAATTTATGTTATAAAACCCTAAAACTTAATTTAATAAATGGACAGAAATCGTGAGAAGGATTTCTGTGATGATTTAGTAGAAATGAGATTTCCTAGGGAAAATCCAAGTTCGAGTTTTAAATTGATTTTATAAAAAGAAAGTTTAAAATCTAAACTAATTTTAAAGAATGTTTTAAAAATTATTATTTTAAAGTGATTTTTTATAAAGTAGCAATAGTAAAATTTTATAAATATTTTAATAATTATGTTTACAAATGGATTTGTTTTAAAAGCTAGTTTTGACCTAAGTATATTGAAATAAGAGTTAATCTTTTTACCACTTTATTTTAATATATAGTATAACTTAACCTTAATTTAAATTAAGCTATATCTTTTAAACAGTTTTGCTTTAAATATTTTGGAATTATATTTTGATTAAATAATTAGTAGTAAATTTATCTATTTAAAGTATACTTTAAATTAAAATGTTTTTAACTGTTTTAAATCTAAACTGTTTTGAACTTGGATATTTCCAATGGAAATATATGGTAAATGATTTACCTTGTAAAGGAGGAATTTTGAGAAATGTTTTCAAATGAGATTTGGAAATTTGGTAATATATCTTTTAAAGATATTTGAGGTAAATAAATAATTTGGGAATTATTTATTGTGTGATGGATGCTATGGATGTTTATGAATATAAATTGATAGTTAAATCACCGACTATCAATATTGGACAAATGCGTTGATCGTTTCGAAGAGACCGGGATCGAGATTTATTTCTCGAAAACCACTTCGATCCGGTTTGTACGTTTTCGTGCGATAAACGTTTTTCGGAGTCGAAGATGGAGCAGTGAAGTGCAAGGGCTAGTCGCTACTAATCCTGAGGATATTTCCAAAATGGATGTAGTAGGAATAGTGCCTTCGGTTCCGTTCGAACCCGGGACGGACTTGTATGGACGAATGCTTCGTGACATCGTCAGCGGACGATGGGCATTCTAAGTGAAACGTTCTAAAGGTAACGTTAAGCCTCAAGCCTCACCAACCGGGAATGACTGAAAATCAGGGGATATGCAGCAAGGCTTCGTGGGTAGCCCCCACTGGAGAGTAAGGTCATCCCTGTCTAGAGGTTCCTTTTTATTTCGGCTTAGTGGTGCGGTTGCTGATCCCAACCGCGGGGTGATCTTATTCGGAATTGCCCACAGGTGATTCCGGTCTTGTGTTGCAGGGGACGAAGGGAGTAGTCCTCGGTACTGTGATCTAGACCACGTACTGTGATAGGTGGTACCCCAGTGCCTAGTCATTGTTGGAAATCCATTTTCCCTACGAGCCTTTTACGAGTTTTGTTTGTATTACCCACTTCGGTGGCTAGTAGCTGGAATTTAATAATGTAACAATTTCGGCTATTTTATAAGTATTTGTAAATAGACCCTATTATAATATCAGAGGATTTCTATAAAAAGTGTTTTAGCTATCGTAAGGTAAAAACCCGACATGTTTATTTGTGGCGTGGTCTTACGAGATGCTTTTGTTTTCAAAAGGATTTTTGAAACTTTAATAATCAATTGTGTGCATTATTATCAGCTGGTATGCCAGACTGACTCGGGTGTTATTTCATTATAATGCTCGGGTCAGACCGAGTATTATTTGTTCAGGTTAGGTTGCTATGGAGCAGGAAAGGAGCTGGAGTCCGAGACGTATTATATGTACTTATATATTTTTCCGCTGCTGTGTTTGTATGATATGTCTGATTAGTAATTTGATGTATGAGATACTCTGATTTGTGATGATGTGATATGTATAAACAGTAATAGTTTTCCTTTTTGTGTAAAGTGCTATATTTACTATTATAGTTTATCCCGCTGCGATTGTGAGATTCTGTTATTGTTAGTTTCTTCTTCTTCTTCTATCTCTTCTTATTTAACCCTAATGGTTCGTAATTCTGTGCCACTTGAGTTAATAGAGGTGGAATATTGTTGATTCAAGGGGTACGGATTTGCGGGCTGTTACACTTGGTATCAGAGCTTAGGTTGGCGACAACCTAGGCTTTGGTGGGATAATTACTCATTTAATAGAGTCAATAGTACTCTATAATAAGTTGAGTATAATAATAAATATGAGAGCGTACTTGTTAGTGTTTATAAAATTGTTTTTATACTGTGTTGACTTATCGGTTGAGTGTTTATGAATTCTGGTCGGTGCGGGAAGTACAACCGTATCGATAGGGGTTTCTAAACTCTTAAACAAGATAAACCGACATAGTATTGTTTTAAAGTGGATAAATGAAATAATTTTATCCAAAATTATATTTTGATATAAAGAGAATAATTTTTGGAAATTATATATATTTGACTGTTTGGTTGCCAAATTTTGAAAATCAAATAAGAATCTTGAATTTGACCAAATTTGAAATGATAAGTGAATAAGATTATAAAATTGAAATGGTTATAACCAAATAGAATTAATTAAATATGTTGCAAATAAGAAGTGAAATTAAAATTTGAATTTAAACCAGAATTTTAACCCGGGAGTTTTGAAAAGGATTTTTAATAGATTGAAAATAAAAATTTGGAAATTTAAAATCCTGGGAAGTTTTGAAATGTTTTCCAATGTATTGAAGACAATAATGGAGTATTGTTTTGGGTAATATTTTTGAATGGAAACTGTTTGAAAGGAAATTGGGAAAGTTAAGAAGCATTGAACTCACTGTGGTCGCTGGAAAATAATCCTGATGATGCTGGCCACATCATTAGAATTCATTTTCGAGTTTCTAAAGTGATGGATTGCTTCCCTAGTAATTGGTTATGGTATTGTTTGGATTTGTTGGGGATAACAGTTGTTTTGGATATTTCAAAATGGAAATTTGTTTGGGATATGAACAAATTGTTTTGGGTACAAACAAATTGGTTTGGAAAACATGGAAATTTGATTTGATATACCAAATGGGTATATGTATTTGATATATTTCAAAATAATTTTGAAATAAAAAACCGTGCAAATTGAATTCTGGAAAATTTTAATTAAATAAAGATGTGAAGGTAAAATGAATCAACCATAACTTGTAAGGTGAAGTTGATTTAAGTAAGATAGTAAAATGAAATTTTAGTCATAAAATTAAAATTTGACTTGAGTAAATGGAGGTAAATGAAATTATTAAAATGAATGGAAATTTGATTTGAATGAGAATCAAATGAAATAAAATTTGATTTATAAGGAAATAATGAGAATATTGTTAAAGAACTTAAGCAAATTGAAAGAAAAACAAAATGGTTGAGAATGAGCCTTATTAAGTAATGTTGAATGAAATTTGTTAGATAATAATTGCAAGAAATGATATTAATAAGTTATTGTGATAAATTAAGGATGTATGGGTTGTAAATAATCCAGGAGGGAGAGATATTAATATAAACTTGGATTAGTTAATGAAACTAATATAAATCCAAGTTGGAATTAATTTTAAAGGGTTATAAGCTTAAGTGGCAATTGTTTTGCTTGAATGACTTGAATATTTGAATGTATTTACAATTGAGTTGTTTAAACAACTAAATTGGTTTTGGATAAATTAGAATTTGATTAAGTGAAGTCAAATTAAAATGAAACTAAATTTGGTATACAAGAAAGAATTGAGATATTATGCAATTGAATTGATGTTTGAATAAATTGATATGGATTAGGATCCAATTCAAAGAGTTGGTAAATGAATGCAAGTAAATTGGTTTCAAGTTGCAAATGGAATTGAGTTGGAATCAATTGGGATGAATTAACATTTTAATAAGCAATGTTTGCATATATATGGAAATAAATCATGAAAGAATTGCAAATGTTTCAAGTTTAAATAAAATTTGATTTAAAATCAAATTTGGGAATGTAAGTTAAAATAAAATTTGATTACAAATCAAATTGGAAGGGTAAGTTAAAAAAAAAAAAGTGTGAACAAGGCATATGTTAATTATTTTGAAATAGAAATAAATTGGTTATAAGAAATATGAATGGTGTATAGAAAGCTTGAATGTAAATCATTCAAGTGAAGTAAAATGAGGTTAGTTGGAGGAAACTAAAATGTGCGAAATTTTAATAAAGGAATGTGAGTGCTTCAAATTGGAAATAAGGATTTGATTGAAAATCAAATTAAATAATGTTGCATATAAATGAATTAAAGCACCTATTCATAATATTGAAGTGAATATGAATGAGTTGTCTTAGTGTATTCAACACTGAACTTGGTTTTGAATTAATTGGAATGCATTGAAATGTTATTAAGTAATTTTGCATAAGAATGAAGATGCTTCTACCCTGAAGATAAAGGTGGTTTGTAAATCAATTAGGAATTGTATTGAAATAGATTGCTATTAGTGAAGCATATGTTAATCCTATTGAGATAAATATGAATTGTATATGGTTGATTTGAGTATAAATCACTCAAGTGAAAGTAAATAATGTTGGACTTGAATAGATAATTGGAAAGATGATTTAAAATCTTGAATTGTTGGTAAAGGATGGTTAATATTAGTAAATTTTGAAATTTGCTTGGTTTGGATTATGCCATAGATATGTTGGATTGCTTTTATATTGGAAAATGTTGATTAAAATGCACAGATCTTGTAACTAATGAGTATGTTGAGTAAGTGCAGGAATGCGAGGCGCTCGAGAGGGTTTGAAGCGCGTATATGCATTATATATTAGCTACTTGCTATTAATTTTGCTAAAAGGTACGCCTACGCAAATAAAATTGGAAAATGATATATATATTGTGATATATTTTGGTTTCCGGCCGTGTGGGCCGATGTATATATATTTGTGTATCCTGCGATATCGCAGAAGCTCCTCCGTACAGGGGAGACTCTGCCAAAATTTTCCGTAAATTTTGAGAGTTAGAAATTTTTTTTGGGTTTTGGGAAAAGTTAAGTAACTTATGAAGTTATAAGTTAAAATTAAAGCTTTAGAATTAATAAAGCAAATAGGTTTGGGAATTGAACAAAAAGGATTTTGTGAAGTGTATATAAGCTTTTAACTAAGCTAATGGGATAAGTAAATGGGTTTAAGTGTATGTTCTACCTTATACAAATTTCGGGGACGAAATTTTTATAAGGGGGGAGGAATGTAACGACCCGGAATTTTGGGTCGCCAAAATTTAACATTTAATTCATTTTAAATGTTGGATATGGATTCTAATTTGAATCTTGATAATAGAAGACTATGGTTGAGTTAATAAGATGAGTTATAGTTTCAAAATATGGTGATTCCATTTGAATTGGAGTAATAATAATTATTATTAGAACTGAGAATAAATTGGAAATTGAATGGGAATTGTTATAAAATTGATGTTTAAATGCATTTTTAAGTTCCATAGGTTATAAATGATATTGTTAGATTTTTGGAAGAATTTAAAAGTTAATAGATTATTATTTGGAATTTTTTTTATGAATTTAAAATGAATTTAATATTATTAAAAATGCAATTAATCAGATTTTGGTCCGGAATGAGCCAAAACGATTTTTAATGTGTTTATAAATTTTATATGAATTATTGTTAAGTTAATAAAATTTTAAAAGTGGAGATTTGGAGTGATTTCGATAATTTCGAAAATTGCTTAATTTAATAGACGAGTTAAAATAGCCTTCCGGGGCACAGTCTCGGAATTCGACGAAACCAGTTTCATTGGATCCGTAATAGTTAGTTATTATCGGATTTCAATTTTCGAAGCAATCGGAGTTGTCGTTTGACCCCGGCAGCTCGAAACGCATCGAAATCGTTTTAATCGGTTTAATTTGAAATCGATCGTTTAATTCCGTATCTCGTGCATACGATCAAATTAGCTTACGAAACCTGTTCCATTGTGTCCGGAACGCGGAAAAACCCTAGGATAGCCTTTTAGAACGTGAGAATTGGAGCTTCTTTGCATACGTGATGTAATCGAGAATTTATTTTATTAAAATAATATTAAACCAATATTATATATATTAACATCTTATCTCTAAACCCTAGAAAAAAACTTCAGGCCGCCGCTGTTATCTAATTCATGGCCGAAAACGTCTCCATCTCTCCCTCAATTTGCAATCAATCCACTTGTTATTTGCCAAAATTTCCAACTGAAGAATTGTAGATATCGTCGAACTCATTGAATCCAACGGCTGTGATTGGTTTTTCCGTAGCGTGGAGGGAGAAATCTTGTCGCGTTCAGCGACCGTCGTTCTCGTGTTGCGCACGCAGTGGGGCCACCGGAACTCGTGTAGCTCTGGCCGATGGTGGAGTAGCGAGAGAGCTTCGTGATGGCATGGTTTGATTGATGAACAACCGAAGGATGGAGGCGCGGCAGCGTGCCCTAGTTCTTGGCTTTGGGTTCGGTTTGGAGTTGTGACCTGGGGACGTGCGAACGAGAAGAGGGGGAAAGGAAGGGGGACGGCCGCATATTCGTTGGTATATAAAAAAAAAAAAAATTGTTTGAAATTCGAATTCAAAACTTTAAAATTTAATAACTTGTTCTTATGTAATCAGAAATTAATGAACTTGGTAGCGCCGGAATCGCAGAGGAACGTACTACGCGATGGTACAGATCCGGAGTCATTCCGGGCAAGTAGAAATTTAGGTTAAATCGAACGTCGTTCGATTTAATTTGAATTTCGAACGCTCGTCGCAACTCAAGGTGAGTTATTCTCACTCACATCTGGATACTAGTAAAGTAGATAGCTAGTATTGATTGTTTGTTTGGATGTTTAGCTGAATATGTTAGTTATTATCAAATTGAATTGATATATATACTGTTGTGCTAATATTTGTGGATGCAGGGAAAACAGGTTGGAGGGATCCAACGTGTAACGACCCAGAATTTTATTTAATTAAAATTTGAATATTTAATTAATTTTAAATATTTATAAGTGAATTTATAAGTCAAATAAATTTTTATTTGATTTATTGGATTTAATTGAATTATTAAATTGATAATTTAATATGTTAAATTATGGAAATAATTAAAAATTGAGTTAAAAATGATTGAAAATGATTTGTAAAATTTTATTTAATCATACTGGAGTTATAGAAATATTTTAGAACTTTTAAAATCGAATTAAAAGTTAATTTGTGAAAATTGAATATTTTAATATTTAATAATCGGCTGTAAAATAGCCAATTTTTGAACAGTCTCAGAATTGAACGAAACCAGTTTCATTGGATCCGTAATAGTTAGTTATTACCGGATTTCAATTTTCGTGTCAATCGGAACTATCGTTTGATCGTGGCAGCTCGAAACGCATCGAATCGTTTTTAATTTAAATTTGGCGAGTCAAAATAGCCATTTTTCAAAAAGTCTCGGATTTCGACGAAACCAGTTTCATCGGATCCGTAATGTGATATTATTGTAAGGTTTCAAATTTCAAGTCGTTTGGATTTACCGTTTGTCCGGTACAAATTAAAACGCCTAGAAATCGACTTAAATCGGTTTAATTCAAATTGAGCGTTTTCAGCCATAACTCGCACATACTTCCGAATTAGCTTCCGAAACCTGTTCCATTGTGTCCGGAACGCGGGATAAACCCTAGGTACGCTGGTTACGGCGTCTAAATCGGAGTTCAGAATTTCCGGATGAATAGTGTTCGATTTTCTTCTATAAATAGCACCCTACCCCTTCACAAATAAAAAAAAAAATATAAAACAAAATGGAAACCCTAGCCGCCAGTTTCGTATGAAGGGCCGAAATTTGTCAAGCTTCTTCCTCTTTGATCTCTCAATCCATCAAGTTTTGGCTAAAACTTTCTACATGAAAGTTGTAGAGCACAGCATAATCTATAAATCCAACGGTCGATTTATCCTATCTCTTCACGGATTGTCGCGAATTTGGGTTTGAAGGAGGCGCGTTCGGCCTCGATTTGCGCGTGATGTTGATGACCGAGCTCTGCAAAACTTTGGCCGAGTGTAGCTCTTGGCAAGGCGCTTCAATGGTGAGGAGATGATCGAGTTTTGTTGTTGTTTGAGGGGTGCGAATTTAAACCCTAGAAATCAAAATTTGGGTTCGGCTATACGTGCGTGTTACTGGGGATTTTTGCGTGATGTAGAAGATGGAACTCAGGTGCGTGGGATCATGATCTAACGGCCAGCAAAGATTGTGTGGGTTATAATTTTTTTTTATGTTATAAAGTTTATATGAAATCGTGTACGATCTTTAAAAATACATAACTTTTTCATACGAGGTCGAAAAAATGCAAACTCAGTTGCGTTGGAATCGTATGGACGAGCACTACGTGATGAAGTTGGTTTGGAGTCGTTTGGAGTTAGTGAGAATTTCGGGTAAAATTAAACGCGCGTTTAATTTTATTCGAAATAAAAGCTAAACGGAATTTAAAACCAAGGTGAGAATTTCTCACTCAATCGAATTAGTTTCGATTTTATTTTAAATAGTTAGATTTAAAATATTTGAATGCATGTTTGAATGATGACTGTAAATTTTTGATTGTTAAAATAGACATTATGCGCCGTTAGTAAGCGGATGTTATTTATTAAAAACATATACCGCGAATATTTCATAAACAGTGAAATTGGTATTATATATAATATCAATATATATATATTGGCATATGTATATATTGCAGTTGTTGATTTCCCGCATTTTTTGTTTAGCGGATGAGACCCTATTACGCCGTTATTAAGCGGATAATATTTAATAAGAACATGTACCGCGATAATTTCGTACTGGAGCGAAATTGGTATTGTGCTAATGTTTTTGGATGCAGGAAAACAGGTTGGAGGGATCCAACTGGATTCCTCAACAGTATTTATTTTTTTTCCAGATATTTTGATATTTGATGGATTATCATATCGATATATGATGGATCGTTGTAGTCGTGATTGACTATTTGGTGTGTAGCATCATTGGACCCAGATTTTGGGATTTTAAAATGATTTTAAAAGTGATTTTGAAAATATACTATATTTTTGGAATTGATCCATTATAAATAAATAAACGTTATAATTTTTAAAGTTATAAAAATTATGGTTTTTGTGAAATATAGTTAAAAGCTGATTTTTGAGAAATATGGGTTAAGGATTTATGAAATAGTTTAAATTGAGAAAATTTGAATTTATTATTAAAAGTCTAAAGATAGGATTTATAAAATTTGATTATTTTATAAATCAAGAGAAGGTGAAATTATAAAGGAATTTAAAGATGTTTTTAAAAGAATAATATAAATTGATTTATATTAAAAGATTTATAAATGGATATTTATAAATTGAATTATGGACATTATAAAACGAGTTTTATAAGTGTTTGAATGTAGTGGAAATGAATTTCCTAAATGAATGAAATTTATAGAATTATAAACTGTGAAGTTATAAATGAAATTTTATAAGCAGTAGGTTTATAAAATTTATAAAGTTATCGAAAGAATGAATTTTGGATAAATAAACAATCTTATAAGTTAAGATTTATAATTTGGGAAGTTAAATGAACGATTTTGTAAAATAATCGTTTTATAAGTAATTAACTTATAATATGAACTTGTAGTTTATAATTGAGTTATAAACTGGAATAGGTTAATAAAGGAATTTATAAAAAGGAAGTTTTTATAAATAAATAGAAACGGAATTTATAAACGTTGTTTTATAAATCCGCAAATGACTTATTTTGATAAGTTAATTGTTATAACTTAGAGATAGAGTTATATTCACATTTTGAACAGCGAATAATCCTTTAAGTTAAAGTGAATAGAAATGATGAAATTTGTTAAGGTAGTATATTCATGTTTTTGAATAGTGAATAACACGTTAAATAAAATGTTTTTGAATGTGATGTTTTAAATAGAATTAAAACGATCTAACGATGGTTTAAAACATGTTGAGATTCGAAACCATAGATTTCAACATTTATTGTTGAAATAGACGTTTTCGAGAAATAAAAGGAAATGGTGGACTATAACACTGTTGTTATAGTAAATGATTTCCGAAAGGAAATGTTTTGAATAGTATTGGGATTTATATATCTATTCTAATTTCGAATCCCTATACTAGTGATTTTGGGTTGTCGTAACGATGTTTTACGCAACATTCGTTTTGGCCCAAGTAAATATGTTTAAGTGAATGATTTCCTTAAATAATGAAATATATACTTAATTCGATTTAAGTATATTGAATATTTTCTAAGTGTTGAAAATAAAAGAGATTTGTGAATTACTTATGAATAAATAAGTATGGAAATGTTTTCCAATGTGAAGTGAATATTTAGAATTTATCTTTTTGAAGATAAATTGAAAATGAATAATTGAAATCGTATATGCACGAATATTTTGAAATATAAATTCATTATGGAATTTATATGTGAAAAGTGAAATTGGTTAAAAATAAATATTGATTTATTTTTGAAGGGTTGAAATTATATATCTTGTAAAGATATTTTGGAATGTAAATAATTTGGAAAATTATTTGGAATCTGGTGATGTATGCATATCCATTGATAGTTCAATAGCCGACTATCAATATTTCCCTTTGAATGGGTATTTGATGTGATTTGATTGAATTTGAATGCACACTTATTTTTGAATAAGCGCTCACTATTCGGGTTAACCGGGAAAGGACCATGGGGTCGTATAACCCATTCCGAATATGTGATACGTCGTTGTGAATTGCATTGAAGATCGGTGTTGAAGACCGGATATTTGCGAGAGCGATAGGATGAACTATCGATTGACTCTGCACCGAGTTGCTCCGGTATTGAGTTCTCCATATGTGATGGTGAATCCGATCAGGATTGTGAATATCCGGATTGCAAGGACTTCTTTGTAAGTGCCTTCGGTTCTGTTCGAGCCCGGAACAGACTTGTATGGATTGTATGTCTGACATTACAAGTTGAGATATAAAGCCGATTTCTTTCAAATATATTTCTGTTGGTGGCGGAGAATTTATTCTTTGCTTAACACCCTTCTTTGAGACGTATGTGCTCAAAGGTTATATAGTTGAAGTTATCAGCAATATATTCCCAATTTGGTAATGTGACATGCTGAGTGTTGCTGAAATGATCATTGTGTTGATTATTTGTGATAGGATCATTTATTTGATCGTCTATCTTAGTGATCATTGTGTTGATCATTTGTTGACCCAAAGCATGGCTTTTGTATAAAGTATGTTTTGTGGACGTGAATTCGTCGAGCCTCACACCCCGTGAATGGTCAAAACAGGAAAGAAGCAGCAAGGTTATGAGGGGTAGCACCCTTTAGGATGTGTCCGTTTCCTTCTGGAAAAGGGTGGTATCATGGTATGGAGCCCAGATACTTACTCATGTTGAAAACACTTTGTTATGATTGTGTGAATTGATTAGAGAGCGCTCTCGGAAAAAGGTCCCAAAGGACCGGGGGATGGCATATTCGGTCAGTTGTTACTCAGTTAGGAGTAACCCGGCCTTGTGTTGGTAGAGATCCGGTTTGGTTCTCGGGGATGTCCATCCAGAGGCATTCTCATGTGGCAATGGGAAGTTCCTTGGCCTGATCATTCGTTGGAAATCCAAAGAAACAATACGAGACTTGTACGGTTTTAGTTGTAGAACCTGCTATGGAATGTGGCGGTAACCTGCTATTGAACATAGTTAGCTATAGTAGGCATACGATAATGGTCGTATGTTGGCTAAGATTTATATTCTACTTTCGAAATGAATTTTTCTCTACACTATGCACTAGTAATAATATAAAATGTTCTTTTAAATGCGTATCAAGCATCTTTGACTATCATAAGGAGAAATCTCCTCCGATTCTGCGTTTGCATTGTGTGTGTGTGCGGGAGGCCTTATGGTAGTCTCATTTTTAAAAGCATTGCGAATTGAATTTAAAAACATCTCTCTATTTTGATTTTAAAGTAAATAAAATGTTTTGAGTTCTCACACCAGTCACATGACTGACTTGGAGTTTATTGTTTTCCTTCCTAAACTCTGGGTGCCCACCAATTTCCACACGGGCAGTTAAGAGTTAAGGTTTATCAGGATATTCTGGATATTCTGGAGTTGCTGGAGGCAAGCTGGATGGCATGGCATATTACTTATATAGTATTTCTTTTTCCGCTGCACTGTTTGATGTTGTATGTTGTTGTACACTCTGATGATATGATGTAATGAAATGTAATGTAATAACTGATATAGTTCTTTGTTTAAAGATTATTCATTTATTATTATATGTTGTTCCGCTGCGAATTGTGAGATTCTGATGTTGTTCTTTTTGTTTCCTTTCTGTCCGTTCTATTTTAAAATTCTTCTATCTTCTATTTTTAAAATTCTCTGTTTTCTAAAAATTATCTATCTTCTTTCCTCTCTATTTTCTATCTTATCTACTCTTCTCTCTTCTTCTCTTTCTATCTTTTTAAATTTTTTTTTAAAACCCATAACATTCCGGGTTTTCGGCCTTCGATTTCTCGGCAGTCGATAAAGTGAGTGTCGATGTGAGAATTTTCGAAAGTCGAAAATTTTCGGGACGTTACATTTGGTATCAGAGCTGATGGTTAAGCGAGAACCATGGTTCTGTTGGGTATAATTCATTAGAGATAGAGTCAGCAGTACTCTAGAATGAATTTGAGTGTAATAATAGCTATGAGAGCGTATTTGTTAGTGTATATAAAATTGTTTTATATTGTGATGATTGGTTTATTGAGTGGTATATGAACTTTCGTCAGCGTGGTCCGCAAGACTATGCCGAAGGGGTTTCTAAACACTTGAATAGAACAATTCGACATGATATTGTTTTAAATTGGGTAAATGAAATAATTTTACCTTAAGTATATTTTATATATGAAGGAATAATTTTTCAAAATTATTAAATTGTATATAAGTGATTGTTTAGTTGTTTGAATAATCTAAATAAAAGAATAATTGTATAAGCAAAAGAATTATAAGAATTGAAATTATAATTAAAGTATTTACAATTGTGAAATAAACTTACATATATAAGAAGTAAAATTATATGAATATGAGTTGTAAATAAAGGTGAATTTCAAGATTAAATGAAATATAACTTAAGTAATGTAAATGAAGTTGATATTGGTATCAAACTAAATTAATTAAGTTAAGTGATGGATATGAACTTAAGTTATGTGAATAGAAATTCAACTTTTGTAATTGAATGGATGAATTGAATGTTAATCAATTAAATGTGAATTAAATTGATATGGAATAATGAATATAAGTGTTAATTCATTAAATTCTAATGTTATTGGAAGTTGAATACTTGAATGAAAGTCAATTTAATAAAACCAAAATGAATGTAAGTGAAGCGAAGAAATTTGGTTGTAATCAATACACTTTGGTTGTTATATGGTTGTTAGTTGATTGTTTATAATTCATTAAGATTTAATGAAGTGGAAAGCTAAAGTAAATTGAATTCAAATTGAAAGTAAATAAATTTGAATAGAATTGAAGGTGAATTGGATTTAAATTAGTAAATGATAACTAATTGAATTGAGAATGAAAGTTGATAAAATCCAATGTTAATAGATCAAATGTGATTTAAATTGAAAACCAATTCATTAATATTAATGAGAATATAAATGAATATTTATTGATTATGAATGTTAATTGGTTGAATATATATTGCTATTGTTGCATTTGCTATGTGACTTATATAGTTATTATGTTGCTATATGTTGTATATCGATACTATTTTCATATATGTATGATTCTCATGTTGTTTGTTGAGTTTAGTAGGTGCGGATCGCGTTTGCTTCGCATTTGGAGTTCGCTTTAGCGCTATATTAGCCGTATATGCTTGCTAATAAAATATAAGGTACATATCTCGGATTAAATATCGTACTTTTACACTTTTTTCCCTTCGGGATGCCTCATTACTTGATGAGATGTATATTTGTGATATATATACTGTCATTTTTTTTTCGGATCGAGCCGCGCAAAGGAGACTATGGCGAATTTTTCCGAAAATTTAAGGCGTTAGAAAAAAATTTAAGAAAATGGGAAAATTTTGAAAACTTTAAACGTTGTTTTAAAGTTGAAAGTTAAAGGATATAATTGTTTTTGAAAAGATAACTAAGTATGATTTGAAAACTTAGTAAAGTATGGTAAGAAGTTTAATTATGAATTTTGGAAAGTTAATAGATTTTGTAACCTTTCTTACTTGTAATTTCGAGGACGAAATTCTTTTAAGGGGGAAAAATTGTAACGACCCAGAATTTTATTTAATTAAAATTTGAATATTTAATTAATTTTAAATATTTATAAGTGAATTTATAAGTCAAATAAATTTTTATTTGATTTATTGGATTTAATTGAATTATTAAATTGATAATTTAATATGTTAAATTATGGAAATAATTAAAAATTGAGTTAAAAATGATTGAAAATGATTTGTAAAATTTTATTTAATCATACTGGAGTTATAGAAATATTTTAGAACTTTTAAAATCGAATTAAAAGTTAATTTGTGAAAATTGAATATTTTAATATTTAATAATCGACTGTAAAATAGCCAATTTTTGAACAGTCTCAGAATTGAACGAAACCAGTTTCATTGGATCCGTAATAGTTAGTTATTATCGGATTTCAATTTTCGTGTCAATCGGAGCTATCGTTTGATCGTGGCAGCTCGAAACGCATCGAATCGTTTTTAATTTAAATTTGGCGAGTCAAAATAGCCATTTTTCAAAAAGTCTCGGATTTCGACGAAACCAGTTTCATCGGATCCGTAATGTGATATTATTGTAAGGTTTCAAATTTCAAGTCGTTTGGATTTACCGTTTGTCCGGTACAAATTAAAACGCCTAGAAATCGACTTAAATCGGTTTAATTCAAATTGAGCGTTTTCAGCCATAACTCGCACATACTTCCGAATTAGCTTCCGAAACCTGTTCCATTGTGTCCGGAACGCGGGATAAACCCTAGGTACGCTGGTTACGGCGTCTAAATCGGAGTTCAGAATTTCCGGATGAATAGTGTTCGATTTTCTTCTATAAATAGCACCCTACCCCTTCACAAATAAAAAAAAAAATATAAAACAAAATGGAAACCCTAGCCGCCAGTTTCGTATGAAGGGCCGAAATTTGTCAAGCTTCTTCCTCTTTGATCTCTCAATCCATCAAGTTTTGGCTAAAACTTTCTACATGAAAGTTGTAGAGCACAGCATAATCTATAAATCCAACGGTCGATTTATCCTATCTCTTCACGGATTGTCGCGAATTTGGGTTTGAAGGAGGCGCGTTCGGCCTCGATTTGCGCGTGATGTTGATGACCGAGCTCTGCAAAACTTTGGCCGAGTGTAGCTCTTGGCAAGGCGCTTCAATGGTGAGGAGATGATCGAGTTTTGTTGTTGTTTGAGGGGTGCGAATTTAAACCCTAGAAATCAAAATTTGGGTTCGGCTATACGTGCGTGTTACTGGGGATTTTTGCGTGATGTAGAAGATGGAACTCAGGTGCGTGGGATCATGATCTAACGGCCAGCAAAGATTGTGTGGGTTATAATTTTTTTTTATGTTAAAAGTTTATATGAAATCGTGTACGATCTTTAAAAATACATAACTTTTTCATACGAGGTCGAAAAAATGCAAACTCAGTTGCGTTGGAATCGTATGGACGAGCACTACGTGATGAAGTTGGTTTGGAGTCGTTTGGAGTTAGTGAGAATTTCGGGTAAAATTAAACGCGCGTTTAATTTTATTCGAAATAAAAGCTAAACGGAATTTAAAACCAAGGTGAGAATTTCTCACTCAATCGAATTAGTTTCGATTTTATTTTAAATAGTTAGATTTAAAATATTTGAATGCATGTTTGAATGATGACTGTAAATTTTTGATTGTTAAAATAGACATTATGCGCCGTTAGTAAGCGGATGTTATTTATTAAAAACATATACCGCGAATATTTCATAAACAGTGAAATTGGTATTATATATAATATCAATATATATATATTGGCATATGTATATATTGCAGTTGTTGATTTCCCGCATTTTTTGTTTAGCGGATGAGACCCTATTACGCCGTTATTAAGCGGATAATATTTAATAAGAACATGTACCGCGATAATTTCGTACTGGAGCGAAATTGGTATTGTGCTAATGTTTTTGGATGCAGGAAAACAGGTTGGAGGGATCCAACTGGATTCCTCAACAGTATTTATTTTTTTTCCAGATATTTTGATATTTGATGGATTATCATATCGATATATGATGGATCGTTGTAGTCGTGATTGACTATTTGGTGTGTAGCATCATTGGACCCAGATTTTGGGATTTTAAAATGATTTTAAAAGTGATTTTGAAAATATACTATATTTTTGGAATTGATCCATTATAAATAAATAAACGTTATAATTTTTAAAGTTATAAAAATTATGGTTTTTGTGAAATATAGTTAAAAGCTGATTTTTGAGAAATATGGGTTAAGGATTTATGAAATAGTTTAAATTGAAAAAATTTGAATTTATTATTAAAAGTCTAAAGATAGGATTTATAAAATTTGATTATTTTATAAATCAAGAGAAGGTGAAATTATAAAGGAATTTAAAGATGTTTTTAAAAGAATAATATAAATTGATTTATATTAAAAGATTTATAAATGGATATTTATAAATTGAATTATGGACATTATAAAACGAGTTTTATAAGTGTTTGAATGTAGTGGAAATGAATTTCCTAAATGAATGAAATTTATAGAATTATAAACTGTGAAGTTATAAATGAAATTTTATAAGCAGTAGGTTTATAAAATTTATAAAGTTATCGAAAGAATGAATTTTGGATAAATAAACAATCTTATAAGTTAAGATTTATAATTTGGGAAGTTAAATGAACGATTTTGTAAAATAATCGTTTTATAAATAATTAACTTATAATATGAACTTGTAGTTTATAATTGAGTTATAAACTGGAATAGGTTAATAAAGGAATTTATAAAAAGGAAGTTTTTATAAATAAATAGAAACGGAATTTATAAACGTTGTTTTATAAATCCGCAAATGACTTATTTTGATAAGTTAATTGTTATAACTTAGAGATAGAGTTATATTCACATTTTGAACAGCGAATAATCCTTTAAGTTAAAGTGAATAGAAATGATGAAATTTGTTAAGGTAGTATATTCATGTTTTTGAATAGTGAATAACACGTTAAATAAAATGTTTTTGAATGTGATGTTTTAAATAGAATTAAAACGATCTAACGATGGTTTAAAACATGTTGAGATTCGAAACCATAGATTTCAACATTTATTGTTGAAATAGACGTTTTCGAGAAATAAAAGGAAATGGTGGACTATAACACTGTTGTTATAGTAAATGATTTCCGAAAGGAAATGTTTTGAATAGTATTGGGATTTATATATCTATTCTAATTTCGAATCCCTATACTAGTGATTTTGGGTTGTCGTAACGATGTTTTACGCAACATTCGTTTTGGCCCAAGTAAATATGTTTAAGTGAATGATTTCCTTAAATAATGAAATATATACTTAATTCGATTTAAGTATATTGAATATTTTCTAAGTGTTGAAAATAAAAGAGATTTGTGAATTACTTATGAATAAATAAGTATGGAAATGTTTTCCAATGTGAAGTGAATATTTAGAATTTATCTTTTTGAAGATAAATTGAAAATGAATAATTGAAATCGTATATGCACGAATATTTTGAAATATAAATTCATTATGGAATTTATATGTGAAAAGTGAAATTGGTTAAAAATAAATATTGATTTATTTTTGAAGGGTTGAAATTATATATCTTGTAAAGATATTTTGGAATGTAAATAATTTGGAAAATTATTTGGAATCTGGTGATGTATGCATATCCATTGATAGTTCAATAGCCGACTATCAATATTTCCCTTTGAATGGGTATTTGATGTGATTTGATTGAATTTGAATGCACACTTATTTTTGAATAAGCGCTCACTATTCGGGTTAACCGGGAAAGGACCATGGGGTCGTATAACCCATTCCGAATATGTGATACGTCGTTGTGAATTGCATTGAAGATCGGTGTTGAAGACCGGATATTTGCGAGAGCGATAGGATGAACTATCGATTGACTCTGCACCGAGTTGCTCCGGTATTGAGTTCTCCATATGTGATGGTGAATCCGATCAGGATTGTGAATATCCGGATTGCAAGGACTTCTTTGTAAGTGCCTTCGGTTCTGTTCGAGCCCGGAACAGACTTGTATGGATTGTATGTCTGACATTACAAGTTGAGATATAAAGCCGATTTCTTTCAAATATATTTCTGTTGGTGGCGGAGAATTTATTCTTTGCTTAACACCCTTCTTTGAGACGTATGTGCTCAAAGGTTATATAGTTGAAGTTATCAGCAATATATTCCCAATTTGGTAATGTGACATGCTGAGTGTTGCTGAAATGATCATTGTGTTGATTATTTGTGATAGGATCATTTATTTGATCGTCTATCTTAGTGATCATTGTGTTGATCATTTGTTGACCCAAAGCATGGCTTTTGTATAAAGTATGTTTTGTGGACGTGAATTCGTCGAGCCTCACACCCCGTGAATGGTCAAAACAGGAAAGAAGCAGCAAGGTTATGAGGGGTAGCACCCTTTAGGATGTGTCCGTTTCCTTCTGGAAAAGGGTGGTATCATGGTATGGAGCCCAGATACTTACTCATGTTGAAAACACTTTGTTATGATTGTGTGAATTGATTAGAGAGCGCTCTCGGAAAAAGGTCCCAAAGGACCGGGGGATGGCATATTCGGTCAGTTGTTACTCAGTTAGGAGTAACCCGGCCTTGTGTTGGTAGAGATCCGGTTTGGTTCTCGGGGATGTCCATCCAGAGGCATTCTCATGTGGCAATGGGAAGTTCCTTGGCCTGATCATTCGTTGGAAATCCAAAGAAACAATACGAGACTTGTACGGTTTTAGTTGTAGAACCTGCTATGGAATGTGGCGGTAACCTGCTATTGAACATAGTTAGCTATAGTAGGCATACGATAATGGTCGTATGTTGGCTAAGATTTATATTCTACTTTCGAAATGAATTTTTCTCTACACTATGCACTAGTAATAATATAAAATGTTCTTTTAAATGCGTATCAAGCATCTTTGACTATCATAAGGAGAAATCTCCTCCGATTCTGCGTTTGCATTGTGTGTGTGTGCGGGAGGCCTTATGGTAGTCTCATTTTTAAAAGCATTGCGAATTGAATTTAAAAACATCTCTCTATTTTGATTTTAAAGTAAATAAAATGTTTTGAGTTCTCACACCAGTCACATGACTGACTTGGAGTTTATTGTTTTCCTTCCTAAACTCTGGGTGCCCACCAATTTCCACACGGGCAGTTAAGAGTTAAGGTTTATCAGGATATTCTGGATATTCTGGAGTTGCTGGAGGCAAGCTGGATGGCATGGCATATTACTTATATAGTATTTCTTTTTCCGCTGCACTGTTTGATGTTGTATGTTGTTGTACACTCTGATGATATGATGTAATGAAATGTAATGTAATAACTGATATAGTTCTTTGTTTAAAGATTATTCATTTATTATTATATGTTGTTCCGCTGCGAATTGTGAGATTCTGATGTTGTTCTTTTTGTTTCCTTTCTGTCCGTTCTATTTTAAAATTCTTCTATCTTCTATTTTTAAAATTCTCTGTTTTCTAAAAATTATCTATCTTCTTTCCTCTCTATTTTCTATCTTATCTACTCTTCTCTCTTCTTCTCTTTCTATCTTTTTAAATTTTTTTTTAAAACCCATAACATTCCGGGTTTTCGGCCTTCGATTTCTCGGCAGTCGATAAAGTGAGTGTCGATGTGAGAATTTTCGAAAGTCGAAAATTTTCGGGACGTTACACAACGGGATTCCTCACAAAGTAGTAATATTTTTATATTGATGATTATGCCTGTTTATATATTGTGATTGATAAGTTGGAATTTAATTGCATTGTGATATTGTGGTTTAAACTATAAACCCAGAATATTAGTTATAAAGAAAATTGCAGTTTTAATTATAAAGAAATTAAATTGGGTTTCAAAGAAATTGAGAAATGGGTAAATAAGAAATTAAAAGAATATAAATATTTGAAACCTGATTTGGATGGAAAACTGAAATAAATTTGTATAGAAATATTACTGGATAAATTATAAATCCAAAATTAATTATATTTGATAAATTGAATTTAGAGAAATAAAGGTATTGTTAAATAATGGATTTAAAAGGGATTAAAATCTGAAATCTATTTTAAAATGTAAATTGGAAATTTTAAAATTTGGAATGATAATTAAGATAAATGTTATTAGTTGAAGTTTTGGGAAATAAATTTATGTTATAAAACCCTAAAACTTAATTTAATAAATGGACAGAAATCGTGAGAAGGATTTCTGTGATGATTTAGTAGAAATGAGATTTCCTAGGGAAAATCCAAGTTCGAGTTTTAAATTGATTTTATAAAAAGAAAGTTTAAAATCTAAACTAATTTTAAAGAATGTTTTAAAAATTATTATTTTAAAGTGATTTTTTATAAATTAGCAATAGTAAAATTTTATAAATATTTTAATAATTATGTTTACAAATGGATTTGTTTTAAAAGCTAGTTTTGACCTAAGTATATTGAAATAAGAGTTAATCTTTTTACCACTTTATTTTAATATATAGTATAACTTAACCTTAATTTAAATTAAGCTATATCTTTTAAACAGTTTTGCTTTAAATATTTTGGAATTATATTTTGATTAAATAATTAGTAGTAAATTTATCTATTTAAAGTATACTTTAAATTAAAATGTTTTTAACTGTTTTAAATCTAAACTGTTTTGAACTTGGATATTTCCAATGGAAATATATGGTAAATGATTTACCTTGTAAAGGAGGAATTTTGAGAAATGTTTTCAAATGAGATTTGGAAATTTGGTAATATATCTTTTAAAGATATTTGAGGTAAATAAATAATTTGGGAATTATTTATTGTGTGATGGATGCTATGGATGTTTATGAATATAAATTGATAGTTAAATCACCGACTATCAATATTGGACAAATGCGTTGATCGTTTCGAAGAGACCGGGATCGAGATTTATTTCTCGAAAACCACTTCGATCCGGTTTGTACGTTTTCGTGCGATAAACGTTTTTCGGAGTCGAAGATGGAGCAGTGAAGTGCAAGGGCTAGTCGCTACTAATCCTGAGGATATTTCCAAAATGGATGTAGTAGGAATAGTGCCTTCGGTTCCGTTCGAACCCGGGACGGACTTGTATGGACGAATGCTTCGTGACATCGTCAGCGGACGATGGGCATTCTAAGTGAAACGTTCTAAAGGTAACGTTAAGCCTCAAGCCTCACCAACCGGGAATGACTGAAAATCAGGGGATATGCAGCAAGGCTTCGTGGGTAGCCCCCACTGGAGAGTAAGGTCATCCCTGTCTAGAGGTTCCTTTTTATTTCGGCTTAGTGGTGCGGTTGCTGATCCCAACCGCGGGGTGATCTTATTCGGAATTGCCCACAGGTGATTCCGGTCTTGTGTTGCAGGGGACGAAGGGAGTAGTCCTCGGTACTGTGATCTAGACCACGTACTGTGATAGGTGGTACCCCAGTGCCTAGTCATTGTTGGAAATCCATTTTCCCTACGAGCCTTTTACGAGTTTTGTTTGTATTACCCACTTCGGTGGCTAGTAGCTGGAATTTAATAATGTAACAATTTCGGCTATTTTATAAGTATTTGTAAATAGACCCTATTATAATATCAGAGGATTTCTATAAAAAGTGTTTTAGCTATCGTAAGGTAAAAACCCGACATGTTTATTTGTGGCGTGGTCTTACGAGATGCTTTTGTTTTCAAAAGGATTTTTGAAACTTTAATAATCAATTGTGTGCATTATTATCAGCTGGTATGCCAGATTGACTCGGGTGTTATTTCATTATAATGCTCGGGTCAGACCGAGTATTATTTGTTCAGGTTAGGTTGCTATGGAGCAGGAAAGGAGCTGGAGTCCGAGACGTATTATATGTACTTATATATTTTTCCGCTGCTGTGTTTGTATGATATGTCTGATTAGTAATTTGATGTATGAGATACTCTGATTTGTGATGATGTGATATGTATAAACAGTAATAGTTTTCCTTTTTGTGTAAAGTGCTATATTTACTATTATAGTTTATCCCGCTGCGATTGTGAGATTCTGTTATTGTTAGTTTCTTCTTCTTCTTCTATCTCTTCTTATTTAACCCTAATGGTTCGTAATTCTGTGCCACTTGAGTTAATAGAGGTGGAATATTGTTGATTCAAGGGGTACGGATTTGCGGGCTGTTACAGATATACATAGTATCAAAGGTAATTTGAAATAAACTCTAAATGTTGAGTTTTAAATTTGGAATGAGATGTGATGCCCAAAGTGATAAGTTTTTGAACTTATAAATGGGAAGATTATTAGTATGAAATTTAGAATTTCAAATGGGAATTCAAATTGGGTAAGGCTGACAGGAATTAGTAAATTGAACTTAACTTTGGTAAAGTTAATTAATTTAACAAGCAACCTGAATTGGAAATTTCAAGATGAAAATGGGATTTAACTTGGTAAGTTAAATGGTTAATTTGAATTGGGAGTTTGTGTGATCTCAAAATGGGTTTGAGATCTGGAAGTTGGGAATGGATGGATGTTTTAAAATAATTTGAATGATACCATCCTATTATTATTAATAATCTTTAAGCTGAAATTGGATTTGTTCAAATGAATGAGGAAATGGGGTGTGGTAATATATCCATTATTAAGATAAAATGGAACCATTTTGGATTTAAGATTTGAATGTTTAAGATAAAACTTCAAAGGCTTGGTTTCAAAATTGAAATTTGATGATAAATTGAATTTCAAAGATTTAGTTGTTTAAAAAGGAACTGAATTATTATTTGAAATTTAAAATAGTTTAAAAATGGAATTTGGATTCTGAATTAAATGGTTTAAAGATATAAGTTGATTTGATTTAAAGGATTAAATCAACGTTTGGAAATTTAACTCGACCTTATATAATTCGAGATGGTTTAAATTTGAAATTTGAATTGAATTGGTTCAAATTGAATTTGATTTGAATTAACTGGAATTATGATTGAAGATGGATAAGTTATTTAAATAATTTGGAATTATGATTAAAGTTGAATAGGTTTAAAATTCAACTGGAATTTGATTTGAAATTGGAAAGAAATTGAGAATTAATTCATCCTAAATTAGGGATAAATCAATTTCAATGTAAATTGAAGTTATTTAAATTGGAATTGAGTCAATTTAAATAGAAGTGGAAATTTAAATTGTATTGATAGGATTAGAGATTGGGAATTGAACAATTTGGCTCTTTGGGCCATTTTCAAAAAAAATTGTTTTAATATAAATCTATTTTTCCAAACTATTTACTATACAACTTTTCTTTTAAAACCTAAAAACTATCTTATATTTGTTTTACAATTATTTTTGGAACTATTTAATCATTTTTTAACTGTTTTATAAACTAATTACTGTTTTTAAACTACTTTATAACTAATTACTATTTTACAACTATTTTGCAATTATTTAAAATTTCTATAACTATTTGACTGTTTTCCAACTATTTTACAGTTACTTAACTATTTTACAACTATTTTACAAACTAATAATAATTTTTCAACTACTTATCTAGTATTAAAAAATTTCAATCAATACAATTGAGATAAGAATTGAAGTGATAGTCCAAATGGGGATTAAGGCAGTGGTGAGTTAATAAATAAGAACCTAAAGGAATGTGAATAGAAAAGGGAATTGATTTAACTAATAATCAATGAAGATAGATATGTAGGATGGGCGTATATTATTCTATTCGCATAGTGATTTGATCCAGATTCGAGCATAGAATTTCGAGATAGTTATTTCGGTCCGAGTTGGAATTTTTCACTCGATTTTCGACGGCGAGCCTGGATATGGATTGTTGATTGGTTCTCGATATTCTCTATCTTAGTTAGGCTATGCAAGGAGAATGACGATTTCTGATCAAGAAACCAGATCTGAGTCCGCACTAGAAAGTCGGTTGGACGATACTAGTTCGGAAGTGAAATTGTGTGATCGAGTAAGCGATCAGATTGATATAGCATACGGATGATATGTGTACGTCGTACAGGTTTGAATGAAATTGATACTGGAAATTTATGGAAGAGAAATGTGAAATGGTTTTTGAAATGAAAGGTATATTTTGTGAAATATATGATAAAATAAAGGGGTAATTGGATATTTCTATAATAGAAATTTACTTAATGGAAGTAAGTAATACGGTAAGTGTTTTTGTAAAGAGTAATCAAATTTGAATATTTGATTTGGCATAAACAAAGTTATGTATCTTTGTTATATATATGATAAACTCCCCTTATTGAATCTGTTGCCAGAAGAAAAGGGTTTTTGAAAAATATTCGAAGTATAAAAGAAAAATTATACAAGTTTGAAGTGATCCAAAGATTTTTCAAAATTGTATATATCTATGTATATATATATAAAGGATTTCATGAGGATGATTTTGGAAAAGGTTTTTGGAACCTTTGGATTTGGAAAGGATTTTGATTTTTGAGAAAAATCAAAATTGGATTTGGAAAGCCTAGTTTGAGAATTATTGATTTTGGGATAACCGATTTGAGAAAAGAGATTTATATGAGATTCATTCTAGGTGTATGATTTGGAAGATACTATATGTGAATAGTATAAAGTGTTTTGAAATGGCTCTAGAGAAAAAGGCGCTCCCTTGGAATGAACTTCTCAGGAGTGCCACAGGGTGGTACTACCTTGAACCCTAAGGAGGGGTTCTAAAGTTGATCATGTGAGGAGTCCGGACAAAACTAGTTCCTGAGGATTTTGTGTAGTGTGTAGCGAAAGTCAAGGGTGTTGATGCCTATAGAGGCATTTGGGTTATGCTGTGATGACAGTGTAACTCGATGTCACTGTGATCTACTACAGACCATAGTGAAAATCATGTGTGCTGTTGAGAGCCAACGGTCTACGTTTGATTTTGTATCCATAGACTACGACCTATGGTAAAATAGCAAAAGTCGTGTGTGCTGCTGAGAGCCAACAGTCTGCTTTTGATTTTACATCGGTAGACTGCAACCTATGTGGAAGTGGAGAAGTTTCATTTTTGATAGCGAAAATCGAGGGCGCTGATGCCTATAGTTACATGGAATTTTGCTATGATGGAAACGTAACCCTAGAATGTAACTGCGATATGTTGTAAGTTCCATGGCGTAATCGAGGGGAGCGGAGGACTACAGTTATCTATGGATTTTGTCGGGATGACAACGTAACCGTCGGGTTAACTGTTAAGTGCGACCATGGATGGAAGTGATGATTTCCAGAGCATTCTCACCAAAGTTATTTCCTCTATTTTCAAAATGTTTTCTATATTTTTAATAAAATAATTTTCCAAGTATTTTCACTGGGTGTTGAAAATGGGTCTGCTAAGTACTTATAGATTTTCAGTCGTACGCTTGATCAACGTATGATCGAATTTCTGTGAGTATGAGGACAAACTTGCTGAAACATCGAGTTATAAAATGATATATCTATAAAAACTATTTTAGCAATGTTATATAGATTTTAAAATTATTTAAAAGTGATCAAAGAGTGATTTATCTAATATTAAGTATTGAATAAATTCTGGCTTCGTTCCTTTTCGGGAACGAAAAGATTGAAAGGGGGAACGAATGTAATAACCCGGATTTTTGGGCATTAGATAATTGGATAATTATCTTATTTAACTATTGAAATTACTAATTTATAAATTGAACAAATAAATGTAATAATCTCCTTTATTAATTATTTAAAAATTGGTGAAATTGTTATTTTCAAATAATAATAATGTGATGTTTTTAAATATAGTTATAAATAGATAAATAGATTTTAATAGAATTATTTATCACAAATTGAATATGGGTTTTTTAGAATATATATATATATATATATATATATATATATATATATATATATATATATATATATATATATATATATATATTTGTTTGAGTTGATTTTTAATTGGATTTTAAATTGAATTTGAATTTGAAATCCAAAGTTAAATATCTTAAAGTAAATTGGATTTTAAAAAAATAATAATAAAATATTAATGTATGTTTGATTTTTTTATGAGTATATAAGTAGTTCTATATTATTTTCTTTAAAAGATTTATAAATAAGTTGAGAGAAAATGTATTAATGTAAAAATGTAAATATAGAATTAAATAAAACATAAAGCACTAAAATAAAAAGAAAAGACTAATATTTAAAATAGGATCTAATAAGGTTTATACTTTCTTTAATCTAAGTATTAAACATAAAAATATAGGTATGATATAAAAACACATATAGAAATAAATAGTAAATATAATTTATAAATTTTATTAAGACATTTGTAAGCCTTATAATACATGAATTAACAATTGTAATTTAAGTCAGCATGTAATGTAACATGTGGCACTTTTATTTTATTTTAAAATTTAAATGTAAAACAAGTACCAAAGAATTAACCAGGCTAATGATACTTTATCAAAATTCTTCTTCATTTTCAAAACTGGAAAGTATCAAAAGGAAATTAAAAAAACTGAATCAAGCAACAGATTAAAACAAGATTTCAATGATCAAGCTTTAGAGTCAACTCAAGTAAATCATTATCAAGTTCAGATCAAATATCGTAGATTCCATATCAAAGCGAGAAGTTACACTATGTTCTTTTTTCAAAACAATAGGTGAGTACTTCTCTGTTTTAAGAAGAAACCCAAATCTGATTTTCTCCGATGCATGTGAAAAAAAAACATTTCTCGAATTTATATTGAGAATAGCGTTAGCATGAATGTATATTGTTTGAAAATATAGGTGAAGAATTATGTTATCTCTGTGCATGTCAGTATACCCACCACTGTGGTTTTGAACTTGCTATACCAATTCAAAAATCGATTTCACTTATTCCAATCGTTTTCAAGTTATGATCATTAAAGAAAGGTGAATTGTTGGATATAAATTAATTTTTATAAAATAGTTTTAAGAGAATTTATCAAGTGGTAATTTCAAGATTTAAAATTTACAGTGGAAACCATATTAAGTCAGGAAATTTAGTGATTAAATTTTTAGTTTTACGTATACTACCAGATTTTATTTTGGAAATCGAATTTTATTATATATATCACAATTTTTAGTTGGAAAATTTGTGGGTTTTCTCGAATTGAACGACTTGACCATTTTGGTCGATTTCTATCGATCGACGATGAATTGGGTTGTGTGTTTGGATTGAAGGTCGAGGGAAAGACGAGGATCATCGAAAAATACTCCGATGATTTATCGTTGGCCGGTGATGATCAGAGTGAGGCGAAGTAGGGTTTTCATGCATGTTTATGTCGTCGAGTTTCAGAGGGGATTTGCGTTGTCGAGACGCGATCGGAGTCGTTCGCGAGATGTGTGGAAGGCGCTGGAGGGCATGGCGAAGCTACGGTGAGAATAGCGTGGTGACTCAAGGCAGGGATCATCGGAGGGAAGAGGTTTTCGGGTGATGGGTTTCCAGGCTGTGTGGGTTTCTTCGTCAAATTCGATTCTCGATCGAATCGTGGCATTTGGGTGATCGCGTGGTGTTGCCGAGGTCAAAGACGATTCATCGACGGCTGAAGAGGAGTTCGTCAGTGATCGTGGTCGTCGTGCACGTGAACGTGCACTTTTTTCATGCATCTGGATGGGTTGTTTTGAGAAGGATGTGTGAGCTCTGGTTTTAGTTCGAGAGTGCTGGTATTTTACTCGAACCAGGAAGAAGTTAGGAAATCTCGAGTATTGATCGGGTTTTGTAAGTGCTTGCTTGGATTTCTTGTGATGAGTAGGCTTTAAGTATTGTACAGGAGACATTCAGTTTTTAAAACAAAGAATCTTAATTCTTTTTCAAATAATTCAAGTTTTAAACAAAGATAAACCGTTTTATGTTATGAAAATAAATTGTTTTCAAAGAATAAATATTTTAACAAGTTTTATACATTTAACAGAAAAGTTTTAAAAGATAGAAAAGTAGATTTTCAGAATAATTTTTGTACTAAAATTTATTTAATAACTTTGGAAAGTTTTAAAGATTTTGAAAGTTAAGGTAGATGTTTATATTGTTTTAATTATAATTTATTTCTGAAATGTTTTTTTAAATAAAGTTTAATGATAAGAATTTAATAAATCAATTATAATAAGGTGTTTATCTTTAAATAATTAAGAGATTTTGATTAATTAAAGATTTTTAATATGTGAAATTAACAAGTATAATATAACTACTTAAGAGTGGTTATTAATTTAATTAAAATAAATGAATTTCTTAATTGAGATCTTTTAAGTATAAGTAATTAAGAAGGAGTAATTATTTAACAAAGAATTAGAGGTTAATTACTTTATGAAAGTAATTAAGTGGTAGTGATTAAGGGTTAATCACTTAGTGTTATTAATTAATAAATTAGTATAACTAATTAAAGTTTTAATTAATTAAGTAAAGAATAATTAATTAAAAGATTAAGGGTAATTAATAATGTGATTAATTACTTGTTAAGGTAATTAATTAAAGGTAATTAATTAGTTAATGAAATTAATTAAGTAATCATTAATTAATGAAAATAATTAAAAGATTAATTAATAATTAAAGGATAATTAATCTATAATTAAGGTTTAATTACTAAATGTAATTAAAGAGTAATTAATCAAGAGTGATTAATTCAAAAGAGTAATTAATCAAGAATGATAAATAAAAAAGGGTAATTAAAGATTAAATAAAAGTAATTAAGGATTGATTAACTGTTTAATCATGGATTAATTAATTTGTAATTAAGGCTGTTAATTAATAATTACTTAATGAAAATAATTAGCGGAATTAATTACTCAAGGTTACTAATTAAATTAGTGTGATTGGTTTAAGTTAATTAATTAATTAAATAATCATTGGATGATGGGTTAAGTAAAATTACTTTGTGTAATTTATATAGTATAATTACTTAGTGAAATAATTAATGGGTAATTACTGGATGTAAGTATTTGAGGAGTGGTAGTAGTTTTGGGTTTGATTAATTTGTGTAATTAATTAAGGATAATTACATAACGTAATTAGAGAATGATTAATCAAGGATGATTAATCAAGATGAATAATTAAGGGAAGATTAATTAATTGAATATAATTAATTAATGTTAAATAAGCAAGATTTATAAGTAATAAAGTAATTAATTTAATTCATTAGTAGTTAATTAAATTAATCAGAAATGGTATGACTAATTTATCTTGCTTATTAATGATTGAATGATATTTGAATGCCTTGTATTATGTGTTATTACTGGTATGTGATTTTGATTCTTTGTGAAATGAAATGTTTTTGTAATATGATATGTTGGGTTGAACAAAGATAATGTGGTTATCTATGATGAATTGTTGTGTAAAAGTGACATCCAGTATTCAAAGTTTAATCACTTAAATAATTGGGATAGGATGACATTGGATTCGAAGAGACCGGAGTCGGGTATTAGTTAATACCCGAAACCACTTCGAATCTTATGGATTGATATGTGAAATCAATAGGCTGGAAGGAAATGATTTACGTGAATTGGACCATTTAATCTAAGTTTTGGTACTTAGAAATTGATGTGTAAAATAAAGTGATGTCTATAACAACTTGTGAAGTTGTAAATTGATACAAGTTACCCCGGGTTTATATAAGTTATATGCTTTTGTTTTCCATGTTAGATGAGTTTACTCACGCTGGTTTCCAGCCTGACCCGGGTGTTACTTTGATGTAATGCTCGGGTCAGACCGAGTATTACAGATTTCCCGCTATGGACGTTTTGGAGCTCAGGAGGCGAGCTGGATGACAGGAACGTATGGAGTGTTTCCGCTGTGATATATTGTAGTTAATCTAAGTCATTTTGTTTTAAGCTGTCCAATGTTGTGAAATGGTTGTAACTCTGATGTATAAAAATATAAGTGTACTGATATAGTTCTTCTTTGTAAAAACTGTTATTTATGTGATATTATATGTCGATCCGTTGTGCATGTGAGGATTCTATGACTTGTTTCTTCTTCTTCTTCTTTCTCTTTTCTTCTTTCCCTAACTAACTTAGATTTTCGAGATCGAAATTTCCGGGCCGTTACAAAACTGAAGTCTTAAACAAAGCTTGGCTGGCCACCATTAAGATATTCAAGAAGAAGAAAAGATAGGATTCCTGTAGGAATCTTAAGAAAATCAAGAAAAGAGAAAATCTCAACCTTCTTAACAACAAGCTAAGGTTAATAATAATCTTATATGTCATTTTTATTAATTTCGTTTTCTAGTTATATCCGAAGTTTTGCAAATAATATGCCATGATATGATTGTTTAAATGGATATATATATATATATATATATATTATATCGATCTCGAATTTTATTAAGTTTAAATTGATAATTAAATTTTATTTTTGAATAAAATTTGTGAAATAATTGGTAATAAATATAAAATTTTAGTTAAATTTTAGATAATCGAGAATTAATTTGGATATTTGAAAATGAACATGTTTATAAAATAGTTTGAAATAATTTTAAGTAAATTTAGTATTTAATAATATAAGTTTAAAAAATAAAGGAAAGGTAAGATTTTAAATTTTTGTTTAAGTATAAAAGTGTGTTTATACTTGAGTTAAAATTTTATAAACGAATAACTGTAACTAAGGCATAATAAATAAAGTATTCAAACATAACTAAAAGTATGCTTATAAAATGAAAAAGAGATGTGTCAGGCCTTGTTATATACAAGTATGGTATAAAGTGTGGATTGTACAAGGCAGTTAATGCCACTATCTTTAGCCACTGAAATAAGATTTTCAGCCTCCACTTGTTTATAGGAATCTCAGCATAGTTAAACAGTGCAAAGGAAAAAAAATGTACAAAGCAAGATCATATCAGCCGAGGCAACAATGCAAAACAACACTAAAACAAATTCAACCTAAGATACATATATTTGTATATAAAGAGTAACCAGGCAAGAACAAGTAAAGGCATGTGTAAACAAATCAAATTCATTATAAAAATGCATAAGAAAAGGGTCAAAGGACAGAGCAATTAATGCAACATGCTTCATGCATTTAATACAAGAATCACTCTAGCCATGCCTATTATACTAAATGATATAATTAACCTGTACACTTTCCTATGTATCAGCCCCTATACAAGGAAGAAAAGTATCACTTCATTGTACAAAGCATTATAATATCACCTAAACAACTCATCTTCTATATACCAAACTTCCTCCTCATTTTAGTTCGAGCATCATCAACTTGAGGAAAAAAAATGGAAATCTGGAAACAAGAATCTGAAAGCATGCAAGTTAATAATAATAAAATCTTCAACAAAACAAAGAAGCAATGTTTCCGATGATTCAGACCTGAAGCATTTCAGATCATCAAACTCTAGTTTGCAAAAGCATTTCCAATTTCAAGCCTGAGTCTCCTCTGTTTATTTCTTCTGAGACAGCTGAGTAACTTTTAATAAATAAAAAAAATCTTAAGTCCCTGAATTAATTGCTTATGTAGATCTAGAAAATGTGTATATATGTGATTGTGAAAATCTGTGTATGCCTGTAACTTTTGAAACTCTGTTCCTTTTTATTTTTTTTTAGACAGATGAGCAAACAAACCTTCATCACTTGATCTAGTAACTACTTGAACTTAGGATGTAAACAAATGTTGTTTGTTTGTTTTTAAGCTAGGTGTTAAAAATTTATTAAAGTTGAAACAACATGTAATTGTCTCTGGCAATCAAGAAAGATGAATACAACTTTAAATAAGTTTAAAAACAAATTTCTTAATTTAAGAAACCAGGCATATAAATTGAATCTATTTACTTAAACATGATTTTTAAAACAAAAATCAAAATTTTTAGATGTAGGGTGGTTGAGCAGTTCGAGTTTGTCTGATTTTCTTTGTTTTGGGAATTGCGGGTGATCCACTGGTTGTTGATGGTCGAAATTTGGTCTAGTGATAGAGGGACAAATGGTGGTTCGAGGAAAAATACTGGGATGTTGTTCAGATGATCATGGAAAGGCGGTGATGGTTTTCATTCTGTAAACCTAGTTTTAATTATCATTCACCACGACTTCTCTTGTCGTTCGAGTGTAACGAGGTACGTGGTATGGAAGAGGGGTAGTTGGCGATGGCGTGGCCGAAATTGTGGGGTTTCCGGTGGTCGAGGCATTGAGGACGAGGCGCGTTGACAGGCTTTGGTCAGGAGACGTCCCAATGTTTTCCAGGTTTGAGTTTAAAACCTAAATTTTGATTTCGCGTGAGTTTTGGGGTGCTGATGATTGGAAGTCGGTTTGGGAACGTTCGTCGACATGCTCAACGTTATGGAGATGACCGAAGATGTCGGCGACCATGTGCATGTACACCGTGCATTTTCGTTGCGCTGAGGATTTTTGGGTTTGGAAAGTAAATGTATTCGGGGTTGAACGCGAGTTATCTCGAGTATTTACTCGAAGTCCTTAGCTGTTGGACTCGAAGCAAACTCAAGTTGCCTCGGGTTGGTTTAACAGGGTTACAGTTTTGTTTTAAACTGTTTGCAAATTGAAATTTAAACCAAATTTAAATGAATGTGTAAACTAGATATGAATAAAGTTAAATCAGATTTAAGTTAGATTCAAATAGAACTTTGAATCTTAAAGTTTTAAAAAGGAAATTTAAATTTTAAATTTAAAGTGTAAGTTTAAAATACACTCGAATGATTAATGAAATCATTAATAAAGGAATTGATTTTATATTAGAAATAATTAAGGCATTAAGTGATGTAAGTTATACGATAATAAATTAAAGACTCATTTATTTAATTTATAAATTTATGATTTAGATTTATTTATAATTAGAGATTAATTAAAAGTAATTAAGAAATATTATTAGTTAATGAAGATGATTAACTAAGGATAATTAAGTATTACGTAATATGATTAATTTTGATAATTAATTAGATAAATTAATTTAGATAGTCAATTATAGATTGTAAATTGTAAATTACATAATGAAAGCAATCAGAAATAATTAATTATTATGATTAATTAAGGATAATAAATCAAATAGAGGTTAATTAAGGATTAATTAATAAATGAGATTAATTAATATTAATTAAAGATTTATTAAAGTAAATTTATTTAAATGATAAAGATTAATTTGAAATTAATGATTTAGGGTTATGGGATGATTGCTTAATGGTAAGAAATTAAAATTAAAATTTCTTAAAATAATGAATTAAAGGGTTAATTAATTATGCAATTGGTTTAAAGATTAGATTAATGAATATGATTAATTAAGGATAATTTAATTTATTAAAGTGTTTGATAAATTAATTGATATCGAATAATTAATAAATCAGAATTGGTAAATTAACTCATAAGTAATTTATTGGAAATAAATTGAATTAATTAGGATAAATAATTTATAAATCCTGCTTATAAATGACTATTGAATACTTGACCTTGCTTATGAATGTTTATATTGTATGAAATGCCTTGAATTGGTTGTCCTATCTGATCTGTGATATTTTGTTCTGTGACTGTGTATAAATTATCCATTCATTTACATTGTTATATTATCTGTGAATCTGTGAATGGGCGATAAGCTTTATAGTTTATATCGCTTATCAGATATATTGTCGTATTTGATCTGTGATGATTGAACGATGTTGCACTATTGTGTTAAACCACTGGACCACACTTATACACACAAATATGGATTTCACATAGAAATCGGTTAAGCCACAGATTTTTAAATAAGTTTGAATTTGAATTTTTAATTCAAATATTTTTGGAAATAAATTAAGTTTTAATGTGGAAAACTTTTGAAAAGCTGTTTTAAGAATAAAAGTTATTTTTGAATAACTAATAAAGATTTGGAATTTAAATAATTGGATTTAGATTGAAATTCAAAAATCTGAAATCGAATTCTATATTCAATACTTATGATTTAAAAAGGACTTTACAAGTTATAGGGGTTTAAACCGTTTTTAAGTGTTGATTTGAAAATTCGAATTAAAGATTGTAACTTGTATAAATGGAATCGGGGTTTTTCCAAAATAAAACTATTTTTTCTAAGTGATAAAAAGCTTTCATATGAGTAGTGAACTTCCAATTTATATTAAAGAGATTTCAAGTTTGAATCGAAAATGATTTTCCAAGTTATGAATGAATCTTTGGAAATAAGTTTTGAAAGCTATGAGATAAATCTTTGATATAAAGATTTAAATGAGTTAATCCAATTGAAACGGAAATTATTTTGAAATCCGTAAATGAATCTTTGTGAAACTGAGTGAACTTTGTGAAATAAATCTTTTTGTTTAAAAGATTTGAAATGGTAATTGGTTTAAACCATTTGAAAGAAACTTTGGAATTATTAAGTTGTGACATCATCGAAATCCCACATCCATATGTTTTAAATTTTGCGCTCACTATTCGGGTTAGCCGGGAAAGGACCTTTGGGTCGTATAACCCATTCCGAGTATGTGATACCTCGTTATGGATAGCATTTGAAGACCGGTGTTGAAGACCGGGTATTTGCGAGAGCGATAGGATGACCTGTCGATTGACTCGGCACCGAGTTGCTCCGGTATAGAGTTCTCCATATGTGATGGGGAATCCGATCAGGATTGTGGATATCCGGATTGCAAGGACTTCTTTGTAAGTGCCTTCGGTTCTGTTCGAGCCCGGAACAGACTTGTATGGATAGTATGTCTGACATTACAAATTGAGATATAAAGCTGATTTCTTTCAAATATATTTCTGTTGGTGGCGGAGAATTTATTCTCTTAGCTTAACACCCTTCTCTGAGACGTACGAGCTCAGAGGTTATGTAGTTGATGGTTATCAGCGATATATTCCCAATTTGGTAATGTGACATGCTGAGTGTTGCTGTGAAATGATCATTGTGTTGATCATTTGTGATATGATCATTTGTTTGATCGTTTATCTTTGTGATCATTTCTATGATCATTTGTTGACCCAAAGCACAGCTTTTGTATAAAGCGTGGCTTTGTGGATGAGACTTCGTCTAGCCTCACAACCCGGTAATGGTCGAAACAGGAATCGTGGCGGCAAGGTTTTAGGGATCGCTTCCCTAGGGTAGGACCATTCCTTCTGGAAAGGGGTAGTATCATGGTATGGAGCCCAGATACTTACTCATGTGGATACACTATATCTATTACTGTGTGGTGTTGTTGGAATCGAGGCCTCGTATAAAGGTCCAAAAGGACCAGGGGTGGTATATCTGAGGTTTCTTACTCCCTGGGAAAGGGGTAGCCGGCCTTGTTTGGCAGAGATCCATTTAGGATGCTCGGGGACGTCCTTCCAGAGGCGTTTCATTCGGGGTTTGGGAAGTTCCTTTGCCCGACCATTTGTTGGAAATCCATTCTTCAAATACGTACCTTGTACGGTTTTAGTTGTATTACCTGCCATCTACTTATGGTGGCGCCCCACTGTTTGGATGGTAGGTATAGTAGGCATAGTTCGAAATGTCTGTGTTGGCTAAGATTTATATCTTTACTTTCGAAATGATTTTTTACTACACTATGCACTAGTAATAATATCAAATGTTTCTTTTCAATGCGTATCAAGCACCTTTGACTATCATAAGGAGAAATCTCCTCCGATTCTACGTTTGCATTGTGTGTGTGTGCGGGAGCCCTTATGGTAGTCTCATTTCTAAAAAGCATTGCGAATTAATTTTAAAATATTTCGCTGTTTGTTTTTGAAGATAAACTGTTTTTGTTGCTCACACCAGTCCCACGACTGATTCGGAGTTTATTGTTTCTTTCCTAAACTCTGGATGCTCAAAATTTTCTACACGAGCAGTCTAGAGTTGGGTTTTTCAGATAGTCAGGTTTAGTAGGTTATCTGGGGCTAGTTCAGTCTTTGGATGTGGACGAGATTTGCTTATCTTTGTGCATCGTTATTGGGAGTTCGTGCTACTGTTGGAGTTCTTCCTTGAAGACTATCTTAGAGTTATATTGTTCCGCTGCTAGATGTTACCTATTTTTCTTTTCCGCTGCTATTTTATTGTATCATATCTCTGATGTATATTGATATCTATTGGATCATCTGTTATATCAGATATTGTATCAAAGCTGCTTATCAATGTATTATTCTTTTATTCCGCTGTGTTATTTACTTAATGTTGTTATAAGCTCCGGCGAATCGGATTTGAACGGTCGAATCTATGGCATTCGAATACGATTTGAAGTATGGATGTCGATTTTCGAGCGCGAAAAATCCGCAACGTCACACACACACACACACACACACATATATATATATATATATCTGTGTGTGTGTTTGTTGATGATTTATGTTGCTTCATATGTATTTTATGAAAAGTTTAGATTTGAAAAACCTATTAAAAGACATCTAAATGACTTGCTCTTTTAAGATATGATCGAAAAAATTATTTATGAAATTGGTTTCAAGTTTCACAATTTTCTAAGTTAGTGTGGATTTATTATGAATTCTCTATGAATGAAAGTAGTTAAATTGGGTTTAAATATATTTACGGCAATGATATATTGATTTTGGGTCTGAAATTTAGATACGTTAGAAAACATATTAAAAGCGAATTATGGTGATTTTTGGGGAATTTTCCTAAGTATTATAATATGGTTATAAAATTATTTAAGTTAAGGGACTTAAATGTTTAATATTTTTATTCAAGGAGAAGGGCTTCTTTGTTAAAATTTTAATTTGATAATAACTGAATTCGGTAGCACTTATAAAAAAAAATTGAAAATGAATTGGCCACCAATTATATGTTGACAAATAAGGCAAGCTAGTTGGAAAGGAAATTCTTTAAAAGGCTAATACTAAGTTTTGTTTAAATTTACTGCTTCGCCACTTCTATCCAGTGCTTTCGACACCATACCTCCACTAGAGAACCTATTCGAAACCAATGCATATGGTATCAAACTAATTTATGCGTAGTGAATTGGAAAATGGTGGAAGGTATAGCATTGAAACCATGCTTTCGAAGAGGTAGAAGCCACTCTTATTAACTTTGAACCATTTTCGTTTATAAATGATGCTTTTGAAAGAACAAAATCCATGCTGCCGCATTCAAACCTTTCGAATCAATGCTTTCGAAAGGATGCTTTCACCTTTATACTTTAAAGCCCCCTTCTGAATGCTTTCGAAAGGGTAGTTTAACTGCTTTTAAAATGGTTTCGGAGGCAATGTTTTCGAAAGTGTTGGTTTTGAAACTATCCTCTTTCTTTTACTTGGGATGAATGCTTTTGAAAGAAATGCTTTCACCTTTTTTCTTTTATGACCCTTAGTTATATTAAAAGTTAAACCCAAAAGGTTTCGAAAGGAATGATTTTAAATAGTTTCGAAGCCATGTTTCCACAAGCTTTTATTTGAACCTAATACTTTCGAAAGGTACGTTTACGTGAAGAATTTCAATGCTTTCGAAATGTTTTTAATATGTGTTTCGAAGGGGAGATACTTAATGCTTTCGAAAGGTTTATTTTGAATATTTGAATAGAGGATTTCCAATGCTTTAGAAAGACAAGTTTAAATGTTTTTAAAAATAGGATGTCTAAGGCTTTGGTAATGCTTTCGAAAAGGCTATTCTCAATGATTTTGGGAGGCATTGTTTAAGGATTAAACCAAGGTTTCGAAGTTATTGTTTGGCTTTATGTCCTAAAATCTTTTTTGTTAAAAAGGGTTTTACTTACTTGAAAGGGATAGATAATCCCATTGACAAAGTTTCATCAACACTATTTTATGTAAAGTGTATATATCATGGCCTAAGTGTTTTGAGTAAAGCAAAGTATACGATTTCCTTGTTTTATAAAGGTATGATTTCAGGGGTAAATCATTTGTAAAGAATATTTGCAAGAAAATGAAGTTTTAACAGAGTATTTAACCCTAAAACAGGAAATGAAACATGAATAGGGTAGTAAACCCTATTAAAAGTCCAGTTGGGACTGGTATAGGGTCGCGCCCTATACTTTAGCTATTAGCCCCTAGCTAATATAAGTCCAAAATTCCAGTGTGTAGGGATTGTCATTGGGGGGGGGGGGATTAAATTGAGGTTACACGAAGAAGGGAATATACAAAGTAAAGAATGGTTTTTGGTGAGCCGGTAAAACCATTAGGTTTAGTTAACCCTAGAAAAAGAATGTTAAGGGAAGTTAGCCCAGTATTGTGTCTAACAGAAGTTGGATTTTGATTATGTCTATTAGGCCCAAGTCAGCCAATGGTTAATAGTTAGCCAAGTAAAACTATAGTGTGGACAGATAGTCCATTGATTTCCTAAGTTTTAAACATATGTGTATTTTCTATTATTATTATAATCTGTTTGATTATAATGTTCTAATTTGCAAAAGATATCCTTTTTAATGGGATATTAGTAAGGGAAAACCTGTTCCGCAAAGCGGCGTGGTCTCACTTAATATCAGTAAATCTAGATGTAATAATATTATTCACACTAGGCTTTATATTTGACTTGAAGTTTATGTTTTCCCTTAAATTCATGGGTGCTCAAAATTTAATTTGAGTAGGTTGAGATTTAAGATTTTTCAGGTTTAGTAGGTTGGACAAAAATCTTCTAAAGACATGCATGAGGCAAAGTTAGCTATATAGGAGCTATTTAGTTTCATTTCCGCTTTGATGTATTTACGAAAAACATATCTATCTAGTACTCTAATAATCCAAGGGGGCATCTTCATATGTCGCTCTTGGCGTAATTTGTAATAATTATATTTGATCAAAACCTGGGAATCGTTTTGGGATTATGTATCTGAATATGAAATATTCATTTGAAATGTAATCAGTAAGGCTGTTTTGAAATCTATGTTGACTATATTTCATACTCATATGCTTTTGATATTATGGATACCATTTACATTACCAAATTTAATCACCGAAACTTAATACTATAGATGACTGCAGCATTTGTAGTGCTTAGCTTCGGGCCTCAAGATAGGGGATTTTACACTGATTGACCGGTCATGAACCTGAAACTTGCTCCAGGTCATGCACTATTTCCTCCACTCTAATTTCTTATCTTGCTTGTTTGGTTGTTGATTTGCATTGCTATTTTCTTTTGTTTGATGCCAATTTCCTAATGATTTCTAATGCAAATTTCTAGGTTTTCATATCTATGTTCAATGCTTGCATTTTGATGCTTTTCTTCCATAGAAGCTATTCTATGGAAATAGTTCAACACTGATTTTCTTGCACCGATTTCAAACTAATTTGCAAAACAAATGTTTTCAAAACCGAACCATTTTCTACAAATATATATAAATACTTATTTGGTTCATACAGATGACTTTGAATACATATATATGGGTTCAAACGTTTCAGAAGGCATGATTTTATAATAATGTACATATATAAAAAGTAAGCTATATTTTTAAAAATCTATTAATAGCTTTATAAACAAATATTTCTAAAGAAGTATTTCAAAGCAAAACCATCTTCTACAAAAATGGATGCCCTCGTTTAAAGAGAAATTGAATTAAACGATTGAGTAAAATAAGTGGTATGGAATGCTTGCATTTACTTTAATCGATTAATTCCTGTACTTGTTCGCTTGAACCATTCTTGAGGCGAGAAGGGTGTTCACTGATTTGTAGTAAATGTCCATATAAACCCATATGGTATGGGACAAACAGTCGTTGCTAGAATGTTTACTATTCGGAAGTATATGACACCTACTAGGACAAGTTTACATGCATTTCTTCTATGTGAATCCACTACAGGAGAATCTTATGGGTTTTCTTTCCCATCTTTGGATTACGGGTTTTCATGCCCATCTTTGTATCTTATGGGTTCTCATGCCCATCTTAGGATTATGGGATTATATGCCAATCTAGGGATTATGGGTCTATAGGCCTAGCTTGGGATATTATACGTGTTTGGTGAGTTTTCATGCTCACCAATCTTGGAGTATTTTTAGCCACCTTCCCCTTTGATTTTTGGATTTCTATTATTGATTTTGGATTTGATGAGATTTGAGTTTTTCACCAAATATTTCTTGGGATTGCTTCTTATAAGATAATAATTTATTTTTTTGTTTAGGTGAATAAATTGTAAGAATGATAATGTTTTATGAGATTTGACACTATATGGTTGTGTTACTGTTGAGATTTATTATACCCTTATCATCACTATCTCACATTGATTTGAATTAAACAGACTGACATGTTTATTATTTTATAATGCTTGAGTCAGATCGAGATGTTTCTGGTACTATAGAATGACGACCCTAGTGTTGAATTAGCTTGGTGCTAGTTATATATGCTTTGGTGGATTAGTAGTCTAGTATTGTATGTTAGCCAATTATGTATGTTAAGATAGAGATTCATTTTGTTGTATATTTTTTTAGGTTGTCATATGTATATTACACGTATCGTATGGATCAATTATTACACGCTTTATACATAACACTAATTAATGTTGATTGCCTTCCATTACATGTCATGTCTTTTACATTACTTAGTCATCTCGACTCCTACGATATGCTCCATCTGCAGTTAGGCAATAACTACATACGTGTGTGTATGTATATAAGTACCGCAGTTTCCGTGTGGACCAAGATACTATCCCCGCTATTATCCACCCAGCACCTCGTCGACATCTATCATCAGCGCAGAATCAAGGCTTCATTATCATGTATGCTAAGGAACTCCCTTAGTTCCTTATAATGCTTTCACAATTGTTTAGCCATATTCTATCTCGCCTTCGGGATTTACCTAAATGTTTCATATTATCGACTTAACTCCATGGAATATTGAGGACTCAACTCCTCAAACTACCTAAATCGTTTGAAAGACCTCCATTAAGGGCTATCTAGCCTTTCCTCTTAACAAAAAAACTAGCAATTAAATGTGGTAATGCATGACCAACATGTGATTTACACTAGTATGAGGTGTAGCCCCTTTAGGTGTAACCCTCATCTTTCCACTAAATGCTTAAGACCAATGACATTCTCGATCTATGTCCAACTCCTATTCCCTAATATTATACCATACTCACTGATATAGTGCCGAGCCTTTGCCTTATTTAGGTTGCCTAATGCAATCAAGGAAATACCTCTTAAAAGATTGAAGCGGACTCCATCTGGTTATTCCTTCAACTATATGTGAATGTATAATTCCACAGGTCATATAGTTAGATTTGTCCCCATATCGTATAATGTATACACAACTGCTGGTTCCCCCTTGCGTTGGATAGGCTTATGCTGTGTAACACTACTGACCTCACATTTCAACTTATTTTAATGACTATATCATTCTTTTCTAAGCTAAATTTAATAATTCACACCCTTCATAAATGTATACATGAGGCTATGTGTGTGTGTATATGTGTGTGCGTGTGTTCATTCTTATTTCGTTATTACACCTCCAAAGTTCAACTACTCATCTTAACTTACTTTTATTTAACAAACTCCTTATTGCATTAATCTTAATTTAATATCATTTACTGCTTTCCTTGAATGTAAAAGATTCAAGTATCCTTTAGTATTTACCTTTTTCTTGTATTATTGAATTTTTATTTCTGTCTTTTTTAACCCTTGTTATCCTTCCTTGTTTAGTGGACTTCCCATACTTATATATTTTATATGTTTCTTCATTTATTCATTTTATTACTTGACTACCTTTTATCATTTAATATTTGATTTTTATCCTATCATTATTGCATATATATATATATATATATATATATATATATATATATATATATTACAATTTAACTATTACTATTATCACAACTATAATTTTTTAATTCATACTTAGGAATTTTCGCATTTTAATGCATTGAAATTACATCACCCTCGATAAGAAGGTCAAATTAAAATACTACTTAAATCCTATTAACTTGTTATGATAACTTCCAATTTTATATTTATTTATATATATCATTCAAACAACGATTTGGAACTAATATAAAATTTATCCATTTCGAGGAATACTACTACACAATAATTTCCAGATTCAAGTACATGAAATATTAAATCCAAATTATCAGTAATAAAATATATAGGTAGGGTTTATATATTACTTTCACATATAAAATTAGCCCTACAACTCCAAATATTTATTCAGGCATACATGAATAAATTTACAATGATATAAATCCAAATTTTTATAAAAGTATATAACTTTCCACTCACCTTTAAGCATTCTAAATCTCTAGATCTAAACTCTGTTATTCCGATTTGACTCACTTCCTTCCTACCAAACATATGTATAGAAAGGTATACATACTATTTAGAAATTTAGATCTAAGAAGGGATTTGAATTTAATTTATATTTGAGTTAAGATTTACAATTTACCTTGTTTTTTCATTCAGGTTCGATCCTTTTCTTTTCTCCTCTTATTTCCTGCTTTTCTCACCTTATGTGTGTGTGTATAATATTTTATTACTTTTAGAATTGTCTGAATTAGTAAAGAATAGAAAATGGAAAAGTTTCGCTCTGTGACCTAGAAAAAATGAGAAGAAAAATTATGGTATAGGCATGTATTAATAGGCATTAGGACTAGTCATAACCGTTAGAGTACTTTAATCAAAATCCTAGCTGTTCTGGCACAGGCTCAATATGCACTGGCCCTAATCTCATGGTTAACCATCTTTCTTCCACTAGTCAACTCCTAGCGATCAACCGGTCATAGTGAGGGTGTCGGTTGGTGGATCTTTAGTTCTTTTGCTTGGTTTACGTTATTTGTTTCACATTTTATATATTTTCTGTGATTTGATTTAATATTAACATTTCTTGACATTTAAATTTCCATAACATTAATTAATTATATTAAATTCCATAATTACAAATTTAATTATTTTTAGTTTAAAATTTTCAAACGTTTATAATCTTTACTTGAACTTGGACTATAATACTTTATGTGTGAAAATTGATTGGAAAGTCGCTTTGAACACAACGGTGCAAGTTTTATAGCCAAATTTTAACATTTACAAAAAATTCTATTTTTGGCATTAATAATCAATTGATTAACTCTATTAATTAATAACAGCTTATTTTACAAGGTATTGCACTGAAGGTGAGGTAGACGAGTGCACCCGTGTTGTCATCCCAAGCAGAAATAAGAAGTTGACCGTATATAAAAATGCTTGTGGTACTTGACTAGGTGTGGTAGGGAAAGGTTGTCACCTACGCTAGTCGGCACTTGAAACCGTGCGAGAGGAAGTATTTGACTCATGACTTGGAGTTAGAAATGATAGTATTTACTTTGAAGAGATGGAGGCATTAATTGATTGGATAGAGATTTAAGTTTTATGCAGACCACAAATCATTGAAGTATCTATTCTTAGCCAGCGGTAATGGTTAGAGTTTCCTAAGCACATGGTAAGGGAAATGAAATCACTAATGCTTTAAGTAGGAGACATGCTAGCTTGCGAGTGATGTTCCTTGAGCGAAAGTAGTTGGAGTTTATTGTCGGCTATGATTTTAGACCTTAATGTGAGCTAGAGCTTAAAGTGTTGGCTAGTTTGATGATCATACGTACCTTGATTAAGCGGATCGTTACTAGTCAAGGGAAAGATGCCAGACTAGTGTAGATTATGAAGAAGATGGAGAAAGGAGTAGAGTCTGAGTAAATAAAGAAGTATAGGATCGACCATGATGGGAGATTGTTTGTTCCTTATGTCGATGGGTTGAGAAAAGAGATGCTATGGGAGTGCCCTTATTCGAGATTAAAAATACATCCTATTGCAAATAAAATGAAACATGATATAAGGTAGACATTTTATTATGAAGAGATGAAGAAGGAAGTTGGGGCATTCATCATGAAGAGCATGAACTATCAGTTGGTAAAGGCAGAGCAGAAGAAGTTGAGTGGTTTTCTACAACCGCTTGAGATTCCCAAGTGGAAGTGGCATCAAGTTTAGATGGAATTCATTGATGGATTTCTGAGGACCAAAGGAGGGTACAATAGCATTGGGATCATAGTTGATAGAATGACTAAGAGTGCATGATTCATATCCACCAAGTCTAGAAGGACGACATCCAAATTGGTTGAGTGGTACATAAAATGTGTCGTGCAATACCATGGTGTGCCAAAGATCATTATAAGTGACTGGGACCCTTTGTTCACCAGCGGGTGTTAAAAGAGCTTACAAGAGGCATTGGAGATGAAGTTGCATCTCAGTATAGCTTATCATCCACAACAAATGTTTAGACTGAGAGGGTAAATCGCATCTTGGGGGATCTCTTGTGAGCCTGAATTTCGATTTTAGTGGCTCGTGGGCGATCATTTGCAGTTAGTAGAGTTTGCACACAACAGCAGCTATTAGTTCAGCATCGGTATGGCACCATATGAGGCATTATATGGCTAATCATGGAATGCTTTATGTAGGTGGGAAGTGGGCAAGAAACTAACTTGGGCCAGATATGGTTAATGAGACTTTGGAGAAATTTGTGATCATCTGGCAATGAATGAAAGCTGCGTAGGCTAGACAGAAAAGCTGCACTGAGAGGAGGAGACGTGATTTAGATTCTCTATTGGTGATATGATATTGATTAAGATCTCTCCGCTAAAGAATGTTGTTCGACTCAATACTAAAGGGAAGTTGGCATCGAGATTTTCTAGTCCTTTTCTAATACTTAATAGGATCGGGAATCTAACATATATAGTCGACTTGTCTTAGAAGATAGCGGGTGTGCACAACATATTCTATGTCTCTCGCTAGTGGAATTTTACGCATGACTCGGGCATGGTAGTTAAATTGAGTTAGCTTGATGATATCAAGGTTGAACCAGAACCATCAAAACCTCGCGGTTCTATTTGTGTCATTGGACGCGATATGAAGCAACTTAGGAGGAAGGAAGTAGAGCAGATGAAGGTTTGGTGGAGTTAAAGAGAAAATCATTATACTTGGGAGACTAAGGAGAGCATGCAGACCTCTTAATCGGAGCTCTTTACTTGGTGAGACTTTCTATTTATCACATTTACTTTCATTTTCGATATCGTATAAGATGGTTTAGTATCTCATATGTTGTGCATGTTTGATGTTTGATATGTTAGCTCGTAGATGTTAGGCATGAGGTGTAGCTTTGCTTAACTTATCATGGTTGTTCTGGGATTTTAGAGGCGTAATTTTTAAGGGAGGGAGTGTAGCGATCCGTATTTTACGTATCGAAGGATCGTAAAATACTATTTTTAAATTCATATGAGGTCGTATGACTCTATAACTTTGGAAAATATCTATTAGCGACATTTCCCATATTTATAATTTTATCAGACAAGTTTACCCTTAAAAACTTATAATGGATGTACTTTTGATAGGAGATGAACTAGCATCCAAGACTACTTCCATTGAGAAGATATTATGGTTTCCTTTCTATAAAGTGATCATAATAGGGCTTTGGACTTTCTTGCTAGGATATATGGCCGCTTGAAGTTTGGCAGTTTTTAGAGCAGTTTAGTGGATAATTAGTAAGGTTTGGGGGCAAGCCCAATAACCCATTATGGGTTTTTAAGCTATATTAGGTTGAACCGTTATCCTCAAATCATTTTCACCACTTGTCAAATATATCTAAGCTCCCATTAACACATTTTCACCTAAAACCTTATCTTTTCTCCCCGAAATCATGTCTAAATCGTAAATTAAAGGTAGATTACCAAAGGGATTCGCTAAAGATCTTCACGTCTACATTTTTAGGAAGAAAAATCACATCTTTGGTGTTTATTTTTGGATTTGCATCAATATGTGTGAAAAACTAGGCTTTTGGAAAGTTTGTTGAGTGATTTATAATTTCTCACCATACTATATACATATATATGTTTTAACATATATTGGATCCATTTTTAAAGCCGAAATTTTGTTTTAGTGTTGGTTTAAAACCTTATCTATGGTAAAAACGTGAATAAATAGATGTTTGGTGCTCTAAACTTGTTGTTTGGATATGTGATTGCCTAGATATATGTTACGCTATGTTGTAGGCACCTTATTTGACAATTGATGTGATAGATTATGTGATTTCCATGTCCAAATGTTGTTCGGTTGATGCATGATGTTTGTTTGTATGCTTTTAAGGTTGAAAATACTCATCAGAGCGAACTAAAGGTAGAAGCCATGGAAAAAACTTTGACGGGTAGGCTTGAGGATGTTAGAAGTCATATCGATGCATATAGAAGGCACATAGGTCGAAGAACGGAGCATAGTGTAATGATGAAATCGACAAGAAAATGGACGTTGGTGTTTTTACAACAGCTCGGGAAAGATCTATGCAACACCCCTAATTTTGATTAACATTATTCAGAAGATTTAATTAAACAAATTAAATAGAATAATATGTGGAGTGAAAAGAAGATTGAGGTTTGCCAATTAATTGGGTTAGGCCTTAACTAATTACTGATATGATTGTTTTGAAAATATGATATAGAAGAGAATAATTGAGAGGGGCAAATTAAGAATGAATTTTTCTTTTATCTCTTAAACCATCCCTCTCCCATTCCACTCTCATTTTAAAAACAATCAAACTGAAAATCTTAGAGGCCGGTTATAACTGAGAAGGATTAGAAATGGAATGCTAAAGAAATTAATAGGGAAAAAACTAGGGAAATCATTCTCCATCAAATCTCAACCCCATTATCCAATTAAAGATGAATAATAATGAACCATCTCAATTTTATACTTGTTTGGTTTCTTATTTGGTTGGTTTTGATTCATTGATGATGTGCTATGTTAGATTTGTACCATTATTTGGTTAAATAACGAATTATAGGAATATTTATGATAGATTATGATCAAAACCTTAGTTTTTCATCTCCAAAAGATTTGATTTTTAGGTATGTTGTATTGAACATGATTTTGGAGATCGGTTCTTAATTTCGTAATCTTCCAAATTAATAGTAATATTTTATGAATTTCCTAAGAAAGAAAAGGCATTTATTTCGGTTTTTAATTGATAAAAATAATTAAACAAGGATTTCGGTCCCTATTTTAATTTCTTCAAGAATATGTTAATTATTATTTTGGTGAATTTGTGAGGATTTTTTCCAAGTAATTATGATTTATTATGAATTTAATAAGCTAGAAAAGCTTATAATTTTCTTTATAATTAACGTTGATTAATGGTGCGATATGAATTTTTGAGAAGATAAATAGGCTGCGGTAGTTTTTCTGAAAAGAAATTTGATAAAGATTGTTATGACAAATAGAAAATTGACAAGGGTCAAGAGTTAGCGAAAAGTAATTGCTTTTAATAGCAATAAAACCATTTTTATGATAATTACGATATTGCCATATTGCCAGCATCAATGCTGAACCCCAGGACACTAACCTAGATGGATGCGTACAATATCAACACAGTTGTTATGAAATAATCTGCTTTGGTTGGAGTCTTATATTATAAAGCTGGCGGCATGAATCAGTATCGACATTGGTAATCCTGTAACTGTGCCGACCTCTTGCTTGATTGTTTTTAAATTCTATAACATACAACATTGATGCTGCACGTTTTCACCATGTTTTTAAGCAATGCTGCATACTTCCTATTTAATGTCATAGCTTAAGGCAACAATGCCACAAGTTGTAGTTTCGACATTAATTACTTTAGGCCCAAGTAGTAGTTTCGACATTAATTACTTTAGGCAGTAATGCCGCTAGTATTTAAATGGAAATGATGCAGCCTGTTATCAATTTCGGCATTATTATCATGGTGGCATAGAAGATGGTTGTATGAATTCAATGTTAACTGTTTTACAGCATTTGCATTGTAAGTCATCAATGTCGACACAACTGTTTTAAAGCACCCGATGTCGATGATTTTATGACATTGATGATGCATGTCATCAATGTCAACTTCTATGTATTTTACATAAAAAATGCCATATTTAATAGGCTCGAAAACCTATAAATTTCTATGTTACAACAACAATGATTTCAACATTATAGTCTGATATTTAAAAGCTCTGAAATGAAGGGATGTGCGCCCTATGTTGGCCATATTAATGCCACAAGTTTTAAACAATTAACACATTTCAATTCATTGCATTATGCCCAATAATGAAGAGGTGTGATGCCTTTATACTAGTATCGAAATTATACATGGAAGCATTAAAATGGATTATAAATTGGCATGAGAAATTAGTAAAGTAATGGGCCGTATTTTCTTTGTATTAAATATGAATTAAAGTATTAATCATATATAATGAATATTTTCAAGGAATAAATTATTGTTATCCCAAATTTTGATATGAAATTAAAAAGAGTTATTACTTAAGGTTAATTAAATATAATATGCTCATTGATTGAACATGTTTGAAAGATGGATGCTATATGTTCTTGTTATTGTTTGATCAGTTATTTTGTATAATTATTACATTTTGGGATATCTAAATGTAGAATAACCAGTTAGGTTGACCCATTAGTGAGTATAATCAGATAAAACTCCTAAGTGCATAGAATTGCATCCAAAAGATCAGGTAGATCAAAGGTGTAAGATGCCTAAACTGATCAAAAGATTATAATATGAGATATGATATTGGAAGGGTTCAATAGGTTCAAAGTAATTCCATGAAAAGTATGGCTTTAGTAATGTTATTAGAGATATCCAATAGGTTCTTGGTGATCTTATGAAAGCTACGATTTGAGTGTATGTATTGGAAGAATCCAGTAGGCTCATAGTCAGCACATGAAACTATGATTTGGGAAATGTTATTGGAAAATCCTAATAGGTTTATAACGATCCCATTAAAACTATGATTGGAAAGTGCTATTGGTGGAAGCCAATAAGTTCTTATTGATCCCATGAAAACTGTGATTCGGAACAGGTAGTCCCTAAGAATTTTGACAAGTTTTTAATTGGCGCATGGAAACTAATAGGTTCATGGTGACCCTAGTATGAATTGAGATAGACAGACGGTTTTGTGACAATGGGTGAACATAGGGTAGATATAATCCTAAATTGACAAATGGGTCAGACTTACCCCCGTGCATACTTGCACTTGAATATGCTATTATGTTTCAACATTGTGGATACTGGTGCACATTATATGGTTGATATGTTGATTAAGATAAAGTGAGGGGAAAACCCGTTCTGCTCGGCGACATGGTCTCACTAGATATCTATTTGGTTCGTGATAGTAGGCTATTATTCGCACCAGACTGTTTGTTTGACCCAAAGTTTTTGTTATCTTCTGAACACTTAGGTAATCATTTGAGTAGGTCAGGATTAAGGGATATCAGGTTTCTATTTGGACGAATAATCTTCCGAAGACGTAAAGTGTAACGACCCGCAAATCCGTACCCCTTGAATCTGTTGAATATGCGCTTATATGTTTTTGTTTGATGATAATAAACATATATATTCATTTAAATGTATTTGGTAATGTACTATTTTGTTTTTCATAGATTAAATAAATATTTGTTGAATAAAATAAATTACACAGAATTTGAATTTGAATTCAAACAGAACAAGTTACACAGATTTTGAATTCAAACAGAAATTTTATTCAAACAAATATTTATTACAATCTTGAATAGTACAAATTCATGCGCTCACTATACATATACATTTTTGATTACATCACGATTACATCACAAATATTTTTACATTGATAACCTCACTACATATCACTCACACTCGTATTTTGTCTTCAACGGCATTCCAGTTTGAATCCAGCATCTGAGCAATCTGCAAAAATATTCACTAACGCAGTAAAATTGAAAAAAAAAATATTTTTTCAATATAAAATAAAATATGATTTTTGAAAATATGGTTTGCCTCTATTATTTGGGTTGTTCGTCATAATTCACACTTGTTTTCATCACAAAGTCGTGCATATAGATATTACAGGGACATGTAACCATAAGTGGCTGCAATACACACGTGTACATTCATACACGTGTGCACTGCCTCGCCAATTCATGTGCGCAGCCAAAAATAGCAAGTGTGCAAGCACAATCACAACAAACAAGGCAATGACTATGCAATGTACAACAAGTCCAACAGCCCAAATGAACAACAAAGGGTCAAAACTCAATGCACATGAAACCAAAGGTCGAGCAATTGATATATGGTGATGTAGTCAAAAGCTACAAACTGCAACGTCAAGTTCAGACCAAACAGTCGAAGACATGAATGCAACAAAGTTCACAAGTGCAGACACAAGGGCAGTAATACAAAGTAAAGTGGCAACAAACATGAAAGGAATCGAGTCAGTAAGGCAATGCACAAAGTAAGTAACAGTAAGCAACAGAGATCAGAGACCAAGCAAGGCATAGTAACTGCATAGCAACAGCAACATGATCAAGTAGCAGTCTTTGAACATGAATGCAGTGTACATGAATGCATCAATAAACCAAACTGCAAGACCTCAAGTGACATGGTGAAGCAGTATAAAACCAAAGTTACAAGCATACAAAATCATCAATGCAATGCAACACAAATGGGTTCACATATACCAAGCCACGACCCACAGAAACAAAGCATGTACACAAGTATACAACTACATGTCTCAATATTAAAGAAACAACTCAGCATTGAATTGAATACAAGTTCGACTAAAAGTGCAGACGACAGCTACTCAATGATACAGTAGCAAGCTACAATGGATGTAGCAATACCAAGTGAAACAAATGTAGAACTGACAAATGTATCAACTCAACTACAGCCAGTACAGAAGTTCTGAATCAAAAATGAAGACCACAAGTGAAGTAAACAACAATGTCGAGCTCACTGCAACTCAAGGAGATAGTCGACCAACAGTGCAACAACTCAATGGCAAATGAAGGCAACAGGACTAAAATATGACAATGCAAACTAATCAATAAGTAACACAGTGAACCAAGCAACAAGTTCGTGTTTGAACTAACTCGAGTGCAACAAAGAAGCTATGGTACTATGCAAATACATGGCAGTACCAAATGATAGAAAAGATGGCCAGAGAACAAAGTTCAACAGTACAGAAAAATTCACAAACTTGAAGTGCAGTGATACATGGAATCACAAATTCAAGTTATTCAATCCAGAGCAGTTATGGTCACAGAATCAAAACAAGCGAAGTGAAAGAAGCAAGTTACAGAAGTGTATCAAATTCGTATCTTTGAAATAGTCAGCAAAATTAAAAAGGGAAAGTTTCTGTTTTTTTATACAAGAAGAATCGAACGTGTAAAAGTTAAAGCCGTGTGTATCAAGGTGTCACAAAAAAAAATCAGGAAAGACGTGCGCAACAGGCATTAGAAAATTAGGAAAGTGATGAAGTCGTGAATTCATATAAATTCAACCCGAAGGTATCATCATCAGGAGTGCTTCAATTCACAATCGAACTATCAATCGCAATCCCAATTTACATCATCGGCTATCGAGTTAAAAATCGAGACAAAGAGCAAGCTATCAAACAAGCAACAAAAGAAACTACATACCGAAATCATCAACAACTCGATCGAGCGAGCAACAAGCGTAAATCATCAGAGAACAAGCATGAGCAAGAGCAACACAAGTCAGAGCACCGATCATCAGAAAGCCCCAATTTTGAATCGAAGACAGAAGCCCTAAATTAGTGGCAAAGAGAATCAGCCGACATTATTCTCAGAGAAGAAAGGAACAACAGTGGATCGGGTTAATGAAAAACAAGGGGCCGGCCTTGTTAATTATAAAAGGGCTTAAGTTATTTTTTTAGGGTTCAATTATAAAGGGGTTTTTTAGTTTTTATTTTGAGCAAAAATTACACATTCAAGTTGTATTTTAATTTTTGCTCCGGTTTTAATTTTGAAGTTTGTTTTTCTTTTCGAGTCGAAGAATTTGTAAATCACCACCTAGGGATTAGGTAGCGTCAGATTGTCTATTTAGAATTAGTTCAGTGAGCAGAGTGTCCGAGTTTGCAAAGCTCTATAGGCGGGAGTAGTGTTTGCGAGTGAGCGAAACTCTATAGGCGGGAGCAGGGTGTGTGAGTCTAGTAGAGTGTTTGTGAGCGGGAGCAAAAGGGTCTACGAGTCTGGTAGAGTGTTTGTAAGCGTGATACTGTTTAATTCTAATAGAAATCTGGGAATGCAGCAGTAGGCAGGGGTTGCCGAAGCTGGGTAAATTTTGTGTGTGATTTACTTTTCAGCATATTTATTTCTGCAATTATATTTCTGTGTTTAATTTGAGAAAATTTGCTATAACCCTATTCACCCCCCCCCTCTAGGGTTAATCTAGATCCTACAAGTGGTATCAGAGCCTGGTATTTTTTTTATTTATTTAACTCTAGAGTCATGAATCCGTCAAATAATGCTTTTTCTGAGAGGCAATCTATCGTTAGGCCACCCATGTTTAACGGGAACGATTATGCTTATTGGAAAGTTAGGATGAGTATTTATCTTAGTTCCGTTGATTATAATGTTTGGGATATTATTGCAACTGGCTATAAACCTCCCACTAATCGTTGGTGGTACTGAGATTCCTAAACCTAAGGATAGGTGGGATGCTAACGATAAGAGATTGAAAACGACAAATGCTAAAGCCATGAATGCTTTGATATGTGCTCTTGATAAAAATGAATTTAATAGAATTTCTCATTGTACAATAGCACAGAAAATTTGGCACACTTTGGAGGTGACACATGAAGGAACTTCTCAAGTCAAGGAGTCTCGTCTAGCCCTATTCAGCAATGAATACGAGAACTTTGTGATGGACAAAGGCGAGAGCATAAAGGACATGTTTGGACGCTTTTCAACTTTGGTGTACAACGCTAGAGCACTTGGGAAGGTATTCACTGAGGTAGAGCTTGTGCGGAAGATACTACGAGTCTTACCAATGAACTTTGAGGCAAAAGTCACGGCAATCCAAGAATCGAAAGATCTGAGTAAGCTAAGCATGGAGGAGTTGATTGGAAACTTGATGACATATGAGCTTGAGATAAAAGCAAAGGAAGAACGCAACAACTCCGAACCAAAGAAAAAGACGATTGCCTTAAAGAGCAAAGAAGAAAGCGATGAAGAAGGAGAAGATCCAATTGAAGAGCTTGCAATGGCTGTCAATAATCTTAGAAAATGGTCGAGATTCAAGCCACGCAAGAAGAAAACAAATCGTAATAGGCCAAAAGATTCTGACAATTCCGATAATGAACCGACGTGCTTTAACTGCAAGAAGCCCGGACACTTCATACAAAAATGCCCACTTCTCAAAAACAACAAAGGAAAGAAAAAGACGAAGAAGGTATTTGCAGCGACTTGGGATGATGAAGAAGGAGAAGAAGCTTCGGATAGCAGCTCAGAGGAGGCTAACTTGTGTCTTATGGCGAAATCAAATTCAGATTCAAGCTCAGAGGAATCTAGTGAGGAAGGTGAGTATTCCTATAGAGATCTTGTTTTTATGTGTTCTGATCTTACTAAAGTAGTTGATGCTCTTGAATCTAAAATTGAAAAACTGAAAACTGATAGGAGAGAACTTGCTCGTAAAAATTTTAGGTTAGAAACTGAAATTGAAAATATTCAAAACCTAGAATGTAAAAGATGTAAAGTTTTAGATTCAGAATTGACAAGACTTAAGAATAACTCTGAGAATCTTGAAAAAGAAAACTTGAATCTTAAGGAAACCATCGACACTAGGAAAAAGGATTTTATAAATCGATGCACCTCACTTGTCACTGAAAATACAACACTAAAAGCCAAAGTCCAAAATCTTGAGAAATCTTTGAATAACTTTTCAAGAGGCGAAAAATCTTTCAACATGCTATTGGGAAATCAAATTTTTGCTAACAACAGAAAAGGACTTGGTTTTGGGAAAACACAAGCTGAGGATAATGCAAAAGGGAAAAGTGTCTTTGATAAATGTGAAATAATTGGACATCATGTTGAAAATTGTAGTCATAGGAACAAGAACACAAAATTTATACAAGTTTGGGTTCCTAAGAATTCTACAAACAAATTTCATGTCTATTGGAACAAGAATAAAAGGACTAAACAAGTTTGGGTTCCAAAGGGTTTGTTTATTCATAATGCTTCTGCCACTAATCATTATGGACCTAGAAATAGGTCACAAAAATCTTTCATCGTGTAGGTGTGGTGGCAGGCTAAGGAACAACAACGGTGTTCTTTGGATTTTGGCTGTTCCAGAAACACAACGGGCAACATAGCAAAGTTCCTTAGCCTAGAATAAAGGTGACAGAATCACAATGGGCAATCACGAGAAATTATCGTAAAGGTAAAACAGGTGAAGGTATAATCTGCACCATATTCTAAATTAAATCAGCCAAAATTGTGATAATGATGTGATGATGACTTTAATTATGACTTATTGATATGATTTTTCTTTTGACTTGTTCTTACTTTGATTTGTGCTCAAAAGTAGACCAACCATCCTTACATCATTGAACTTAATCCGTTTTGTCAAATTATGATGTTGATTGATTACTGTCTACTCATGCTACACGTAGATATATTGGTTTTGACATTTTGGTCACTGTTTGTAAATTTGCACGATTTCAAATTTCATGTGAAAGGTGTTAAAAAGGATTTCAAGAAATTGTTTTTGAAATAATTATGATGTTGATTGACTGTTGATTACTCATGATGATAGTTGTACATCCTATGGTTTCTAAGTTTAAAACTATGATATTTGTTTGAGTGTGAACATGGCTTCATTTCAAATTTCATTCTGAAATAGTCTGTTGAAATTTCACAATCTGGTCTTTGACATCCAACGAGTGAATATTGAGTGAAATTTAAATTCAGATGCAGATTACACTGGTAGTATAGTTGATAGAGAAATTACTAGTGTAACGTGATTAATTTTTGAAACATTCATTTGCTGCATCGTTTTCCAAAGAAAATATCTTCATATTTTTCACTTGAAATAATTTTTCATTTGGCAGAATTTTTTTTCATATACCCCTTCGAGAAAATAATTGTTTGACCATATTTTCAGATCAGTCATTTTTATTTGATTTTAAATGACAAATTTTGACTGATCCGACTCCCTACTAATTATCAAAGAGATAAATAGTGATTGAAAAAGTGATGAGTGTTGATATTTAACATACATTACTCAAGAGAGTATATTTGGAAAATTTCTTTAGGAATTAAAACAAGAATTATAAAACTTTTTGTTGGGTAAAGATTCCATGACCATTTCTATATCTATCATTATTTCTATCGACCATGGTTTATCAAATATTCAATATAGTTTGTCGATATGTGGTACTATAATCAGGAATCATTTGTTTTTCATGTCATATTTTAAAAAATAAAAATAAATAAATAAATAAATAAATATCCAAAGTATTCACTCTCATTTAAAAGTCCTCACGGTTATGCATGGGTGAATTACTTGGATTTTTGATTATGTGCTTCCATGCTCATTTAAAAGTCCTTACGGTTATGCATGTATTGAACGCATATCAAAATTAATTGCTTAAATAGACAAGTTGATTCTAATCCCATTTAAAAGTCCTCACGGTCATGCGTGGTTAAAAGATACTTGATTTCATTTTTTAAAATTAAATTTGAATACTACTAATCTCATTTAAAAGTCCTAACGGTTATGCATGATTAGTAGATATTCAAATTCCTGATAGAAATATACCACAAGAAGATTCAACTGTATGATTTTATATAAACATCATATCCATCATTTCTAAAAGTGGAATATGCATTTAACAAGGGTAGTTATGGTTTTTGTTTGATTCTTATTGAAGTTTAATATTTATATTCAATTTGAGTTTAATGTTGGATTAATATCGATTATTTTATCTCTATTTTTCTCTCACACTATTATTCTTTTGCTGATAACAAAAGGGGGAGAGAAAAGTTAAGATTTTGCCAAATAGAATCAAGCAAAGGTCAAATAATTTTCCCATATGCATCTAGGCTCATTTGAATATATTTCTATTTGTATGCATATATGTAGGGGGAGCATCATGTAGAGATGAAGCATTTAAATAGGGGGAGCAATTAAAGTATATCATTGATCAAATACATTTAACACATGTACAAAATCTTAAATATATGTTTGTTATCATCAAAAGGGGGAGATTGTTGAATATGCGCTTATATGTTTTTGTTTGATGATAATAAACATATATATTCATTTAAATGTATTTGGTAATGTACTATTTTGTTTTTCATAGATTAAATAAATATTTGTTGAATAAAATAAATTACACAGAATTTGAATTTGAATTCAAACAGAACAAGTTACACAGATTTTGAATTCAAACAGAAATTTTATTCAAACAAATATTTATTACAATCTTGAATAGTACAAATTCATGCTCTCACTATACATATACATTTTTGATTACATCACGATTACATCACAAATATTTTTACATTGATAACCTCACTACATATCACTCACACTCGTATTTTGTCTTCAACTGCATTCCAGTTTGAATCCAGCATCTGAGCAATCTGCAAAAATATTCACTAACGCAGTAAAATTGAAAAAAAAATATTTTTGCAATATAAAATAAAATACGATTTTTGAAAATATGGTTTGCCTCAGTTATTTGGGTTGTTCGTCATAATTCACACTTGTTTTCATCACAAAGTCGTGCATATAGATATTACATGGACATGTAACCATAAGTGGCTGCAATACACACGTGTGCACTGCCTCGCCAACTCGTGTGCGCAGCCAAAAATAGCAAGTGTGCAAGCACAATCACAACAAACAAGGCAATGCACTATGCAATGTACAACAAGTCCAACAGCCCAAATGAACAACAAAGGGTCAAAACTCAATGCACATGAAACCAAAGGCCGAGCAATTGATATATGGTGATGTAGTCAAAAGGTACAAACTGCAACGTCAAGTTCAGACCAAACAGTCGAAGACATGAATGCAACAAAGTTCACAAGTGCAGACACAAGGGCAGTAATACAAAGTAAAGTGGCAACAAACATGAAAGGAATCAAGTCAGTAAGGCAATGCACAAAGTAAGTAACAGTAAGCAACAGAGATCAGAGACCAAGCAAGGCATAGTAACTGCATAGCAACAGCAACATGATCAAGTAGCAGTCTTTGAACATGAATGCAGTGTACATGAATGCATCAATAAACCAAACTGCAAGACCTCAAGTGACATGGTGAAGCAGTATAAAACCAAAGTTACAAGCATACAAAATCATCAATGCAATGCAACACAAATGGGTTCACATATACCAAGCCACGACCAACAGAAACAAAGCATGTACACAAGTATACAACTACAGGTCTCAATATTAAAGAAACAACTCAGCATTGAATTGAATACAAGTTCGACTAAAAGTGCAGACGACAACTACTCAATGATACAGTAGCAAGCTACAATGGATGCAGCAATACCAAGTGAAACAAATGTAGAACTGACAAATGTATCAAATCAACTACAGCCAGTACAGAAGTTCTGAATCAAAAATGAAGACCACAAGTGAAGTAAACAACAATGTCGAGCTCACTGCAACTCAAGGAGATAGTCGACCAACAGTGCAACAACTCAATGGCAAATGAAGGCAACAGGACTAAAATATGACAATGCAAACTAATCAATAAGTAACACAGTGAACCAAGCAACAAGTTCATGTTTGAACTAACTCGAGTGCAACAAAGAAGCTATGGTACTATGCAAATACATGGCAGTACCAAGTGATAGAAAATATGGCCAGAGAACAAAGTTCAACAGTACAGAAAAATTCACAAACTTGAAGTGCAGTGATACATGGAATCACAAATTCAAGTTATTCAATCCAGAGCAGTTATGGTCACAGAATCAAAACAAGCGAAGTGAAAGAAGCAAGTTACAGAAGTGTATCAAATTCGTATCTTTGAAATAGTCAGCAAAATTAAAAAGGGAAAGTTTCTGTTTTTTTTATACAAGAAGAATCGAACGTGTAAAAGTTAAAGCTGTGTGTATCAAGGTGTCACAAAAAATATCAGGAAAGACGTGCGCAACAGGCATTAGAAAATTAGGAAAGTGATGAAGTCGTGAATTCATATAAATTCAACCCGAAGGTATCATCATCAGGAGTGCTTCAATTCACAACCGAATTATCAATCGCAATCCCAATTTACATCATCGGCTATCGAGTTAAAAATCGAGACAAAGAGCAAGCTATCAAACAAGCAACAAAAGAAACTACATACCGAAATCATCAACAACTCGATCGAGCGAGCAACAAGCGTAAATCATCAGAGAACAAGCGTGAGCAAGAGCAACGCAAGTCAGAGCATCGATCATCAGAAAGCCCCAATTTTGAATCGAAGACAGAAGCCCTAAATTAGTGGCAAAGAGAATCAGCCGACATTACTCTCAGAGAAGAAAGGAACAACAGTGGATCGGGTTAATGAAAAACAAGGGGGCGGCCTTGTTAATTATAAAAGGGCTTAAGTTATTTTTTTAGGGTTCAATTATAAAGGGGTTTTTTAGTTTTTATTTTGAGCAAAAATTACGCATTCAATTTGTATTTTAATTTTTGCTCCGGTTTTAATTTTGAAGTTTGTTTTTCTTTCCGAGTCGAAGAATTTGTAAATCGCCACCTAGGGATTAGGTAGCGTCAGATTGTCTATTTAGAATTAGTTCAGTGAGCAAGGTGTGCGAGTTTGCAAAGCTCTATAGGCGGGAGCAGTGTTTGCGAGTGAGCGAAACTCTATAGGCGGGAGCAGGGTGTGCGAGTCTAGTAGTGTGTTTGTGAGTGGGAGCAAAAGGATCTGCGAGTCTGGTAGAGTGTTTGAAAGCGTGATACTGTTTAATTCTAATAGAAATCTGGGAATGCAGCAGTAGGCAGGGGTTGCCGAAGCTGGGTAAATTTTGTGTGTGATTTACTTTTCAGCATATTTATTTCTGCAATTATATTTCTGTGTTTAATTTGAGAAAATTTGCTATAACCCTATTTACCCCCCCCCCCCCTCTAGGGTTAATCTAGATCCTACAGAATCAACACTATTCTATACAAATTGACTCAAGTGGCACAGAAATACGAACCATTAGGGTTAAAGAAGAAGAGATAGAAGATGAAGAAACTAAACAATATCAGAATCTCACAGTCGCAGCGGAATAAAATATAATAGTAAATATAGATCTTTACACAAAATGACCTCTATAACTGTTTATACATCACAAAATCAGAGTATCTCATACATCATCAAATACCAATCAGACATACCATACAATAACAACAGCGGAATATATATATATACACATATATACGTCTCGGTCTCCAGCTCCACTCCTGCTCCATAGCAACCTAACCTGAACATATAATACTCGGTCTGACCTGAGCATTATAATGAAATAACACCCGAGTCAGTCTGGAATACCAGCTGATACTAAATATGCATCCAACTTGATTATTAAATTTTCAAAAATCCTTTGAAAAATAAAAGCATCTCGTAAGACCACGCCACAAATAAACATGTCGGGTTTTTACCTTACGATATTTAAAACACTTTTTATAGAAATCCTCTGATATATTATAATAGTGTCTATTTACAAATACTTATAAAATAGCCGAAATTGTTACATTCATTAAATTCCAGCTACTAGCCACCGAAGTGGGTAATAGAAACAAAACTCGTACAAGGCTCGTAGGGAAAATGGATTTCCAACAATGACTAGGCACTAGGGTACCACCTGTCACAGTACGGGACCTAGATCACCGTACCGAGGACTACTCCCTTCATCCCCTGCAACACAAGGCCGGAACCATTCCTTACTGAACAGTCCCGAACAAGATAAACCCCGTGGTTGGCGCGACCAACCACCCACTAAGCCGAAATATATATAAGGGACATCTAGACGGGGGAAATATCTTGTCCTGCTTGGGCATGACCCACCTAACCTTGCTGCATATCCCCTGATTTTCAGTCATTTCCGGTTGATGAGGCTTGAGGCTAAGCGTTACCTTTAGAACGTTTTCGCTTAGAATGCCCATCGTCCACCTGACGATGTTTTCGCAAGCATTCATACATACAAGTCCGTCCCAGGTTCGAACGGAACCGAAGGCACTACTCCTACTACATCCATTTTGGAAATATCCTCAGGATTAGTAGCGACTAGCCCTTGCACTTCACCGCTCCATCTTCGACTCCGAACACGTTTTTCGCACGAAACGTACAAATCGGATCGAAGTGGTTTTCGAGAAATGAATCTCGATCCCGGTCTCTTCGAAACGATCAACGCAGTTGTCCAATATTGATAGTCGGTGATTTAACTATCAATTAATATTCATAAACATCCATATGCATCCATCACAGAATAAATAATTCCCAAATTATTTATTTGCCTCAAATATCTTTAAAAGATATATTACCAAATTTTCAAATCTCATTTGAAAACATTTCCAAAATTCCTCCTTTACAAGGTAAATTCTTTACCATATATTCCCATTGGAAATAACCAAGTTTTAAAACAATTTAAATTTTAAACAGTTAAAAATACTTAATTCTGAAATATACTTTAAAATATGTAAATTTACTTCTAATTACTTACTCAAAGTACAATTTCAAAATATTTAAAGAAAAACTACTTTATAAGATATAACTTGATTTAAATAAGGTTTTAGTTAAACTAAATTTTAAAAGTTGAGTTGTAAAAGAATTTATACTTATTTCAATATACTTAAGTCAAAACTAGCTTTTAAACAAATCTATTTGTAAAAGAATAATTACTTTACTACTTCTAATTTATAAATAGTTACCTTTGAAAATAATAATTTCCAACACTCTTTTAAACCAGTTTAAAATTTCAAAACTTTCTCTTTATAAAATCAGTTCAAATTCGAACTTGTTTTTCCCAGGAAATCTCATTTCCACATAAACATCACAGAAATCCTTCCCACGATTTCTGTCAATTTATTTCAATTTAGTTTTATGGTTTTATAACATAAATTTACTTCCACATTTGTCAATTGATAACATTTCTCTTTGTTTAACATTCCAGATTTTTTTACAAATTTCCAATTTCCATTCTAAATAGATTTCAGATCTTAATTCTTTTAAATTCATTATTTAACAATATCTTTTATTTCTTTAAAATTCAATTTATCCATTTATAATTAAATTATGGGTTTATAGTTTAACCAGCAATATTCCAATACAAATTTTATTTCAGTTTTTCCCATCCAACAGATTCTAAATTTTATATTCCTTTAAATTCCTTATTTATTCTTAATTCCTTTTGAAAACCCAATTTAATTCCTTTATAATTAAAACTCCAAATTTCTTTATAAGTAACATTCTAAGTTTTATAGTTTATACCACAATATCACAATGCAATTCAAATCCAACTTATCAATCACAATATATAAACAGGCGTTATAATCAATTATAAAACTAAACACTATATTGTGAGGAATCCAGTTGGATCCCTCCAGCCTGTTTTTCCTGCATCCACAAATATTAGCACATCACATATATAACGATTCAATTTGATAATAATTATCATATTCAGCTATACATCCAAACAAACAGTCAATATTAGCTGTCTAACTTTACTAGTATCCAGATATGAGTGAGAATAACTCACCTTGAGTTTCGACGAGCGTTCGAAATTTAAATTAAATCGAATGACGTTCGATTTAACTCAAATTCCTACTTGCCCGGAATGGATCCGGAGCTGCACCATCGCGTAGTGCTCGACTCTGCGATTCCGGCGTTGCCAGTTTCGTCTGAATCTGACCACGTATGAATTAGTTATTCAATTTTGAAGTTTGAATTGAAATTTTAAACAATTTTCTTTTAAATTTTAATTTTATTAGCAACCCAAAATCTGACCGTAGATCAAGAAAAAGTCGAAGCCAGCTTCTTCCTTTCGAACGCGAACTCCAGCATCTCACTACCCAAAACCGCCTAACCCTAGCCTAACGTCGCTCGCCCATCGACCACCCTGAACCCCATCAGACCCCATCATTTGGAAGCTCTGCCCTTCCCCTTCCTTCGACACAATCGCGGTGGAGCTCGACGCCACCTTGGCTCCAGAATTCGAACTCGAACGCGCTAGCTGTTCCCTTGGTTTACCGCCAATCCAACACGCTATACTCGATCGCAACCGATCATCCTGAAGAACGCAACGAGCCCTTCGATTCCTTAGTTGAAGAATTTCGCCAATACGCGATGGATTGAATGCAATTTGGGAAAGAGAACCGCTCATTTCGTCCATGAATAAAAACAAAGGCGGCGGCTGCTTTAAACTAGGGTTTAGGAAGATAATATTATATATATAATTGTTATTTAATAATATTTTAAATCAACAAATTCTCAATTTAACCACAAATGCAAACAAACTCCAATTCTCACGTTCCGACAGGCGATTCTAGGGTTTTTCTGCGTTCCGAACACAATGGAACAGGTTTCGTAAGCTAATTCGGTCGTATGAGCGAGTTACGGAACTAAACGATCAAATTTAAATTAAACCGATTAAAACGATTTCGATGCGTTTCGAGCTGCCGAGGTCAAAAAACAACTCCGATTGCTACGAAAATTGAAATCCGATAATAACTAACTATTACGGATCCAATGGAACTAGTTTCATCGAATTCCGAGACTGTGCCCCGGAAGGCTATCTTAACTCGTCTATTAAGTCGAGCAATTTCCAAAATTGTTCGAAATCATTAGAAATTTCACCTTTAAAATTTTATTCACTTAACAATAATTCATATTGAATTTATAATCACATTTAAAATCATTTTGACTCATTTCGAATCAAAATTTGATTAACTGCATTTTAATAATATTAAATTCATTTTTAAATTAATATAAAATTCCAAATATTTATTTATCGACTTTTAAATTCATCTAAAAATCCAACCACACTATTTAGTGACCAAATAGTCTTAAAATAAATTTTAAACTCATTTCCATATCTATTTACACTCCAATTACCAATTAACCCCATCATAATATTAAATTATTATTATTCCAATTTCAATTTAATTGTCATATTTGAAATTTAAACAAAGTTTATTAATTCAACCAAATTCTTTTAGTTAAAAATAAATCTTAAACTCATAGTAAACATTTAAAATGCATTAAATGTTCACAAATCCCGTGTTAAGAATTCCAAGATGTTAGATTCCTCCCCCCTTATAAAAATTTCGTCCCCGAAATTTGCTAGGGTAGAAAATACTCCTTAACTCACACCTTTACCCAAATATGCTTAGTTAAAAGCTTATACAAACTTTCCAAAATCCTTTAGCTCAACCCCCAACTCAATCTCTTAAGCTTTAATATTTAATTTATAATTTTCCAAGTTAATTATAAATTTTCGAAATTCTCAAAAAAATTCTAACTCTCAAAATTTTCGGAAAATTTTGACAGAGTCTACGGAGGAGCTTTCGCGATATCGTGATACAAAGAAATATATATATACATCAACCCACACGGTCGGAAACCAAAATATAACACAATATATATATCATTTCCCAATTTTATTTGCGTAGGCGTACCTTTTTAGCAAATTTTAAAAAGCAAGCAGCTAATATTATCGCATATATGCGCTCCAATTCTCTCAACCCCTTCCGCACCTGTGCTAAAGTCAAACAACTCATCAGTTTTCAATATATGAGTATATTAACATCATTTCCAATATAAATGTAAGTCAAACGTAACTATTTACATTCCAAACAACACTTTGCATAATTTCCTAAGTAAATCCATATTTTATAACATGCACAAGGTTCATTTTTCAATGCTAACTCCAAGTTATTTCATACAAAGGATTTACATATACGTTTTGCTATGTTCCATTCATATTTATTACAACCAATTCACATTTATTTCAATATGATTAACATATGCTTCACTAATAGCAATCTATTTCAATTCAACACTAAATGGATTTACAAACCAACTTTATTTTCAATTTTGAAGCATTTACATTTCTTTAATAATTCATTTTTTCTTCATATGCAAAATCACTTAATTTGATTGCACTTATATACCAACTCTTTAAATTAGATTCCAATTCAATTCAATTTATTCAAAAATAAATTTCAATTGCTTGTTAAACAACTCAATATCAAATACAAGCAATTTCCATGCCATTCGAGCAAAATAATCACCACTTAAGCTCTTAACCATTAAAATTAATTCTAGTTTATAGTTGTACTAATTTTATTAAATTTTGCCTGGTGCACAAGCCAAGTATTTTTATTCCATTGCAATTGTTCGAATAAATTTTTCTTACAGTTTTATTTCATTAACTAATTCAGGTTTATATTGATTTCATTCCCTCCTGGGTTATTCACAACTCTTATATTCCTATCACATTACAATAATCCATTAAAATTCATCCCCAATAATTTAGTTTTACCTTCAAGTTGCATAAATTCTTTTACAATATTTTTATTATCTTCTTATCAAATTAATTTTATTTCCATTTGGTTCTTATTCAAATCAAATTTCAATTCATATACAAATTTAATGCTCTTTGTTTAGTTATCCAATCCATGTTAGGTTTATTTTATTAACAAAGAGACCATTTAAATTATTTCACTTATTTGAATTTTATTCACAATTCAAACCATCACAATTATAATCTAATTCCATTTTCATTTACACTTTCACTACTTATTTACCAAAATTAAATCCCATATCACCCTGGATTTTATTCACCTTCCAATTTTGACCATTTATCAAAATCTATTCACTACAATACAATTCCATTTAATTGTAATTCAACTTAGTCAATAACCTAATCTATAGTAGGTCTTAATTCACTTCCTCAATTCATATTGAACTTATTTACAATATGAACATTTCCAAATGTTTGAACAAGAACTGGGTTTTCATTTACCTTTCAACTGTTAACAAGTTTCCAAAAATTTACCCATTCCAGTATTTTCTTTTTTTATTTAGCTTATACTAGATTCATCTTCAAGCTTTTCTCTATTTACTTCAGCTTATGCCATATTCATCATTATCAGATAATCCCTTTGAATTTAGTTAAGCTAAAATTTATTCACACAATATCATTTTACTTCCCTGAATTAAACTTCCTTTCAATTTAATTCTTTCCCAATTCTAATTCAAGTTCAACCAAATTTATTTAGCCATCTTCAATTCATTTCATTTCCCTCACCATCTTAAATAAGGATTTAATTTCATTCACCTTTATTCATAACACAATTGAACCTTGTTTTTAATTAATCCAAATTCAACTCATTTTCATTCAAATCAAAGTTAAACCCAATCAGATTCAAATTTTAATTCTCTATATACAAGTTCAAAACTTGTTTACTAACTGAAGTTCATTTACTTCTTTTATTCCTCACTTTACCTTATCTCAATTCACATTTCATTTGAGATTAGATTTTTGAATCCACCATTCCATTTCATTATTTCCCATTGTGATTATAATTTCCATTTCTATTTTATAAGTTCACCAACTTATTTATTTAAAAGCTTATATAGCTCATTTTAATCCATCTACATCTTATAATCACAATTTCAAATTCCATATGCATAAGTATATACATCTGAATTCCTAAGGATCCAAATTCCCTTAATTTAATTCTTTGCAAACTTCAAATCAACAACCTCAAATTATAAGTATAATACTTAATAGATTATGGGTATAATCCATTACTCAATGACCCACAATCTCAAAATCAACTTACCTTTCAATTTAATCCAAATCAATTTTATTTTTAAGTCCAATTCATTTACTTTTCCAAGTAAAAATCAAATTTCCATTCACCTCAATATATCTTATCCACTTCCATTTACTTAGGTTAAATTTAATTCCAAGATTAAAATTTTCATTCTTCTTTCTTATTAATATCAACTTTACTTAATAAGTTCAATAGTTAATTTATCTTAATTTTACACATTATTTAATTAGAATTTTCCCAGAATTAAATTTCCCGGTTTTATCCCAAAACCATTTTGAAATAGTAACCAATATATATACCTATTTGGTATATCAATCAAACCACCAGAATTCCAAAACAATTTGTTTATACCAAAAGAAATTTCCTCCTTTGAAATTTCCAAAACAACTGTTATACCTAACAAATCCAATCAATACCATAACCAAATACTAGGGAAGCAATCCATCACTTTAGAAACTCGAAAATGAATTCTAATGATGTGGCCAGCATCATCAGGATTATTTTCCAGCGACTGAAGTGAGTTCAGTGCTTCTTACTTTCCCAAATTCATTTCAAAACAGTTTTCCATTCAAACATATTGCTCAAAATTATATTTCATCATTACCTTCAATACATTGGAAAACATTTCAAACCTTCCCAGAATTTTAAATTTCCCAAACCCTTTTATTTCCATTACCTTTAAAATCCTTTCCAAAACTTCCGGGATTTAAATTCTGGTTCAATTCAAATTTTAATTTCACTTCTTATTCACAACATATTTAATTAATTCTATTGGGTTATAGACCATTTTAATATTTTATATTCTTATTAACTTATCATTTCAAATTTTAGATTAATCTTAGATTCTTACTTAATTATGGTATTAACAATCCAACAAACACCCAAAATATAATAAGCTAGAAAATCATATATTTTATATCAAAATATAATTTTAGGTAAAATTATTTCATTTACCCCCTTTTAAAAAAAATACTATGTCGGTTTATCTTGTTCAAGAGTTTAGAAACCCCTATCGATACGGTTGTACTTCCCGTACCGACCAAAATTCATAAACACTCAACCGATAAGTCAACACAGTATAAAAACATTTTTATATGCACTAACAAGTACGCTCTCATATCTATTATTACTCTCATCTCATTATAGAGTACTATTAACTCTATTTAATGAGTAATTACCCCACCAAAGCCTAGGTTGTCGCCAACCTAAGCTCTGATACCAAGTGTAACGACCCGCAAATCCGTACCCCTTGATTCAACACTATTCTATACAAATTGACTCAAGTGGCACAGAAATACGAACCATTAGGGTTAAAGAAGAAGAGATAGAAGATGAAGAAACTAAACAATATCAGAATCTCACAGTCGCAGCGGAATAAAATATAATAGTAAATATAGATCTTTACACAAAATGACCTCTATAACTGTTTATACATCACAAAATCAGAGTATCTCATACATCATCAAATACCAATCAGACATACCATACAATAACAACAGCGGAATATATATATATACACATATATACGTCTCGGTCTCCAGCTCCACTCCTGCTCCATAGCAACCTAACCTGAACATATAATACTCGGTCTGACCTGAGCATTATAATGAAATAACACCCGAGTCAGTCTGGAATACCAACTGATACTAAATATGCATCCAACTTGATTATTAAATTTTCAAAAATCCTTTGAAAAATAAAAGCATCTCGTAAGACCACGCCACAAATAAACATGTCGGGTTTTTACCTTACGATATTTAAAACACTTTTTATAGAAATCCTCTGATATATTATAATAGTGTCTATTTACAAATACTTATAAAATAGCCGAAATTGTTACATTCATTAAATTCCAGCTACTAGCCACCGAAGTGGGTAATAGAAACAAAACTTGTACAAGGCTCGTAGGGAAAATGGATTTCCAACAATGACTAGGCACTGGGGTACCACCTGTCACAGTACGGGACCTAGATCACCGTACCGAGGACTACTCCCTTCATCCCCTGCAACACAAGGCCGGAACCATTCCTTACTGAACAGTCCCGAACAAGATAAACCCCGTGGTTGGCGCGACCAACCACCCACTAAGCCGAAATATATATAAGGGACATCTAGACGGGGGAATATCTTGTCCTGCTTGGGCATGACCCACCTAACCTTGCTGCATATCCCCTGATTTTCAGTCATTTCCGGTTGATGAGGCTTGAGGCTAAGCGTTACCTTTAGAACGTTTTCGCTTAGAATGCCCATCGTCCACCTGACGATGTTTTCGCAAGCATTCATACATACAAGTCCGTCCCAGGTTCGAACGGAACCGAAGGCACTACTCCTACTACATCCATTTTGGAAATATCCTCAGGATTAGTAGCGACTAGCCCTTGCACTTCACTGCTCCATCTTCGACTCCGAACACGTTTTTCGCACGAAACGTACAAATCGGATCGAAGTGGTTTTCGAGAAATGAATCTCGATCCCGGTCTCTTCGAAACGATCAACGCAGTTGTCCAATATTGATAGTCGGTGATTTAACTATCAATTAATATTCATAAACATCCATATGCATCCATCACACAATAAATAATTCCCAAATTATTTATTTGCCTCAAATATCTTTAAAAGATATATTACCAAATTTTCAAATCTCATTTGAAAACATTTCCAAAATTCCTCCTTTACAAGGTAAATTCTTTAACATATATTCCCATTGGAAATAACCAAGTTTTAAAACAATTCAAATTTTAAACAGTTAAAAATACTTAATTCTGAAATATACTTTAAAATATGTAAATTTACTTCTAATTACTTACTCAAAGTACAATTTCGAAATATTTGAAGAAAAACTACTTTATAAGATATAACTTGATTTAAATAAGGTTTTAGTTAAACTAAAATTTAAAAGTTGAGTTGTAAAAGAATTTATAATTATTTCAATATACTTAAGTCAAAACTAGCTTTTAAACAAATCTATTTGTAAAAGAATAATTACTTTACTACTTCTAATTTATAAATAGTTACTTTTGAAAATAATAATTTCCAACACTCTTTTAAACTAGTTTAAAATTTCAAATGTTTCTCTTTATAAAATCAGTTCAAATTCAAACTTGGTTTTTCCCAGGAAATCTCATTTCCACATAAACATCACAGAAATCCTTCCCACGATTTCTGTCAATTTATTTCAATTTAGTTTTATGGTTTTATAACATAAATTTACTTCCACGTTTGTCAATTGATAACATTTCTCTTTGTTTAACATTCCAGATTTTTTTACAAATTTCCAATTTCCATTCTAAATAGATTTCAGATCTTAATTCTTTTAAATTCATTATTTAACAATATCTTTTATTTCTTTAAAATTCAATTTATCCATTTATAATTAAATTATGGGTTTATAATTTAACCAGCAATATTCCAATACAAATTTTATTTCAGTTTTTCCCATCCAACAGATTCTAAATTTTATATTCCTTTAAATTCCTTATTTATTCTTAATTCCTTTTGAAAACCCAATTTAATTCCTTTATAATTAAAACTCCAAATTTCTTTACAAGTAACATTCTGAGTTTTATAGTTTATACCACAATATCACAATGCAATTCAAATCCAACTTATCAATCACAATATATAAACAGGCATTATAATCAATTATAAAACTAAACACTATATTGTGAGGAATCCAGTTGGATCCCTCCAACCTGTTTTTCCTGCATCCACAAATATTAGCACATCACATATATAACGATTCAATTTGATAATAATTATCATATTCAGCTATACATCCAAACAAACAGTCAATATTAGCTGTCTAACTTTACTAGTATCCAGATGTGAGTGAGAATAACTCACCTTGAGTTTCGGCGAGCGTTCGAAATTTAAATTAAATCGAACGACGTTCGATTTAACTCAAATTCCTACTTGCCCGGAATGGATCCGGAGCTGCACCATCGCGTAGTGCTCGACTCTGCGATTCCGGCGTTGCCAGTTTCGTCTGAATCTGACCACGTATGAATTAGTTATTCAATTTTGAAGTTTGAATTGAAATTTTAAACAATTTTCTTTTAAATTTTAATTTTATTAGCAACCCAAAATCTGACCGTAGATCAAGAAAAAGTCGAAGCCAGCTTCTTCCTTTCGAACGCGAACTCCAGCATCTCACTACCCAAAACCGCCTAACCCTAGCCTAACGTCGCTCGCCCATCGACCACCCTGAACCCCATCAGACCCCATCATTTGGAAGCTCTGCCCTTCCCCTTCCTTCGACACAATCGCGGTGGAGCTCGACGCCACCTTGGCTCCAGAATTCGAACTCGAACGCGCTAGCTGTTCCCTTGGTTTACCGCCAATCCAACACGCTATACTCGATCGCAACCGATCATCCTGAAGAACGCAACGAGCCCTTCGATTCCTTAGTTGAAGAATTTCGCCAATACGCGATGGATTGAATGCAATTTGGGAAAGAGAACCGCTCATTTCGTCCATGAATAAAAACAAAGGCGGCGGCTGCTTTAAACTAGGGTTTAGGAAGATAATATTATATATATAATTGTTATTTAATAATATTTTAAATCAACAAATTCTCAATTTAACCACAAATGCAAACAAACTCCAATTCTCACGTTCCGACAGGCGATTCTAGGGTTTTTCTGCGTTCCGAACACAATGGAACAGGTTTCGTAAGCTAATTCGGTCGTATGAGTGAGTTACGGAACTAAATGATCAAATTTAAATTAAACCGATTAAAACGATTTCGATGCGTTTCGAGCTGCCGGGGTCAAACGACAACTCCGATTGCTACGAAAATTGAAATCCAATAATAACTAACTATTACGGATCCAATGGAACTTGTTTCATTGAATTCCGAGACTGTGCCCCGGAAGGCTATCTTAACTCGTCTATTAAATCGAGCAATTTCCAAAATTGTTCGAAATCATTAGAAATTTCACCTTTAAAATTTTATTCACTTAACAATAATTCATATTGAATTTATAATCACATTTAAAATCATTTTGACTCATTTCGAATAAAAATTTGATTAACTGCATTTTAATAATATTAAATTCATTTTTAAATTAATATAAAATTCCAAATATTTATTTATCAACTTTTAAATTCATCTAAAAATCCAACCACACTATTTAGTGACCAAATAGTCTTAAAATAAATTTTAAACTCATTTCCATATCTATTTACACTCCAATTACCAATTAACCCCATCCTAATATTAAATTATTATTATTCCAATTTCAATTTAATTGTCATATTTGAAATTTAAACAAAGTTTATTAATTCAACCAAATTCTTTTAGTTAAAAATAAATCTTAAACTCATAGTAAACTTTTAAAATGCATTAAATGTTCACAAATCCCGTGTTAAGAATTCCGAGATGTTACATAAAGGAGGAAAGGTGCCTATATTAGGAGTTTTATTTAATCCATTATGTACTTCATATGTTCGAATGGATGCAATGACAGAAATTAAGACTGTCAAGTAGTAGTGGACTTTGATCAACCAAATGAGCACCTTCATATGTCTCTCTTGGAGTATTTTGTAATAATTATATTTTCTCTGAATGTGGGAACGAATGGGCTTATATAATGAATATGAATCTTATTTGCAAAATGAAATGTGGTAGCTTGTTATTAAATTGTGCTTGAAAATTTTCATATTTTTATGCTTTTGGTTATTCGTACGTTTAACAAAGCCACATTTTGTCAATGGGAATTAATACAATGGATTGCTACGGCATCCATAGCACTTAGTTTCGAGCCTAAAAATAGAGGATGTTATAGCCCGTTCGGCGATAGGAGTGTTTGGGGTTTGGGTAGGATTGGCGTGGGCTTGGCTTTGGTCCGATGTGAGGAGGAACCAGAACGCAAATGTTGTCCGACGGCACTATGTTCAGGGACCAGACTTGAATCATTATCAAGTTTTTGTTCATGCCTTGCTCAATGTTTTGGAGGTAAAGCTTTAGTCGGCACCCTAAGTAGGAACTGTTGTTTGGGATTTTTAGGCTACTTTGAGTTGTAGGGAGTGTCGCTTCAGGCTTGGCTCGATTATAACCGAACAGAGAATGGAGGTTGAAGAATGTTCTCATGGTGAGGTAAGACTTTAGGGATTTCTTCATAGCATTTTCAAAGGTTCCTAAGGTAATTTAGATGAATGTAATTCCCAATGGCTTGGTATGACTCTTGGTTTCGTGTAGCGATTAATGAAGCGATGTCATAATGCTTCGACATGATGACGTCGACAATGATGACGACTTCAGAACCTTGGTATGATGGCTCTGTAACTTATGATGTGTGTATAAAGGCTTTCTGAAGATGACGACTTAATGATGGGAGTCCTGACGGTTATCTATAAGGGCTAGTTCAACGATAGAGGCTTGCGAGTAAAATTTGTGATTGTGTATTACTATAGGGATATCCAGTATGGTATAATGATTGGGTTTCGTTATGGAGACAAGTGCAAAAGAATCATTGATAACTTGGAGGTTTCTTGTGTGTTCATGTAAAGATGGTGCATAGGGTGCCCACCTAGGTTATGACTATGTCAAGATCTTATGACCATAAATTACCGTAGACCTTATGATTATGGGTCTATTCCATAGCATTATAAAGTGGCATGGATTGAGCATGGTAGAACTGAGATCTGATTGGGTCTCTGCCTTTTGATTATGTCATATAACTTATCATATGTGACGACCCGTAAATTTTCGATAATTAAAATAGCTAATTTAATAAGATTTCGTGATTTGATGTTAGAAAAAAATTTGTAATTCATTTGGAATAATAATAACTGGAATGAATTGCAACAATAATTATCCAAGTAATTATTTAAAGATTGAATGAAGTTTCAATCTAATTGAATTGACTCAAATGTTATAACTTGGTTATAAGGGAATATATGGAAAAACAAATGTAAATAAGTGAATAAGAATTGTGAATTATTTAGGTAGTAATACAAATTTTAATAGATTGGTTTCGAAGATTTGAATAGTAATAAGTATTGAAAAATAAATTCTACTTAGTGAATGCCTTTGCAATCAATAGTTGGATAGGATGATAAATGTTGAATTCATTGGGTATAATAGAGTAATTGATTGATAAGTAAAATCTAGTTCAAATCAAATAATTGAATATCGAACAGGTAAGTTGTTTAAAGTAAATATTTAAAACTTATTGAATAATTGAATAGCGGGAATTGAATAACTGTTTTAATGAAAATGGTTGTTCTATAATTTGAATTTGTTAAATTTTATAAGTTCGTTTTGAATATTTCAAAAGATGGTGATTTAAGAATAATCAAATTTGTTTAAATTTAATATTACAAATGTTTGAATAATTAAATTCCGAATTTGATAGGATTAATTTGATATTGAAATTCAATATATGAAAATAGAGTGAATAATTGAAATTTGATTTAAATACGATTCAAATTAGTTTCCAAAGTGTATGTAAGTTATATTGGGATTATAATAGAGTTAATAAGATTTTAAAAATTGGAATTTATTGGACAATTGAATAACGGGTTTAATATGATTAAAAAATTGATTTGTAAAATTTTATTTTATCATATTAAAGTTATAATGATGTTGTAGAACTTTTAAAATCGAATTAAAAGTAAATTTGTGAAAATTTAATATTTTAATACTTAATTGACGAGTTAAAATAGCCATTTTTCAAACAGCCTCGGATTTCGACGAAACAAGTTTCATCGGAACCGTAACGTGATATTATTGTAAGATTTCAAATTTCATGACAATCAGATTTACCGTTTGTCCGGGGCAAGCCAAAACGCATAGAAATTAGTTTAATCGGTTTAATTTAAATTTGATCGTTTATTTCCGTAACTCGCACATATGATCGAATTAGCTTCCGAAACCTGTTCCATTGTGTCCGGAACGTGGGGTAAACCATAGAAACGCCGGTCACCGTGCGTAAATCGGAGTTCGAAAATACGGAATGAATAGTGTTCGTCAGAATTTCTATATAAGCACGATATTATTTCACTTTGCAAAAGAAACCAAAACCCTAGGGTTTTGCTACAGTCGCCGTTCATATTTAATCAATGGCCAGAAAACACTCTTCTTTCCCCCTCGATTTCTTCAAATCCGCTAATCGAATTGAAAATCTTCCAACTACAAAATGAGATAGGGCGTTGAGATCTCTAAAGTGAACGGCTGTGATCGTCATCGGAGCGTTGATGGAGGCGCGACAAGCCGAGGAAGGTGTCACAAATGGGCACGATTTTCAAGGGCAAAATGAGGCCGAGCTTCATCATCCTCTGGCCGTGGGTAGCATTCAAAGTTGGCTTCGAAGTGGTGCTTGCTGATCGATGTAGAAGTCGATGTGGTGGAGGCGGCTATTAGGGTTGGAACGAACGAATGGGTTCGGTCGCGATATTGTCACCTGGGAAGGAGAAGGCCGCGTGCAAGGGCTTGGATCTGGGCAACGGGAATGGGTAGCAGATGTGAGTTTGGGTATAAAAAAAATTAAAATAAAAGTTGAATTTAATTTGTATTTAAATTCATATTAACTTCTAAATATCATAACTTGTTGATGCGAGGTCCGTTTTGGACGAAACAAGTTGCGTTGCATTCGTATTATCGAATACTACACCATGGAGCTGGATTGGAGTTGTTTGAACCTAGTGAAAATTTCGGGCAAAATTAAATGCACGTTTAATTTTATTCGAAATAAAACGCTGGAACTACATTGAAATCAAGGTGAGTGTTTTATAACGCTCACAACGTACTGAATATCTTTATGGTAGTTAAGTTTAATATTATGAAGTGATACGAACTTTATTTGTCGTTGTTTGATAAAATTTAATTGTCATATAGATTGTCATTTTAATTAACCGTTGAAAATTAAATTGACAGTTAAATTGAAATTAAAATTGAATTGCGATTAAATAACCTAACATTGATAACTATGAAATTGCCATGAATTGTATTGTCTATTGGATGATGTATTTCGATGGATGCTATTGGTTGATATTTAAATGTTTGGATGTTTATTTGCTTATATATACACTGTTATGCATACATATGGCACTGTGATTTGGTTTAAGTGATATATATTCATCCCTGACATTTAATTGAAATAACTAATCACTTGGCCATAGGATAGAAAATTATATACGGACACCGGATTAGCTAAATTAATAATTTGTAAAAACGTCGATTTGAAATTTATTTAAATGTTTTGATTTAAAATTTATAAATAGAAATCAATTTATAGAAATCGAATTTATCGAAAAATTGAGTTTGGAATGTTGAAATAAATTTTGGTTAAAAGAAATTGTTAAAAATTTAAAGTGGAGACTTTGGAATTTTAAATCGGGATATGATTGAATTTCGAAAATTGATTTGTTTAAAGATTTAACCTTAATCCAAGCTTTGAATATTACTAAGTAGAACTGATATAAAAATGATATTTTGAAATCGAGCTTGGAATTGAATCATATTTGAAATTTGGATTTAAATTTGAATATTGATGGAAAATTTTGTTAAGTGTTATAAATGGATATTTTGAAAATCAAGCTCCAAATCGATATAAATTGAAATTGAATTACTTGAAAGTGAATATAAATTGAATAAATATGAAGTCAAAGTTGACGTTGATTTGAATTGAAATCGAAATTGAATCGGTAGAAGAGAAATTGAAATTGTTTTGAATTTGGAAGTTATAATTGAAATGGTTCGGTTTTGAAGTTGTTTTATTTGTTTTCCAAATTACTCGGTTATATAAACCATTTTTAAATACTTAAACTATTTTCATCTATTTTAAATCTACTTAACCCAATTTAAATTATTTTTAACTAATTTATCTATTTCAAAATCCATTTTAAGATTTTAAGTATTTTTAACTATTTTAATTATTTAAAACTACTTTTAAAACTACTTAAAACTATTTTCTAAAATTCCAAACTGGTCAATAAGGTGAAATGTTTATGTTTAAATCTTGAATTTAAATACGAACTGGGTTAAATGAAGTTCCAACTTAAAATTTAAATTCGAAATGATCTTGAAATCGAAATGGGATATTGAGGCGAAAAATGATTTTTGAAACGAAATCTTACATTTGAATAGATACGATGATATTTGAAATGGACTTGATTTTTGAAGCGAATATGATATTTTGATATCAATTATGAATCGATTTGAAATGTAAAAGAGCCAACGGTGTAATAATACGTAGTTATTAAAGAGACCGGGATCAGATATGGACATACTCTCTGTCGATACCGAAAACCACTTTAATAACTATTATACGCGAAGAGTTGATCCAGAATGAAGTGGATGGTTTGGATAACGCGTTGATTGAAGAAAGAGAACGATATTGGATGACCCCTGACATGACTAAAACAGGAGCCGCGCCTGGCCATTGAGGTTCGCCATCTCTAGCGGACACACTTCTTCGATACCATATCTATTACATTTGTGATTCGATTTGGGTGCACCCCTTGATTTGGGAGTGTTGTTTCGCGGTGTTGGGGTAGCTGCTGGCTATGCTCAACATCAGTATGGATCACGCAACTACTAGTATCCTAGTTCGTATCGCCTCATGTACCTTGTCATACTGATTATCCTATTCACGACCACTACCTTTTGTTTTGTGTTATACCTATGGGGTACCCTCTGATAACCACCAGTTTACGGTGGGGCTTACGGTGTTGTATAGACTATGGCATTATAAAAATGTGTTAAGGGGGATTATGGTAACGCCTTAACGCTATTTCGATAATTTATATTACTGATAGGCATTATCTACTTAGCGTACATTACTACATAGTAGATAGTTTAACGGATCCTTAAGAGATGGAAAATCCCGTAACATCTCTTGAGTTATTTCACGCACGTTGACACTGGATATGAGATGTCAAACCCCGTAAACATCTCTGACGCCGTTACACTCATATTTATTTACGATTGATTTAACTTTCATAAGGATATTTTAGTCCTGACTCGAGTGTTTTGTCTTTTCATTACGCTCGGGTCAGTCCTGAGTTTTCAGGTTTTTGAAGATATATTCTGGAGGATGAAGATGAAGATTTGGTATACTATTACTGTTATTACCCTTGCATCATGCTATCTGCTGCATTATTTTAATTGTTCTGTTGTATATGTATAACTCTGATAAATGTTGTATAAGTAATTGTCAAAGTATAGTAAACAGCTTCATGAACTGTTTATTTGACTATTATATTTTATCGTTCCGCTGTGAGATTCTGTGTTGTTCCATTTCTTTTATTTCTCTTTCTTTTCTTTTCTTATTTACCCCAATAACCTTCTGCCCTTTTGAATGGTTTGGAATCGACATGTGTATTTGATCGTCGGTTTAAACTGTCCAAAAAGGCGGGTCTTTACAGTTGGTATCAGAGCTTTGGTTTAGCGATAACCTTAGCTTTGTGGGGTCTGACTCTTTATAAATAGGGTAGTAATACCCTATGACGAGTCGCTGTGTGTATACATTTGAGAGAGCATATTTGTTAGTGATATAAAATGTTTTATATTGTGTCGGTTGATTTGTTGAGTGGATTATGGATTCTGGTCAATACGAGTAATTAACGTCATTGATAGGGCTCTCTAAACACTTAAACTGAACAATTCGACATAGTATTGTTTTGAAATTGGGTAAATGAAATAATTTTGCTCTAATTATATTTTGCATATAAAGAAAATTTTCAGAAATTATTGTGACTTATCTAGCTTACCTGGTTGTTAGAAATGATATATTGGTTATTATCATTAATTTGATGTTGTAATTTAATAAATAAGGTGAATTACAAAATGAACAATGATAAAACACTTGTGGAATGTCTTAAGAAAGAAAATCCTATAAGAATATTTTATAAAGGTGACTTATAAATTTAAACAGATTTAAATTGGAAAATATTGAATTTAAGACCCGGAGGTTTTGACAATGGTTCTCAAAGTTTTGAAGAAATATATAATAATATTAGTTGGAAAATATTTAAAGGAAATATTTTGAAAGGATTTTTAAGAAGGAATGAATTAAGTACTCCTCTCTTCTGTCGCTGGAAAATAATTTCGGTGATGACTGCGCAGCATCGTCGACGTTCATTTTCGAGTCTCAAAGTGGGGGAGACTTCTAAGAAGCTTTGTTTTTATCGAAATTATTTTGGGTAAATGGGTTTTGGTTTAAACTCCAAAGGTATGGTTTGATATATTAAAGATATAAGTGTAAATGTTTATTTCAAACGATTTGAAAAGAACCGGGCAATTTAAATTTCTAAGTTATGTTAATTAGCAACTTTCAAATTATTTGAATGAATTGTGAATAACCAAAATTTATAAAATAAGAGGAATAAGATATCTAAGCTTATGTTTTGGGAAAACTTTAGAGTTGTAGTGTACCTTTAAAGTTGAAAGGTAAAGAGGATTTAAATAAATAAAATTTGTGAACATTCTAATTAAGTAAAATGAAATTCCATAAATTTGTATAATGCCAAATTTGCATTCTAATAACATATAATATGACTTACCAAATGTTAAGAAGTTGAAATGATGTTTTGGATATGTAATGAGATATAGTATAGATAAACAGAACCTGAAAGTAATTGAAATATACAAGTAAGGAAAACTCAAAAGGAATTAAAATGTATATAAATGGAAGTTTGGTTGTGATAAAAATGTTATAAACTTAAATATGAATTTGCAACAAAAAAAAGAAAAATATGTAAAGATAAATTTTTAACCTTTAAGATAACTGCAAACTAAGAAAGGGCATATATAAGAAGTTAGACTTTTATGGAATGACTATAAACTAAAGTGATGATTAATAAAATGTTCCACAAATAAATTTGTATTAACTAAAATTATGAAAATGCAATAAATGTAAACAAAGGAATTTCTTATAGCTAAGAATCAATTGGGAAAAGAAATTGAGTTTAATTAAATTATATATAATGTTTAAAATGAACTTGAGTAAGCAAATTCTTTGATATGATGTTTAGGAAAAGATAATGTTAAAGAATATGCTATGTAAAGAAATGAATATACTAACTGAATAATGGATTGTGAGTAATTAAGTGAAAAAAAATAGAAGTCAATAAAATAATTTAGTATAGATAAATTGGATAGAAATCCATTGGAAGGTAATACGTGAGATTGTACGTATATTATATTATTCGCATAACGATTTGATCCAAATTCGAGCACAAAAATTCGAGATGATTTATATCGATCCAAGTTAGGATTTTTCACTCGATTTTCGACGGCGAACCCTAGATATGGATTTTTAATTTGATTCTGGAATTCTCTATCATAGTATATGGCTATGCAAGGAGAGTAACAGTTTCCAATCAAGGAACCAAATCTGAGTCCGCATTAGAGAGTCGTGTGAACGATACTAGTTTGGAAGTGAAATTGTGTGATCGAATAAGCGATTAGATTGATATTGCTCACGGATGATATATGTATGGCTTACGGACTTAATTAAAGTTAATATTGGAAATTTATGATGCCAAATATAAAATGATTCTTTTTAAAATTATATGATTTGGTTGTTATATGATTGTTAGTTGATTGTATATAATTCGTTAAGTGTTAATGAAATTGAAAGCTATAAATCATTGAAATCAAATTGGAAGTTAAATGAATTTAAATAGAATTTAATTTGATTCAAATTAGAAGTGAACTAATGTAAATATAAATTAGTGAATGTTAACTAATTGAATTGAGAATGAATGTTAGTAAACTCCAACGTTAATGAATCAACTGTGATTAAAATTGAAAACCTAGTCAATAAATATTAATGAGAAGTGAATTTATATTGATTGGTTATGGATTTATTGGATGATAGTTGGATGATAATTGATTTGGTGGACGCATTTGCTATTTTGTTGCATTTGCTATGTGGCACATGTAGTTGTTATGTTGATATATTGTGTATATTTATATTATTTTCATATGTGCACGTTTCTCATGGTTTGTTGAGTGTTTAGTAGGTGCGGATTGCGCTTGCTTCGCATTTGGAGCTAGCTTTCGCGCTATATTAGCCGTATATGCTCGCTAATAATATATAAGGTACATATCTCGGATTACATACCGTACTTTTATACTTTTTCCCTGCGGGATGCCTCATCACTTGATGAGATGTATATTTGTGATATATATACTGTCATTTTTTTTCCGATCGAGCCGCGCAAAGGAGACTCTGCCGAAATTTTCCGTAAATCCGGGTGTTAGAAAAATTTTCAAATTTTAAATTTTTTTTTATATAACTTGTTTTGATAACTAACTTTTAAAGTTAGAAAGCCATTCGGAGTAACTTAGTGGAAGCGTAGTTATGACTTTATAAACGGAATTTCATTGTTTTATAAGTTGGTAACTTTGAATAAAATATATCTAATGTTGAATTCTATACTAAGTTCCTTTTCCCTTCTTTTTCCTTTTCGGGGACGAAAAGTTTTGAGTGGGGGAGAGTGTAACGACCCGTAAATTTTCGATAATTAAAATAGCTAATTTAATAAGATTTCGTGATTTAATGTTAGAAAAAAATTTGTAATTCGTCTGGAATAATAATAACTGAAATGAATTGCAACAATAATTATCCAAGTAATTATTTATAGATTGAATGAAGTTCCAATCTAATTGAATTGACTCAAATGTTATAACTTGGTTATAAGGGAATATATGGAAAAACAAATGTAAATAAGTGAATAAGAATTGTGAATTATTTAGGTAGTAATACAAATTTTAATAGATTGGTTTCGAAGATTTGAATAGTAATAAGTATTGAAAAATAAATGCTACTTAGTGAATGCCTTTGCAATCAATAATTGGATAGGATGATAAATGTTGAATTCATTGGGTATAATAGAGTAATTGATTGATAAGTAAAATCTAGTTCAAATCAAATAATTGAATATCGAACAGGTAAATTGTTTAAAGTAAATATTTAAAACTTATTAAAAAATTGAATAGCGGGAATTGAAAACTGTTTTAATGAAAATGGTTGTTCTATAATTTGAATTTGTTAAATTTTATAAGTTCGTTTTGAATATTTCAAAAGATAGTGATTTAAGAATAATCAAATTTGTTTAAATTAAATATTACAAATGTTTGAATAATTAAATTCCGAATTTGATAGGATTAATTTGATATTGAAATTCAATATATGAAAATAGAGTGAATAATTGAAATTTGATTTAAATACGATTCAAATTAGTTTCCGTAGTGTATGTAAGTTATATTGGGATTATAATAGAGTTAATAAGATTTTAAAAATTGGAATTTATTGGATAATTGAATAACGGGTTTAATATGATTAAAAAATGATTTGTAAAATTTTATTTCATCATATTAAAGTTAGAATGACGTTGTAAAACTTTTAAAATCGAATTAAAAGTAAATTTGTGAAAATTGAATATTTTAATATTTAATTGACGAGTTAAAATAGACATTTTTCAAACAGTCTCAGATTTCGGCGAAACCAGTTTCAACGGATCCGTAACGTGATATTATTGTAAGATTTCAAATTTCATGTCAATCGGATTTACCGTTTGTCCGGGGCAAGCCAAAACGCATAGAAATTCGTTTAATCCGTTTAATTTAAATTTGATCATTTATTTCCGTAACTCGCACAGATGATCGAATTAGCTTCCGAAACCTGTTCCATTGTGTCCGAAACGCGGGGTAAACCCTAGAAACGCCGGTCACCGCGCGTAAATCGGAGTTCGAAAATCTGGAATGAATAGTGTTCGTCAGAATTTCTATATAAGCACGATATTATTTCACTTTGCAAAAGAAACCAAAACCCTAGGGTTTTGCTACAACCGCCGTTCATATTTAATCAATGGCCAGAAAACACTCTTCTTTCCCCCTCGATTTCTTCAAATCCGCTAATCGAATCGAAAATCTTCCGACTACAAAATGAGAGAGGGCGTTGAGATCTCTAAAGTGAACGGCTGTGATCGTCATCGGAGCGTTGATGAAGGCGCGACAGGCTGAGGAAGGTGTCACGACCGGGCATGATTTTCAAGGGCAATATGAGGCCGAGCTTCATCATCCTCTGGCCGTGGGTAGCATTCGACGTTGGCTTCGAAGTGGTGCTTGCTGATAGATGTAGAAGTCGACGTGGTGGAGGCGGCTATTAGGGTTGGAACGAACGAATGGGTTCGGTCCCGATATTGTCACCTGGGAAGGAGAAGGCCGCGTGCAAGGGCTTGGATCTGGGCAAAGGGAATGGACGGAAGATGTGAGTTTGGGTATAAAACAAATTAAATTAAAAGTTGAATTTAATTTTTATTTAAATTCGTATTAACTTCTAAATATCATAAATTGTTGATGCGAGGTCCGTTTTGGACGAAACAAGTTGCGTTGCATTCGTATTGTCGAATACTACGCCATGGAGCTGGATTGGAGTCATTTGGATCTAGTGAAAATTTCGGGTAAAATTAAACGCACGTTTAATTTTATTCGAAACAAAACGCTGGAACTACATTGAAATCAAGGTGAGTGTTTTATAACGCTCACAACGTACTGAATATTTTTATGGTAGTTAAGTTTAATATTATGAAGTGATATGAATTTTATTTTTCGTTGTTTGATAAAATTTAATTGTCATATAGATTGTCATTTGAATTAACCGTTGAAAATTAAATTGACAGTTAAATTGAAATTAAAATTGAATTGCGATTAAATTACCTAACATTGACAACTATGAAATTGCCATGAATTGTATTGTCTATTGGATGAAGTATTTCGATGGATGTTATTGGTTGATCTTTAAATGTTTGGATGTTTATTTGCTTATATATACACTGTTATGCATACATATGACACTGTGATTTGGTTTAAGTGATATATATTCATCCATGACATTTAATTGAAATAACTAATCACTTGGCCATAGGATAGAAAATTATATACGGACATCGAATTGGCTAAATTAATAATTTTTAAAATCGTCGATTTGAAATTTATTTAAATGTTTTGATTTAAAAGTTATAAATAGAAATCAAATTATAGGAATCGAATTTATCGAAAAATTGAGTTTGGAATGTTGAAATAAATTTTGGTTAAAAGAAATTGTTAAAAATTTAAAGTGGAGACTGTGAAATTTTAAATTGGGATATGACTGAATTTCGAAAATTGATTTGTTTAAAGATTTAACCTAAATCCGAGCTTTGAATATTACTAAGTAGAAGTGATATAAGAATGATATTTTGAAATCGAGCTTGGAATTGAATCATATTTGAAATTTGGATTTAAACTTGAATATTGATGGAAAATTTTGTTAAGTGTTATAAATGGATATTTTGAAAATCAAGCTCCAAATCGATATAAATTGAAATTGAATTAATTGAAAGTGAATATAGATTGAATAAATTTGAAGTCAAAGTTGACATTGATTTGAATTGAAATCGAAATTGAATCGGTAGAAGGGAAATTGAAATTGTTTTGAATTGGGAAGTTATAATTGAAATGGTTCGGTTTTGAAGCTGTTTTATTTGTTTTCCAAATTACTCAGTTATATAAACCATTTTTAAATACTTAAACTATTTTAATCTATTTTAAATCTACTTAACCCAATTTAAATTATTTTAAACTAATTTATCTATTTCAAAATCCATTTTAAGATTTTAAGTTTTTTTAACTCTTTTAATTATTTAAAACTACTTTTAAAACTACTTAAAACTATTTTCTAAAATACCAAACTGGTTAATAAGGTGAAATGTTTATGTTTAAATCTTGAATTTAAATACGAATTGGGTTAAATGAAGTTGCAACCTAAAATTTAAATTCGAAATGATCTTGAAATCGAAATGGGATATTGAGGCGAAAAATGATTTTTGAAACGAAATCTTACATTTGAATAGATACGATGATATTTGAAATGGACTTGATTTTTGAAGCGAATATGATATTTTGATATCAATTATGAATCGATTTGAAATGTAAAAGAGCCAACGGTGTAATAATACGTAGTTATTAAAGAGACCGGGATCGGATATGGACATACTCTCTGTCGATACCGAAAACCACTTTAATAACTATTATACGCGAAGTGTTGATCCAGAATGAAGTGGACGGTTTGGTGAACGCGTTGATTGAAGAAAGAGAACGATATTGGATGACCCCTGACATGACTAAAACAGGAGCCGCGCCGGGCCATTGAGGTTCGCCATCTCTAGTGGACACACTTCTTCGATACCATATCTATTACATTTGTGATTCGATTTGGGTGCACCCCTTGATTTGGGAGTGTTGTTTCGCGGTGTTGGGGTAGCTGCTGGCTATGCTCAACATTTGTCCGGATCACGCAACTACTTGTATCCTAGTTGGTATCGCCTCATGTACCTTGTCATACTGATTATCGTATTCGCGACCACTACCTTTTTTTTGTGTTATACCTATGGGGTACCCTCTGATAACCACCAGTTTACGGTGGGGCTTACGGTGCTGTATAGACTATGGCATTATAAAAATGTGTTAAGGGGGATTATGGTAACGCCTTAACGCTATTTTGATACTTTATATTACTGATAGGCATTTTCTACTTAGCGTACATTACTACATAGTAGATAGTTTAACGGATCCTTAAGAGATGGAAAATCCCGTAACATCTCTTGAGTTATTGCACGCACGTTGACACTGGATATGAGATGTCAAACCCCGTAAACATCTCTGACGCCGTTACACTCATATTTATTTACGATTAATTTAACTTTCATAAGGATATTTTCGTCCTGACTCGAGTGTTTTGTCTATTCATTACGCTCGGGTCAGTCCTGAGTTTTCAGGTTGTTGAAGATATATTCTGGAGGATGAAGACGAAGATTTGGTATACTATTACTATTATTACCCTTGCATCATGCTATCTGCTGCATTATTTTAATTGTTCTGTTTTATATGTATAACTCTGATAAATGTTGTATAAATAATTGTCAAAGTATAGTAAAAAGCTTCATGAACTGTTTATTTGACTATTGTATTTTATCGTTCCGCTGTGAGATTCTGTGTTGTTTCATTTCCTTTATTTCTCTTTCTTTTCTTTTCTTATTTACCCCAATAACCATCTGCCCTTTTGAATGGTTTGGAATCGGCATGTGTATTTGATCGTCGGTTTAAACTGTCCAAAAAGGCGGGTCGTTACATCATATATCCAATGCACATGAGTGATGGTGAGGATGTGTAAAGGATGTTATGTTTTCCATTGTTCTTTTTCCCTCTAAGGTGTCACAAGCTATAGGTACTTTCGACTACATGCCTAGACAATAGACATTGTACTTAGATTGCAGTACACTAGTATGGAAATGATAATGGATTAGCATATTAAGTATTATGTGCTAACTCTTTGGATGTAGGGATAGGTCATGTATAGTTCTTCATACCCTATGCCCATATTTGCTATATATGATTCTTATAGTATTTCTGAGATAATGTACTACTCACACCAGACTGTTGTATGACCTGAAGTTTTACATTTTGCTTATTATTATTTCGGATACTCTTAAATGAGTAAGCTAGGGATAACAGGTCTGGGCAGTGCATGAAGCTATATGGTGTACGAGCAGAAAACTACACTTTCCGTAATAACCCATCATTTTAGAACTCCATCACTACATATCAAAGTCCCAAAATGGAATGTTGTTTGAAGATAATACACATGATATATAAAGAGAGAGCTTAAGATAAAATTATGTTAATTTAAACTTTCGAACCCTGCAGCGGATGATCAAATCAATACTTTATACCACAGAAGTGTGTATTTGTGTGTATAATTATTTGTCTATAAATTTTGAAACCAATACATAACTTTGTACAATACAAACCCAAATAACACCACATACTATCACATCAAGTCTTTAATACTTTCATTCCATATCCTTTATGCCTCACGACTCCATCAACCTAAAGAATATAGATAGAAAAATATGGGAGTTGGTCAGATGTACATCTTAGTGAGTGAACAAATCTAATACAAGTAGACTATTGTGATAATGTTATAATATGATTTAAGCATAAGAATAATACCTTTAGGACCCGCTTGTGTCGCATTTCACAATGATATTGTACTATTAAAATAATCTTATACATAATCCAATCTCGTACCTTGCGGTAAAGGATTACACGTCTATGAATATCCATTCTCCCCACTTGTGGTAAAGGATAGTCATGTATTGGACTCACGCCTGGTCTAGCCACATGTGCCAAAGGTCGACTGTTGTCCACGTCAAAACTTTCTTAGACTAACCTCGATGCTCATAGGAAAACATCATGTCAATACCGTGAAACAAGGACCGACCGCATGTACGATATGATTCAAGTATTCGTATCCCCAGCTACACATTTATACATTACCACCGCTACAATATCCAAAGCCATACACACCATATTCATATTTCAGTGTCTCCGTATGAATCTAACATACTTGCCCAATTGCTAACCTGCATACCCAAATGTCTAGCCTCACCATCATCAAACTGCTCGCCATACTTCCCTAGAATAATCATCAAGCATTCCGAAGCACACATGCTGAGACGACCCGACTTCCCACTCCTGGAAAATCGCGACATCTTGAAGAAAGAAAGGGATAGAAAAGAGAAAGAAAGAAGAGAAAGAAGGAACAACACAAGAATCTCAACAGCGGAAACGAATAAATTATATTAATAACAAAGTATTACATAGTATACATCAAATATCAGAGTACACAGACATATACAACACATACTAGACAGTTATAAACACCTGTCTAGTTATTACAACTCAGTACAAGACAGAACACTCAGAGATACCAAACACAGCGGAACTAAATAACTATACGCAGAAGCCTCCTGCTCCATATGCTCCTCCACAAATCGTCAAAGCTAATCCTGATTCCTAACCTGAATTCCCTTGACTACTCATAAAAATTTGAGTACCCAAGAGTTAAAGAAAAACAGAAAATAACTCCGGGTCAGACATGGGTCTGGTGTGAGTAACAGGTTAAAGTTGTTTAACTTTGAAAAACTTTTGAAAGAAAAGGTATCACGTAAGACTTCCCACACATAAACATGGAAAAGTTTTTACCTTACGCTAACCAAAACATTTGATAGGAAATCTGATGATATTATAATAGTGTCTAGGGTTTCCAAATAAATATGAAATAGCCGAAATTGTTACATTCATTAAATTCCAGCTACTAGCCACAAAAGTGGGTAATACAATCAAAACCGTTGGCACTTATTGGATTTTGGATTCCATACAATGGCAGGGCTACTGGGGTACCGCCCGTCACAGTACGTGGCCTAGATCACCGTACCGAGGATTACTCCCTTCATCCCCTGCAACACAAAGCCGGACCCGTTCCTTACTGAACAGTTCCAAATAAGACAACCCCGACGGTTGTCATGATCAACCGTCCCACACAGCCGAAATATAAAGGGACCTCTAGACAGGGGTAAATCTTACTCTCAAGTGGGGGCTACCCACGAAGCTTTGCTGCACCTCCCCTGTTTTAGCCATTCCCGGTTGATGAGGCTTGAGGTTACGATTACCTTTATAGGACATAACACTTAGAATGCTCATCGTCCACCTGACGATGTTCTGGAAGCATTCAATCCATACAAGTTCGTTCCGGGTTCGAACGAAACCGAAGGCATCATCTCGTTACACTCGTATTGGAATCACCCTCAGAGTTAACGACAATAACCCTTGCACTCTGATTCACCATCTCGAATCTATAAGACCTATTCCGTCAAACTCATTACGGAATCACCCACAGAGTTATACTGACGTATAGCCCTTACACCTTGAGTCTTCACTCGCTCCACTTGGATTAACGACCTAACGTTATTTGGAATCGATGTGGTTTTCGGATGTCCAAATATGGAAACCCGATCCCGGTCTCATCGAAAACCAAAGCGTGTCTTATTAAGGCCAAGTTGTTTTAAGTTTAAAACAATTCAATTCATTATCTAAGCATACACAGATAGATAATTCACAACACCACAGATAATCAACATTATCATTATCAACAGATAATCATATCATAATCAGATAATTCATACTATCATCCAAAAGCAACCAATGCATCCATATCACATACACTACTCATCTCATAATTGAGATTACAAACCATACCAGGCAACTAATACCATTCATCTAACATAAGCAATGATCTAATGATCACACTTTCTATAATTAATTTAAAATGAATTAAATTAATTACTCAATCTATAATTAATTTAAAATGAATTAAATTAATTACTTCATCATAAAGATTCTGCTTATCTTAACCATCAATTGATTTCAAATCAATTTATAAATCATCTTAATATTTATTTCAGTTAATCATTATTGATTAATCATCTCTAATTACAATAAGTAATTAGCATTATAGGTTGATTACACAAGTTAATTATTAAACCCTACATAAATTAATCACCCTTGATTAATAACCATTCAGTAATTAACTACATTAATTGCTCAACCCATAAATTAATTATTCTTAATTAATTATTTAAATTAATCCCTTTGATTAATTTCAAAGTAATTTAAATCCAAATTAATTCTAAAATAAATATCCTTAATTACATTCTATAATTATTAATTAATTACTTCCTTAAGTAATTACAAATTCATTAATTACATAAGTAATTATCAACAATTCAACAAATGTTTAAATCAATTAAACTTAATTAATTAATCTAAACAAATCATATTAACCTTAATTAATTACATTAAGTAATTAATTCACTAATTACTCTCTTAAGTAATTTAATCTAACAATTGATTATTAATTAATTAATCTAATTAATTATCAAAAATTAATCACATTAATTAATTGTTAATTAATCTTGAGTTAATGACTTCATTAACATTCTTAATTACTTAATTAAGAGATTAACTTAAATTAATCATCATTAGTTATTAAGTAATTAATATTTAATTACTATTTAATTAATCTCCAATTATTAATTAACTAAGTGTTAATTAAAAACTTAATTATCATTAATCACTTGATTAAATAAATCTTAATCATAAATTAAAATTTAATTAATCATCCTTAATTATAGATTAATTAAACTTAATTAATTAATCTCAAATCAAATTAAATATCATTAATTATTTAATTAAACATCCACATTATTAATTAATTAAATAATTAATATTCATCTTAATTACCATAATAATTAATGAATCCAATCATTAAACATTTATTTATCTTTAAATAAACATTTCTATTTAATCTAGCATTTAAAAACAAAATGTTTTTAAATTTACATTTTAACATTTCTTTTAAACTTAAGCTTCAAACTTATTTAAAATAAGATTTTAAAACAACACAAATATAAATCTTATATGTTTACAAGAAACATATACTTAATTAATAAGTTGAAAAGAATTTAAATTTCAATTCAAATCAAATTCAAATCAATTTTAAAAATTACTTTAAAATTTCAAAATTGAAATATAACTTCCATTTTCATTTAGTTTTAATTCTTTAAAACACTTTCTACAATTTACACCTTCAATTCAAATGAAAATCATTTGAAGCGATTTAAATTTAAATCTTTATTTTAAACTGAAGTTTTAAAAATAGATTTAAGAACTCAGATTTGAATTCATTTTAAATTCCTAGTTTACATACTTAACCTTCCAATTCAAATGCAAAACAACAATGCATTTACACTTGAAGGTTTAAAATCAAATTTGAATTTAAAAACATAAATGGTTTCAATTCTTTGACAATCAAAATTTGAATTCATATTCAAACTTCAAACTTACACTCAGTTTAAACCTACACCTGCAAAATTTAAATTTACCTTTTCATTTAAACAGAAACAGTTCTGTTTTATTTAAAAACTTAAACTTTGAAATTTTGCTAAATTTAAATAATTTCAAAAGAACAGAATTTAAACTTATTGAAATTCATATTCAAATTCAGGTTATTAAAGCCTAAGTCCAAATTAAGTTTACATTTTAAACTTTCACTTTCAAATTTAAAAACTGCAAATAGTTTTCCTGTTCCTACATTTTTATTTTAAACCAATTTAAAATTTCTGTATTTAAATAATTACAAAATAAGAATTCAAGCAATTTGAATTCATTTTTAGATTCAAGTTTAATCCTAAGTTCAAATTTCCAGATTAAATTAAAACTTAACTTTCAAAATTCAAAAAAAACAGAACAGTTTCTGTTTTTAAAACCTGAAACAAAAATACACAGAACTCTCTTATTGACTTCGAGTCAATTACCCAGCTACTCCGAGTTTTTCCCCAATTAACCCGAGACCTACCCGAGGCAGAAATCCCTGCAACCCAAACAACTACAAAACCTGGAACAAAACAACCCAGTTTTCCTCCTCAACCTGTCAACACCAGTATCAACCACCTCCGACCACTATCAACATCCAAACTCTGGCACGAGCTTCATCACTTCACCATCCATCAATACCCTAAACATCTTTGAACTCGATGCACAGAGGAGTTCAAAATCGACCCAAATCTGTAACCCACATAAACTGGGGTTCATCACCTAAAATCCCAAATTCCACTCTCAAGCTTGAATTGTAAATCAATTCAATAATTTTTCTATGATCATTGATAGCTACATTCATTCCAGAACCAATTTCACTCCAATCCAATGCAAAGATCAATTTATCTTGATCAAAATGTATAATACAGTTCATTTGAAACTGCCCTTTTGCTTGACTCTATAAACTTTAATTTTTGATTTAAGATTCTAGCATTCACTTAATGATTCTATAAGTACATCTGAATATTAATTCATGATACCTATATTTCCCAAATTTTTCTTTTACAGAATTTAGTTTATGTTTTATGGTTTCAGACATCACAGAAAACAAATCAACTTATATAGCCTTAAAACTTATTTTACCATGTAATAAACCCATTTACATTCAAATGCTAATCCATGGTAACAACCAGATTAATGCAAGAAAAACTATTTATCAAATTTTAACTTAAACTATAGCTATCAGATCCCTGAAATCAATACATGCATTGCATTCATATATGCACAGGCAGTAAAAATGAAAACATGTACAAACATTTAACTCAGTATAAAATCAAGCAAGTAATCCTACTTAATTTACTTTAAATTAAGTGTTACTCACAGTTTTTTCCAAATGCAGAGCACATTGCAGTTGCAGGTTCCAAATTTTGAAAATGCAGGCTTGAATGCTCTTAAAAATGCAGAGCACTGTCCAAATTTTTAAATGATGTGTTGATGCTAGCTTGATGATTTCAGATGCAGTATTTCCAGGTTCTACATGCAGGCTTCTTGAATGCTATTAAAATGCAGAGCTTTTATTTGGATGCATGCAGGCCTTTGAAATGCAGAGCCTCTTGTTCCAGATTGAAGATTTCATGAATGCAGATTCAAATGGTTGCATGCAGGCCTTCTACTTGCAAATGAAATGCAGGGCTTTTCATGTTGATGCAGGTTTGTTCCTTTTTTTTTTTTTTGTAGTTTCAGATGCAAGAACATGCAGGGCTTTAACTTGATTAGTAATTGATGCATGTTTGCTTCTCAATGGTACATGCAGGTTTGTATATGGTTGAAGAATGTAGATTTGTTTTGAAACAGAGGAGTTTGAAAACAAAGTTTTACAGGCATTTTGAATTTTCAAAAGATTGTTGTGCAGGTTTGCAATTTTGGGAAAGAGAAGTTTCAGATTTGAAATGGAAGATGCAGACTTGAATTTTGGAGGATGCAAATTTGAATATGGATGTGAGCATGTAAATTTGGTTTTCTTGATTAAGGGATGAGAAAAAATAATGCTAATGAATGAAGAACAAAATTATGAATGTATTTTCAGATTTAAATTAATTAAAAGAAAAAGCAAATAAAATAGACACTTGTCATTTTAAAATAAACACTTGTTAGCTTAAGGTTTTAATATACAAACACTTGTCTCTTAGATTAATAAATATGTTTAATTAAAGTTAAATAAATATTAAACATTGTTAATTAAATCTTATACATAATTATGTTATCTAAATAATTCTCTAAAGAATAAAGCAAAGCATTATAACAATATACAAGTAATTCATTTGAAAAGAAACCTTTAAAACAAATTTATAAAAGAGCTTGTAACATAATTTAATATACAACTTGAATTAAAAATGAATTTGAAACTAATTAAAAACATTTATCTCATATTTAAAATCATATAGTATTTAATTAAATATTTTTGAAAAGCTCAAATTAAAAATATATCACCATTTCTGTTTTCAAAACATTAAAAAGATGCTATACTAATTTAAATAAAAACAACTTGTCTATTTAAAATATATACATAAATACATATACATTATTAAATAGAAAACAATTTATTAGCTCATTAAAATAATTTCACAGATTAAAAATTTAAATAAAGAAGATTATTTAAATCAAATTAAATTTATTAACAACAATTATCAATTCAATATAAATTTAAACCCAGATTATTAAATTTATATTGTCCAAAATTCCGGGTCGTTACAATCCTTCCCCCTTAAAAGAATTTCGTCCCCGAAATTTAAAACAAAGGCAATTTAATAATCTATTTACAGATTTTATTTTAAAACACGGCATATGTTAATCATATGCCAACAACCAAAGCAATCAATTCACACAATCAGAACAAATCTAGTTATCCAAAAGAATTTCGGATAAAATTTCACGAGTTTCCCCGGTATATATATATCGGGATACTCGCTCTATAGAATACAATCAATCAATACTACTAAGCTATAGAGCTCCTAACAACAATTCTATACAGAATAGCAGACTACAAACGAGTCTGACACAACAAACAAACCATCCTAAACTGCTGGTTCTACAACCAGAAATATCAAACACGAACTCCCTCAGAGATACGTGAAACACACTGAATCCCAGATATCTAAACTGGCAATTCAACACTAGAAAACCAAACACTGATCTAACCCAAAAACACAGAAGAAACCAAAACACTTCGGAGCTAGCTTCCCAAACTCGTAGCTCTCTGGATCAGAGAAAAACTTAACCAAAATCAGATCTCCAATTTCAGAATCCAAATTTCTCTGTCTCTTACCCATAAAAACTCTTCGGACGATCCTGGGCTACCAACATCACTCCTAATCAGCTTAACTCTTGCTGATTCCAACAGAAACAGACTGAATCAAAATAATCCAATGATCTCTTCAAGATCACTCAAAAACCAAGAACACACACCCTTCTTCACAACAACAGAAGACTGAACAAACTTCTCCTTATCCGAAAAAGAAAACAGAAACACCCCAAACTGCTTCCGCTGCACAACTCTGATCCGAAACAGAAGAAAATGCAGAAGAACACAAGCACAGACCAGACAATCCAGCACAGGAATATGGTTCCATATATCCATAAAGAAAAACTCAGATGTTCCTCCCAAACCTGAGTTGCTTCACCAAATTCTATCTCAAGGAACCATCCATCTACTAACTGAACCACCTATACCAATCCTGGAAAGAAAACTCGATCTCCAGATGCAGACAAACTTCTGTCTTCCTGGAAGAAATCCGGACAATCTCCAACAAACACAAGAGAACATACTATCGCAAGTCACTTTTGCGATCAACTCAGCCTAAATCCATAGTAACTGCTCTTTCTTTACCAAACAGAAGAGCTTATGCTGGCTTAGCCAACTTACCAGAGAAACGGATCTACTCTACTGCTTCTGAATTCCACTTCAGAAAAACTATCTAGCCAGAAGACTCCTACCAACTCAGAACACTCTGTTAAACTCAGCCACATCACCGAGCAGATTCACTTCTTACTCTTATTCCAAAGAAATATCTTCGGAAATATCCATAGTCACTGCATCTCATCACGCAGCTACTAATTCCTGAGATATCAAGATACCATCACTTGCTTGCTTCTGCTCAACCGACAGATCAAAACTCAATACTGCACTTCAAAGATGAACTCCGAACCTTTACGGGTTACCTTCAGAGATCGATGAAGTACTCATCAAAACAGAACCCACTCGAGACGGTATTAGATCTACAGTCTCGATAAATACACTTCCAACATCATCCATTAAACTCCAACCAATGGTAGTTGTGTTACACACACTTCTACCTCATCTACCTTTATAACTTACATTGGAAAAAACCCGAACAGGTAATCCAACAAATAGGTAGAACCAATAAATATATATATATACATATAAAATTACAAATACGCTCTCTCAAGATAAACACCATTCCAGAGCCTAGGTATTCACTCAACCTAATGCTCTGATACCAACTGAGACGACCCGACTTCCCACTCCCGGAAAATCGCGACATCTTGAAGAAAGAAAGGGATAGAAAAGAGAAAGAAAGAAGAGAAAGAAGGAACAACACAAGAATCTCAACAGCGGAAACGAATAAATTATATTAATAACAAAGTATTACATAGTATACATCAAATATCAGAGTACACAGACATATACAACACATACTAGACAGTTATAAACACCTGTCTAGTTATTACAACTCAGTACAAGACAGAACACTCAGAGATACCAAACACAGCGGAACTAAATAACTATACGCAGAAGCCTCCTGCTCCATATGCTCCTCCACAAATCGTCAAAGCTAATCCTGATTCCTAACCTGAATTCCCTTGACTACTCATAAAAATTTGAGTACCCAAGAGTTAAAGAAAAACAGAAAATAACTCCGGGTCAGACATGGGTCTGGTGTGAGTAACAGGTTAAAGTTGTTTAACTTTGAAAAACTTTTGAAAGAAAAGGTATCACGTAAGACTTCCCACACATAAACATGGAAAAGTTTTTACCTTACGCTAACCAAAACATTTGATAGGAAATCTGATGATATTATAATAGTGTCTAGGGTTTCCAAATAAATATGAAATAGCCGAAATTGTTACATTCATTAAATTCCAGCTACTAGCCACAAAAGTGGGTAATACAATCAAAACCGTTGGCACTTATTGGATTTTGGATTCCATACAATGGCAGGGCTACTGGGGTACCGCCCGTCACAGTACGTGGCCTAGATCACCGTACCGAGGATTACTCCCTTCATCCCCTGCAACACAAAGCCGGACCCGTTCCTTACTGAACAGTTCCAAATAAGACAACCCCGACGGTTGTCATGATCAACCGTCCCACACAGCCGAAATATAAAGGGACCTCTAGACAGGGGTAAATCTTACTCTCAAGTGGGGGCTACCCACGAAGCTTTGCTGCACCTCCCCTGTTTTAGCCATTCCCGGTTGATGAGGCTTGAGGTTACGATTACCTTTATAGGACATAACACTTAGAATGCTCATCGTCCACCTGACGATGTTCTGGAAGCATTCAATCCATACAAGTTCGTTCCGGGTTCGAATGAAACCGAAGGCATCATCTCGTTACACTCGTATTGGAATCACCCTCAGAGTTAACGACAATAACCCTTGCACTCTGATTCACCATCTCGAATCTATAAGACCTATTCCGTCAAACTCATTACGGAATCACCCACAGAGTTATACTGACGTATAGCCCTTACACCTCGAGTCTTCACTCGCTCCACTTGGATTAACGACCTAACGTTATTTGGAATCGATGTGGTTTTCGGATGTCCAAATATGGAAACCCGATCCCGGTCTCATCGAAAACCAAAGCGTGTCTTATTAAGGCCAAGTTGTTTTAAGTTTAAAACAATTCAATTCATTATCTAAGCATACACAGATAGATAATTCACAACACCACAGATAATCAACATTATCATTATCAACAGATAATCATATCATAATCAGATAATTCATACTATCATCCAAAAGCAACCAATGCATCCATATCACATACACTACTCATCTCATAATTGAGATTACAAACCATACCAGGCAACTAATACCATTCATCTAACATAAGCAATGATCTAATGATCACACTTTCTATAATTAATTTAAAATGAATTAAATTAATTACTCAATCTATAATTAATTTAAAATGAATTAAATTAATTACTTCATCATAAAGATTCTGCTTATCTTAACCATCAATTGATTTCAAATCAATTTATAAATCATCTTAATATTTATTTCAGTTAATCATTATTGATTAATCATCTCTAATTACAATAAGTAATTAGCATTATAGGTTGATTACACAAGTTAATTATTAAACCCTACATAAATTAATCACCCTTGATTAATAACCATTCAGTAATTAACTACATTAATTGCTCAACCCATAAATTAATTATTCTTAATTAATTATTTAAATTAATCCATTTGATTAATTTCAAAGTAATTTAAATCCAAATTAATTCTAAAATAAATATCCTTAATTACATTCTATAATTATTAATTAATTACTTCCTTAAGTAATTACAAATTCATTAATTACATAAGTAATTATCAACAATTCAACAAATGTTTAAATCAATTAAACTTAATTAATTAATCTAAACAAATCATATTAACCTTAATTAATTACATTAAGTAATTAATTCACTAATTACTCTCTTAAGTAATTTAATCAACAATTGATTATTAATTAATTAATCTAATTAATTATCAAAAATTAATCACATTAATTAATTGTTAATTAATCTTGAGTTAATGACTTCATTAACATTCTTAATTACTTAATTAAGAGATTAACTTAAATTAATCATCATTAGTTATTAAGTAATTAATAGTTAATTACTATTTAATTAATCTCCAATTATTAATTAACTAAGTGTTAATTAAAAACTTAATTATCATTAATCACTTGATTAAATAAATCTTAATCATAAATTAAAATTTAATTAATCATCCTTAATTATAGATTAATTAAACTTAATTAATTAATCTCAAATCAAATTAAATATCATTAATTATTTAATTAAACATCCACATTATTAATTAATTAAATAATTAATATTCATCTTAATTACCATAATAATTAATGAATCCAATCATTAAACATTTATTTATCTTTAAATAAACATTTCTATTTAATCTAGCATTTAAAAACAAAATGTTTTTAAATTTACATTTTAACATTTCTTTTAAACTTAAGCTTCAAACTTATTTAAAATAAGATTTTAAAACAACACAAATCTAAATCTTATATGTTTACAAGAAACATATACTTAATTAATAAGTTGAAAAGAATTTAAATTTCAATTCAAATCAAATTCAAATCAATTTTAAAAATTACTTTAAAATTTCAAAATTGAAATATAACTTCCATTTTCATTTAGTTTTAATTCTTTAAAACACTTTCTACAATTTACACCTTCAATTCAAATGAAAATCATTTGAAGCGATTTAAATTTAAATCTTTATTTTAAACTGAAGTTTTAAAAATAGATTTAAGAACTCAGATTTGAATTCATTTTAAATTCCTAGTTTACATACTTAACCTTCCAATTCAAATGCAAAACAACAATGCATTTACACTTGAAGGTTTAAAATCAAATTTGAATTTAAAAACATAAATGGTTTCAATTCTTTGACAATCAAAATTTGAATTCATATTCAAACTTCAAACTTACACTCAGTTTAAACCTACACCTGCAAAATTTAAATTTACCTTTTCATTTAAACAGAAACAGTTCTGTTTTATTTAAAAAATTAAACTTTGAAATTTTGCTAAATTTAAATAATTTCAAAAGAACAGAATTTAAACTTATTGAAATTCATATTCAAATTCAGGTTATTAAAGCCTAAGTCCAAATTAAGTTTACATTTTAAACTTTCACTTTCAAATTTAAAAACTGCAAATAGTTTTCCTGTTCCTACATTTTTATTTTAAACCAATTTAAAATTTCTGTATTTAAATAATTACAAAATAAGAATTCAAGCAATTTGAATTCATTTTTAGATTCAAGTTTAATCCTAAGTTCAAATTTCCAGATTAAATTAAAACTTAACTTTCAAAATTCAAAAAAAACAGAACAGTTTCTGTTTTTAAAACCTGAAACAAAAATACACAGAACTCTCTTATTGACTTCGAGTCAATTACCCAGCTACTCCGAGTTTTTCCCCAATTAACCCGAGACCTACCCGAGGCAGAAATCCCTGCAACCCAAACAACTACAAAACCTGGAACAAAACAACCCAGTTTTCCTCCTCAACCTGTCAACACCAGTATCAACCACCTCCGACCACTATCAACATCCAAACTCCGGCACGAGCTTCATCACTTCACCATCCATCAATACCCTAAACATCTTTGAACTCGATGCACAGAGGAGTTCAAAATCGACCCAAATCTGTAACCCACATAAACTGGGGTTCATCACCTAAAATCCCAAATTCCACTCTCAAGCTTGAATTGTAAATCAATTCAATAATTTTTCTATGATCATTGATAGCTACATTCATTCCAGAACCAATTTCACTCCAATCCAATGCAAAGATCAATTTATCTTGATCAAAATGTATAATACAGTTCATTTGAAACTGCCCTTTTGCTTGACTCTATAAACTTTAATTTTTGATTTAAGATTCTAGCATTCACTTAATGATTCTATAAGTACATCTGAATATTAATTCATGATACCTATATTTCCCAAATTTTTCTTTTACAGAATTTAGTTTATGTTTTATGGTTTCAGACATCACAGAAAACAAATCAACTTATATAGCCTTAAAACTTATTTTACCATGTAATAAACCCATTTACATTCAAATGCTAATCCATGGTAACAACCAGATTAATGCAAGAAAAACTATTTATCAAATTTTAACTTAAACTATAGCTATCAGATCCCTGAAATCAATACATGCATTGCATTCATATATGCACAGGCAGTAAAAATGAAAACATGTACAAACATTTAACTCAGTATAAAATCAAGCAAGTAATCCTACTTAATTTACTTTAAATTAAGTGTTACTCACAGTTTTTTCCAAATGCAGAGCACATTGCAGTTGCAGGTTCCAAATTTTGAAAATGCAGGCTTGAATGCTCTTAAAAATGCAGAGCACTGTCCAAATTTTTAAATGATGTGTTGATGCTAGCTTGATGATTTCAGATGCAGTATTTCCAGGTTCTACATGCAGGCTTCTTGAATGCTATTAAAATGCAGAGCTTTTATTTGGATGCATGCAGGCCTTTGAAATGCAGAGCCTCTTGTTCCAGATTGAAGATTTCATGAATGCAGATTCAAATGGTTGCATGCAGGCCTTCTACTTGCAAATGAAATGCAGGGCTTTTCATGTTGATGCAGGTTTGTTCCTTTTTTTTTTTTTTTGTAGTTTCAGATGCAAGAACATGCAGGGCTTTAACTTGATTAGTAATTGATGCATGTTTGCTTCTCAATGGTACATGCAGGTTTGTATATGGTTGAAGAATGTAGATTTGTTTTGAAACAGAGGAGTTTGAAAACAAAGTTTTACAGGCATTTTGAATTTTCAAAAGATTGTTGTGCAGGTTTGCAATTTTGGGAAAGAGAAGTTTCAGATTTGAAATGGAAGATGCAGACTTGAATTTTGGAGGATGCAAATTTGAATATGGATGTGAGCATGTAAATTTGGTTTTCTTGATTAAGGTATGAGAAAAAATAATGCTAATGAATGAAGAACAAAATTATGAATGTATTTTCAGATTTAAATTAATTAAAAGAAAAAGCAAATAAAATAGACACTTGTCATTTTAAAATAAACACTTGTTAGCTTAAGGTTTTAATATACAAACACTTGTCTCTTAGATTAATAAATATGTTTAATTAAAGTTAAATAAATATTAAACATTGTTAATTAAATCTTATACATAATTATGTTATCTAAATAATTCTCTAAAGAATAAAGCAAAGCATTATAACAATATACAAGTAATTCATTTGAAAAGAAACCTTTAAAACAAATTTATAAAAGAGCTTGTAACATAATTTAATATACAACTTGAATTAAAAATGAATTTGAAACTAATTAAAAACATTTATCTCATATTTAAAATCATATAGTATTTAATTAAATATTTTTGAAAAGCTCAAATTAAAAATATATCACCATTTCTGTTTTCAAAACATTAAAAAGATGCTATACTAATTTAAATAAAAACAACTTGTCTATTTAAAATATATACATAAATACATATACATTATTAAATAGAAAACAATTTATTAGCTCATTAAAATAATTTCACAGATTAAAAATTTAAATAAAGAAGATTATTTAAATCAAATTAAATTTATTAACAACAATTATCAATTCAATATAAATTTAAACCCAGATTATTAAATTTATATTGTCCAAAATTCCGGGTCGTTACACATGCCACATCATAGATCGATATATGCATCTAAACAGTAGCCAACTGTACCATAAAAATATCAAGACAACCTTTATAAGTCACTATGCGAAGTAATTGAAGCGATACACATTAACTTGGGCAATTAAACTGTCCAATATCCCAAATCTCGGTGTTCACCGATCAACCAGGGTGCATCCACCGATGCACCGGTGACATCCAAAAATGAATTTTGTTTCTACAATTTATATTTTATTTTATAGATTTTTTTTTTAATATATGTTATCCAACCTTTTGAGTAGGCAATGTTCGGACAGACTAGATGGATCTAACTTTGATTTATCATGGGGGAATCCCAAAGAGAACCCAGAGGTCCATAAACTAAGCATAGACATAAAAGCGAGGCTAAGACTAAAGCAACCAAAACTAAGATGATAAATAATTCACTTGAGTTAGGGATCGGTACTGACCGTATGCTATGGGTCGGTACCGAGTGCTAGCTCCACCTTAAGTGGACACCATCTTCTGCCTAGATGCCTTGCTCGATGCCAAAAGCCTATTTCAAATGTCGATTTGTTGATTCAATGCAATTCTACATCGATCTCCATGGACATTTGAAATTACAACTCTGTTCTTCCACAACTCCATCATTTGGGCTCGAAACAAGCTAATATTGATGCAAACAACTAACAACTATGGAATCATGAAGCTGACAACAAGACGAGCCAAGATGGAGAGTTGAAGAAAGCCATTCTAGCTATCTTAGGACTCGGTAGCGACCCTTAACAATGGATCGGTACCGACCTCTATTTCTTGATGATGTGGCAACTACTTTCATGGGAGATTTGGTCTAAATCATATGCAATTGCTTGGAGATAATTTATGCAAAATATGACACTCCCTACCTCTACGAATACGAGGGTAGGCCTTATTTTTCTGGATCTTTTAGCTCTAGTTCTTCCTTACTTTATATTCTTGTAATTCTAAAAATCTAAGTGTAGGAGTTGTATCGACTCCTAAGAACTTCTACCTCCATGTAAAATATAAGCGATAAAACCTTAAAGCAAACATAGGCCTTGCTTTGTTGAACCACTATAAATGATCATGCCTTGTTTATTTCACATTTTCATTCGCATTTCTTCATATTTTATCCTTTACATAAACTTCTAAGTGTTTGTGCCATTTTTGGTTCAAACATCTAGTGCTTTCGCTGGGAGCTGAACTAAGGTTCTCAAGTACTTTGATCCATTATCTACTATTGATTTTCTATATCTTAAAGATTGATCCAATTTCTTGACCTTTTAATTATACAGCTCAGATTCAAAAAGATCTACTAGAAGCTTTCTACAATTGCCTCATCAAGAGAAGACCGTTCTACCAACTCTAAAGCTACCACTTAAGCTAAGAATCACAATCCTTGATACGGAGATGGAGTTTACCAACCTACTCAGAAGGAGATCAGATTCCAACTGACGTTGTGACCAGAATGGAGATGGATAGGGTGATGAAGCAGATGGAAGATAGATTCCAGGCTAGTCAAAATGAAATGAATCAAATGAAATAGAAGAGCTTGAGACTATTGAATAAGCCAACTCAAAATAGCCATAGAAGGAGTTGAAAGGATTCTAGTTCTTCTTTTGAAAATTATTTATCATTCGAGCAGAGATGGAGGGATAGGAAGTAGAGGAGGGCTCAGAATGCTGCTAAAAGATAGTACCAAGGAAGAGTACGGGCCTCATGCTAAAGTTCGAGGATCAGTACTGACCAATAGTTGGGAATCCGTACTGGCTTCTCCAATGGTGGGCCCGGAGCTCATCCTATGGAACGTGGCATGGACTTGACTTCAAGACGTGTTGCTGGTGGTCAAAATCTAGAGAATCATTTTTTTGTTGATGATATTCCTCATGTGAATCAAACAGGGTGATTGCTAGAAGAATGGATCTCCTGTGGTAGGAGAAACTAGGTCGAGAGCCAAACTAAGTGCATTCGCTGGGCGGAACGCTCGGAGTAGAACCGGATTATCGCTGTCCAGTAGAACCTATTGATCCAGACTACTTGGAGGATATGGTTAAGAGACTTGTTAGCGAAAATCATTTTTGGAGTAAACATGAATGGGGTACCTCTCCTAGGTTGAATCCATTTATATAGGACATTCTACGTGGGAAATACCTTTGGAAATTCGCAATGCCAAGTACGTCATTGTATAGATGAACAATGGATCCTAGGTAGCACTTGATAAGGTATGAATGGGATATGGATTTAGCTAAAGCTTCTGATGCCATGAAATGCCATTGTTCCTGATTTTCCTAGAAGGAATAGTTACAGTGTGGTTAAATAGACTTCCATCGAGGTCCATATCATCTTTCGCTGAGTTATCGAAGAAGTTTGTAGAAAAATTTCATTTACATAATGTAAGTCTGAAGCACACAATGTCTTTGTTAAACCTTTTCCAAGCCAAGGGAGAGTTGTTGAAGGATATCCTAAATTGATTTAATATAGCCATACAAAAGTTATAGATCTCAAGGATGACATAACGCTGAAGTTATTGATTAGGGGGATTCATCTCGATACAGAGTCTAGGGAATAGCTGGAAAGGAAGCCTCCATCAACGATAGATGCTTTCTATAGAAAGGCTAATGAATACTTATGTTAGGAGGAAGCGAAGAAACATCCATGGAGGACTGGTGTTGGGAATTCAGGTAAAGTAATACAAAGTAATGTTTTTGTAAAGTAATTCGAAGGAAGCTCTGGGAGTGTAGATGTGAATGTTTGTAACCAAAATAAAAATTGAAACCAAAACGATGATGGAGCTATAAAGAGGAGGCCAAATAATCGGAATCGTATTAGGGCTCCTAAATATGTAGCTATACTGAACTGAACAACTCGATAGAGAATATCTATTAGGAAACTCATAACACTGAGCAGTATAGAAAGCTGGCTCCAAGAGAGTTGACCAAGAAGGAAAGAAAGTAGGCAAGCTCCACAGATTTCATGAAAACTAACACTCATAATACCAATGAGTGCAAGCACTTGCAGGATATGACTGAGGAGTTGATTTGCAAGAAAAAGTTACAATTGTATGTGAAATCCCTACAGGATGGCGGGTTATTCGTCGACGGAAATTCTATCGGTTTAGAAAACCGTCGAATGAATTTAGAGATAAAATTTATACCGCAAGCGCACGGTGTACGAATGTAGCACGCGGCGAATACGGGTCGATCCGCAGGGAATTGATGATTTTAAAATTCTATTCAATCAAATTATACCAAAGTCGAGAGTGAATAGCTAGAAATGTAAGAAACTAACAAAAACTAGCAAAAGAAAATGATAAAAATATGAGAGTTAAGAGAACAATTTAGAGATAAATCCACTCTCTAGATCATATAAATCAACAAAATGAAGTTATGATCTCTCTTTTCTTGTCATTAGTGGATTAGTTGATGTGCTTATCATAAGTATGGTATATATGTGCTATTAGTTAGCTCAATATAAACCATCAAACTATAACACAACCACTAATACACATTTAACTCTCATGAAATATGACAACAAAGTTGAAATAAACATCTATTTTAAGCATAGCCTATTAACTATTGTTTAGAAACATAGGCTGTCAAATTTCAATTTCAACATTCACTTCTTTGCCATAATCATATTTAGATGAAGAGGCAATTTGTTTTATGTTTGTTTAAGCATAGCCTATTTGTTATAAACAACATAGACTATCAAATTCAAAGCTAAACAACATCATTAAACCACTTCAATCATTCTCATTAAGCACAAAAAGAGAGCATAAACAACAAAATGTTGGATCTACATACTTGAGAGCTTCATTACCCCTAAATTGAAGGGATTAAGCTCTCATATTTGTTATTATATGAACAAATGTAGAAAACAACATTAAACAAGAAGAGAAAAGAGAGCAAAATGAAAGGAAAATTTATTCTACTTGCATAAAATAAAAGAGAGCTACACTACAACATGAAAGTAAATGAACATGAAAAGGAAAGAGTATGTATTAAATTGCATAAAATAAAAAAGATTACATAAAATAAAAATGGCTAAGTAGCCATGAAAAGAGAAAGAGGAGCTTTCATTTTATTTTTGATCTAAACTAAACTAAAGAGAAGGAGGCCTAAGAGAGACTAAGAGAAGATATCATGTTACATGAAACATATGGGTATTTATACATGTATGAAACCCTAATTCACTTTTTTGGGGAATACCCAAAATTCCCCTTAGGAAGTGTGGAGGCCAAGTAATCATTAACATGTCTTAATCCCCCATTAAGTGTACATGAAGCCATTAAGTCCAAAAGCATGTGCATTAGCCTTTAATTTGTACATTAAGGTAGGTGGGTAGGTGGGGTCCTCCATGATCTTCATTTTGAATTATTTCCATCTTCATTCCTTTATATTCTTTGTGCATGCATATTTCTTCATGAAACCACTCCTATTTGAGACCATTTTCCTACAAAAATATATATAAATTTCCAATCAATTTTTCTCAAAGAAATATATGCACTTAAATGACCGTTTTGCCCCTATATGAAGATGAATATGTGAAAGTTTGGAATTAAAATGAATTTTGGTTAAAACAAGTTAAAATACCCAATATGATCATTTATTCAATTTAAATAGAATAAATATGGTGGTAAAAATATGCACATTTACGTGCACATCAGCGGGCATGAAAACTCTAATGCCACTGGTCCATATTCCCAATAGGGGCAAGCTGAGCCAGGTGCCGATGCGTTTAGATGGCCAGAAAAACAATTGGTGATTAATACTATCATTAGTGGACCAGCTACTGATAAAGTCTAGTGAAGATTGGTAGATATGTTGGTGCTATTAAACATGCAAAGAGTGAAAATTGCTACGACGTCAAGGACCGATCTTCGGCAAAATAATACAGAATGTTGGTTGACGATATTGCTTTTCGAAAAAGCAATGCCGATGTAGTGGAATTTCAAACGATTGACCCACTTGCGATCATGGCAATGATTGGTCCTACTGTTGTTTGAAATGTGCATGTTGACCATGGAAGTTCAGTTAGTATCTTGTGTAAGAAGGCTTATGATCAGATGATGTTGAAGGGAAGGAATTGAAACCTTGTAAATCTCGATTACATGGTTTCAATGGGATAGCTACCGAGCTGATTGGATGTGTAGAATTACAGTTGGTACTTGGCGAGTGCAACCGCAAGGCGTGTAAGTCATTCCCTTTTTGGTGTTGGATATTTACTCAACTTATAATGCTCTTCTAGGTCACCGACCTTGACTGATTTCGGAGTGGCAATATCTCCTTAGTACTTAACTATGAAGTTCCTGATAGTGAATGGAGCGGGAATCGTGTAAGGAGATCAAGTGGTTAGCCTCAAACGCTACACCGCCAAGCTAAAGGTGGCAAAGCATAGGGAGAAAGAAAAGAATGTGGAGGGGACCCTCTGCATAAAGGCTTTAGATGCATAGCAATTACAGCCTGAGCGCCAGCTCGGGCAGTCTAGTCGATTCTATGATGTCATGAACTAATGTAAAGATCCAAAAGATCTAAGAGCAACTCCTGCTGAGCAGACAATCATTGTTCCGGTCAACCAAGATGATACAAATCAGGTCCTGAAGGTTAGATCGTAGCTCCACACCAGAGGCTTGTTAACCAGATGTTCAAAGACTAAGTTGAACGCTCGATGGAAGTCTATGTGGATGACAAGCTTGTGTAGTCACGGTGTTCAGGGAACTACGTTGATGATCTGGCAGAAATGTTTGATATCCCTCAAATGTACAAAATAAAGCTCAATCCCTTGAAATGCACTTATAGTGCAGCATTAGGGAAATTTCTAGGCTTCATTATGAACACCCATGGGAATGAAGCCAATCTATAGAAAATTAAGGCATTGAGAAAGATCGAAGCCCCGAAGATGATTAAGGTGATCAAAAGCTTAAATGGGAAGGTCATCATCCTGAGTTGGTTCATTTCCAAAGCCATAGAAAAATGCATCCCTTTCTTCGGGGTGATTAAGACAGGAAAAAGGAACCTCGAATCGAATCGCGAGTGTAAAGATGCATTCCACAGAATTCTATTAATATATATGCACTATCTATTTCCATAAAAAATATTTTTTACAAATAATTCTAATAATATATATACACTATCTATTTCCATAAACAATCTTTTTTAAATGTTTTGGAACAATAGTTTGAAAAGCTAACTTATACATATACATATATATATATATATATTGAATATAAATAAATATTTTAAAAAGTACTTTAAAAAGAGAAATATTTCCATAAAATTTCACGTTATCGATCTAATAAGAAATTGATTTAAATGGATAAATAAAATGAGTGATATGGGATGCTTGCGTTTTTTTTACCGATTATAACCACACTTGTTCGATCAAACTATTGTTATACACGAGCGGATTTTACTAATGGATAGTAAATGTTTGAATAAACCCTTGTGGTATGGGACACTTGGTCATTATCTATTTGACTACTATACAAAATTATTTAACACTTTTCAACAATTTTATAACTCTTCCTTGTTGTTTATATGACTTGTTCCTATTTGATGTTTATAGGTTTTGTACCTATCTTTGATTTCATAGGTTTTATACATATTTTGATGTTTACAGGTCTCGTACCTATCCTGATGTTTATAGATTATATAGTTATCTTGGAGTTACATGCATGTATGTGAATTTGTTCACAAATTTTAGAGTTTCCCTATCTCCTTTTATGAGATTTTCGAGATTTCTAGTTGTGATTTCTGAAATTTAGTATTATTTATTTTATCACCGAATCATTTTGGGGGCTTTACTTTTAAGAAGCGATTCGATGTTTGATATATAGGTGATTTCAAACTTGAAGTTGTTTAAGCATCCATAATTTTGTGGTTACTTAACTTTACAATCATATTTGATATCTAGATCACTTTACCCTTCATTATTGTGCTTACCCGTTCATTTTAGTATGGACTATCCCGTTTATTATTTTGTAATACTCGGGTCAGACCGTGATATTTCAAGACCTTCCGCTTGAGGCATTAGAATGGATATCTTTCATATTAGCTAGCATTTCTCTTTTGTCATCTTATATATATATATATATATATATATATATATATATATATATGTATGTATGTATGTATGTATATATTTGACATCGTTGTATTTAGTATTGAGATTAGACTCCTTTTGTGTACATATTCATTTTTGAGATATAGCACTTTGTATATTTTTAGTCTACATCATTATCTATTATGTATCATCTAGACATGTATCTATTATATTCCGCTATGACTGATTTATGATTTTGTGATCTGTATATTATAATGTGTTGTTCTAAAATTTTTTTTAGCTACTGTAGTCCTGTTTTAAACCTGAATTATATGCATTGGTTCCGCCTGATTCAAGTAGTATATAGAATATTAGTTGACATGTCACTACTCGCTTAAGGTAAAATTCACGGATGGTCGCTCCTAATCAGTCCTATTCTCTACACTACTTGACAATATTACTTTGTAAAATTCTATGTTCGTGTGGGTCTCGGGGTGGTGTGTTGCATGCCTATCCTTGGATACTTTGGAAATTTTCTCAACTAACTTCGATCATTTGTTATACTGATTGTGAACGTCAATCACACTGTTGATGTTCATCTTTTATACGTCAGTTGGGATTCTTTTTAGAGTAGGCACAAACACAAGGCCATCAAAAAAAATGTTTGGAAATTCTTATATTAGTTTGCTCATTCGGGCATTGGCTGCAAGTTTTTCTTAGAGATAGGTAGGACTAAGTAGTTTATTTGCTAGACCTGTGCTAGGAAGTTTTGGAGCCACTCTTGTGATGCCTATAGTTGGAGGATCAAATGGAGTGAGATCTTACTGGAGGTTGCATAGGGATGGAAACCGGAGGTGGAGCATGAGAAGTGTCACCTGGTTGGGTGTCATCGTGATGATCAAGTTGCCTCTCTGGACCTCTAGGAGGAGGTAATCTAGACACAGGGGCACATATGGAAGCAACGTCATGTGATTAGCGAATCTATCGTAACTGCTTCTATTTCAGTCATCTCTGTCTTCGCTAAAAAGTTAGCCTGACTCATAATCGTAACCACTTCCCTGATGGTACAAACTCAACGAAGACCTTTGTGCTTGGGATGTTTCATTTCCAAAGATTGGTATATATGTTCTTTTCTTCGTGGATCCTGTATGGGAAATAAGAACAAGTTAGATTTAACAATCAAGGACACAGGCAAAGTGCGAGTGTTGTGAAGTGCAAGTAGGCGTGTATGTCCTAGTGTCCCCTCGACGGACCATGAGATGGAGCTTTACTCATGAGGGTAACCACTCCCATACTAGTAGGGATAAAATCCTTATCAATGTGGATTGGGGAGTCATTTGCCGCAATACTAATATTACCAACAAAACAAACTTGGTAGGAACCGGCCCTAAAACAGCAAATATGCCTATCGAAGGAAGAGATAGCATTTTCTCTGCATCTATAACTGGTGAGGGTTAGGTAAAAGTCTGCACCTTAGAGAATTTCATGATTAACATCTTCTTTAGAGTAGGCGGTTGATTATCCCTATATCGTCCAGTTTGGGACTCATGACCCGCATCAAATGTCACTTAGGTCAGCCTCACCACTTTCACCAATAATTTTGCCTTCATTGTCATATTCTGGTACTTTTTCAATATTTTCTCCAACGCCAGCCTCAAAACTTGGGACTAGGGGCAACTTGGGATCAGCCTCACCTCCTTTGAGTGGGGTGTTGTTGTTGTAGTTCTTCTTCATCGTCACTGGAAGCAATTTGGATGGTTCTTGTGTTGCGGCCCTCTTCTAACAAGTCGTAGGTAAGAAGATTTTCATCTAACAGGAGAATTCTAGTATCTCTATCTCCAATCAGAACTACCATAAGAATGTTAACGGCATCTGAAAGCACCGAGTTACTAGGTCCTGTGGGACATCTGGATAGTAAAACAAGGTGTGAGTTAAGTCTACAAACTATAAGACAAAATTCATGTAAAGCATTTGAAATGGAACTTACGTCTAGATATCTTTCTCTATGTGAATCCAAGCAAGCAATGAACATAGATACACTCGCTCTTAAAGTAGCTCTACTTGTTCAATGCTCTAATAACCACTATGCAACCCTTGATTGGTTCCAAGTAAATCAAAGATGAACTCTATTTTCAGCTCTTGAAGCTTTAAATGTACTAGATTTCCTCATTGTTGGGTACTTAATAATAATACTCAGAGAAAACCATGTATATTCTGAGGAAGAATGCTAGGTTGTTCAAATGTGGCTACGTTCTAGCCAATCGCATGAAGTCAATAACTCATTGCATGAACTACTTAAATGGTGGGATGCAACTCGCCAAGCACATGTATCTATTGCAGGAAATATACAGTTTTAGAGGGCTGTGTTGGCTTTGATAATGGTAAGTTACTAAAACATCTTCAAACAGGATCCCTTGCTTATCACATATCCACCGAAGAGACCCTTCATCGATTTTAGAGGCTACAGAATTAGCAAGATCTTCTAATATCACTACGTCCTCAGAGAGTGTCGGGTGCTGGCTCTATCGCTAGCCCGCCTACCGGCTCTACTGAATTTTCAAGAACTTGTCCCTTAGCTTCAAGATTTTCTAGATTTTGTTGTTCGACCTGTTGGATCTCTTGTTGTTGTTTATGCTGAGCTGGAGTTATTTAGGCATGTGGATTTGTAGTCGAACTCGATTCGGCATCGGATTCAATATATTTAGAAGTCGTTGTACCTATGGCTTAAACAACAAGATGTTTGGAATGTATTTGGTTGACTTTTATAAGAAACTTGATAGATAATCAACATTTAAGTAATTACAAGTTATACCCCCGTGCTAAAGTGGATTCGAGTGCAGTGTCATGCAGTTCAAGTTCTTCATATTATTCAATAGTTCATTTTTAAGTTCTGGACATCACTCGTCGTGATCTCCATCGCTGACCGTCACGACAAGTTTCATATCATTGGCCAAGATTTGGGTGGGATTCAAGTCCAAGAGGAGATCTCAACTTGGGTAAATAAAAATACATAGAAATTTTCCTAAGTGTTGGAGCTGTACAACTCCAAAA